>CM060340.1:25333136-25335636 GCA_030674155.1 Stramonita haemastoma
TCTCCAGTTCTGCAATGCCTTTGAAATCATCCAGTCTCAGGTCGTCAGAGGCCTCTCCCGAGTCTTCGGCCAGGAGGTTTTTGGATCTGAAGGTGGTGGTGGTGGTGGTGTTGAAGTCGCTTAAAAGGTCGTTGAAGCTGGTGGCAGGGCCACGGCCTCCGTGGGTTTCTCCCTGTGGGGCACGAAAGAGATTAAAAAAAAAAAGTTTGCTGTTGTTTGTTATACTTGTGTGTGTGTGTGTGTGTGTGTGTGTGTGTGTGTGTGTGTGTGTGTGTGTGTGTGTGTGTGTGTGTGTGTGTGTGTTGTGTGTGTGTGCGCGTTGTGTGTGTGTTTTCATTCCTTGGCTAGTGTTCCGAGGTTCACCAATGGTGAAATTTTTTGCGTGTGCGACCAGTTTTTACCCTACCTTTGAAGTAGTAGTCCGAATTTGTCGATGATGTCTTAACACGACTCTTGTCCGCATGCGGTTTTGTTTTGTTTTGTTTTGTTTTTAATTTGCCATCCGTTCCTACCAGCACAAAATGGCCTGCTCTTCCGAAAGATGGGACTGGTTTTTAACGTGCGTGCAAGACGTTCTGTATGCGTTCGTACACGGAGCCTTTGTTTATAGTCTCATCCGAAAGGACTTTGACATTCAGTTCGATTTTCTCGTCAAACTGGGAGGAAAGGGTAAAGCTGGGATTCAAACCAAGAACCTCGCGATTTACTTGATATGCAGGTAAACATCTTAATTACCCCTCAAACAGTTTCGTGAAAAAAAGTTCTGAAAGAAAGGTGAGTATCATTAGAAGAGATACGGGTTAAAAAATAAAATAGAACTGTTGAATGAAAGAAAATCTGGAAAAACGGGGATTATTATTGGAAGATTTTTTAAAAGAAACTACTTTATAACAATTTCCAACTCGTTCATTTCTACACGGGACCCACAATTTTCAAGTATTATTACAGTCTTCAGTCAACGATTCCTGGATGCTCTTCTGTTGCTGCCCCCCCCCCCCCTTCTTACTCAGATTCCAAAATTCTCGTAAGAGTAGGCCATTGTGTGCCGGTGGGAACAGATGACAATATTTACACAACTGCATACACACGGGGACTGGATGAAAAAAGCACATGAGTGCTTATTCCATTATCCTCGATATAAAAGAATAAAATAAAATAAAAAATAAATTCTTCACAGAACCCGAAACTTTGCCACAAAAACCGACAATAATTAATAATTAAATAAATAATTAATAAGGGGTTCAATACTTCAAGACTGTCTTAGTTTAAGAGCCTTCCCACTTGGGGGTGCATGTAATTTAACAATAACAGAATGAGCAGATGTAGCTAAATCAATCATACTTTGAATAGTACTCCTGATATATAACGTTTAAAGGCTTTCGAAATTTCAAGATTGATTCTTTCATGAACGTCCATGAAGTCCTGGGTTCGAATCTCGGCAATGGTTGCTCTGTCTGTGTGTCTGTCTCTCCCTCTCTCTTTCTCTCTCCCCCCCTTCCGAGATAATAATTGGTATCTGATATAATCTGTAATCTATAGTTATCGAAAAAAAATATAGAATAGGTTCTACGCCAGCTAATCATTTTGGTAGGTTTAGAAAAAATGTTGATTTTCATTTGAAACATGTTACTGGTAAAGGGGCGTAAAAACTTGTTACAATAAACAACTCTCTCTCTCTCTCTCTCTCTCTCTCTCTCTCTCTCTCTCCTCTCTCTCTCTCTCTCTCTCTCTCTCTCCACACATTTCTCCACCCCCTCTCTCTCTCACTTTCTCTCTATCCTCCCCCCCTCTCTCTCCCCCTCCCTCCCTCTCTCTCCCGCCATCCTCCCTTCCACTTCTCTCTCTCTCTCTCTCTCCTCTCTCTCTCTCTCTCTCTCTCTCTCTCTCTCTCTCTCTCTCTCTCTCTCTCTCTCTCTCTCTCATAATTCATTACCTTTGTATCCATCGTATTCTCAACCTCTCCAGCGCTTTCAACTGGTCCAGTACGAATTGTCTCCCCTCCAACAGTGGCGACAAGTGTTGCGTCCCCTGGACTAGACAGAAGAGGGCGTTGTGGGGATGCTTCAGAGGGCGTTGCAAGCTGAAAAAGACCAAAGAAAAAAAACAACCCTAAATGATTTCGTTATCAATATACACTCCCTGAATCGGAAATCTCCGCTAGAATGTAAAATGTAATCGCAACAAATAACTTATCGATACGTATTAAAGCTGACAGGAATTACAAATAGTAATCAGTAGACACAAATAGCAGCATCAACAATTAAATGCTACTGCCACTACTACTACTACTACTACTACTACTACTACTACTACTACTACTACTACTACTACTATTACTATTACTACTACTACTACTACTACTACTACTACTACTACTATTGCAATTACCACCACAACCGTTACTACCATCGTTATGACCAGTACTACTGCTTCTGCTGCTGTTGCTGTTGCTGCTACCGCTACTACTACTACCATCACCATCACCACTACTACTACTTCT
>CM060340.1:25345636-25348136 GCA_030674155.1 Stramonita haemastoma
GTACTGGGTATAGGTTTCTTGTTCTTGGTATTTGGATCATTATTGTTGTTTAGTTAAAGGGCTTTTTTATCTTGATCTTATCTTTGGACTGGATTAAAAAATATAAAAAAGCACACGAGTGCTTATTCATTATCCTCGAGAATTTGCCTTGCCTTGCCTTGTGTCATAACTTAACATAATGTGGAGGACGACTGTTTGCTTTACCCAACCGTACAACTTCGTCTTTAGAAAGATTTCTAAAGAAACAGTCATAGCAAAGTTATGAATAAGAAAATTGGGAAGAGAGAAGGAGAGAAGAAAACTTGGTCGTGGGCTTTGTCTTCTCTCGTGGGGGTGTTGTCATACTGCCCCGGCGCTCCGTGTCTCCATTCAGAGCTTGACTTAACCAGCGTTCAGATTGCATGCTGGGTATGGTTGGTTGTGTCTTCTATACCACCGCTCATATTTTTTGTGTGTGTGTGTGTGTGTGTGTGTTGTGTGTGTGTGTGTGTGTGTGGCGTGTGTGGTGGTGGTGTTTGAAAACAGGAGGAAGAGGAGAGAGAGAGAGAGGAGAGAGAAAGAGAGAGAGAGGGAGGAGGAATGAGAGGGGTGGTGAGGGAGGGGGAGGAGGAGAGAAAAGAGCAGAGAGAGAGAGAGAGTTGAATTGGATTGAATAACTTTTATTTAAAGAGGGAATGGCATAAGCAAACATACTCTTTTACAACCAGCCATCTGGGCACAGAAAGAACAACAGCAAGTAAACAAACTATTTAACCCAAAAAAAATGAAGAAGAAAACATTTCAATCGTATATCTAAATGCAAGAAACAAATTCTACGCATACACCTTTATCTTCTACAAAAAACAGGATCACAAAATCATATTTTGAGGAGAGAGAGAGAGAGAGAGAGAGAGAGAAGAGAGAGGACAGAGAGACAGAGAGACAGAGACGAGAAAAGGAAGAGCAGGACAGACAGACGGACAGACAGACAAACACAGGCAGACAGACAGACAGACAGACAGAGACAGAGAGAGACAGGAGGCGAGGGGGACTTGAGTGAACAGACGTTAAATCAAATAACACATTCGCACGCACGCACGCACGCACGCACGCACGCACCACGCACGCCGCCCACCCCACCACACACACACACACACACACACACACACACACACACACACACACACACAGGTACACACACACAAAACAAGCGAAACATACCCCCATTAGAGTGTAGGTTTACTGGCTTATAAGTTATATTCATTTGGTAATATTGCATTCGCTAACTACTTTGTTGTTTTGTTCATTCGTTCGTTCGTTCTTTCACTCGTATATCAATGAAGACAGACACACTTACCGACACACTACGAAATGCGGTAGGACTAGCTAGTGGTGAGCTGGTTGCTAGTTGGTGAGCTGGTTGAGCTAGATTATAATTGCTGTATTATATATATTCGATGACCTGTTTGTTTTTCTGTTTGTTTGATACAATCACGCTTGCAGGCACATTACGACACACACACACACAAGGGGATTACTGAATGAATCATTCATTTCTGATCCCGGTCACGCATGATCAGAAACAATCAACCCCACAGGCATATGAAAACATTGATTGCACACATAAACAACACACACACCACACACCACACCACACACACACACACACACACACACACACACACACACACACACAGACACACAGACAGACAGACAGACAACACACACAGACAGACCAACACCATTTACACTACACTACACTACACTACACTACACTAACACTAATCACTACACTACACTACACTACACGCACGAGTGCGGGCATGGATGCGTGCGCGCGTACCTGATACTGTGTGTGTATGTGTGTGTGTGTTGGTGTGTGTTGGTGTGGGGTGTGCGTTGTGTATGCGTGTGTGTATGCGTGTGTGTATGCGTGTGTGTGTGTGTGCTGTGTGTGTGTGTGTGTGTGGTGTGTGTTGGTGTGTGTGTGGTGTGTTTGTGTTGTGTGTTGTGTGTGTGGTGTGTGTGTGTGTGTGTGTTGTTTGCTTACTGGCTGGCTGGCTGGCTGGCTTTGGGCGGATGCGCGTACGCTGCATGAACGTCCGTGTGTAAGTGAAAGTTGACATGACGTAAGTTCTGTTATCGAAGAATCAATCGTCTGTCTGTTATCACTCCATCACACTGGCTCGCCCTGTTGCTACAGACCGCACTCCACAGTTACCTCTTGGTCTCAATTCGCAGGTTATATCTTTCCTATGACACTTTCACTTTTGCACAGCACTTAACAGTGCGTCAGTAATTGTTGTTGTTGCTCTTGTTTCCCCGTTTCCCTGCTTAAACCCTGGGGATTACCCAGAATATGAACCCTGACTCACTCATCCTACCTGAGTGAGATCGTGAGTACACACTGAATGAGAAGTGTGTGTGTACAACTGTTTTCAAACACCTCGCCGTATAGGCAGCACTACGACGATTGTTCCTTGACTTCAGTGCGAAGCGTGACGATTATTATTGCTTCCCC
>CM060340.1:25353136-25355636 GCA_030674155.1 Stramonita haemastoma
TTTAATGTTTGGGAATTATATCAAGTTAATCAAACAGGTACATTTTTTAAAGGAAAAAAAATTACGTATGAATTAGGATGAAAAGCACAGTTTTCTCTATCTCAGACAGCTAAGAAAACGAAAAATGGTTTTTTTCAGTATTTGCTTGGAAATTGATTCTATGGTGATACCACAGTCTTTATTTCTTTATTCTTTTTTTTTATATGTTTGAGAACTTCAAGGTTACAAAAATGTAGATATTTTAGAGACATTGCAAACTTAATTTTTTAAACATTTGTCCCCTCGAATAAAAGAACCACAAGTCAGGCCATTTATGTATGGAGTATACCCAATGTCGGAATGCTGTTACCCGTTACCTAAATGGTTGGGGGGGGGGGGGGGGGGGGCAATCTCACCACTGGTGAACCTCGGGGCTCTAGCCAGGAACGAAAAAAAGTATGGAGAAACAGGCATGGAATTCTTGTTTGAGTGGAAGCAATAGTGAAAAAGCTTTGGGCTTATATTTATTGTATCATCATCCAGGCAGAAGATATTCCTGTAAGTTGTGTAATATCTTGCAGGCGTTTAGACAGATAGAAAGTTTTTACATCCCTATTGTTAAACTGTATCGTCAGCACTTTAACTGAACCTGCATTATGATCTGTTTGGGATTCCCACATAATTATTAACAGATAAAATCACTCCTTGTCAGAACTACAAAACAAGGTATGCCCGAGCCTGGTGTAATGCTCTTGAAAATAGTGATTATTGTCTATTGTACAGGAACTTCAAACTTTTGAGAGGAAGAAAAGGTTACATAATTACCT
This sequence comes from Stramonita haemastoma, assembly GCA_030674155.1. NCBI lineage: Eukaryota > Metazoa > Mollusca > Gastropoda > Neogastropoda > Muricidae > Stramonita > Stramonita haemastoma. The sequence continues at coordinate 25,353,943 of CM060340.1, forward strand.
TACCGGATACATACGTTTATCACAGATACAGTAATCACAAACATCCTGTTGAAACTTGTAGATAGAACAATCTTCCACGAAATTTACTCTTTGTTGCAACTGAGAAATGGGTATTATTGGGGACAGATTTCAATTTCATACTCGAATGTTCCAAATTTGAATTTTTTTTCTATCAATTTGTTCCAAAAGTGTATTTAAGACCAAGGTTAGTTTTCAATTTTTGTAAATTGTTGACAGTAGGGATGGCAGAGTGTTTAAAGTTGGGGAAACTGGTTAACCTTGAAAAGGCTACGAAGTAATTTTATAACATCATTATTCTACAGAATTTATGTTGGTCGATGATCATTCTAGTGAATTTCAATGTGTTGATAGTTTCTTAGATTGGTTATATATATATATATATATATATATATATATATATATATATATATATATATAATATATATATATATATATATATATATATATATATATATATATATCACATATTCTTCCAAAAGTGGTAAAACAACTAAATTTAAAAGTCTTCCGTCTTGTTCGTTTGTTTGTTTGTTTGGGGCTTTTTTGTTTTGTTTTTTAATCTTTGGGAAGGGTAAACCATTGTGTGGGAGGAATGAAGGATGACTGAATTTACAAAGCTGCAAGCACTTGGAAGCTGGATGTTATATAAAATAAATAAAGCACATGATTGCTTATTTCATTGTCCCCCATAATCATAAAGAGTTGGTAGAAAAAAAACAACCACCTGGAGATGCGGGGTATCGATCTCCGTACCTCTCACATGCTAAGCGAGCGCTCTACCACTTGAGCTACATCCCCTGATATTTGTTGTGCTGAGTTTAGTCGTTAAACGCATTTTGTCCTTATCTTACATTTGGTCACTTGGACTGACAACATGGGTACTTGGGCGTTGTTCACTTGTTGTGGCTAAGGCTACGAAATAATTCTTTTTCATTACAGAATTTAATTTGGTCAATGATCGTTCTATTGAATTTAAATGTGTTGATACTTTCTTAGATTAAAAAAAATACTTTTTATCATATATGCTTCCAAAAGGGGTCAAAGAATAACATTTCTTAAGTCTTCGTCTTGTTTGTTTGTTTGGGTTTTAAAAAAAAAAATCTTTGGGTAGAGTAGACCATTGTGCAGAGGAATGAAGGATGACTGAATTTACAAAGCTTCAGGCACTCGGAAGCTGGATGTTGTATAAAAATAATAAAGAACACAATTGCTTATTTTATTATTCCCCACAATCATTAAGAGTTGGTAGAAAAAAAAAATGGAGATGCGGGACACCCGTACCTCTCACATCCCAAGTGAGCGCTCTACCACTTGAGCTACATCCCCTGATTTTCTAGCCTATGAGTTTAGTCCCTAAATCCAGTTTGTCCTTATCTAACATCTTGGTCACTTGAACTGACAACATGTATACCTAGCTGGCGTTGTTCAGTCACTGACCAGTTTCTCTACTCCAGCAGTACAAATACAGGTGCTGGATAGCCAAGTGGTTTGAACTTTTAATTCGTGATTTGACCACAACCAGCACATCAGGTATATAATTATGCAACAAGTGTTGTTTGTGTTTGCACATGGAAGTTAGGTCGGGACAGCCTAGTGGTCAGAACATTGCGTTCGATTCCCGTTAAGGGGTGGTTAACATCAGTGCTGACTCCACTCTCCCCTAAAGTCTTTCG
>CM060340.1:25360636-25388136 GCA_030674155.1 Stramonita haemastoma
TATCTATCTATCTATCTATCTATCTATCTATCTATCTATCTATCTATCTATCTATCTATCTATCTATCTATCTATCTATCTATCTATCTATCTATCTATCCCTTAGTCTGGCGACCGTGGGGGCACCCCTGAAGACTTGACAACCAGTTCCCTCCATTCCTCTCTCTGTTCTGCTTTATTTCATTATTCCCCATAATCATTAGGAGTTGGCAGAAAAAAAAATGCAAAAAAAACTGGAGATGCGGGGTATCGATCCCATACCTCTCACATGCTAAGCGAGCGCTCTACCACTTGAGCTACATCCCCTGATATCTACAGTGCTGAGTTTAGTCCTTAACGCCATTTAGTCCTTATCTAACATCTTGGTCACTTGGACTGACTACATGGGTAGGCCTGAAATCTTCCACGAAATTTACCTCTTTTCTGCAACAGTAAAATGGATATTATTGGGGACAGATTTCTAATTTCATGGTCGAATGTCCCAAATTTGAACATTCTTTTTGGTATTGATTTGTTCCAAAAGTGTCTTTACGACAAACATTAGTTTTCAATTTTTGTAAATTGTTGACAGTAGGGATGGAAGTGTGTTTAAAGTTGGGAAAACTGGTCAACCTTGGAAAGGCTACGAAATCATTCTATTTCATCAATATGCTACAGAATTTATGTTGGTCAATGATTTTTGTAGTGAATTTCAATGTGTTGATACTTTCTTGGATTATTTTTTATCATTGTACAAATACAGGTGCTGGATAGCCGAGTGGTTTGAACTTTACTTCGTGATTTGGCCCCCACCCAGCACATAGGCATGCATACTATGCTTCAAAAAGGGCTGGGAAGAGTAGAGCATTGTTGGGGGGGGGGGGGGGGGGTATAAAGAATGACTGAATTAACAAATCTATAGGCACTTGGAAGCTGGATGTTATATATATATATATATAAAAAAGCACATGATTGCTTATTTCATTATCCCCCATAATCATTAAGAGTTGGTAGAAAAAAGAAACAAATTAAAAAAAAATACTGGAGATGCGGGGTATCGATCCCGTACCTCTCACATGCTAAGCGAGCGCTCTACCACTTGAGCTACATCCCCTGATATACGTAGTGCTGAGTTTAGTCGTTAACCTCATTTTGTCCTTATCTACCATTTTGGTCACTTGGACTGACAACATGGGGACTTGGGCGTTGTTCAGTCGTTGTACCTAAGGTTACGAAATCATTCTATTTCATCAATATGCTACAGAATTTATGCTGATCAATGATCATTCTAGTGAATTCCAATGTGTTGATACTTTCTTAGATTCTTTATATAGATATACATACATACATACATACATACATACATACATACATACATACATACATACATACATACATACATACATACATCACACACACACACACACACACACACATATATATATATATATTATATATATATATATATATATATATATATATATATATATATATATATTATATATATATATATATATATATATATATATATGCTTCCAAAAGGGGTGAAAGGATAAAAATTTCTTAATTCTTTTGTCTTGTTTGTTTGTTATTTGGTTTGTTTGTTTGTTTGGTGTTTGTTTAGGGATAAAACAAAATCTTTGGAAAGTGTAGGCCATTGTGCAGGGGAATGAAGGATGACTGAGATTAGAAAGCTATAGGCACTGGGAAGCTGGATGTAATTTTTAAAAAAGCACATGATTGCTTATTTCATCTATCTATCTGTCTATCTGTCTGTCTGTCTGTCTATCTGTATGTCTGTCCGTCCGTCCGTCCGTCCATCCGTCTATCCTTCCCTCATCTCCCTCCCTTAGTCTGGCGACTGTGGGGGCACCCCTGAAGACTTGACAACCAGTTCCCTCCATTCCTCTCTCTGTTCTGCTTTATTTCATTATTCCCCATAATCATTAGGAGTTGACAGAAAAAAAAATATATGCAAAAAAACTGGAGATGCGGGGTATCGATCCCCGTACCTCTCACATGCTAAGCGAGCGCTCTACCACTTGAGCTACATCCCCTGATATACGTAGTATAGAGTTTAGTAGTTAAACGTATTTTGTCCTTATCTAACATTTTGGTCATTTCATCAATATGCTACAGAATTTATGTTGGTCAATGATTTTTGTAGTGAATTTCAATGTGTTGATACTTTCTTGGATTATTTTTTATCATTGTACAAATACAGGTGCTGGATAGCCGAGTGGTTTGAACTTTTAATTCGTGATTTGGCCACAACCCAGCACATAGGCATGCAAACCGAGGCCCCGTGTGCGAACGCATGCAGAACATCTTGCGCACACGTTAAATCCTGTTCCGCTTTTCGTAAGAGTAGGCCATCGTGTGCCGGTGGGAACAGATGACAATATTTACAAAACTGCATACACACGGGGACCGGATGAAAAAAGCACATGCTTGCTTATTCTGTTATCCTCGATATAAAAGAATAAATAAATAAATAAATAAATAAATAAATAAACATCCCATTATCCTCGATATAAAAGAATTAAAACAAAACAAAACAAAAAAGCATTGCGCTGGCAATTTGATGACCCAAGTTCGATTTCCGTTCAGTGGATTTATCCTCTAGAGTTAACATCAGTGTTGACTCCACTTCCCCAAAAGTCTTTAGGATGAGACTGTAAACCAAGGCCCAGTGTGCGAACTCACGAAGAACATCTTCCGCACATGTTAAATCCTGTTCGGCTTCTCGTAAGAGTAGGCCATTATGTGCCGATGGGAACAGATGACAATATTTACGGGGACTCGATGAAAAAAAGCACACGAGTGTTTTATTCCAATATCCTGGATATAAAAGAAAAAAAATCCTCCACAATCATAAAGAGTTGGTAAAAAAAAAAAAAAAAAAAAAAAAAAATCTGGAGATGCGGGGTATCGATCCCCGTACCTCTCACATGCTAAGCGAGCGCTCTACCACTTGAGCTACATTCCCTGATGACTAAGCAATCAGTTTAGTCCTTAAAGCCCGTTTGTCCTTATCTAACATTTTGGTCACTTGGACTGACAACATGCATACTACCTAGCTAGGCGTTGTTCAGTCATTGACCAGTTTCTCTACTCCAGCAGTACAAATACAGGTGCTGGATAGCCGAGTGGTTTGAACTTTTAATTCGTGATTTGACCACAACCCAGCACATCAGGCATATATACTATGCAACAAGTTTTGTTTGTATTTGCTCATGGAACTTAGGTCGGGATAGCCTAGTGGTCAGAACATTGCGCTGGCAATTTGACGACCCAGGTTCGATTCCCGTTCGAGGGGATTTATCCCCTGGAGTTAAAATCAGTGCTGTCCCCACTCTCCTTAAAAGTCTTTCTGGTGAGATGGGACTGTAAACCGACGCCCAATGTGCCAACGTACGCAGAACATCTTGCGCACATGTTAAATCCTGTTCTGCTTTTCATAGGAGTAGGCCATTATGTGCCAGTGGGAACAGATAACAATATTTACAAAGCTGCATACACACGGGACTCGATGAAAATAAAAGCACACAAGTGCTTATTCCAATATCCAGAATATAAAAGACTTATTTTTTTAATCCTCCATAATCACAAAGAGTTGGTAGAAAAAGTAAACAAACAACAACAAAAACTGGAGATGCGGGGTATCGATCCCCGTACCTCTCACATGCTAATCCAGCGCTCTACCACTTGAGCTACATCCCCTGATATACGTAGTGCTCAGTTTAGTCGTTAACCTCAATTTGTCCTTATCTAAAATTTTGGTCACTTGGCTGACAACATGGGTACCTGGGCGTTGTTGATTGATTGATTTATTCTTTTATATCGAGGATAATGGAATAAGCACTCTTGTGCTTTTTTACATCCAGTCCCCGTGTGTATGCAGTTTTATAAATGTCATCTGTTCAGTCATTGACCAGTTTCTCTACTGCAGCAGTACAAATACAGGTGCTGGATGAGCCGAGTGGTTTGAACTTTTAATTCGTGATTTGACCACAACCCAGCACATCAGGCATGTATACTATGCCGCAAGTTTTGTTTGTGTTTGCACATGGAACTTAGGTCGGGATAGCTTAGTGGTCAGGATATTGCCCTCGCAATTTGATGACCAGAGTTCGATTTCCGTTCGAGGGGATTTATTCCCCAAGTTAACATCAGTGCTGACTCCACTCTACCCAAAAGTCTTTTGGATGAGACTGTAAACCGAGGCCCAGTGTGCGAACGCACGCAGAATATCTTGTACACACGCTAAATCCTGTTCGCTTTCGTAAGAGTAGGCCATTATGTGCCGGTGGGAACAGATGACAATATATACAAAGCTGCATACACACAGGGACTCATTGAAAAAAGCACAGGAGTGCTTATTCCAATATCCTGGATATAAATGAATTTTTTAAAAATCCTCCATAATCATTATGAGTTGGTAGGAAAAAAACAAATATAAAAGAACTGGAGATGCGGGGTATCGATCCCCGTACCTCTCACATGCTAATCGAGCGCTTCTACCACTTGAGCTACATCCCCTGATGTCCGTAGCAAAAGTTTAGTCCGTAAATCCAGTTTGTCCTTATCTAATATTTTGGTCACTTGGACGGGTACCTGGCCGCCGCTGTAGTCTAGTGGTTAGGGCGTTGGACTCGTAATCTAAAGGTTGCGGGTTCGATCCCAGCTTTCGGCTATGGCGTTGTGCCCTTGGAAAAGGCACTTTACGGCTATTTTCTCACCCCACCAGGTGTAAAAGGGGTACCAACCTTGTGTTGGGGGTTAACTCTGCGATAGACTGGCGTCCTATCCAGGGGGGAGTCTATGACTTTCAGTCGCTTACCGCCACAGAAACCGGGATAAGCACCGGCCTGATGAGCCTTAGGATCGGGACAGACTTTAACTTTAACTTAACGGGTACCTGGGCGTTGTTCAGTCATTGAACAGTTTTCTCTACTCCAGCAGTACAAATACAGGTGCTGGATAGCCGAGTGGTTTGAATTTTCATTCGTGATTTGACCACAACCCAGCACATAGGCATGTATACTATGCCACAGGTTTTGTTTGTGTTTGCTCGATGGAACTTAGGTCTTTTGGTTGTTTTTCGTGGCTAGAGTTCCGAGTTTACCAATGGTGAGATTCTGCAGATAATTATATACAACTGTGTTTGCCCACCATGAAGGTAGCCGCCTAGCGACTTCAAGAATATATATGTGGGTATGTTCGCGTTTCCATAACGCATTGACCTTACCGAATACATACGTTTATCACAGATACAGTAATCACAAACATCCTGTTGAAACTGGTAGATAGAACAATCTTCCACGAAATTTATCTCTTTGTTGCAACTGTGAAATGGGTATTTACTGGGGGAAAGATTTCAATTTCATCGTCGAATGTCCCAAACTTGAAATGGTACGGCATGTCACAAGATCAAAAGGACTGGCAAAAACAATACTGCAAGGCATGTCCAAGGAGGAAGAAAAAAGAGCCAGACCAAAGAAGAGATGGGAGACAACATCAGCAAATGGACAAGCCAAGAACTCAAGAAAACCTTGAGAAAGGCAGAACAGAGAGAGGAATGGAGGGAACTGGTTGTCAAGTCTTCTTGGGTGCCCACCCCCCCCCCCCCCCCCCTCTGCTTTCTGCGGTCGCCCGACTAAAGGATACGTAGATAGATAGATAGATAGATAGATAGATAGATAGATAGATAGATAGATAGATAGATAGATAGATAGATAGCTTCAAAAAGGGGTCAAAGGAAAACATTTCTCAATTCTTCTGTCTTGTTTGTTTGTTCGGGGGGGAGGGAGGGGGTTGTTCTTTTTTTATTTTTGGGAAGAGAAGATCATTGTGCAGGGAATGAAGGATGACTCAATTTACAAGGCAACAAGCACTCGGGAGCTGGATGTTATAAAAAAACAACAACAAAGCACATGATTGCTTATTTCATTATCCCCCATAATCATTAAGAGCTGGAAGCAAAAAACAAAAAAACAAATAAAAAAACTGGAGATGCGGGGTATCGATCCCCGTACCTCTCACATGCTAAGCGAGCGCTCTACCACTTGAGCTACATCCCCTGATGTCTACAGTTCTGAGTTTAGTCCTTAACGCCATTTAGTCCTTATCTAACATCTTAGTCACTTGGACTGACTACATGGGTAGGCCTGAAATCTTCCACGAAATTTACCTCTTTTCTGCAACAGTAAAATGGATATTATTGGGGACAGATTTCTATTTCATGGTCGAATGTCCCCAATTTGAAGATTTTTTTGTGTGTATTGATTTGTTCCAAAAGTGTCTTTAGGACAAAGATTAGTTTTCCATGTTTGTAAATTGTTGACAGTAGGGATGGAAGTGTGTTTAAAGTTGGGAAAACTGGTCAACCTTGGAAAGGCTACGAAATCATTCTATTTCATCAATATGCTACAGAATTTATGTTGGTCAATGATCGTTCTAGTGAATTTCAATATGTTGATACTTTCTTAGATTTTTTTAATATCATAATATGCTTCAAAAAAGGGTCAAAGGCTAAAATTTCTTAATTCTTTCGTCTTGTTTGTTTGTTTCGTTGATTGGGTTTTTTTTTTTTAATCTTTGGGTAGAGTAGACCATTGTGGGGGGAATGAACGATCACTGAATTTACAAAGCTGCAGGCATTCGGAAGCTGGATGTTATAAAAAAAATCAAATGATTGCTTATTTCATCATCCCCTATAATCATTAAGAGTTGGTAGAAGAAAAAAAAAAATATATTGGAGATGCGGGGTATCGATCCCCGTACCTCTCACATGCTAAGCGAGCGCTCTACCACTTGAGCTACATCCCCTGACGTCTATGGTGTTGAGTTTAGTCCTTACACCCATTTTGTCCTTATCTAACATTTTGGTCACTTGGACTAACAACATGGGTACCTGCGCGTTGTACACTCATTGAGCAGTTTCTCTACTCCAGCAGTACAAATACAGGTGCTGGATAGCCGAGTGGTTTGAATTTTTCATTCGTGATTTGACCACAACCCAGCACATAGGCATGTATACTATGCCACAGGTTTTGTTTGTGTTTGCTCATGGAACTTAGGTCTGTTGGTTGTTTTTCTTGGCTACAGCTCCGAGGTTTACCAATAGTGAGATTTTGCATATATATGCAACTGCGTTTGCCCATCATTAAGGTGCCTAGCGACTTCAAGAAAATGATATGCTGGGTATGTACGCGTTTCCATATCGCATTTACCTTACCGAATACATACGTTTATCACAGATACAGTAATCACAAGCATCCTGTTGAAACTGGTAGATAGAACAATCTTCCACGAAATTTATCTCTTTGTTGCAACCGTGAAATGGGTATTTATTGGGGGAAAGATTTCAATTTCATGGTCGAATGTCCCAAACTTGATATGGTACAGGCATGTCACAAGATCAAAAGGACTGGCAAAAACAATACTGCAAGGCACTGTCCAAGGAGGAAGAAAAAGAGACCGACCAAAGAAGAGATGGGAGAACAACATCAGCAAATGGACAAGCCTAGAACTCATGAAAACCTTGAGAAAGGCAGAATAGAGAGAGGAATGGAGGTAACTGGTTGTCAAGTCTTTTTGGGTGCCCCCCCTCCTCTGCTTTCTGCGGTCGCCCGACTAAAGGGTAGATAGATAGATAGATAGATAGATAGATAGATATAGATAGATAGATAGATAGATAGATAGATAGATAGATAGATTCAAAAAGGGGTCAAAGGAAAACATTTCTCAATTCTTCTGTCTTGTTTGTTTGTTGGAGGGGGGGGGGGGTTGTTCTTTTTTTATTTTTGGGAAGAGAAGATCATTGTGCCGGGAATGAAGGATGACTCAATTTACAAAGCTACAAGCAATCGGGAGCTGGATGTTATATAAAAAATAAAAAAGCACATGATTGCTTATTTCATTATCCCCTATAATCATTAAGAGTTGGTAGAATAAATAAACAAATAAAAAAACTGGAGATGCGGGGTATCGATCCCCGTACCTCTCACATGCTAAGCGAGCGCTCTACCACTTGAGCTACATCCCCTGACGTACGGAGCGCTGAGTTTAGTCGTTAAACGTATTTTGTCCTTATCTAACATTTTGGTCACTTGGACTGACAACATGGGGACTTGGGCGTTGTTCAGTCGTTGTACCTAAGGCTACGAAATCATTCTATTTCATCAATATGCTACAGAATTTATGCTGGTCAATGATCATTCTAGTGAATTCCAATGTGTTGATACTTTCTTAGATTATATATATATATATCATATATGCTTCCAAAAGGGGTCAAAGGATAAAATTTCTTAATTCTTTTGTCTTGTTTGTTTGCTTATTTGTTTGGTGTTTGTTTGTTTAGGGATAAAACAAAATCTTTGGAAAGTGTAGGCCATTGTGCAGGGGACTGAAGGATGACTGACATTAGAAAGCTATTGGCACTGGGAAGCTGGATGTTATTAAAAAAAAAAGCACATGATTGCTTACTTCATCTATCTATCTGTCTATCTGTCTGTCTATCTGTCCGTCTGTCCGTCCATCCATCCCTCCGTCCATCCCTCCCTCCCTCTATCCCTCCCTCCCTCCCTTAGTCTGGCGACTGTGGTGGCACCCCTGAAGACTTGACAACCAGTTCCCTCCATTCCTCTCTCTGTTCTGCTTTATTTCATCATTGCCCATAGTCATTAAGAGTTGGTAGAAAATAATAAACAAATAAAAAAAAACTGGAGATGCGGGGTATCGATCCCCGTACCTCTCACATGCTAAGCGAGCGCTATACCACTTGAGCTACATCCCCTGATGTCTATGGTGCTGAGTTTAGTCCTTAACGCCATTTAGTCCTGATCTAACATCTTGGTCACTTGGACTGACTACATGGGTAGGCCTGAAATCTTCCACGAAATTTACCTCTTTTCTGCAACAGTGAAATGGATATTATTGGGGACAGATTTCTATTTCATGGTCGAATGTCCCAAATTTAGAGATTTTTTTTGTGTATTGATTTGTTCCAAAAGTGTCTTTAAGACAAAGATCAGTTTTCAATTTTTGTAAATTGTTGACAGTAGGGATGGAAGTGTGTTTAACATTGAGAAAACTGGTCAACCTTGGAAAGGCTACGAAATCATTCTATTTCATGAATATGCTACAGAATTTATGTTGGTCTGTGATTTTTGTAGTGAATTTCAATGTGTTGATACTTTCTTGGATTATTTTTCATCATTGTACAAATACAGGTGCTGGATAGCCGAGTGGTTTGAACTTTTAATTCGTGATTTGGCCTCAACCCAGCACATAGGCATGCATACTATGCTTCAAAAAGGGGTGGGAAGAGTAGACCATTGTTGGTGGTGGTGGTGGTGGTGGTGGTGGGGGGGTTATGAAGAATGACTGAATTTATAAATCTTTAGGTACTCGGAAGCTGGATATTCTATATAAAAAAGCGCATGATTGCTTATTTCATTATCCTCCATAATCATTAAGAATTGGTAGAAAAAATAAAGAAACAAAAAAACCTGGAGATGCGGGGGATCGATCCCCGTACCTCTCACATGCTAAGCGAGCGCTCTACCACTTGAGCTACATCCCCTGATATCTATAGGGCTGAGTTTAGTCCTTAATTCCATTTGTCCTTATCTAATATTTTGGTCACTTGGACTGACAACATAGGTACCTGGGCGTTGGTCAGTCGTTGTGCCTAAGCCTACGAAATAATTCTTTTTCATCAGTATGTTACAAAATTTATTTTGGTCAATGATCGTTCTATTGATATTCAATGTGTTGATACTTTCTTACTTTTTTTTTAATCATAGGCCTATATACTTCCATAACGGGTCAACAAAGGATAACATTTCTTAAGTCTTCCATCTTGTTTGTTTGTTTGGGTCTTTTTTTAATCTTTGGGTAGAGTAGACCATTGTGCAGGGAACGGAGGATGACTGAATTTACAAAGCTGCAGGCACTGGGAGGCTGGATGTGGACGCTCCACCACATAATGAGATGGAGTGCACCTGAGGTCAATTTTAAGTTATTGACATGCTATTAATGTGCAATAAAGTGGCTATCAAATACAAAAAACAGATTGAAAATCGGACAACTCTGTGCAACATTATTACAAATTGAAATGATAGACTGCAGGATGGGACAAAATGAGAAACGGGCAAGTTTATTTTAGTAACAGGTTGTCAGAATGAGTGCTTTGGTATTTTCAAACACATTTAAAAGCAAAAGGAATAAAAAAAATTATACCTTGATATTTCATTATAAGGTAAATAAACAGATCTAGTTTAATAATCAATCAAAATCTCAAAATTGACAACTTGACCCCCACCTGCCTTTAAAGGCTCCTAGCGCAAAATTGGGTAATGTGCTAAGCGACTCATTTCATGGTGGAGCGCCACTATACAAAGCTACATACACACGGGACTCGATGAAAAAAAGCACATGAGTGCTTGTTCCAATGTCCAGGATATAACAGAAGAAAAAAAATCCTCCATAATCATAAAGAGTTGGTAGAAAAAATAAACAAATAAAAAAAAACCTGGAGATGCTGGGTATGATCCCCGTACCTCTCACATGCTAAGCGAGCGCTCTACCACTTGAGCTACGTCCCCTGATGTCCTAGCAAGGAGTTTAGTCGGTAAACCCAGTTAGTCCTTATCTAATATTTTGGTCACTTGGACTGACAACATAGGTACCTGGGCGTTGGTCAGTCGTCGTGCCTAATCCTACGAAATAATTCTTTTTCATCAGTATGTTACAAAATTTATTTTGGTCAATGATCGTTCTGCTGAATTTCAATGTGTTGATACTTTCTTACTTTTTTTTTAATCATAGGCCTATATACTTCCATAACGGGTCAACAAAGGATAACATTTCTTAAGTCTTCCATCTTGTTTGTTTGTTTGGGTTAAAAAAAAAATCTTTGGGTAGAGTAGACCATTGTGCAGGGGAATGAAGGATGACTGAATTTACAAAGCTGCAGGCACTCGGAAGTTGGATGTTAAAAAGCAAAAACAAAAACAAAAACAGCACGTGATTGGTTATTTCGTTATCCCCCATAATCATAAAGAGTTGATAAAAAAATAAACAAATAAAAAAGAAAAACTGGAGATGCGGGTATCGATCCCCGTACCTCTCACATGCTAAGCGAGCGCTCTACCACTTGAGCTACATCCCCTGATATATGTTGTGCTGAGTTTAGTCGTTAAACGCATTTAGTCCTTATCTTACATTTTTGTCACTTGGACTGACAACATGGGTACTTGGGCGTTGTTCAGTTGTTGTACCTAAGCCTACTAAATAATTATTTTTCATCGATATGTTACAGAATTTATTTTGGTCAATGTTCGTTCTATTGAATTTCAATGTGTTGATACTTTCTTAGATTGTTGGGTTTTTTTGGGTTTTTTTAAAAGTCATAATATGCTTCCAAAAGGGGTCAAAGGATAACATTTCTTAATTCTTCCGTCTTGTTTGTTTGTTTCTTTGGTTGGGTTTTAAAAAAAAATCTTTGGGTAGAGTAGACCATTGTGGGGGGAATGAAGGATGACTGAATTTACAAAGCTGCAAGCACTGGGAAGCTGCATGCTATATAAAAAAAATTAAATGATTGCTCATTTGATTATCGCCCATAATCATTAAGAGTTGGTAGAAAAAAATAAACAAAAAAACAACTGGAGATGCGGGGTATCGATCCCCGTACCTCTCACATGCTAAGCGAGCGCTCTACCACTTGAGCTACATCCCCTGACGTCTATGGTGCTGAGTTGAGTCCTTACACCCATTTTGTCCTTATCTAACATTTTGGTCACTTGGACTAACAACATGGATACAAATAAACAAAACATGACTGCTTATTTCATTATCCTACACAGTCATTTTAAGAGTTGGAAGCAAAAAACAAAACAAAAAAAAACTGGAGATGCGGGGTATCGATACCCGTACCTCTCACATGCTAAGCAGCGCTCTACCACTTGAGCTACATCCCCTGATGTTCTTACTATGAGTTTAGTCGTTAAACCCAGTTAATCCTTAGCCTATCTTACATTTTGGTCACTTGGACTGACAACATGTATACCTAGCTAGGCTTGTTCAGTCATTGACCAGTTTCTCTACTCCAGCAGTACAAATACAGGTGTTGGATAGCCGAGTGGTTTGAACTTTTAAATCGTGATTTGACCACAACCCAGCACATCAGGCATGTATACTATGCCACAAGTTTTGTTTGTGTTTGCTCATGGAACGTAGGACTTTTGGTTGTTTTTCTTGGCTAGAGTTCCGAGGTTTACCAATAGCGAGATTTTGCATATATATGCAACTGTGTTTGCCCATCATGAAGGTAGCCGCCTAGCGACTTGAAGAACCGCTTTTCATATGAGTAGGCCATTATGTGCCGGTGAGAATACATGACAATACTTACACAACTGCATACACACGGGGACTGGATGAAAAAAAGCACGTGAGTGCTTATCCCATTATACTCGATATAAAAGAATTAAAGAAAAAAGAAGAATATATGTTCGGTATGTTCACGTTTCCATAACGCATTTACCTTACGGAATACATGCATTTATTACAGATACAGTAATCACAAACATCCTGTTGAAACTGGTAAAAATAAAACAATCTCCCACGAAATTGACCTCTTTGTTGCCACTGTGAAATGGGTATCAGGGCCTATTGGAGAAAGATTTCATTTTCATATAAGAATATCCCAAATTTGAAGATTTTTTATATCGATTTGTAGCAAAAGTGTCTTTAAGACCAAGGTTAGTTTTCAATTTTTGTAAATTGTTGATAGTAGGGATGGCAGTGTGTTTAACGTTGGGTAAACTGGTTAACCTTGGAAAGTCTTTCAGATGAGACTGTAAACCAAGGCCCAGTGTGCGAACGCAAGCAGAACATCTTGCGCACACGGTAAATCCTGTTCCACTTTTCATAAGAGTAGGCCATTATGTGCCGGTGGGAACAGATGACAATATTTACAAAGCTGCATACACACGGGGACTCGATGAAAAAAAGCGCACGAGTGCTTATTCCAATATCCTGGATATAAATGAAAAACAAAATGCTTCATAATCATTAAGAGTTGGTAGAAAAAAATAAAATAAAAAAGCTAGAGATGCAGGTTATCGATCCCCGTACCTCTCACATGCTAAGCGAGGCTCTACAACTTGAGCTACATTCCCTGATGACTAAGTAATCAGTTTAGTCGTTAAACGTATTTTGTCCTTATCTAACATTTTGGTCACTTGGACCGACAACATGGGTAGCTGGACGTTGGTCAGTCGTTGAACCTAAGGCTACGAAATAATTCTATTTCACCAATATGCTACAGAATTTATGTTGGTCAATGATCATTCTGGTGAATTCCAATGTGTTGATACTTTCTTAGATTGTTTTTTTTTGGTATCATATATGCTTCCAAAAGGGGTCAAAAGATAAAATTTATTAATTCTTTCGTCTTGTTTGTTTGTTTGTTTGTTTGTTTAGGGATTAAAACAAAAATCTTTGGAAAGTGTAAGCCATTGTGCAGGGGAATGAAGGATGATTGCATTTACAAACCTGCAGGCACTCAGAAGCTGGATGTTATGTATATAAAAAAAGCACATGATTGCTCATTTCATCTATCTATCTATCCCTTAGTCTAGCGACCGTGGGGGCACCCCTGAAGACTTGACAACCAGTTCCCTTCATTCCTCTCTCTGTTATGCTTTATTTAATTATACTCCATAATCATTAAGAGTTGGTAGGAAAAATAAACAAATAAAAAACCTGGAGATGCGGGGTATCGATCCCCGTACCTCTCACATGCTAAGCGAGCGCTCTACCACTTGAGCTACATCCCCTGATATCTATAGGGCTGAGTTTAGTCCTTAATTCCATTTTGTCCTTATCTAACATCTTGGTCACTTGGACTGACTACATGGGTAGGCCTGAAATCTTCCACGAAATTTACCTCTTTTCTGCAACAGTAAAATGAATATTATTGGGGATAGATTTCTATTTCATGGTGGAATGTCCCAAATTTGAAGATTTTTTGTGTGTATTGATTTGTCCAAAAGTGTCTTTAGGACAAACATTAGTTTTCAATTTTTGTAAATTGTTGACAGTAGGGATGGCAGTGTGTTTAAAGTTGGGAAAACTGGCCAACCTTGGAAAGGCTACGAAGTAATTCTATTTCATCAATATGCTACATAATTTATGTTGGTCAATGGTTTTTCTAGTGAATTTCAATGTGTTCATACCTTCTTGGATTATTTTTTATCATTGTACAAATATAGGTGCTGGATAACCGAGTAGTTTGAACTTTTAATTCGTGATTTGGCCACAACCCAGCACATAGGCATGCATACTATGCTTCAAAAAGGGGTGGGAAGAGTAGACCATTGTGGGGCGGAGGGGGGGGGGGTATGAAGAATGACTGAATTTACAAATCTATAGGCACTCGGAAGCTGAAGCTGAATGTTATATATAAAAAAAAAGCACATGATCGCTTATTTCATTATCCCCCATAATCATTAAGAGTTGGCAGAAAAAATAAACAAATAAAAAAACTGGAGATGCGGGGTATGATCCCCGTACCTCTCACATGCTAAGCGAGCGCTCTACCACTTGAGCTACATCCCTGATGTCCTAGCAAGGAGTTTAGTCGTTAAACGTATTTTGTCCTTATCTATTATTTTGGTCACTTGGACTGACAACTTGGGGACTTGGGCGTTGTTCAGTCATTGTACCTAAGGTTACGAAATCATTCTATTTCATCAATATGCTACAGAATTTATGCTGGTCAATGATCATTCTAGTGAATTCCAATGTGTTGCTACTTTCTTAGATATATATATATATATATATATATATATATATATATATATATATATATATATATATATATATACTTCCAAAAGGGGTGAAAGGAAAAAAATTCTTAATTCTTTTGTCTTGTTTGTTTGTTATTTTGTTTGTTTGTTTGTTTACGGATAAAACAAAATTTTTGGAAAGTGTAGGCCATTGTGCAGGGGAATGAAGGATGACTGAGATTAGAAAGCTATAGGCACTGGGAAGCTGGATGTTATTTAAAAAAAAAGCACATGATTGCTTATTTCATCTATATATCTGCCTATCTGTCTATCTGTCTGTCTGTCTATCTGTATGTCTGTCCGTCCGTCCGTACGTCCATCCGTCTATCCTTCCTCATCTCCCTCCCTTAGTCTGGCGACTGTGGGGGCACCCCTGAAGACTTGACAACCAGTTCCCTCCATTCCTCTCTCTGTTCTGCTTTATTTCATTATTCCCCATAATCATTAGGAGTTGGCAGAAAAAAAAATATATGCAAAAAAACTGGAGATGCGGGTATCGATCCCCGTACCTCTCACATGCTAAGCGAGCGCTCTACCACTTGAGCTACATCCCCTAGTGCTGAGTTTAGTAGTTAAACGTATTTTGTCCTTATCTAACATTTTGGTCATTTCATCAATATGCTACAGAATTTATATTGGTCAATGATTTTTGTAGTGAATTTCAATGTGTTCATACTTTCTTGGATTATTTTTTATCATTGAACAAATACAGGTGCTGGATAGCCGAGTGGTTTGAACTTTTAATTCGTGATTTGGCAACAACCCAGCACATAGGCATACATACTATGCTTCAAAAAGGGGTGGGAAGAGTAGACCATTGTTGGGGGGGGGGGGGGGTATAAAGATTTACTGAATTTATAAATCTATAGGTACTCGGAAGATGGATATTCTATTTAAAAAAAAAGAAAAAAAAGCACATGATTGCTTATTTCATTATCCTCCATAATCATTAAGACTTGGTAGAAAAAATAAACAAATAAAAAAAACTGGAGATGCGGGGTATCGATTCCCGTACCTCTCACATGCTAAGCGAGCGCTCTACCACTTGAGCTACATCCCCTGATATCTATAGGGCTGAGTTTAGTCCTTAACTCCATTTTGTCCTTATCTAACATTTTGGTCACTTAGACTGACAACATAGGTACCTGGGCGTTGGTCAGTCGTTGTGCCTAATCCTACGAATTAATTCTTTTTCATCAGTATGTTACAAAATTTATTTTGGTCAATGATCGTTCTATTGAATTTCAATGTGTTGATACTTTCTTACATTTTTTTAAATCATAGGCCTATATGCTTCCATAACGGGTCAACAAAGGATAACATTTCTTAAGTCTTCCATCTTGTTTGTTTGTTTGGTTTGGTTTTTTTTTTTAATCTTTGGGTAGATAAGACCGTTGTGCAGGGGAATGAAGGATGACTGAATTGACAAAGCTGCAGGCACTCAAAAGTTGGATGTTAAAAAAAAACACAAAAAAACAAAAACAGCACATGATTCCTTATTTCGTTATCTCCCATAATCATTAAGAGTTGGTAGGGGAAAAAAAACAAAAAAAAACTGGAGATGCGGGGTATCGATCCCCGTACCTCTCACATGCTAAGCGAGCGCTCTACCACTTGAGCTACATCCCCTGATATATGTTGTGCTGAGTTTAGTCGTTAAACGCATTTAGTCCTTATCTTACATTTTTGTCACTTGGACTGACAACATGGGTACTTGGGCGTTGTTCAGTTGTTGTACCTAAGCCTACTAAATAATTTTTTTTCATCGATATGCTACAGAATTTATTTTGGTCAATGCTCGTTCTATTGAATTTCAATGTGTTGATACTTTCTTAGATTGTTGGGGTTTTTTTGTTTTTTTTAAAATCATAATATGCTTCCAAGAGGGGTCAAAGGATAACATTTCTTAATTCTTCCGTCTTGTTTGTTTGTTTCTTTGGTTGGGTTTTTAAAAAAATCTTTGGGTAGAGTAGACCATTGTGGGGGGGATGAAGGATGACTGAATTTACAAAGCTGCAGGCACTGGGAAGCTGCATGCTATATAAAAAAAATTAAATGATTGCTCATTTCATTATCGCCCATAATCATTAAGAGTTGGTAGAAAAAAATAAGCAAAAAAACAACTGGAGATGCGGGGTATCGATCCCCGTACCTCTCACATGCTAAGCGAGCGCTCTACCACTTGAGCTACATCCCCTGACGTTTATGGTGCTGAGTTGAGTCCTTACACCCATTTTGTCCTTATCTAACATTTTGGTCACTTGGACTAACAACATGGATACAAATAAACAAAACATGACTGCTTATTTCATTATCCTACACAGTCATTTTAAGAGTTGGAAGCAAAAAAAAATAATATTAAAAAACTGGAGATGCGGGGTATCGATCCCCGTACCTCTCACATGCTAAGCGAGCGCTCTACCACTTGAGCTACATCCCCTGATGTTCTGACTATGAGTTTTGTCGTTAAACCCAGTTAATCCTTAGCCTATCTAAAATTTTGGTCACTTGGACTGACAACATGTATACCTAGCTAGGCATTGTTCAGTCATTGAACAGTCTCTCTACTCCAGCAGTACAAATACAGATGTTGGATAGCCGAGTGGTTTGAACTTTTCATTCCTGATTTGACCACAACCCAGCACATAGACATGTATACTATGCCACAAGTTTTGTTTGTGTTTGCTCATGGAACGTAGGACTTTTGGTTGTTTTTCTTGGCTAGAGTTCCGAGGTTTACCAATAGTGAGATTTTGCATATATATGCAACTGTGTTTGCCCATCATGAAGGTAGCCGCCTAGCAACTTGAAGAACCGCTTTTCATAAGAGTAGGCCATTATGTGCCGGTGAGAATACATGACAATACTTACACAACTGCATACACACGGGGTCTGGATGAAAAAAAGCACGTGAGTGCTTATCCCATTATCCTCGATATAAAAGAATTTTTTTTTAAAGAATATATGTTGGGTATGTTCACGTTTCCATAACGCATTTACCTTACGGAATACATGCATTTATCACAGATACAGTAATCACAAACATCCTGTTGAAACTGGTAAAAATAAAACAATCTCCCACGAAATTGACCTCTTTGTTGCCACTGTGAAATGGGTATTAGGGCCTATTGGAGAAAGATTTCATTTTCATATAAGAATATCCCAAATTTGAAGATTTTTTATATCGATTTGTTGCAAAAGTGTCTTTAAGACCAAGGTTAGTTTTCAATTTTTGTAGATTGATAGTAGGGATGGCAGTGTGTTTAACGTTGGGAAAACTGGTCAACCTTGGAAAGTCTTTCGGATGAGACTGTAAACCAAGGCCCAGTGTGCGAACACAAGCAGAACATCTTTCGCACACGGTAAATCCTGTTCCACTTTTCATAAGAGTAGGCCATTATGTGCCGGTGGGAACAGATGACAATATTTACAAAGCTGCACACACACGCGGACTCGATGAAAAAAAGCACACGAGTGCTTATTCCAATATCCAGGATATAAATGAAAAAAAAATCCTCCATAATCATAAAGTGTTGGTAGAAAAAATAAACAAATAAAAAACCTGGAGATGCGGGGTATCGATCCCCGTACCTCTCACATGCTAAGCGAGCGCTCTACCACTTGAGCTACATCCCCTGACGACAAAGCAGTGAGTTTAGTCCCTAAATCCAGTTTGTCCTTATCTAAAATTTTGGTCCAATTACCTTCGCGTTGATCAACCATTGAACAGTTTCTCTACTGGAGTAGCCTAGTAGGAATACAGGTGCTGGATAGCCGAGTGGTTTAAACTTTTAATTCCCGATTTGCCCACATCAGGAATATATACTATGCAACAAGTCTTGTTTGTGTTTGCTCATGGAACTTAGGTCGGGATAGCCTAGTGGTCAGAACATTGCGCTGGCAATTTCACGACCCGGAGGAGATGTTTATCCTGGAGTTAACATCAGTGCCGACTCCACTCTCCCCAAAAGTCCTTCGGATGAAACTTTAAACCGAGGTCCCGTGTGCGAACGCACGCAGAACATCTTGCGCACACGTTAAATCCTGTTCCGCTCTTCGTAAGAGTAGGCCATCGTGTGCCGGTGGGAACAGATGACAATATTTACAAAATTGCATACACACGGGGACCGGATGAAAAAAGCACATGCTTGCTTATTCTGTTATCCTCGATATAAAAGAATAAATAAATAAATAAATAAATAAACATCCCATTATCCTCGATATAAAAGAATTAAAAAAAGAAAAAACAAAAAAGCATTGCGCTGGCAATTTGATGACCCAAGTTCGATTTCCCTTCAGTGGATTTATCCTCTAGAGTTAACATCAGTGTTGACTCCACTTCCCCAAAAGTCTTTAGGATGAGACTGTAAACCAAGGCCCAGTGTGCAAACTCACGAAGAACATCTTCCGCACATGTTAAATCCTGTTCGGCTTCTCGTAAGAGTAGGCCATTATGTGCCGATGGGAACAGATGACAATATTTACGGGGACTCGATGAAAAAAAGCACACGAGTGTTTATTCCAATATCCTGGATATAAAAGAAAAAAAATCCTCCACAATCATAAAGAGTTGGTAAAAAAAAAAAAACAATAAAGAATATCTGGAGATGCGGGGTATCGATCCCCGTACCTCTCACATGCTAAGCGAGCGCTCTACCACTTGAGCTACATCCCCTGATGACTAAGCAATCAGTTTAGTCCTTAAAGCCCGTTTGTCCTTATCTAACATTTTGGTCACTTGGACTGACAACATGCATACTACCTAGCTAGGCGTTGTTCAGTCGTTGAACAGTTTCTCAACTCCAGCAGTACAAATACAGGTGCTGGATAGCCGAGTGGTTTGAACTTTTAATTCGTCATTTGACCACAACCCAGCACATCAGGTATATAACTATGCAACAAGTTTTGTTTGTGTTTGCTCATGGAACTTAGGTCGGGATAGCTTAGTGGTCAGAACATTGCGCTGGCAATTTGACGACCCAGGTTCGATTCCCGTTCGAGGGGATTTATCCCCTGGAGTTAAAATCAGTGCTGTCCCCACTCTCCTCAAAAGTCTTTCTGGTGAGATGGGACTGTAAACCCACGCCCAATGTGCCAACGCACGCAGAACATCTTGCGCACATGTTAAATCCTGTTCTGCTTTTCATACGAGTAGGCCATTATGTGCCAGTGGGAACAGATAACAATATTTACAAAGCTGCATACACACGGGACTCGATGAAAATAAAAGCACACAAGTGCTTATTCCAATATCCAGAATATAAAAGACTTATTTTTTTAATCCTCCATAATCACAAAGAGTTGGTAGAAAAAGTAAACAAACAACAACAAAAAACTGGAGATGCGGGGTATCGATCCCCGTACCTCTCACATGCTAAGCGAGCGCTCTACCACTTGAGCTACATCCCCTGATATTTATAGTGCTCAGTTTAGTCGTTAACCTCAATTTGTCCTTATCTAAAATTTTGGTCACTTGGCTGACAACATGGGTACTTGCCCCTTGTTCAGTCATTGAGCAGTTTCTCTACTCCAGTAGTACAAATACAGGTGCTGGATAGCCGAGTGGTTTGAACTTTTGATTCGTGATTTGACCACAACCCGGCACATCGGCATCCAACTATGCAACAAGTTTTGTTTGTGTTTGCTCATGGAACTTAGGGACGGGATAGCTTAGTGGTCAGAATATTGCGCTGGCAATTTGACGACCCGAGTTCGATTCCCGTTCGAGGGGATTTATCCCCTGGAGTTAACATCAGTACTGACCCCACTCTCCCCAAAAGTCTTTCGGGTGAGATGGGAATGTAAACCGAGGCCCAGTGTGCCAAAGCACGCAGAACATCTTGCGCACATGTTAAATCCTGTTCTGCTTTTCATAAGAGTAGGCTATAATGTGCCCGTGGGAACAGATGACAATATTTACAAAGCTGCATACACACGGGACTCAATGAAAAAAAAGCACACAAGTGCTTATTCCAATATCCAGAATATAAAAGATTTTTTTTAAAACCTCCATAATCATTAAGAGTTGGTAGACAAAAATAAACAAATAAAAAACCTGGAGATGCGGGGTATCGATCCCCGTACCTCTCACATGCTAAGCGAGCGCTCTACCACTTGAGCTACATCCCCTGATATCCTAGCAAGGAGTTTAGTCCTTAAACCCAGTTTGTCCTTATCTAACAGTTTGGTGACTAGGACTGGCAACATGGGTACTTGCCCGTTGTTCAATCATTGAACAGTTTTTCTACTCGAGCAGTACAAATACAGGTTCTGGGTAGCCGAGTGGTTTGTACTTTTGACTTGTGATTTGACCACAACCCAGCACATCATGAATGGACACTATGCAACAAGTTTTGTTTGTGTTTGCTCATCGAACTTAGGTCGGGATAGCCTAGTGGTCAGACCATTGCGCTGGCAATTTGACTACCCGACTTCAATTCCCGTTCGAGGGGATTTATCCCCTGGAGTTATCAGTGCTGACTCCACTCTCCCCAAAAGTCTTTCGGACGAGTCTGTAAACCGAGGCCCCGTGTGCAAACGCACGCAGAACATCTTGCGCACATGTTAAATCCTGTTCTGCTTTTCATAAGAGAAGGCCATTATGTGCCCGTGGGAACAGATGACAATATTTACAAATCTGCATACACACAGGACTCGAAAAAAAAAGCACACAAGTGTTTATTCCAATATCCAGGATATAAAAGATTTTTTTTAAACCTCCATAATCATTAAGAGTTGGTAGAAAAACAAAACAAAAAAAAAGCTGGAGATGCGGGGTATCGATCCCCGTACCTCTCACATGCTAAGCGAGCGCTCTACCACTTGAGCTACATCCCCTGATATCCTAGCAAGGAGTTTAGTCCTTAAACCCAGTTTGTCCTTATCTAAAATTTTGATGACTAGGACTGACAACATGGGTACTTGCCCCTTGTTCAGTCATTGAACAGTTTCTCTACTCCAGCAGTACAAATACAGGTGTTGGATAGCCGAGTGGTTTGAACTTTTCATTCCTAATTTGACCACAACCCTGCACGTAGACATGTATACTATGCAACAACTTTGGTTTGTGTTTGCTCATGGAACTTAGGTCTTTTGGTTGTTTTTCTTGGCTACAGCTCCAAGGTTTACCAATAGTGAGATTTTGCATATATATGCAACTGCGTTTGCCCAAGATTAAGGTAGCCACCTAGCGACTTCAAGAATATGATATGTTGGGTATGTTCGCGTTTCCATATCACATTTACCTTACCGAATACATACGTTTATCACAGATACAGTAATCACAAACATCCTGTTGAAACTGGTAGAAAGAACAATCTTCCACGAAATTTACCTCTTTGTTATAACTGTGAAATGGGTATTATTAGGGATAGATTTGAATTTCATACTCGAATGTTCCAAATTTGAATACTTTTCTTATATTGATTTGTTCCAAAAGTGTCTTGAAGACCAAGATTAGTTTTCCATGTTTGTAAATTGTTGACAGTAGGGATGGAAGTGTGTTTAAAGTTGGGGAAACTGTTTAACCTTGGAAAGGCTACGAAATCATTCTATTTCATCAATATGCGACAGAATTTATGTTGGTCGATGATCGTTCTAGTGAATTTCAACGTGTTGATACTTTCTTAGATTTTTTAATATCATAATATGCTTCAAAAAGGGGTCAAAGGATAAAATTTCTTAATTCTTTCGTCTTGTTTGTTTGGTTGGTTGGTTGTTTTGGTTTTTTTTAATCTTTGGGTAGAGCACACCATTGCGCAGGGGAATGAAGGATGACTGAATTTACAAAGCTAAGCACTCGGAAGCTGGATGATGTATATAAAAAAAATTACATGATTGCTTATTTCATTATCCTCCATAATCATTAAGAGTTGATAGAAAAAATAAACCAATAAAAAAAACCTGGAGATGCGGGGTATCGATCCCCGTACCTCTCACATGCTAAGCGAGCGCTCTACTACTTGAGCTACATCCCCTGACGTCTATGGTGCTGAGTTTAGTCCTTACACCCATTTTGTCTTTATCTAATATTTTGGTCACTTGGACTAACAACATGGATACAAATAAACAAAACATGACTGCTTATTTTATTATCCTCCACAGTCATTTTAAGAGTTGGAAGGGAAAAAAATAATATTTAAAAAACTGGAGATGCGGGGTATCGATCCCCGTACCTCTCACATGCTAAGCGAGCGCTCTACCACTTGAGCTACATCCCCTGATGTTCACGCTGTGAGTTTAGTCCTTAAACCCAGTTAATCCTTATATAAAATTTTGGTCACTAGGACTGACAACATGTATACCTAGGCGTTGTACACTCATTGAACAGTTTCTCTACTGCAGCAGTACAAATACAGGTGCTGGAGAGCCGAGTGGTTTGAACTTTTAAATCGTGATTTGACCACATCCCAGCACATTTTCATGTATACTATGCCACAAGTTTTGTTTGTGTTTGCTCATGGAACGTAGGACTTTTGGTTGTTTTTCTTGGCTAGAGTTCCGAGGTTTACCAATAGTGAGATTTTGCATTATATGCAACTGTGTTTGCCCATCATGAAGGTAGCCGCCTAGCAACTTGAAGAACCGCTTTTCATAAGAGTAGGCCATTATGTGCCGGTGAGAATACATGACAATACTTACACAACTGCATACACACGGGGACTGGATGAAAAAAAAGCACGTGAGTGCTTATCCCATTATACTCGATATAAAAGAATTAAAGAAAAAAGAAGAATATATGTTGGGTATGTTCACGTTTCCATAACGCATTTACCTTACGGAATGCATGCATTTATTACAGATACAGTAATCACAAACATCCTGTTGAAACTGGTAAAAATAAAACAATCTCCCACGAAACTGACCTCTTTGTTGCCACTGTGAAATGGGTATTAGGGCCTATTGGAGAAAGATTTCATTTTCATATAAGAATATCCCAAATTTGAAGATTTTTTATATCGATTTGTAGCAAAAGAGTCTTTAAGACCAAGGTTAGTTTTCAATTTTTGTAAATTGTTGATAGTAGGGATGGCAGTGTGTTTAACGTTGGGTAAACTGGTTAACCTTGGAAAGTCTTTCAGATGAGACTGTAAACCAAGGCCCAGTGTGCGAACGCAAGCAGAACATCTTGCGCACACGGTAAATCCTGTTCCACTTTTCATAAGAGTAGGCCATTATGTGCCGGTGGGAACAGATGACAATATTTACAAAGCTGCATACACACGGGGACTCGATGAAAAAAAGCGCACGAGTGCTTATTCCAATATCCTGGATATAAATGAAAAACAAAATGCTTCATAATCATTAAGAGTTGGTAGAAAAAAATAAAATAAAAAAGCTGGAGATGCAGATTATCGATCCCCGTACCTCTCACATGCTAAGCGAGGCTCTACAACTTGAGCTACATTCCCTGATGACTAAGTAATCAGTTTAGTCGTTAAACGTATTTTGTCCTTATCTAACATTTTGGTCACTTGGACCGACAACATGGATAGCTGGACGTTGGTCAGTCGTTGAACCTAAGGCTACGAAATAATTCTATTTCACCAATATGCTACAGAATTTATGTTGGTGAATGATCATTCTGGTGAATTCCAATGTGTTGATACTTTCTTAGATTGTTTTTTTTTGTGTATCATATATGCTTCCAAAAGGGGTCAAAAGATAAAATTTATTAATTCTTTCGTCTTGTTTGTTTGTTTGTTTGTTTGTTTAGGGATTTAAAAAAATCTTTGGAAAGTGTAGGCCATTGTGCAGGGGAATGAAGGATGATTGCATTTACAAAGCTGCAGGCACTCAGAAGCTGGATGTTATATATAAACTAAAGGGGAAAAAAGGGAAAAAAAAGCACATGATTGCTTATTTCATCTATCTATCTGTCTGTCTGTCTGTCTATCTGTCTATCTGTCTGTCTGTCTGTCCGTCCGTCCGTCCATCCATCCCTCCCTCGCTCCCCTAGTCTGGCGACAGTGGGGGCACCCCTGAAGACTTGACAACCAGTTCCCGCCATTCCTCTCTCTGTTCTGCTTTATTTCATTATTCCCCATAGTCATTAAGAGTTGGTAGAAAATAATAAACAAAACAAAAAAACTGGAGATGCGGGGTATCGATCCCCGTACCTCTCACATGCTAAGCGAGCACTCTACCACTTGAGCTACATCCCCTGATAAATATAGTGCGGAGTTTAGTCCTTAATGCCATTTAGTCCTTATCTAACATCTTGGTCACTTGGACTGACTACATGGGTAGGCCTGAAATCTTCCACGAAATTTACCTCTTTTCTGCAACAGTAAAATGGATATTATTGGGGACAGATTTCTATTTCATGGTCGAATGTCCCAAATTTGAAGATTTTTTTTGTGTATTGATTTGTTCCAAAAGTGTCTTTAGGACAATGATTAGTTTTCCATGTTTGTAAATTGTTGACAGTAGGGATGGAAGTGTGTTTAACGTTAGGAAAACTGGCCAACCTTGGAAAGGCTACGAAATCATTCTATTTCATCAATATGCTACAGAATTGATGTTGGTCAATGATCGTTCTAGTGAATTTCAATGTGTTGATACTTTCTTAGATTTTTTTTTGTATCATATATGCTTCCAAAAGGGGTCAAAGGATAAAATTTCTGAACTCTACGGTCTTGTTTGTTTGTTGGGGGTGGGGGTGGGGGTTGTTCTTTTTTTTTCTTTTTTTGAAGAGAAGACCATTGTGCAGGGAATGAAGGATGAGTCAATTTACAAAGCTACAAGCAATCGGGAGCTGGACGATATAAAAAAAAAAATAAAGCACATGATTGCTTATTTCATTATCCCCCATAATCATTAAGAGTTTGTAGAATAAATAAACAACAACAAAAAAACTGGAGATGCGGGGTATCGATCCCCGTACCTCTCACATGCTAAGCGAGCGCTCTACCACTTGAGCTACATCCCCTGACGTCTATGGTGTTGAGTTTAGTCCTTACACCCATTTTGTCTATATCTAACATTTTGGTCACTTGGACTAACAACATGGATACCTGGGCTTGTTCAGTCATAAACAGTTTCTCTACTTCAGCAGTACAAATACAGGTGCTGGATAGCCGAGTGGTTTGAACTTTTAAATCATGATTTGACCACAACCCAGCACATAGGCATGTATACTATGCAACAAGTTTGGTTTGTGTTTGCTCATGGAACTTAGGTCTTTTGGTTGTTTTACTTGGCTAGAGCTCCGAGGTTTACCAATAGTGAGATTTTGTATATATATGCAACTGCGTTTGCCCACCATTCAGGTAGCTGCCTAGCGACCTCAAGAATATGATATGTTGGGTATGTTCGCGTTTCCATATCACATTTACCTTACCGAATACATACGTTTATCACAGATACAGTAATCACAAACATCCTGTTGAAACTGGTAGAAAGAACAATCTTCCACGAAATTTACCTCTTTGTTGCCACTGTGAAATGGGTATTTATTGTGGGACAGATTTCAATTTCATGGTCGAATGTCCCAAACTTGAAATGGTACAGGCATGTCACAAGATCAAAAGGACTGGCAAAAACAATACTGCAAGGCACTGTCCAAGGAGGAAGAAAAAGAGGCAGACCAAAGAAGCGATCGGAGAACAACATCAGCAAATGGACAAGCCAAGAACTTAACAAAACCTTGAGAAAGGCAGAACAGAGAGAGGAATGGAGGGGACTGGTTGTCAAGTCTTCTTGGGGTAGGTAGGTAGGTAGGTAGGTAGGTAGGTAGGTAGGTAGGTAGATAGATAGATAGATAGATAGATAGATAGATAGATAGATAGATAGATAGATAGATAGATAGATAGACAGACAGACAGATAGACAGACAGACAGACAGACAGAGAGAGAGAGAGAGAGAGAAAGAGAGAGAGATAGATAGATAGATAGATAGATAGATAGATAGATAGATAGATAGATAGATAGATAGATAGATAGATAGATAGATGCTTCAAAAAGGGGTCAAAGGATAACATTTCTTAATTCTTCTGTCTTGTTTGTTTGTTGGGGGGGGGGGGGGGCGCTTGTTCTTTGTTTATTTTTGGGAAGAGAAGACCATTGTGCAGGGAATGAAGGATGACTCAATTTACAAGGCAACAAGCACTCGGGAGCTGGATGTTATAAAAAAAAAACAATAAAGCACATGATTGCTTATTTCATTATCCCCCATAATCATTAAGAGTTGGAAGCAAAAAAAAAAACAAATAAAAAAACTGGAGATGCGGGGTATCGATCCCCGTACCTCTCACATGCTAAGCGAGCGCTCTACCACTTGAGCTACATCCCCTGATAAGTATAGTGCGGAGTTTAGTCCTTAATGCCATTTTGTCCTTATCTAACATCTTGGTCACTTGGACTGACTACATGGGTAGGCCTGAAATCTTCCACGAAATTTACCCTTTTCTGCAACAGTAAAATGGATATTATTGGGGACAGATTTGTATTTCATGGTCGAATGTCCCAAATTTGAAGATTTTTGTGTGTGTATTGATTTGTTCCAAAAGTGTCTTTAGGACAAAGATCAGTTTTCAATTTTTGTAAATTGTTGACAGTAGGGATGGCAGTGTGTTTAACATTGAGAAAACTGGTCAACCTTGAAAAGGCTACGAAATCATTCTATTTCATCAATATGCTACAGAATTTATGTTGGTCAAT
>CM060340.1:25393136-25403136 GCA_030674155.1 Stramonita haemastoma
GACCAGGCAACATCACCCCCCACGTCTCCCCCTCCTGACCAGGCAACATCACCCCCCACGTCTCCCCCTCCTGACCAGGCTACATCACCCCCCACGTCCTCCCCCCCTGACCAGGCTACATCGCCCCCCACGTCTCCCCCTCCTGACCAGGCTACATCACCCCCCACGTCCTCCCCCCTGACCAGGCAACATCACCCCCCACGTCTCCCCCTCCTGACCAGGCTACATCACCCCCCACATCCTCCCCCCCTGACCAGGCTACATCGCCCCCCACGTCTACTGATGACAACGGGACCATCCCCTCTCACCCTCCCTCCGACCTCTCAGCTGATCCTCTACCCCCTCCTCAACGGCTGCACATCCACCTGAGGAAGAAACTGCAACACTGCCCCTCTCCCCCACCACCCCTTCTTCCACCGAAGAACAAGGTATAGTTCAGTCCCCCCTCCCCTCCCCCTCCACTTCACCATGTGATCATCAGCCTCATCCCTCTCCCAATTCTACCTCCAACCAACCTACTCCCCACTCCAAAACATCTCCCACAACAGCAGTCAACACAACACAAACAAGCAATGCACCATGCAATCTCTCTCAAATGAACAACACAGAAATTATAACAATGCTTCACAAACAACTCATTGCAGCCAACATCACTATCTCCAACATGCAGAAAGAAATACACACACTCAAAACACAAATATCACAAATAGATCAAGAAACAAAACACAACAGCCAGGTCATCTCTGACGCTGAAACCAGAGCAAAAAACTCCATGAAAACAATGAAAAGAGATGTTTCACAACAAGTAACAGAGCTACAAAACAGCCAAGAATACCAAACAGAGCAAATGAAAGAAATCAACTCCAAACTACAATCACTCAAAGACAGTCAACACAACATCAACAATACTACCAAGAAACAGATACAAACACTCAGTGCAACTAAACACACAAAACACTCATGCAGTCAGACAGACAACAATACTGAACCACTTGCTGAACAACTCACACAGGTAGAATACAATATAAACACATCCAACAGATATGCTCTCCTCACAGACAAAACCATGACTGACAATTCTTCATACTCCACACCCACACAAAAGCAGACAAGCAACAACACTTCAGCAACTTCACGCAAAAACACAAGCAAACAGCCTCTCCTTACAAACACATCACAACAGACACGCACACACTCCCGAACCCACCAAAGCCTACACTCCAATTCCCATTCCCAAATGCACCATGAGAACCCCCCCCATTCCAACCCCCTGAAAACCCTCCAACAAAAAACAGTCCCCATAGAGTGTAACACCTTGTTGTTAGGTGACTCAGTGCTGAAAGGGGTGGACGAGAAAAAGATGTCAGTGGGGGGCCGGCAAGTCTGCAACCTGTCAGTACCAGGCCTGACAGTACAACACCTGTGTCAGTGGCTGACAACAAGCCGCCCCTCTCCACACATACAGCATGTCACCTTCCACGTGGGGATCAATGACTGTAAAACACGATCAGTCACAAAAGCAGAATGGACAAAACTGATCCACCTGCTAAAAAAAATCTTCCCCCATGCTGCTCTACAGGCCTCCTCCATCCTCCCCCCCTTTGGACGACATCCACTGAGGGACAAGGCCTCACGGTCCACGGCCACTCTTGGGGAAACGTGCTGTCAAGAGAGGGTGGTTCTTATTGACAACACCCCCTCCGTCCTCACCAGGACTGGGGCGCCAAAAAAGGTGCTATATGATGATCCAATTCATCCCAGTCCTCAGGGTAACAGAACGCTTGCCCTCAACATCCGTTTCCCCGGAAACCATCGACAGCAGCCAGCCGTGAGGCCCGAGACAAGCTACAATAACATGCCAAGCTACGCTGAAGCAGCCAAAGGCGTACATTCACGGTCGGCTGCCTTCAAGAAAAAGACGACTTCACCCCCACCCCACAGTGCGACTAGCGACAATAGGCCTACCACACCAGGTCTATTACTGGACAGAGACTTTCCCATCCCCCAGCCAAGGAACCCCCATTCTTCAGAAGTAACACGTGTGTTAGGGAGACAACACTCCGTGGCAGATACACAGCCACTTGTGAAAATACTTTCGGATCTACTTCATTGTCTGACCCAATAGTATGTGGTGTGTGTGTTTACGTGTGTGTATGTGTGTGTGTGTGTGTGTGTGTGTGTGTGTGTGTGTGTACCAATGAGTAGGTGTAGAGGGAAGGGGATGGGGTGAGTGTGTGTATGTGTGTGTTTGAGTGTATTGTAAGTGAACATGTGTATGCATGTTTCACCACGTGTGTGGGTGCATTTGTGTGTATGTGTGCATGCGTGAGTGCGTGTGTGTGCGTGCCTGCATGAGTGCGTGTGTGCCTGCATGAGTGCGTGCGTACGTGCATGAGTGTGTGCGTGTGAGTGTGTGTGTTTGTGTGTCTGTGGATACGCTGGTGAGCATGTGCATGCTTGCGTGGTAGGTAAGCATGCGTGCTTGCTTGTGCGTATGCACCGCGTGTGTACGTGTATAATAACTATGTGAATGAGTATGTGCGTGCATGTGTGCATGCGTGTGTGCATGCGATAAATATCTGCCTGTAAGCCAGCATCAAATATACAGCCCATATATAATGTTCTAAATAATTACAAATGTATTTGTGCAGGTGTCCAAATGTTATATGCAGTGTTGGCATTGATGATAAATGATTGGTTCAATTTTCATGAATGGATATCTCTCTCTCTCTCTCTCTCTCTCTCTCTCTCTCTCTCTCTCTCTCTCTCTCTCTCTCTCTCTGTCTGTCTGTCTGTCTGTCTGTCTGTCTGTCTGTCTCTCTCTCTCTCTCTCTCTCTCTCTCAAGCTGTCAAGCTGTCAAGACGTGTGTAGGGAGCTCTCCGATGAAAGTGTTCATTTAGACGGAACCTGGCTTCCAATACTTTTCATTTTTATACCAGTGGTCATCTGCAATCATGTGGATTGCACCTGTGATATTGTCTATCTTCAGGTAGTGTGTTCCTGTGGTAAATCAGAAAAAAAAGTCAATTCTATTTCAAATTGCCATTCCATGTCGCATACAGACTTGAGGCGTCCGCCACCCAGTTGTGTGTGTGTCTGTGTCGGCGTCGCCAGCTGACTGTTCCGGACGTATGGAGTACCACTCGAGACCTGCCCGCGACGCCAACGCTGGCTGTCCAACCATCGAGGGCTCGCTGTCCCCCCCTTCATGAATGCAAGTGGTAGTGTGTAGGTGTGTGTGTGTGGGCCTACTTAGGCCTAGTCTAGTCTGCTTCCAAGTACTGTGTCTCCTCACCATGGAGACCATCGTCATAGTATCCCACCAGGTGTACGTGTGAGTAGGCCTACGTAGTCTTCCTCGTGTGTAGTTTTCCTGCCAAGTACAGTGACTGCGTACCATGGAGAAAATTGTCATAGTATCCCACCAAGCCTAGATTTGTATTGACTACTATTGACAGCCCCCCCCCCCCTCCCCCACCTCCCTTCACTCTTACTTCAGCCCCCTCCCCCCCTCCTTAAACCATTTTCTTTCAGTACACATCTGACTGCCTCCATGTATATGAACCAGTATGCAGTGTAGTATTTCATGTGTTGAAATTGTGAACTGTTGGTCTAGGGGCATGGGATAAAAACAGCATAACCAATCTCCATCACTCTATTTCACTTTTTTTTTTTTTTTTTTTTTTTTTTTTTTTGGATTAAATATTTCTTTCTTTCCTTATTTATTATTATTATTTTATTATTATTTTTTTAAACCTTTTTTTTTTTTTTACATACACTTATGACTACCTCCATGTAAATGAATCAGTATACAGTGAAGTGTGTCATGTGTTTGAAGATGTAAACTATTGACTAGGGGCCATGGGTTAAAAACAGAAGCTAATCTTCATTCACTCCATCTCCACTCCCCCTGTCCCCTCCCCCTCCACCCCCAAAATGTCTGCCGTCACCAACAATACCCAATATGACTGGGCCCCCCAAATACATATCAAAATCGACCCAAAACAATTAACTTTTAGGGTCCCTTTTCCATTGCTTCCCTTAACAAGAAAAATCTTTTATAAACGTTACATGTGTAGTGTAAACAGTCAACCAGCCTTTAGTGTTTATTGGAATGACTATGCAATACCCAACAAACTGATTTCACTTAGTGACAATGATGACCTATCAAGTATCCCAACCACCCTACCCAACGAACTGTACAAGACAAAAATACAGGTGAACTGTGCAGACAGAAAACTTATCACTGTCACCGCCTTCTATACCACCGGTACTGTGCTAGTACAAGGCAACCTGTGCAGAAGATGGCTCAGGAAAGAATTTCAGTCACTGGTTCAGGTGATTAGAGCCATCTACAACCTGACAAAAAAAGACGCCCAACCAAACTTGGACGAGGCTGCGCGCAACCTGTCTGAGCTACCCCTGCCCCAACCCAAACCTTCCCCTTCAGGCAAAATAATTCCCCAAGACATCCCCTCCCCATCCAAAAGTCCTCACCTCCCCAGACTGGATTCAATGACCCATCCCACCACCAGCCCACCACTCAGTCCTGATACTCAGCTGTCACCATCATCACCAGCATCACCCTCATCCCCACCAGTCCAGCAGCCAGGCCAGGCAAACTCAGCTGTGGGGAACACAACACAAACCACTCCACAAAACACAATACAAACACCACATCCACTCCCTGAGCAAACGCAGCAGGTGCAACATGTTTCACCACCAACCACTCATCCTCACATAAAGCCACGTCGCACTCCCCGTTTCCTGTGCAAATATGCAGTTACCCAAACATCACTACAACAGAAGCAAAAGATACACTCACTAACTTGTTCAATTAAAAAAGCCACTAAAGTGTTAGGGTCCCTCACCAAGAGTGTACACAAACTGCAAAAAGAAAACCATGACTTGAAGTCAGAACTCACACAACTGAAACAAACACTATCAAAAAACACACACACAAAAACACTCAGCCATACCGTCAAATCAAGAACAGGATTCCCTTCTATCATCCTTCCCTACCACCAACAGATTTTCTCCTCTCTACCTCGAGGACGAAAACAAAAAACAATGTACACAAGACAACATTAACCTGAAGCCAACTCCACCTGACTCTACAACTCCACAGCATGCCTCAGTCAACACCATCAAAGACGACACTGACCTGAAGCAAACCCTATCTTACTCTACAACTCCACAACATGCCTCAGTCAACACTATCAAAGTCATCACCCAAACAGACTCTAACAAACAATCCTCCAACATTCCTGAAGACATCAGCAACCAAACAGTCAACACTGACAAAAACAGCAACCAAGCAGACCCTGACAAACAAACTTCCAACATCACGGTGGACAATGATTTAAACACAAATGTTTGGACAACTGTCTCTCAAAGGAAAAGAAAAGAAACAAAACTGCAATCAAACACCCCTGAAGCACCCCAAAATACTACCACCAACACTCTCACACCACGCCAACAACTTGCAGAACAAAGGGTACACTCCAACACCACAAATCTCATCTTAGGTGACTCAGTGTCACAACAAATCAAATCTGATATTCTATTTCACAAAGGCAAGAATCAGAATATCAGCATCTCAGGTCTCACAGTCGATGACCTTATTCATTGGCTGAAACATATTCCCTGCAACAAAGAAGTACAACACATCATTTTTCACACAGGCATTAACACATGCAAATATACAGCCATCACAGAAAACAAATGGACACATCTCATTAAAAACATCAAACATGTGTTCCCTCAAGCCAGGCTGCTGGCATCATCCATCATCCCCCCTATGGGATGGCATCCCCTAAAAAAAACAGTCAATGTGTCAAATATATCCTTAGCTAAAGTGTGTGCTGCAGAAAAAATCCCTTTTGCAGACCACACTTCCATATTTACAACTGCAAGTGGGGCCCCACGCAAAGATTTATATAGGGACCAATTCCATCCCAGCCCCAAAGGTTCAGACAGGATAGCGTACAGCCTCAAGTACGCTGACCCCCGACATCAACGACAGCCACTCTTGACAGCCCCCACTACATGGCCCAACCAGAAACAGAGGACACAAGCCCCATCTCTGCTGCAAAAAGGATATCTACAAAAATCCAGTGTCCCTGGATATCCTTTTTCATCACAGATGTCAGGACGCCGCCCCACCCACCAACCCCAGAACGACAATGTGTGGTTCAACAGACAGACTCTCCCATATCCACGATCTACAACGACCCTACGTTCTCCCCACCACCTGCCCCCACCCTACCCAGCAGTGTCTGTGTCCAGACCTCACCCAGCCCCAGCCTTCCCCTCCAGTGCTCCCTATGACCAGTCCAACACGGCATTATATACCTTAGAAACTCTGGTGTGATCTTACCACTCCACCAGCACTCAACAAGAATAAACAGATACTTCTGTATTATATCAGTTATTCTGTGCTGGAGGTGTGCCCACCTGATGCAGTGCTCTGAAAGTATAGCACACAGTGTCTGATCAGTGCCAGATCATACTTCATCCAGAAAAGTTTTGGCTATAATTTCCAGGATCTGTACTTATTGTATGTCAACATTTTAATCCTTGTGAACTTGTGCAACAGGATTAGTAATCTGGCTTTGACTATTGTTCCTGTTGCTGCTTACAGGTGTTCTTATTTCATTATTCTTCC
The DNA here is from genome assembly GCA_030674155.1 of Stramonita haemastoma. Classification (NCBI taxonomy): domain Eukaryota; kingdom Metazoa; phylum Mollusca; class Gastropoda; order Neogastropoda; family Muricidae; genus Stramonita; species Stramonita haemastoma. The sequence goes on from CM060340.1 coordinate 25,399,805, forward strand.
ACATTTTATTGCCTTGACTGTTCATGGTGTGTTCCTATTTTATTATTTGTCCTCATTTAATTGCTATTGTGAATGAACAAAAAGTATGAATACACATGAACATACGAGCAAAACAACAACACCACAAGATTACGAAGACTGTTTCCCGTGCTCCACGCCCCATGATCTTGATTCGTTTACCTGGTGTTAGACTGATACTGATATACTATATCAGTTATTCTGTGCTGGACTTGTGCCCACCTGATGAAGTGCTCTGAAAGTGCAGCACACACAGTGACTGATCAGTGCCAGATCATACTCCATTCAGAAAAGATTTGACTAAAATTTTCCAGGATCTGTGCTTATTGTGTGCCAACACTTTTAGTCTTCATGAACTGCGCCGATTGTGCATCAGGATCGTAATCTGGCTGTGACTATTGTTTCTGTTACGGTGTTCTTATTTTATCATTCTTCCACATCTTATTGTCTTGACTGTTCAAGGTGTGTTCTTATTTTATTATTCTTCCACATTTTATTGCATTGACTGTTCAAGGTGATTTAGTATTGTTTTTTGCTATCTTCATACATATTTTTTTCATTTTCTTAACCTCTCTTCTTCTTTATAATTGTATCACCCTACTTGTGCTTCAGATTGCTGGTTTTGGTATATTTACGTGTTTTTCCAGTTAGATTAGGCAGGATTAATTGAATCAATATATACACATATATACATATATATATATATATAATTATTATATATATATTATTGTGTGTTGTGTGTGTTAAATTTATTATATATATATATATATTATTGTGTGTTGCATGTATAGTGTTTATTGATTTATTCCTTCCTAATCCATTTTATCCTCTACCCAACCAAGTGCTCACTCAACTCCCCCCCCCCCCCCCCCCCCATTATTACTCTTCTACTTTAATTCTTCATCTTCACCAAATTTTGCACACCTATCACATTTCTCACTAAACTAACTAACTGATGTATTCAAGACATACTTCATGGCCCTCCAAGGATGGATTACGCATCTGCCACCTAAACATAAACCATGCAATAAATAAAATTGAAGATATTTTAACACTCATCACAAATCAAGGCAAACCATTTCACATACTGGGTCTTTCTGAGTCAAGAATTTCAAAACATATAACAGACACAGACATATATATTCCAGGTTACAAAATCCTACGAAGAGATCCACAGCATTCCAAAGAAACTGGGATCTTAATCTATATTAGTGAATCAGTAACATTTAAACATCTTCCCCATCTAGAATGTCATGAAGTAGAATCTATCTGGATTGAAGTTTCTGTAAAAGGTACATCCCCTATTGTAATTGGGTTTTGTTACAGAAATCCATCAGAAAGAAAAAATTGGACAGACAAATTTGACTCCATGATGAATGAAGTCCTATTAGAATCAAGGGAAGTAATCTTACTGGGTGACTTCAATATTGACCTAGCAAAAGTACACAATCAATGGACCCAAATTACGAACTCACTCAATCTTCACCAATTAGTCAATTCACCCACAAGAGTCACATCAAATTCAAGCACAATAATTGATCACATTTACGTATCTAACCCTAAAAACATCATAGAAACATGTGTCCCTGTCTATAACTGCAGTGATCACTATCCAGTCTGTGCCACATGGTCAAAAAAAGGAACAAAAATTCCCAAACCTGGACACAAAACTATAACCTATCGTTCATTCACAAAATTTGATGAACAGCTTTTTCTCCTAGAACTATGCAAGTCCACACTCTCGGAAACATTCAACATTACTGATCCAGACTTAGCTATTGAGTTCTGGATAAAGACATTCACTGAAATCTATAACAAACATGCCCCACTAAAAACCATTAGAATCAAACACGTCCCCAAGCCGCCTTGGCTCACAAAGGAACTAGAGGAAGCATGTTATCTTCGAGACCTTCTAAAAGAACACAAATATTATGAGGAATCAAAAAAATTAAGAAATGCCATAATCTCACAAAAACGGCGGGAAAAAAAGAAATATTTCCAAGACTTACTATCTTCCAAACAAAATTCAAAGACAGTATGGCGAGCAATAAATCAAATAACTAACAATCAATCATCTTCCAAATCAAATGTAATCAAAGACATCTCTGCTGAAAAACTTAACAACCACTTCATCAATGTTTCTTCTAACGTAATCAGCAATGATAACTCAGAATCCAATGACCTCAATAAATTAAAACAATACTGCCAAGAAAAGCTTATACCTTCAAAACTTCACCTACCATTCATGTCTGTTTCAGAGGTCTATAACTATCTGACTCACCTCAAACAATCAAAAACGCGTGGTCTTGATGGAATAGACAGCAATATATTAAAATTATCAGCTCCAGTTATCACAGACACACTAACATATATATACAACCTCTGCCTTGATAAGAACTATTTCCCCAATGCCTTCAAATGTGCTAAAGTGATCCCCATCTACAAGTCTGGTGATACCTCAGATCCTTCAAACTATAGACCAATCTCTATTATACCTATCCTTTCAAAACCCCTGGAAAAACATATGAATAAACACTTAGTCCATCATATTGAAACAAATAACTTACTTCATCCTAATCAGTCTGGATTTAGACAAAAGCACTCGTGCCATACAGCACTAATCAGTCTTGTAGACAATTGGCTATCAAACATTAATGACAATAAATTTTGTGGAGTATTATTTGTTGATTTCAAAAAAGCATTTGATACAATTGACCACAAACTTCTCCTTAAAAAGCTAGACCTGTATAACATTTCAACAAAAACCATACAACTACTAGATTCCTATCTTACAAACAGGCAACAGTGTGTCTCAATAGCTACATCAACTTCCAAACTAAAAACCATTCATTATGGAATACCACAGGGATCCATATTGGGACCAATTCTCTTTTCATTATACATAAATGACCTCCCTTTACATATCCATTCCAAATGTGAACTATTTGCTGATGACACAACCATACATACGAGCCATAACAACATTGACTATCTTGCAACCATATTACAAAAAAGCACTGACGAACTTGTCAAATGGACAGAACAAAACCACATGTCTATTCATCCCCAAAAAACTAAATGCATGCTTATCACCACCAGACAAAAGCGACAGAATTTATCACATAAACTGTTTAAAATCTACATAAAAAATGAAGCAATTGAACAAACCTCTCACCACAAAGTACTAGGAGTAACAATTGATGAAAGTCTCAGCTGGTTCTACCACATATCTCATCTATGCAAATACTTGTCCCAAAAAGTTTACCAGTTGACTAAAATTAAACACTTTCTTGACTTCAACTCAAGGAAACTGT
>CM060340.1:25405636-25408136 GCA_030674155.1 Stramonita haemastoma
TAAAAATATTTTTTCCCAATTTATATGCTTTATTATTTTTTATGATTATATGATTTATGTAAAAACGGGACTGGATTCAAAAAGTTGTTTATAATAACACATTGATTCCTTACAGATTCTGCATTGTGTTTATATTTTAGTTTTCGAAATTGTATTATAGTTTTTGTTGTTTTTTAAAATTTGATAATCAAGTCTCCTGACTTGATAGATTTTATACATATACATAAAAAAAAGGAAAAAATTTAACATGACTTTAACTTTAGACAAGTGGCCCACAAAGCAAGGCCTCCGTGTAGGCTACCTAAATATCAACAATGCAACAAACAAAAAAGATGATATCTCGACCATACTGCACAATGATGGGAATCAATTTCATTTATTTTGCCTTGCTGAATCACGACTCTCACCACATGTAACTGACACATGCATAAATATTCCAGGTTATCAGATCTTTCGACAGGATCCACACAAGCCCAAGTCCACTGGGTTATTAACATATTTCGCTTCTTCACTGAGTTGTAAAAGACTATACAACTTTGATGTTTATGACATTGAATCGATTTGGGTTGAAATAAAATTAAAACACAATAGTCCAATATTAATAGGATTCATATACAGAAATCCTTCGGAAACCACAGAATGGTTTGAAAAATTCAACTCTCTTATGGATGAAGTGACACTTTTAAACCATGAAACAATTATTCTTGGGGATTTTAACATAGACTTATTAAAACCCAAGCCTAAATGGAGTCACAACATTACTATGCATGGCCTGGAACAACTAATAGACAAACCAACTCGGGTAACAGATAACTCAAGAACTTTGATTGATCATATCTATACTACTACAAAACAAAACATAACAGAAGTATGCGCCCCCTCCTGTGGATGCAGTGATCACAATTCTGTGTGTTTTACTTGGTTTAAACATCGTGTCAAAATTCCCAAAGTAGGACATAAAACCATCTTTTACAGAAAATTTAATAACTTCAATGAACAAGACTTTCTTTCAGACTTGATAAACTCGCCATTCCAAGACATATATCAAATCAGAGACCCCAACGAAGCTGCAGAATTCTGGATTACCACATTTATTTCAGTGTATGATAGGCATGCCCCTTTCATCAAAAAAAGAGTTAAAGAAAAAATTAAACCTCCTTGGATAACAAAAGATATAGAGTCTGAAATGCGCTTAAGAGACTATTTGAAAACCCATGGTACAAAAGAAGAATTTAAAATACAAAGAAACAAAGTAACTTCACTAAAACGCAGATCAAAACGTGATTACTTTCAAAAACTATTAATCACAACTACTGACTCTCGCCAGGTATGGAAAGCCATCAATATTTTATGTAATAGACCTATATCAAAAAGCCAAAAGACAGTTAAAGACATAACAGCTGATGAACTGAACACCCATTTCTCAAACATTGCTACTAAAGTCATATCATGTGATAAGTCAAATGAAAATGATCTCCAATACTTAGAACAATATATTGCATTAAAAGAAATTAAATTCCCGTTTGAATTATTGCCAATGACAATTAAAGATGTGTTGGAAAGTCTATCTCTCCAAAACAATTCCACAACACGTGACCTTGACAATCTGGATGGAAAAATATTGAAACTTTCTGGTCCTATTATAGTTGAAACATTGACATATCTATATAATTTGTGCATAGATAAAAACAACTTTCCTCTGATATTTAAAAGAGCAAAAGTCATACCAGTCCACAAATCTGGAGATACTTCTTGTCCTTCAAATTACAGACCAATTTCAATCCTATCGGTCTTATCTAAACCCATCGAAAAACATATCCAAAAATCTTTATATTCCTACTTTGCTAACAACAATCTAATAAATGAAGATCAGTCAGGCTTTCGTAAAAACTATTCTTGTCATACAGCTCTAACTCAACTTACAGACAGTCTCTTACACAACATAAATAAAAATAACTATACAGGCTTAATTTTTGTTGACTTTGAAAAAGCATTTGATGTAATTAATCACTCCTTGCTAGTACGTAAACTCCACCTATATAAACTAACACCTGAAATAATCAATCTTTTAAAGAGTTTTTTGTTAGATAGACAGCAGCTGGTAACTGCAAATAATCAAACATCAGAATTAGTATCTATTAAATATGGAGTACCACAAGGATCAATATTGGGTCCTCTTTTGTTCTCTATATATGTAAATGACTTACCCTTATTTCTAGATTGTAGCTGTGAAATGTTTGCTGATGACACATCTCTCTATTGTAGTGATACCGACCCCCAAAGACTGACACTCAAACTTCAAAACAATATCAACAAATTGATTACTTGGACTCAATTAAACCATATGTCCTTAAATGCACAAAAAACTAAGAGTATGTACGTACTAGCAAGACAAAAGAGGCAAAAAATGAAAAGTAAATTTCAACCTCTGTTGATAGATCAAAAAATTATTGAAGAAGTTGACTCACACAAGATTCTGGGTGTAATTATCGACAAAAAT
>CM060340.1:25413136-25425608 GCA_030674155.1 Stramonita haemastoma
GGTTTGAACTTTTCATTCGTGATTTGACCACAAGCCTGCACATCAGGCATATAACTATGCAACAAGTTTTGTTTGTATTTGCTCATGGAACTTAGGTCGGGATAGCCTAGTGGTCAGAACATCCCATTATCCTCGATATAAAAGAATTTTTAAAAAATATGTATATATTTATAGATATATAAATATATATATATATACATATACTTGGGTCATCAAATGCCAGCGCTATATATATATATATATATATGTATATATATATATATATATATATATAATATATATATATATAATATATATATATATATATATATATATATATATATATATATATATATATATATATATATTGCGCTGGCAATTTGATGATCCAAGTTCGATTTCCGTTGAGGGGATTTATCACCTGGAGTTAACATCAGTGCTGACTCCACTTCCCCCAAAGTCTTTAGGATGAGACTGTAAACCGAGGCCCAGTGTGCGAACGCACGCAGAACATCTGCACACGTTAAATCCTGTTCCGCTTTTCGGAAGAGTAGGCCATTGTGTGCCGGGTGGGAACAGATGACAATATTTACGGGGATTCGATGAAAAAAAGCACACGAGTGCTTATTCCAATATCCTGGATATAAAAGGAAAAAAATCCTCCATAATCATAAAGAGTTGGTAGAAAAAATAAACCAAAAAAATACCTGGAGATGCGGGGTATCGATCCCCGTACCTCTCACATGCTAAGCGAGCGCTCTACCACTTGAGCTACATCCCCTGATAACTGTAGTGCTGAGTTTAGTTGTTAAAGCCAGTTTGTCCTTATCTACCATTTTGGTCACTTGGACTGACAACATGTATTACTAGCTAGGCGTTGTTCAGTCATTGAACAGTTTCTCTACTCCAGTAGTACAAATACAGGTGCTGGATAGTCGAGTGGTTTGAACTTTTAATGATTTATTATTCATTTACTTATTCTTTTATATCGATGATTACAGAATAAGCAATCATGTGGTTTTTTCCATCCGTCCCCGTGTGTATGCAGATTTTGTAAATATTGTCATCTGCGCCCACCGGCATATGATGACCTACTCTTACCAAAAGCGGAACAGGATTTAACATGTGCGCAAGATGTTCTGCGTGCGTTCGCACACGGGACCTCGGTTTAAAGTCTCAACCGAAGGACTTTTGGGGAGAGTGGAGTCGGCACTGATGTTAACTCCAGGAGAAAAAACATCAGGCATATAGCCATGCAACAAGTTTTGTGTGTGTTTGCTCATCGAACTTAGGTCGGGATAGCCTAGTGGTCAGAACATTGCACTGGCAATTTGACGACCCAGGTTCGATTCCCGTTCGAGGGGATTTATCCCCTGAAGTTAAAATCAGTGCTGTCCCCACTCTCCTCAAAAGTCTTTCTGGTGAGATGGAACTGTAAACCGACGCCCAATGTGCCAACGCACGCAGAACATCTTGCGCACATGTTAAGTCCTGTTCTGCTTTTCATAAGAGTAGGCCATTATGTGCCGGTGGGAACAGATGACAATATTTACAAAGCTGCATACACACGGGACTCGATTAAAAAAAAGCACACAAGTGCTTATTCCAATATACAGAATATAAAAGAATTATTTTTTAATCCTCCATAATCATAAAGAGTTGATAGAAAATAAAAAAAAAAAATAAAAAAAAAACTGGAGATGCAGGGTATCGATACCCGTACCTCTCACATGCTAAGCGAGCGCTCTAACACTTGAGCTACATCCCCTGATGTCACAGTTACGAGTTTAGTCCATAAATCCAGTTTGTCCTTAACTAACATGTTGGTCCCAGTACCTGGGCGTTGTTCAGTCATTGAACAGTTTCTCTACTCCAGTAGTACAAATACAGATGCTGGATAGCCGAGTGGTTTGAACTTTTAATTCCCGATCTGCCCACATCAGGCATGTATACTATGCACCAAGTGTTGTTTGTGTTTGCTCATGGAACTTAGGTCGGGATAGCCTAGTGGTCAGAACATCCCATTATCCTCGATATAAAAGAATTTTAAAAAATAATGATAATAAAAAACAACCATTGCGCTGGCAATTTGATGACCCAAGTTCGATTTCCGTTGAGGGGATTTATCACCTGGAGTTAACATCAGTGCTGACTCCACTTCCCCCAAAGTCTTTAGGATGAGACTGTAAACCGAGGCCCAGTGTGCGAACGCACGCAGAACATCTTGCGCACATGTTAAATAAGAGTAGGCCATCGTGTGCCGGTGGGAACAGATGACAATATTTACAAAAACTGCATACACACGGGGACCGGATGAAAAAAAAGCACATGATTGCTTATTCTGTTATCCTCGATATAAAAGAATAAATAAATAAAAAATAAATCCTGTTCGGCTTCTCGTAAAAGTAGGCCATTATGTTCCGATGAAAACAGATGACAATATTTACGGGGACTCGATGAAAAAAAAGTGCTTATTCCAATATTCTAGATATAAAAGAAAAAAAAATCCTCCATAATCATAAAGAGTTGGTAGAAAAAATAAACAAATAAAAAAAACTGGAGATGCGGGGTATCGATCCCCGTACCTCTCACATGCTAAGCGAGCGCTCTACCACTTGAGCTACATCCCCTGATGTCTATAGCGCTGAATTTAGTCGTTAAAGGCATTTTGTCCTTATCTAACATTACAACACGGGTACCTGGGCGTTGTTTTATATATATATATATATATATATATATATAATATATATATATATATATATATATATATATATATATAATATATATATATATATATATTATATATACATGCATACATGCAAGAAGGGAATTAAGTGTGTGTGTGTGTGTGTGTGTGTGTGTGCGTGCGTGCGTGCGTGCGTGCGTGCGTGCGTGCGTACGTACGTACGTGCGTGCGCGGTGTGTGTGTGTGTGTGTGTGTGTGTGTGTGTGTGTGGTGTGGTGCGTGCGTGCGTGCGTGCGTGCGTGCGTGCGTGCGTGCGTGCGTGTGTGTGTGTGCCTGTTTTGCTTACCTTAATCTTTGAAGTTGTTTTCAAATCCGCGGCAGGACAATTTTTAAAAAAACTGTAAATAATGCCCACCCCGCACCTTCTTAAAGAAGTGCGCGCGCGCCTCTCTCCCCCCCCCCCCCCCCCCCCCCCCCCCCCCCCACTGTTCGATAAGTACAAAAATACGCATCAATAATACAATCAAATCAAATGTTGATGAGTTGTCCAAATTTAAACTCTATCAACTGTACCAATATTATACTTAATAATCTATGGTTTTTCCCGTTGTTGTTGTTCTTTATTCTCTACTTCCTAATGCTGTTGTTGATACTAGTGTTGTATTTGTTTTTGTTGCTGTTGTTGTTCTGCTTCTTATTTTCTTCCTATCTCTTCCTCACCTTCTCCTCCTCCTTGTTACTATTCGTCCTCGTTTCCCGTTATGTTATTCCTCTTTCCTTTCTTTCGTTTTGCCTTTCTTTCTGTCTTTCTTCCTTCATTCTTTCCTCAGTTTCTTTCTGTCTTTTTATCTTTCTCTCTATCCTTCTTTGATTTGTTTCTTTCTTTTGGCTGTCTATTTTTCGAACTGTCTTTTTGTATTTTTCGAACTGTCTTTTTCTTTCTTCCTTCCTTCCTTCTTTTCATTCCTGTTACCAGTCCTTTTTCCCACTTTCTTTCCTTCTTTGTTTCGTTTCTTCTTTCTGTCTGTATGCTTTTTTCTTTCTTTCTGCCACTATACTATAATATACTATGCTGTACTATACTATACTATACTATACTATACTATACTATACTATACTATACTATACTATACTATACTATACTATACTATACTATACTATACTATACTATACTATACTATACTATACTATACTATACTATACTATACTATGCTGTACTATACTATACTATACTATGCTGTACTATACTATACTGTACTATACTATACTGTACAACACTGCACTGTGCTGTACTTCAGGCTACTCTACTCAACTCGGACGGATAGCCTAGTAGTCAGAACATTGCGCTGGCAATTTGACGAATTTGACGACCCAGGTTCGAGTCCGGTCGAGGAAATTTTTCTCCTGGAGTTAACATCAGTGCTGACTCCACTCTCCCCAAAAGTCCTTCGGATGAGACTTTAAACCGAGGCCCCGTGTGCGAACGCACGCAGAACATCTTGCTCACACGTTAAATCCTGTTCCGCTTTTCGTAAGAGTAGGCCATCGTGTGCCGGTGGAAACAGATGACAATATTTATAAAACTGCATACACACGGGGACTGGATGAAAAAAAAGCACATGATTGCTTATTCTGTTATCCTCGATATAAAAGAATAAATAAATAAATAAATAAATAAATAAATAAATAAATAACTCTATTTCGCGTTCTCCTACGTTTAACCTTTACACGACACCACGTTATGCTATACTACACTGCACTGCACTGCAATACACTACACTAGGCCTACATATACTGTAGAATACTGCAGTCCTGTACTGTCTTGAATTGAACTGTGCTGTGCTGTGCTGTGCTGTGCTGTGCTGTGCTGTGCTGTGCTGTGCTGTGCTGTGTTGTGTTGTGCTGTGCTGTGTTGTGCTGTGTTGTGCTGTGTTGCTGTGCTGTGCTGTATTGAACTGCACTGCGCATATCGTAACGTACCATGCTGTGCCGTATGTGCCTTACTTACCGCACCGCACCATACTCAACCGTACTCCGCTATACTCTCCTGTCCTGACAAGGGCGGGGACTGGGTGTAAAAAAAGCACTCGATCGCTTATTCATTGTCCTCGAAATAAACGAATTTGATTTGATTTGTCCTCATTTATACTTTCCTTCCTTTATCTCTCCCTTCTTCCTTTCCTTCCCTCCTTCCTTTCTTTCTTTTTCAACAACACTTGTACTTCTGGTAGGGTGTGCTTCTTGTGGTGATGCCAACTGAAGTATGACGATTACCTTTTATGGACTTCAGTGTAGGGCAAGGTATTGTTCAGTTCTGTTACCTGTCTGCTTACCTGCCTGCCTGCCCTTCTGTGAAACTCTACCGTCTGGTTTTAAATTTTCGATTGAAACTGACTGACTGACTGACTGACTGACTGACTGACTGACTGACTGACTGACTGACTGACTGACTGACTGACTGACTGACTGACTGACTGTGTGTGTGTGTGTGTGTGTGTGTGTGTGTGTGTGTGTGTGTGTGTGTGTGTTGTGTGTGTGTGTGTGTGTGTGCATGTGTTTGTACACGCGGGCGTGTGCGTGCGTGAATTATAAGCATAGGACTGAAATACTATACTGATAATAAACACAAGCCCCAAATAATTTCTCAGAAATCTTTAACCGACCTTAGCATTCATGTAAATAACACTCCTTAAACCGAAAAGCAGGTTACAGGACTTTTTCATCTCTCTCTCTCTCTCTCTCTCTCTCTCTCTCTCTCTCTCTCTCTCTCTCTCTCTCTCTCTCTCTCTCTCTCTCTCTCTCTCTCACTCACTCACTCACTCTCTCACATATATGCATAAATATGCATATATGCATAAACACACACTTATGCACGCACACACACACACTTACACATACAAACACACAGACACAGACACCGACACACGCGCGCGCGCACCCCCCGCACACCCCCCCCCCCACACACACACACACACGCACACCCCCCCCCTCCCACCCACACACACAATGGCATGCCCATGTATGGGTGTGTAAGTAAAACACCTGTGACGAATATCTATTAATAAACCCAGCAACACCTTGCAAACCATAATACTTATGGTGTGGAAATCAAAATACTGTGTCATATAATACCAGGATTAGTCGAGTGTGTGTGTGTGTGTGTGTGTGTGTGTGTGTGTGTGTGTGGTGTGCGTGCGTGCGTGCGTGCGTGCGTGCGTGCGTGCGTGCGTGTGTGTGTGTGTGTGTGTATGTGTGTATGTATGTGTGTGTGTGTGTGTGTCTGTCTGTCTGTCTGTCTGTATGTTTGTGTATGTGTATGTGTATGTGTATGTGTATGTATGTATGTATGTATGTATGTATGTATGTATGTATGTATGTATGTATGTATGTATGTATGTATGTGTTTGTGTATGTGTATGTGTGTATGTATGTATGTATGTATGTATGTATGTATGTATGTATGTATGTATGCATGTATGTATGTATGTGTGTATGTATGTATGTATGTATGTATGTATGTATGTATGTATGTATGTATGTATGTATGTATGTATGTATGTATGTATGTATGTATGTGCTTGTGTGTGTGTGTGTGTGCGCGCGCGCGCGCACTAGTGTGTGTGTGAGTGTGTGCATGCACGCACTAGTGCGTGTCTGTGCGCGTGTGTGTGCGTGTGTGTGTGTGTGTGCACGCGCGCACGCGCGCGCATGTGTACATGTGTGTGTGTGTGTGTGGTGTGTGCGCGCGCATGTGTGCATGTGTGTGTGTATACCCCCAATTTAATGCCAACTTCCATATTAGTCTCCCCTGTTACTCTTCCCACTACCTTCATCCATTACCATTCCAGCACCCCCCTCCCACCACCTCCCCCGTCCCCAAACGCTTTCTGCCCCCCCCCCCCCCCCCTCCCCCCCTTTCGGCCACACATTTTGCAAGACTGCAGGCCAATACCGATTCCTTTTGAACCTCAGCCAAGGTCCCAATAAGGAAGCGATAGTAACATGGTAGACTAGATTTGTCAGACAAAGCTTCAAGCATTTGTGCGGGGTTTTTTTTTTTTCGTTCGTTCCCCGGCTAGAGCTCCGAAGTTTACAAATGATGAGTTGCTTTTTTGGGGTATGCGACCAGTTTGTCTACCCCCCCCTCCCCCCCCCTCTTGTATTTGTACTTATACCGTCTGGTATTATGTATGATGTAGTGTGGTGAAAAGGGGTGTGGTGTGGTGTTTTGTGGTGTTGTGGTGAAAAGGGGTGTGGTGTGGGTGTGGTGGGGTGGGGTGGGGTGTGGTGGTGTGGGTGAAAAGGGGTGTGGTGTGGTGTTGTGGTGTGGTGTGGTGTGGTGAAAAGGGGTGTGGTGTGTTGTGGTGAAAAGGGGTGTGGTGTGGTGAAAAGGGGTGTGGTGTGGTGTTGTGGTGTGGTGAAAAGGGGTGTGGTGTGGTGTGGTGAAAAGGGGTGTGGTGTGGTGTGGTGAAAAGGGGTGTGGTGTGGGTGTGATGTTGTGGTGAAAAGGGGTGTGGTGTGGTGTGGTGTGGTGGGGTGTGGTGTGGTGTGGTGCAGTGCGCTAGTGTAGTGTAGTGTAGTGTAGTGTAGTGTAGTGTAGTGTAGTGCAGTGCAGTGCAGTGTAGTGTAGTGTAGTGTAGTGTAGTGTAGTGTAGTGTAGTGTAGTGTAGCATAGGGTAGCGTAGGGTAGTGTAGGGTAGTGTACTGTATTGCAGTGTAGTACAGTGCAGTGTAGTGCAATGTAGTGCAGTGCAGTGCAGTGTAGTGCAATGCAGTGTAGTGTAGCGTAGTGTAGTGTAGTGTAGCGTAGGGTAATGTAGTGTATTGCAGTGCAGTGTAGTACAGTGTAGTGCAGTATAGTGCAGTGCAGTGTAGTAAAGTGTAGTGCAGTGCAGTGCAGTGCAGTGCAGTGCAGTGCAGTGCGGTGTAGTGTAGTGTAGTGTAGTGTAGTGCAGTGTTGAATAGTGCAGTGTAGTTTTGTGTAGTGCACTTATAGCTACTGCAAATTTCTTTGCATTGTGTTGCATTGAATGGTGTTGTCTAGATCGTATCGTCTGGCAGTGTATTGTATTGTATTGTATTGTATTGTATTGTATTGTAATGGATTGGATTGTATTGCATTGTATTGTATTGCATTGTATTGCATTGTATTGGATTGGATTGTGAAGTTTGTCAGGCAAAGCTGCAAGCATTGTGCTCTATCTGGGTGTACCTTCCATCATCATAAAGTTATATGTTCTTGTCTTGTGTTGCATAGTGTAGTGTGGTGGTTATGTGGTGTGGTGCCATGTTGGGTGGTGTGGTGTGGTGTGGTGTGATGTGGTGTGGTGGTGAGGTGGTGTGGTGTCATGTTGGGTGGTGTGGTGTGGTGTGGTGTGATGTGGTATTTTATCCTTATTGTATTGCCTTCCCGCACTACATTGTGTTTTATTGTGTTGTATCGTATCATATTGTGTTGCACATGTATTGCATTTCATTGTATCGTTGTGTTGTGTTGTGCTGCATAACGTTATACTGTACTGTACTGTATTGTATTTGTATTGTATTGTATTGTATTGTACTACAGTGCTGTGTGTTGTGACGTGCTGTGTTGCATTGTATTGAATTGTACTGTTTTGTATTGACCTTACTGTATTGTATCGTACTGTATTGTGTTGTATTGCGACGGTCACACACGCAAAAATCTCAACGTTGGTGAACCTCGGAGCTCTTTACATTTAAAAAGAAAACAAAATATTTAACATTCCCTTCAGTCACGTCAAATTTCTCTGCGTGAAATTCAGGCTGCTCTCTCTGGGAAGAGCGCGTCGCCACAAGAGCAGCGCCATCCATTTTTCTTTTCTTTTCCTGCATGCAACTGTATTTGTTTCCCTATCAGAGTGGCTTTTTTTCTACAAAATTTTGCCAGGGACAACTCTCTTGTTGCCGTAGGTTCTTTTACGTGCGCTAAATAGTTTTGTTTAACACACGAGACCTCGGTTTATCCTCTCATCCGAAAGACTAGCATCCCGACCATCACTCGTGTTCTAATGGATGGGGGAAAAGTTTTGGGCCCAAACGGTGTTCGAACCACCGCATACTCCAACCCGGACTTTTCGCTTTCTAGGCAGGCGCGTTACCTCTAGACCACTGATCCACCTTCTAGCGGAGGAACAGGGAGAAAATATCAAACTCTGAAAGAAAAAACATGGTACAATGGTATTATTATATATCCTGTCTGATCAAGCCTTATCTGTCTACATACAACATTCTGTGCCTTTCACATGTAACCGACTAGGATCAAAGTGTCATTTTCCTGTTGCTGTGATGTAACTCTGTTATTGTAGTCTAACACAGTGACACTGAAGTGCTGTTCAGTTGTTTTACGGGTTTGTTCTACGGTGATATTTCTGTCTGCTTTCCTTCATCTATTATTATTTATTTTCGTCTTCTTCGTCGAACGCTCAGACAGCAACTATTATTGTCTGTCATATTAACATAGATGTGTTGCGCTGCCGTTAAGCACCTGACAAGTCAGGCCCAGCGCATCCGAGTTCGGCGCGGGAGAGAATTGTTATTTTTTAAGTCTTTCTGGAAAAAAAAAGCAGGAGAATGGACCAAGAGGTTAGAAAATAGGCAAGAAGGAGGTGACAGGAAGAAGAGGAGCGAGGCAGAAGCAAAGAGAGGGATAGAAAAGAGGGAATTCCAAGCACAAAATTTCCAGGAGGGATTTTATTTGTACTGAAAGAGCCCCCTGCATCCCCACGAGTGATTCTTTTGGCATGATTTACGATCAATAAAGATATATGTAAGTGAAGTTCGTTTATCTTATGGTTCGGCCCGACAGTGATATAACCCTTTGTTTTCCTTTTGTCTGTTTTGTTTGTTGTTGTTGTTGTTGTTGATGGAATTCACTTTTGATAATGTAATATGTAAGAGTTATTTATTTCACTTCATGGTTTGTTCTGAGAGTAGTATTACTGTTAACTTTTTAATTCATCTCTTATCTATCTATTTATCTATCTATCTAATATATATATACATACATATACCATATATATATGTATATGTGCATATATATATATATATATATATATATATATATATATATATATATATACTGTGATTTTCTTTTGTTTTTGTTTATTACATTTTTTTGTGAAAAGAGGATTAAAAATGCGAAGACTTACTCTATTTTGCCCGCAGTAAGCATCATTTTGACTTGAAAGATAGAAAGGAGCCAACCTATTCAACTAAGCCACACCCATGTTAAAACACACACACAAAAATGTTAAATTTTTTTTTTTTTTTTAAAAGGACACTCGCAAAGGACGTTTTTATTCTCGGGTTAACGAACGCAAAGTGGGGGAAAGGGGAGGGGTGGGGGTGGGCGGAACCCAACAAGCTAGTGTGGTTCTCGTCCTGAGTGGAATACTATATTAGGAAGACTCTGTGTGTGTGTGTGGTGTGTGTGTGTGTGTGTGTGTGTGTGTGTGTGTGTGTGTGTGTGTGTGTGTGTGTGTGTGTGTGGTGTGCGTGCATGTGTGTATGTCTGTGTGTGTGAGTGTGTGTGTGCATGCGTGCGCATGTGTGTGTGCATGCATGCGTACGTATGTATGTGTGTGCGTGCGTTCGTTCGTTCGTGCGTGCGTGCGTGCGTGCGTGCGTGCGTGCGTGCGTGCGTGCGTGCGTGCGTGCGTGCGTGCGTGTGTGTGTGTGTGTGTGTGTGTGTGTCTGTCTGTCTGTCTGTCTGTCGGTCTGTCTGTCTGTACCTAGGTTGTTTGGTGGGGCAAATTTTAGGAAAAAAATACTGTTCATTGTAATGAATTGTCATTCAGTCATCCATTGATCCATTAATTCTCTCTCTCTCTCTCTGTCTGTCTCTGTCTCTGTCTCTGTCTCTCTCTCTCTCTCTCAATCTCTATGTATAGATCTATCTGTGCTATTCTCTCTGTCTCTCTCTCTCTCTCTCTCTGTCTGTCTGTCTGTCTCTCTGTCTCTCTCTGTCTCTCTCTGTCTCTCTCTGTCTCTTTCTCTGTCTGTCTGTCTCTTTCTCTGTCTGTCTGTCTGTCTGTCTGTCTGTCTGTCTGTCTGTCTGTCTCTCTCTCTTTCTCTCTCTCTCTCTCTCTCTCTCTCTCTCTCTCTCTCTCTCTCTCTCTCTCTCTCTCTCTCTCTCTCTCTCTCTCTTCTATCCCTCGCTGACTGTCTTTCTCTTTCTGTCTCTATCTCCCCCTATTTTTCAAAGTGACGTTTTAACACACTTGGAGTGCAGTGCATTCGTATTAAGTTGACACTGCGAGCGGATATGCCATGTTTACGCATCTAATTATCTTTATGGCTGTATTACCATATATATATATATATATATATATATATATATATATATATATATATATATATATATATATATATATATATATATATATATATATTATACACGTTGTATTTCATTACGTCATGTCATTTTGTGTAGTAAGGAAACGCTGTAAGAGAAAGATAGAGGCGTGTGTGTGTGTGTGTGTGTGTGTGTGTGTGTGTGTGTGTGTGTGTGTGTGTGTGTGTGTGTGTGTGTCTGTGTGTGTGTGTGTGTGTGTGTGTGTGTGCGTGCGTGCGTGCGTGCGTGCGTGCGTGCGTGTGTGTATGTCTGCAAACATGTGCATGTTTTTCATGCTTTTAGTTTAGAAAAATTAAACAGAATACTTTTTTGTGTTCAATGAACATTTTATACATATAGCGTGATGTCTTCAGATGATCAGAGTGTATGCTTTAGTGTGCATTGCTTTATGTTGTTATGTAATGCGCTGAGTGTTGCCTTAACACAGGGACTGAAAAGCACACTAGAAAATATCCATCTTTAAAAAAAAGATCTGATCCGTGCCAAAAATTTTGAGTAGTATTGATGTAAGCAAATCGCCAAGGCCTATATCAAACTGTTCTTGTTTCCCAAAGTCGTAGTGCAGCTACCTAAATGGTCGGGTGGGTGGGGTGTGGGTGTGGGGGGGGGGGAGGTCCCATATGCAGAAATTTCACCAGAGGTGAACCTAGGAGCTCTAACCGAGGAACAAAAAAGAAAAGTTCTTATATTGATAAATCTTTTTTTTTTTTGATTATCAGCCATGACAAGCTCTTACCGTAACAACCTGCATTCATCTTTAAAGGAAGAACAAAATCTGAAGTGTGAGTATGGCTGCCTATATCATATGGAGAGGTATCTCAAAACTGTCACGCACACAAACTTCTCAGCCAGTGTGTACTTACAGTCTCACAGTGATTCCCAGGTGGGATGACTGAGACAGAGTGTATGTTCTGGGTGACCCACCGGGTGTTAAGCCGAAGAACGCACAACAACATAATTAAAATTCAAGATGGGGACCAAAAACTACAGTACATACTCACAAGACAGTGTCTGGGAACAGGCGTGTGTTATATTTTGAAAAATGTCGTTTTTCCAGAATTTGAACGGAGTTTATGGGACAAGGTTTGAGATTTGCCTCGGTCAAGCTGTTATTCCATGTTATACGAAGGTGTATACAAAATATAAAACAGCTTAAACAGCTTGTTGAGAATGGATAAATTTGGCTAAAGTGCTATGCCTTAAGTATAAATTATACTTATGCTTATGGTAAATCGAAATTGGTGTGTGTGTGTATAGGCCTGTATGTAGTATGTATGTAAAGTAAGTATGTATGTATGTATGTATGTATGTATGTATGTATGTATGTATGTATGTATGTATGTATGTAGATGTATGTGTTTTGTGCGTGCGTGCGTGCGCGCGGTGCGTGTGTGTGTGTGATGAGACAGAGAGACAGAACAGAGACAGAAAGA
>CM060340.1:25428208-25430708 GCA_030674155.1 Stramonita haemastoma
TAACTCACCCTTCTTTAAGCTGCTCTAACACACACATAAAAAAGATAGATAATGACCTGTAAAAACTTATGGAAAAACAAACAGCCAGTCAAGAAACAACAACAACAACAACAAAGAGCCAAAACGAACTTCAATTTATGCTTACGATAGTTTTTTTTTCTGTTCTATTTCGAAGATTTTACTCGTGAAGAATGTTTACTTGTTAATTTTGTTTTCTATTTTGCAAATTTTGCGCACGAAGAATGTTTACATGTTGATTTTTTTTTCTACTTCGCAGATTTTACTCCGGAAGCATCTTTAACTCCCGCCCGTCCCTCTTCAAAACCAGTCACAACTAGGAAAACGTTACCTCCCACCCCCAACCCCACCCCCACACTTCAACTACGACCATGGATGACTTCGACCCCTTCTTCACAACCGAAGATCAGACCACCGATCTCCACCACCACCTCCACCACCACCTCCACCACCACCACCGCCTCCAACTCAGCACAGCAAGACCTCCTGGACATTTTCGGTGGGGCAGACTTCTTTTCTTCCTCCCCTCAACAACCCCTGTCAGACCCATCAGCCACGGAGGACTTGTCTGCCGGAAAAGGGGGAGGAGGAGGGGGGGACCTGGATTTCTTCGGGTTAGGTGTCGACGTGGCAGGCCAGAATTCGGGTCATTTCCAAGCTGGCGGAGGATTGAACCCAGACCCTTTCGGCTTGGACCCTTTCGGCGTGGAGAACACAGACCAGGAGTCTCAACACCTGAGGGAGAGACTCTCACAACACATCCAGCGATCTGAGTAAAGAGTCGGGATTGGCGCCAATAGCTCAGTTTGATGACCCCCTGGACGCATTCTTCGGTGAGTTTGGCCAGAAAACTGACCCCGAATTTGGCCAGAAAACGGACCCGATTTGGCAGAAATGACCCTGAGTTGGCCAGAAAACTGACCCTGAGTTTGGCTTGAAAGCTGACCCTGAGTTTGGCTTGAAAACTGACCCTGAGTTTGGCCAGAAAACTGACCCCGATTTTGACCAGAAAACTGACCCTGAACCTGCCGTAAAGCAAGAAGTGTGTGATGATTTTCAAGACCTGTTCTTCAGTGACCTGAAACCAGATTCACCAACAGATGAGAAGGATGGGAAAGAAAGGGCTGACTTGCAAGACAGTGATGTTGGGACTCCGAAAGTCGCCCAAGGATTGAAGAATCCTGATCCGTGGAGTGATCCGTCTGACTCTGCGTTAGCTGGAGACCTAAACGCTGAGCAGGAATCTGTCGCGAGCATGCAAATGACTTTCGAATCTCCGGGTAGTTCTCGCCATAGCC
Organism: Stramonita haemastoma; assembly: GCA_030674155.1. Classification (NCBI taxonomy): domain Eukaryota; kingdom Metazoa; phylum Mollusca; class Gastropoda; order Neogastropoda; family Muricidae; genus Stramonita; species Stramonita haemastoma. Next base: position 25,429,525 of record CM060340.1, read on the forward strand.
AGAATCCTTTCTTGGAAGCGGAACCAAATTTTCAAGAGACACAAGACGTCAACAACCCTTCGCTTCAGGTACGACAACGAAAACCGGCAGAAACTTCTGGAAAGTTTGACACTTCGAAGATGGTTGAAAACCCAACTGCCTTGATGACTCAGACAGCTTCACATGAGGACTCCGCGTATCCAGCTGAGCCGACGAGCAGTGACTCAGACATGAAAACAGCCTGTACACCATCATCCCCAACAACGGACAAAAACGAAACCCGGACTTTGAGCATGGACACACCACAGATGAAGAACTCTTCTTTCATCATGCTAACAGAACGAACAAGAACCGACCAAACTTCAGAGACCGATACTAAAAATATGGCAAGAAATGCCCTCAAGAAATAAACCCCCAACCATGGATGGATGATGACAGACAGGTAGACAGTACTGCGGGATTAGAAACAACCAACGTTCGTCTTAAGAACGAACCCGACAGCCAGTTTGTAAGCAGTCAGGGACCTCCATCAACACAAACGGCTCAGCATCCTACTCCACGCACCGAAATCGCAAGCCACGATTCTGAAGAGGCACCCACAATTCCGGAACGGAGTGGGATAGATTCGTTGAAATCTCAGATGAAAAGTTTCGACCAAGGTGACGAAATGGTCCGGAGTGACGACGTACTTGATAAGAGTGTCAACGCTCTGCTACCCGATTCGGAGACGCCAAAAACAATGAATACTGAATTTGAAAAGAATAAGGATGCAGAAATTTCGCGGTCTACCCAAATTGGGATGTTGATGATAAACCAAAAACGATGGGGAGAACATGACACAATGGAAACCAGAACGCATGCTAGCAGGCTTTTATTCAGGATAGAGAGAGGAAAAAACGAGGATCGACAGATAACAAGGAAGACGTCCGCTGTGATGACATTGCTGATGACGTTGCTGGTGACTCAGTGACAAGGCCTGGTCGCCTTCCGGCCTACGTCAGAGGTAGGTCATATATGCACACTCATTGAGTGTGTTTGGTGTGTTGTGTTGTGTGTGTGTGTGTGTCTGTCTTCTGTCTGTCTGTCTGTCTGTCTCTGTCTCTGTCTCTGTCTCTCTGTCTCTATCACACACACACACACACGCACACGCACACGCACACCGCACGCACACACGCATACATACATACATACATACATACATACAT
>CM060340.1:25433208-25435708 GCA_030674155.1 Stramonita haemastoma
ACACACACACACACAACACACACACACACACAGAGTCTTCCTAATATAGTATTCCACTCAGGACGAGAACACACACTAGCTTGTTGGGTTCCGCCCACCCCCACCCCTCCCCTTTCCCCCACTTTGCGTTCGTTAACCCGAGAATAAAAACGTCCTTTGCGAGTGTCCTTTTTAAAAAAAAAAATATAATTTTAACATTTTTGTGTGTGTGTTTTAACACGGGTGTGGCTTAGTTGAATAGGTTGGCTCCTTTCTATCTTTCAAGTCAAAATGATGCTTACTGCGGGCAAAATAGAGTAAGTCTTCGCATTTTTAATCCTCTTTTCACAAAAAAATGTAATAAACAAAAACAAAAGAAAATCACAGTATATATATATATATATATATATATATATATATATATATATATATATATAATATGCACATATATATATGGTATATGTATGTATATATATATTAGATAGATAGATAAATAGATAGATAAGAGATGAATTAAAAAGTTAACAGTAATATTACTCTCAGAAACAAACCATGAAGTGAAATAAATAACTCTTACATATTACATTATCAAAGTGAATTCCATACAAACAACAACAAAAAAACAGACAAAAGGAAAACAAAGGTTAGGTTATATCACTGTAGGGCCGAACCATAAGATAAACGAATTCACTTACATATATCTTTATTGATCGTAAATCATGCCAAAAAATCACTCGTGGGGATGCAGGGGGCTCTTTCAGTACAAATAAAATCCCTCCTGGAAATTTTGTGCTTGGAATTCCCTCTTTTCTAGCTCTCTCTTTGCTTCTGCCTCGCTCCTCTTCTTTCTGTCACCTCCTTCTTGCCTATTTTCTAACCTCTTGGTCCATTCTCCTGCTTTTTTTTTCCAGAAAGACTTAAAAGATAACAATTTCTCCCGCGCCGAACTCGGATGCGCTGGGCCGACTTGTCAGGTGCTTAACGGCAGCGCAACACGTCTATGTTAATATGACAGACAATAATAGTTGCTGTCTGAGCGTTCGACGAAGAAGACGAAAATAAATAATAATAGATGAAGGAAAGCAGACAGAAATATCACCGTAGAACAAACTAACCCGTAAAACAACTGAACAGCACTTCAGTGTCACTGTGATAGACACAATAACAGAGTTACATCACAGCAACAGGAAAACGCACTTTGATCCTAGTCGGTTACATGTGAAAGGCACAGAATGTTGTATGTAGACAGATGAGGCTTGATCAGACAGGATATAGAATACATACCATTGTACCATGTTTTTTCTTTCAGAGTTTGATATTTTCTCCCTGTTCCTCCGCTAGAAGGTGGATCAGTGGTCTAGAGGTAACACGCCTGCCTAGAAAGCGTAAAAGTCCGGGTTGGAGTATGCGGTGGTTCGAACACCGTTTGGGCCCAAACTTTTCCCCCATCCATTAGAACACGAGTGATGGTCGGATGCTAGTCTTTCGGATGAGAGGATAAACCGAGGTCTCGTGTGTTAAACAAAACTATTTAGCGCACGTAAAAGAACCTACGGCAACAAGAAAGTTGTCCCTGGCAAAATTTTGTAGAAAAAAGCCACTCTGATAGGGAAACAAATACAGTTGCATGCAGGAAAAGAAAAGAAAAATGGATGGCGCTGCTCTTGTGGCGACGCGCTCTTCCCAGAGAGAGCAGCCTGAGTTTCACGCAGAGAAATTTGACGTGACTGAAGGGAAATGTTAAATGTTTTGTTTTGTTTTTAAATGTAAAAAGAGCTCCGAGGTTCACCAATGTTGAGATTTTTGCGTGTGTGACCGTCGCAATACAATACAACACAATACAGTACGATACAATACAGTAAGTACACTACAAAACAGTACAATTCAATACAATGCAACACAGCACGTCACAACACACAGCAGTGTAGTACAATACAATACAATACAATACATACAATACAATACAATACAATACAATACAATACAATACAATACAAATACAATACAGTACAGTACATTTTAACGTTATGCAGCACAACACAACACAACGATACAATGAAATGCAATACATGTGCAACACAATATGATACGATACAACACAATAAAACACAATATAGTGCGGGAAGGCAATACAATAAGGATAAAATACCACACCGCACCACCCAACATGACACCACACCACCTCACCACCACACCACAGCACACCTCACCACACCACCTCTCACCACACCACCTCACCACCCATCACACCCACCACCACCTCACCACACCACACCACACATGACACCACACCACCACACCACACGATACAACACAACACAAGACAATATAACTTTATGATGATGGAAGGTATGCCCAGATAGAGCCTAAGGCTTGCGCTTTGCCTGACAAACTTCACAATCCAATCCAATCCAATCCAATCCATTACAATACAATACAATACACTGCCAGACGATGCGATACTAGACAACACAATGCAATGCAACGCAATACAAAGAAATTTGCAGTAGCTGAAAGTGCA
>CM060340.1:25440708-25449248 GCA_030674155.1 Stramonita haemastoma
CCGGCACATGATGGCCTACTCTTATTTAACATGTGCGCAAGATGTTCTGCGTGCGTTCGCACACTGGGCCTCGGTTTACAGTCTCATCCTAAAGACTTTTGGGGAAGTGGAGTCAGCACTGATGTTAACTCCAGGGGATAAATCCCCTCAACGGAAATCGAACTTGGGTCATCAAATTGCCAGCGCAATGGTTGTTTTTTTATTATTATTATTTTTTAAAATTCTTTTATATCGAGGATAATGGGATGTTCTGACCACTAGGCTATCCCGACCTAAGTTCCATGAGCAAACACAAACAACACTTGGTGTATAGTATACATGCCTGATGTGGGCAAATCGGGAATTAAAAGTTCAAACCACTCGCCTATCCAGCACCTGTATTTGTACTACTGGAGTAGAGAAACTGTTCAATAACTGAACAACGCCCAGGTACTGGGACCAAAATGTTAGTTAAGGACAAACTGGATTTATGGACTAAACTCGTTACTGTGACATCAGGGGATGTAGCTCAAGTGGTAGAGCGCTCGCTTAGCATGTGAGAGGTACGGGGATCGATACCCCGCATCTCCAGGTTTTTTTTAATGTTTTTTTTTTCTACCAACTCTTAATGATTATGGAGGATTTTTTTTTCCATTTATATCCAGGATATTGGAATAAGCATTCGTGTGCTTTTTTTCATCGAGTCCCCGTGTGTATGCAGATTTGTAAATATTGTCATCTGTTCCCACCGGCACATAATGGCCTACTCTTATAAAAAGCGGAACACGATTTACCGTGTGCGCAAGATGTTCTGCGTGCGTTCGCACACAAGACTTTCCAAGGTTAACCAGTTTTCCCAACTTTAAAGACACTGCCATCCCTACTGTCAACAATTTACAAAAATTGAAAACTAACCTTGGTCTTAAAGACACTTTTGCAACAAATCGATATAAAAAATCTTCAAATTTGGGACATTCTAATATGAAAATGAAATCTTTCTCCAATAGGCCCTGATACCCATTTCACAGTGGCAACAAAGAGGTCAGTTTCGTGGAAGATTGTTTTATTTTTACCTGTTTCAACAGGATGTTTGTGATTACTGCATCTGTGATAAACGTATGTATCCGGTAAGGTAAATGAGTTATGGAAACGCGAACATACCCAACATATCATATTCTTGAAGTCGCTATGCGGCTACCTGAATGATGGGCAAACACAGTTGTATATAATGCAGAATCTCACCATTGGTAAACCTCGGAGCTGTAGCCAAGAAAAACAACCAACAGACCTAAGTTCCATGAGCAAACACAAACCAAACTTGTTGCATAGTATACATGAAAATGTGCTGGGTTGTGGTCAAATCACGATTTAAAAGTTCAAACCACTCGGCTATCCAGCACCTGTATTTGTACTGCTGCAGTAGAGAAACTGCTCAATGAGTGTACAACGCCTAGGTATACATGTTGTCAGTCCTAGTGACCAAAATTTTATATAAGGATTAACTGGGTTTAAGGACTAAACTCATAGCGTGAACATCAGGGGATGTAGCTCAAGTGGTAGAGCGCTCGCTTAGCATGTGAGAGGTACGGGGATCGATACCCCGCATCTCCAGTTTTTTTTTTATTAGTTTGTTTTTTCTATCAACTCTTAATGATTATGGAGGATAATGAAATAAGCAATCATGTGATTTTTTATATACATATATCATCCAGCTTCCGAGTGCCTGCAGCTTTGTCAATGCAGTCATCCTTCATTCCCGTGTACAATGGTCTACTCTACCCAAAGATTAAAAAAAAAACAACAACCAACCAAACAAACAAGACGAAAGAATTAAGAAATTTTATCCTTTGACCCCTTTTTGAAGCTTATTATGATATTTAAAAAATCTAAGAAAGTATCAACACGTTGAAATTCACTAGAACGATCATCGACCAACATAAATTCTGTCGCATATTGATGAAATAGAATGATTTCGTAGCCTTTCCAAGATTGACCAGTTTTCCCAACTTTAAACACACTTCCATCCCTACTGTCATCAATTTACAAAAATTGAAAACTAACCTTGGTCTTAAATACAATTTTGAAACAAATCGATATAAAAAAAATCTTCAAATTTGGGACATTTGACCATGAAATAGAAATCTGTCCCCAATAATACCCATTTCACAGTTGCAACAAAGACGTAAATTTCGTGGAAGCTTGTTCTATCTACCAGTTTCAACAAGATGTTTGTGATTACTGTATCTGTGATAAACGTATACATGTATCCGGTAAGGTAAATGCGTTATGGAAACGCGAACATACCCAACATATCATATCTTGAAGTCGCCAGGCAGCTACCGTAATGGTGGACAAACACAGTTACATATGCAAAACCTCACTATTGGTAAACGTCGGAGCTCTAACCAAGAAAAGCAACCAAAAGACCTGAGTTCCATGAGCAAACACAAACAAAACTTGTTGCATAGTATACATGCCTATGTGCTGGGTTGTGGTCAAATCACAAATCAAAAGTTCAAACCACTTGGCTACCCAGCACCTGAACAACAGGCAAGTACCCATGTTGTCAGTCCTACTCACCAAAATGTTAGATAAGGACCAAATCGCTTTAAGGGCTAAGCTCAGCACAATATATATCAGGGGATGTAGCTCAAGTGGTAGAGCGCTCGCTTAGCATGTGAGAGGTACGGGGATCGATACCCCGCATCTCCAGGTTTTTTATTTTTTCTACCAACTCTTTATGATTATGGAGGATTTTTTTTCTTTTGTATCCTGGATATTGGAATAAGCACTCATGTGCTTTTTTTCATCGAGTCCCCCGTGTGTATGCAGCTTTGTATATATTGTCATCTGTTCCTACCGGCACATAATGGCCTACTCTTATGAAAAGTGGAACAGGGTTTAATGTGTGCGCAAGATGTTCTGCGTGTGTTCACACACTGGACCTCGGTTTACAGTCTCATCCGAAAGACTTTTGGGGAGAGTGGGGTCAGCACTGATGTTAACTCGGGGGATAAATCCCCTCGAACGGGAATCGAACTCAGGTCGTGTCGTCAAATTGCCAGTGCAATGTTCTGACCACAAGGCTATCCCGACCTAAGTTCGATGAGCAAACACAAACAAAACTTGTTGCATAGTGTCCATTCATGATGTGCTGGGTTGTGGTCAAATCAGGAATCAAAAGTTCAAACCACTCGGCTATCCAGCACCTGTATTTGTACTGCTGGAGTAGAGAAACTGTTCAATGACTGAACAACGTGCAGGTACCCATGTTATCAGTCCAAGTGACCAAAATATTAGATAAGGACAAAATACGTTTAACACTAAACTCAGCACTATGTACATCAGGGGATGTAGCTCAAGTGGGAACAAGCGCTCGCTTAGCATGTGAGAGGTACGGGGATCGATACCCCGCATCTCCAGTTTTTTTATTTGTTTATTTTTTTCTACCAAGTCTTTATGGTTATAGAGGATTTTAAAAATTCTTTTATGTATATTCAGGATAATGGAATAAGCACTTGGTGCTTCTTTTTTCATCGAGTCCCGTGTGTATGCAGCTTTGTGTATATTGTCATCTGTTCCCACTGGCACATAATGGCCTAATCTTATGAAAAGCGGAACAGGATTTAAATGTGCGCAAGATGTTCTGCGTGCGTTCGCACACTGGGCCTTGGTTTACAGTCTCATCAATATATTTTTTGGGAGAGTGGAGTCAGCACTGATGTTAACTCCAGGGGATAAATCCCCTCGAACGGGAATCGCACTCGGGTCGTGAAATTGCCAGCGCAATGTTCTGACCACTAGGCTATCCCGACCTAAGTTCCATCAGCAAACACAAACAAAACTTGTTGCATAATTATATGCCTGATGTGCAGGCTTGTGGTCAAATCACGAATTAAAAGTTCAAAGCACTCGGCTATCCAGCACCTGTATTTGTGCTGCTCGAATAGAGAAACTGTTCAATGACTGAACAACGCCTAGGTACACATGTTGTCAGTCCTAGTGACCAAAACTTTCGATAAGGATTAACTGGGTTTAAGGACTCAACTCATAGCTTGAACATCAGGGGATGTAGCTCAAGTGGTAGAGCGCTCGCTTAGCATGTGAGAGGTACGGGGATCGATACCCCGCATCTCCAGTTTTTTTTATTTGTTTATTTTTTCTACTAAATCTATGATTATGGAGGATTAAAAAATATATTCTTTTATATCCTGGATATTGGAATAAGCACTTGTGTGCTTTTATTTTCATCGAGTCCCGTGTGTATGCAGCTTTGTAAATATTGCTATCTGTTCCCACTGGCACATAATGGCCTACTCGTATGAAAAGCAGAACAAGATTTAAGATGTGCGCAAGATGTTCTGCGTGCGTTGGCACATTGGGCGTCGGTTTACAGTCCCATCTCACCAGAAAGACTTTTGAGGAGAGTGGGGACAGCACTGATTTTAACTCCAGGGGATAAATCCCCTCGAACGGGAATCGAACCTGGGTCGTCAAATTGCCAGTGCAATGTTCTGACCACTAGGCTATCCCGACCTAAGTTCCATGAGCAAACACAAACAAAACTTGTTGCATAGTTATATGCCTGATCTGCTGGGTTGTGGTCAAATCACGAATTAAAAGTTCAAACCACTTGGCTATCCAGCACCTGTATTTGTACTGCTGGAGTAGAGAAACTGTTCAATGACTGAACAACGCCATGCTAGGTAGTATGCATGTTGTCAGTCCAAGTGACCAAAATGTTAGATAAGGACAAACGGGCTTTAACGACTAAACTGATAGCTTAGTCATCAGGGGATGTAGCTCAAGTGGTAGAGAGCTTGCTTAGCATGTGAGAGGTACGGGGATCGATACCCCGCATCTCCAGGTTTTTTTTATTGTTTATTTTTTCTACCAACTCTTTATGATTGTGGAGGATTTTTTTCTTTTATATCCTGGATATTGGAATAAACACTCGTGTGCTTTTTTTCATCGAGTCCCCGTAAATATTGTCATCTGTTCCCATCGGCACATAATGGCCTACTCTTACGAGAAGCCGAACAGGATTTAACATGTGCGGAAGATGTTCTTCGTGAGTTCGCACACTGGGCCTTGGTTTACAGTCTCATCCTAAAGACTTTTGGGGAAGTGGAGTCAGCACTGATGTTAACTCTAGAGGATAAAATCACTGAACGGAAATCGAACTTGGGTCATCAAATTGCCAGCGCAATGCTTTTTTGTTTTGTTTTTTAAAAATTCTTTTATATCGAGGATAATGGGATGTTTATTTATTTATTTATTTATTCTTTTATATCGAGATAACAGAATAAGCAAGCATGTGCTTTTTTCATCCGGTCCCCGTGTGTATGCAGTTTTGTAAATATTGTCATCTCTTCGCACCGGCACACGATGGCCTACTCTTACGAAAAGCGGAACAGGATTTAGCGTGTGCGCAAGATGTTCTGCGTGCGTTCGCACACGGGACCTCGGTTTAAAGTCTCATCCGAAGGACTTTTGGGGAGAGTGGAGTCAGCACTGATGTTAACTCCAGGATAAATATCTCCTCGACCGGACTCGAACCCGGGTCGTCAAATTGCGAGCGCAATGTTGTGACCACTAGGCTATCCCGACCTAAGTTCCATGAGCAAACACAAACAAGACTTGTTGCATAGTATATATTCCTGATGTGGGCAAATCGGGAATTAAAAGTTTAAACCACTCGGCTATCCAGCACCTGTATTCCTACTAGGCTACTCCAGTAGAGAAACTGTTCAATGGCTGAACAACGCGAAGGTAATTGGACCAAAATTTTAGATAAGGACAAACTGGATTTAGGGACTAAACTCATTGCTTTGTCGTCAGGGGATGTAGCTCAAGTGGTAGAGCGCTCGCTTAGCATCTGAGAGGTACGGGGATCGATACCCCGCATCTCCAGGTTTTTTATTTGTTTATTTTTTCTACCAACTCTTTATGATTATGGAGGATTGTTTTTCATTTCTATCCTGGATATTGGAATAAGCACTCGTGTCCTTTTTTTCATCGAGTCCGCGTGTGTATGCAGCTTTGTAAATATTGTCATCTGTTCCCACCGGCACATAATGGCGTACTCTTATGAAAAGTGGAACAGGATTTACCGTGTGCGAAAGATGTTCTGCTTGCGTTCGCACACTGGGCCTCGGTTTACAGTCTCATCCGAAAGACTTTCCAAGGTTGACCAGTTTTCCCAACGTTAAACACACTGCCATCCCTACTATCAATTTACAAAAATTGAAAACTAACCTTGGTCTTAAAGACACTTTTGCAACAAATCGATATAAAAAATCTTCAAATTTGGTATATTCTTATATGAAAATGAAATCTTTCTCCAATAGGCCCTAATACCCATTTCACAGTTATAACAAAGAGGTAAATTTCGTGGGAGATTGTTCTATCTACCAGTTTCAACAGGATGTTTGTGATTACTGTATCTGTGATAAATGCATGTATTCCGTAAGGTAAATGCGTTATGGAAACGTGAACATACCCAACATATATTCTTCTTTTTTCTTTAATTCTTTTATATCGAGTATAATGGGATAAGCACTCACGTGCTTTTTTTTCATCCAGTCCCCGTGTGTATGCAGTTGTGTAAGTATTGTCATGTATTCTCACCGGCACATAATGGCCTACTCTTATGAAAAGCGGTTCTTCAAGTTGCTAGGCGGCTACCTTCATGATGGGCAAACACAGTTGCATATAATGCAAAATCTCACTATTGGTAAACCTCGGAACTCTAGCCAAGAAAAACAACCAAAAGTCCTACGTTCCATGAGCAAACACAAACAAAACTTGTGGCATAGTATACATGAAAATGTGCTGGGATGTGGTCAAATCACGATTTAAAAGTTCAAACCACTCGGCTCTCCAGCACCTGTATTTGTACTGCTGCAGTAGAGAAACTGTTCAATGAGTGTACAACGCCTAGGTATACATGTTGTCAGTCCTAGTGACCAAAATTTTATATAAGGATTAACTGGGTTTAAGGACTAAACTAATTGCGTGAACATCAGGGGATGTAGCTCAAGTGGTAGAGCGCTCGCTTAGCATGTGAGAGGTACGGGGATCGATACCCCGCATCTCCAGTTTTTTTTTTATTGGTTTGTTTTTTCTATCAACTCTTAATGATTATGGAGGATAATGAAATAAGCAATCATGTGATTTTTTATATACATATATCATCCAGCTTCCGAGTGCCTGCAGCTTTGTCAATGCAGTCATCCTTCATTCCCGTGTACAATGGTCTTACTCTACCCAAAGATAAAAAAAAAACAACAACCAACCAAACAAACAAGACGAAAGAATTAAGAAATTTTATCCTTTGACCCCTTTTTGAAGCTTATTATGATATTTAAAAAATCTAAGAAAGTATCAACACGTTGAAATTCACTAGAACGATCATCGACCAACATAAATTTGTCGCATATTGATGAAATAGAATGATTTCGTAGCCTTTCCAAGATTGACCAGTTTTCCCAACTTTAAACACACTTCCATCCCTACTGTCATCAATTTACAAAAATTGAAAACTAACCTTGGTCTTAAATACAATTTTGAAACAAATCGATATAAAAAAAATCTTCAAATTTGGGACATTTGACCATGAAATAGAAATCTGTCCCCAATAATACCATTTCACAGTTGCAACAAAGACGTAAATTTCGTGGAAGCTTGTTCTATCTACCAGTTTCAACAGGATGTTTGTGATTACTGTATCTGTGATAAACGTATACATGTATCCGGTAAGGTAAATGCGTTATGGAAACGCGAACATACCCAACATATCATATCTTGAAGTCGCCAGGCAGCTACCGTAATGGTGGACAAACACAGTTACATATGCAAAACCTCACTATTGGTAAACGTCGGAGCTCTAACCAAGAAAAGCAACCAAAAGACCTGAGTTCCATGAGCAAACACAAACAAAACTTGTTGCATAGTATACATGCCTATGTGCTGGGTTGTGGTCAAATCACAAATCAAAAGTTCAAACCACTTGGCTACCCAGCACCTGAACAACAGGCAAGTACCCATGTTGTCAGTCCTACTCACCAAAATGTTAGATAAGGACCAAATCGCTTTAAGGGCTAAGCTCAGCACAATATATATCAGGGGATGTAGCTCAAGTGGTAGAGCGCTCGCTTAGCATGTGAGAGGTACGGGGATCGATACCCGCATCTCCAGGTTTTTTATTTTTTCTACCAACTCTTTATGATTATGGAGGATTTTTTTTTTTTTGTATCCTGGATATTGGAATAAGCACTCATGTGCTTTTTTTCATCGAGTCCCCCCGTGTGTATGCAGCTTTGTATATATTGTCATCTGTTCCTACCGGCACATAATGGCCTACTCTTATGAAAAGTGGAACAGGGTTTAATGTGTGCGCAAGATGTTCTGCGTGTGTTCACACACTGGACCTCGGTTTACAGTCTCATCCGAAAGACTTTTGGGGAGAGTGGGGTCAGCACTGATGTTAACTCGGGGGATAAATCCCTCGAACGGGAATCGAACTCAGGTCGTGTCGTCAAATTGCCAGTGCAATGTTT
>CM060340.1:25449348-25454348 GCA_030674155.1 Stramonita haemastoma
TACTTCTAATATACTATACTACTACTACTACTACTACTACTACTACTACTACTACTGTGCTGCTGCTGCTGCTGCTGCTGCTGCTGCTGCTGCTGCTGCTACTACTAACTACTACTACTACTACTATACTAACTACTACTACTACTACTACTACTACTATATACTACTGTTGCTGCTGCTGCTGCGCGCTGTGCTGCTCCTGCTACTACTACTACTACTACTACTACTACTACTACTACTACTACTACTACTACTACTACTACTACTACTGTCTCTCTGCTGCTGCTGCTGCTGCGCGCTGCTGCTAGCTACCTACTACTACTATACTACTACTACTACTACTACTACTACTAACTACTACTACTACTACTACTACTGCTAGCTTGCTGCTGCTGCTACTGCTGCTGCTGCTACGCTACTACTACTACGACTCGCTGCTGCTCTACTACTACTACTTCTCTGACTACTACTACTACTACTACTACTACTACTACTACTACTACTACTACTACTGTCTGCTGCTGCTGTTGCTGCTGCTGCTACTGCTACTACTACTACTGACTTCTACTACTACTCTACTACACTACTACTACTACTACATACTACTACTACTACTACTACTACACCACCACCACCACCACCACCTACCACCACTACTATTTTCTGCTACTCTACTACTACTACTACTACTACTACTACTACTACTACTACTACTACTATTACTACTACTACTACTACTACTACTACTACTACTACTACTACTGCTGCTGCTGCTGCTGCTGCTGCTGCTGCTGCTAAGATCTATATGAGTAGGTCACCTAGATAAAAGTACAAACATTTTAACAAAAAAAGAGGAACAACTCCAAAGTAAAAAGACAGATAATGAGCACAAATAAAAATCAATGTTAAACTAGCGAGGAGCTGCTCTCTTCATAGTGAGTAGCCATGCATGCTCTATGTCAACATTGTTTCAAAGTCAAACTACAGAGTTAAGAAGAAAGGTGGCAGGATGGTTCAGACGTTGGCCTTCCAACTCGTAAACCGTGAACTTCTGGGTTGATTCCCAGGCTAGTCTTTTCTTCCCAGTTTGACGAAAAAGTCGAACTGAAAGTCCTTCAGATGAGACAATAAACCGAGCCCTCGTGTGCGAAGCACGCAGACAACTTTGCACATATGTTAAAAAACCGTCTCATTTCGGAAGAGTAGGCCATGTTTGCCAGTAGGAACAGATGACACCCCAAAAACAACAACAACAACATAACAACAACAAAAAACCCCAACCAGCATGCACATAGGCCTCATGTTTAGACACTAGCCCCGAAGTGGAAATGCGGCTAATTAAATCATGGAGGGGGGGAAAACAGTCGCATACGAAAGAATCTCACTCTTGGTAAACCTCGGAGCTCTAGCCGAAGAACAGCAAATTTAAACAAAAGATTACCGAGTGAAAGGAAAGGTTTTAATCCCAATTGCCTAAAAGATTTGTGAAGGAATGGGGTCAGAACGAACACAAATGCTTTGTTGTCTTAAAAAATACAGAAATTTCAGTGGGTCACAAGCCCATGCATAAAACAACTGAAAAATATTTTTACTTGTGTGTGAACGTGTGCACGCGCATGTGCACGTACGCGCGCGCACACACACACACACACACACACACACACACCCACACACACACACACACACACACACACACACACACACACACACACACCACACACACACACAACACCACAGAGCATGGGAACACACACGCCCACACACAACTGATTATAACATGTCATACTATAATATTGATATCATAAGATTGATTTAAGTTATTCTTGATATGCTGTATTCACTAAAAACATAAAAACAAATTTGTGTTAACTAATGTTAACTAAAGCGGGGGGGGGGGGGGGGGGCGGGGGGGGGGGGGAGAGCTCGAATGGAAAGCTCAGAGACGATTTAAACCCATGCTTTTAGATGTTAAAACCATCAGGCTATCCCCCCCCCCAAAATAAAAACAACAACAAACAACAAACAACAACAACAAACCAACATCAACAACAAACAGACAAAAACCAAACTAAAACAAAAATAAAATAAACAAAAAACTCACCAACAACAAAACTAAACAACAACAAAATTTAACTACAGTAACTGAAGGATTTAGTGCATAGACTTCTCTTAAACCAAACTTTATTCATTCATTTATCTATTCTTTTGTTCTGTTGGGTTTTTTTTAATTTCGAGGATAATGGAATAAGCATTCAATACTTTTTTTTTTTTTTTTTAACATCCTAGTCCACATTCAGAACAACGTAACACCAATACATGAAAATTAATGAGTAGGCCTACAAAAGCAATGTTTATTATTATATAAGTACTCAGCATTTATGCGCATAAAAAGAGCAACAGCTGGTACAAAATCGCGTCACATGAAAAATAAAATCAGAATTTTTTTTTTCGTTCCTCGGTTAGAGCTCCAAGATTCGCCAATGGTGAGATTTTGTGTATGCGACCGGTTACCCCCCCTCCCCCCCCCCCAAAAAAAAAAAAAAAAAACCCACTTAGGTAGCTGCATTCCGACTTCGGGTGACAAGGCAACATAAATGTAAGGGTTTCCTTCTTCGTCATCATGGACAGCAACTATTGTCTATAGTATATGAGCGAAAATGCTTTACGCAGCCGCTAAACGCCTGACAAGTCAGGCCCAGTGCATTCAAACTTCTGCTTGGGAGGGAATTGCTATCTGTTAAGTCTTTCTAGGAAAACGGCAGAATAATGAACTGAGCAGGCAGAACATAGACAAGAAGGAGGTGACGTGAAGAAAAGGAACAGAGGTAGAAACGAAGAGAGGGATAGAAAAGAGGGAACTCCTCGCACAGAATTCCAGAAGGTGAGGATGCTATTTACACAGACAGCAACCCCCACCCCCACCCCTCGCCCCAATCCAACATTCCCACGGTGGAATGTAAGCGTTTAAAGTTTGTGACCATACCAGGAAAAAGAAAGGGCAAATAGAGAGACATAAGGCGTTGTTGAAGAAGAAGCGAAATCATTAAATCAAGTCACGGTCTTTGCAATTGAATGAAGAGACGGAAAGTGATGGTGGTTGGTTTTAGTGGTGGTGGTGGTGATGGTAAAGGTGGACGGGGTGTGTGTGTGTGTGTGTGTGTTGTGTGTGTGTGTGTGTGTGTGTGTGTGTGTGGGGGGGGGGGGAGGCTACACACCGACACACCCCGCAAGTAAACACAACGCATAGTTACAACTTCACACATTTTATGGCCCAAAATAGCGCACTGTGCGACGTGGTGTTGTACCGAATACGAAGCGGCGAAGCTCGCCTCCATGTCAGTCTCTCTCTCTTAAAATATAAAGTGCGGCTTTGTTTTTGCCGTTAGAAACCATAAAATGAGGCAGGAAAGGGGACGTCCGTTGTGTGTGTGTGTGTGTGTGTGTGTGTGTGTGTGTGTGGTGTGTGTGTGTGTGTGTGTGTGTGTGTGTATGTGTGTTGTGTGTGTGTGTGTGTGTGTGTGTGTGGTGTGTGTATGTGAGCACACACGTGCAAATGTGCGTGTGCGTGCGTGCGTGCGTGCGTGTGTGTGTGTGTTGGTGTTGTGTGTGGTGTTTTGTGTGTGTGTGTGTGTGTTTGTGTGTGTGTGTGTGTGTATGTGAGCACACACGTGCAAATGTGCGTGGCGTGCGTGCGTGCGTGCGTGCGTGGTGCGTGGTGTGTGTGTGTGTGTGTTTGTGTGTGTGTGTGTTCTGTTGTGTGTGTGTGTGTGTGGTGTGGTGTGTGTGTGTGTGTGTGTGTGTGTGTGTGTGTGTGTGTGAGAGATGAGAGATGAGAGAGAGAGAGAGAGTGTGTGTGGTGTGTGGTGTGCGTGCGTGCGTGCGTGCATGCGTGCGTGCGTGCGTGCGTGCGTGAGTGAGTGCGTGCGTGCGTGCGTGCGTTTTCTTTTTTTGGCTCTTATTTTGCTTTTCTTTCTTTCTTTCTTTCTTTCTTTTTTTCTTTCTTTCTTTCTTTCTTTCTTTCTTTTCTTTATTCATTCATTTTATTTCTATCTATCTGTCTGTCTATATGTTTCTCTTTCGTTCTCTCTGTCCGTCTTTGTTCCTTCCCTTTTTCTTTCTAACTTTTTCTTCCATTCTTCTTCTTTTGTTCTTATTCTTTCTTTCTTTTTTTCTTTCTTTATTTGTTCTCCTCTCAGTATTATTGTTTTACTCTTTCTATGGTTTCCTCTGTTTTTCTTCCTTTCACTGTTAGCTTTTTCCCACGTCTTCTTTTTCTTTGGTTTTGCTTTCTTCCTTGTCTTTTGAATCAAAAGGAGTATAAATCAACTAAGCCTATACATACAGAGTACAGTCGTATATCATTATAATCCTATTCGGCTTACAGCTGCGGTTCTACATTTATTCATTTTGGCTATAAAACCAGGTTATTTGAGCTAAAAATAATTCATAATTGTACAAATGTTACCTATATACTACCTGGCAAAAAGCCAGCACACTCACCTGCTCACGCGTACACACCCACATGCGGTGTGCACGCGCGTGCGTGTGTGCGCGCGCACACACACATTCACGCTTACATTCACACACATGCACGCACGCACGCACGCCCACCACACCACACACCACACACACACACCACACACACACACACACACACACACACACACACACACACACTACCACCTAGAAAACAAGAAAAAAATCCCAAATCCATTTTTTTTTTACTCAAAAAAGTAAATAGAAAGTTCTTTCTAAACAGAAATAAATGCAAAAGAGTACCAGAATCCCTTTGTTAACCGTAGGAAAAATATCTGGTGGCACTATCCCGCGGCGACATGTATACAGCAGCACACATTTATGACACAACTTTGTTAAGACGACAACCACTAAGTACAACCGAACATAAGTACGATAGAATACGATACAACACAACAACACAAGACAACACAATACAATGTATAATACAAGAGCAGCACTGCAATGCGACACAATACCCAAAA
>CM060340.1:25459348-25471848 GCA_030674155.1 Stramonita haemastoma
ACACCACACACACACACACACACACACACACACACACACACACACACACACACACACACACCACACACAACGGTGGGAACAGATGACATTTACAAAACTGCACGCACACGGGGACATGATGAAAAAAAAGCATATGACTGCTTATTCCATTATCCTCGATATAAAAGAATAAATAAATAAACACACACGCACGCACGCACGCACACGCACGCACACACACACACACCACACACACACAACACACACGCGCGCGCGCGCGCGCGCACAAACACCACACACACACACATCTCAGCTGTTACACTGATGCGCACGCGCGCGCGCCACACACACACACACACACACACACACACACACACACACACACACACACACACACACACACACACACACACAAACACAACACACACACGTACCTCAGCTGTTACACTGTTGTGAGCAACGCTACTTCATCTTTGCAATCGATTCGTGTATGCTCTGCTGCTTGTGTGTGTGTGTGTGTGTGTGTGTGTGTGTGTGTGTGTGTGTGTGTGTGTGTGTGTGTGTGTGTGTGTGTGCGTGCGTGCGTACGTGCGTGTGTGGGTGCGTGCGTGTGCGTGCGTGTGTGTGTGTGTGTGTGTGCGTACGTGCGTGCGTGTGTGTATGTATGCGTGCGTGCGTGCGTGCGTGCGTGCGTGCGTGTGTGTGTACCTTCATACCTGCATAAACATCTGCATACACACATGTGCTTATGCACACCGCCACACTGACTATCATTCATTTTGATTCTTTTAAACACCCATTCTCAAATCTACCTCACCTCACCTCACCTCACCTCATTCTCATGACCGAATGGTCGTAGAGGAGACATGAGGATGTTGATAACGTTGTTCTCTTCCATCCAGACGGTCCTCTGCCCTGCGGATCAGCGTTGCGCTGTCCATCCCGGTCCACTCCTTGATGTTGTCCATCCAGTTCTTGGGTTGCCTTCCTCTGCGTCTTTCCCCTTCCAAGGTTCCCTGCAGAACCGTTTTGGGCAGCGTGTTGTGTCGGGTGACGTGCCCAAACCAAGACATCTTCCTCCTTTTTAGTATTGACAGAGGGGTTCCTGGGGGCCTGCCAGCTGTGTAACTTGGCCCCGCACACAAAGTCGTTGGTCTTGTGATCCCTCCACGAGATCCCAAGGAGACGTCTGAAGCATTTTGTTTCGAATGCTTGAATTCTCTTGGTGGTTTGCCGACGACATCGATCTGATGGGCGGCAGCAACATCGAGCTACAAGATCTCACAAACAGACTAACAGACAGAGCAAGAGCATACGGCATGGAAGTGAGCACTGAAAAGAGCAAAGTCCTGGTCAACAGCACAAATAACATCCACGCTCAAATTTTCATGAATGGAGAACAATTAGAAGAAGTGGACACCTTCAAATACCTTGGTGCCACTCTCACCAAAGATGGCCGCTCTGCAACAGAGATCAAGACCAGACTAGCCATGGCAACATCGGCAATGGCAAAACTCAGCAAGATCTGGAAGAGCAAAGATATCAGTTTCCACACCAAGATGAAAATCTTCAAGTCCCTAATTATATCCATACTGCTCTACGGTTTGGAAAGTTGGACTCTGACAGTGAAAGTTGGACTCAAATCTACAGAGATGATGTAATTCAATTTCTCCATAGTCCTGTAACCGAATCTAGGAGGCGTGTGGTGAATTAAGGGTGGGGATTTGTACAATTTCCAAGGCCAACTTCAAATGCATACCTTCATGATAGGCAAAAACGGTTGCTTACGCAAAATCTCACCATTGGTGAACTTCAGAGAGCTCTCTAGACGAGGAACGAAAAAAAAAAAGATAAAGTCTACAACATTCCATTAAAATGATTTTTGCCCCCTGCAAAAAGTACAAACTCTTGCCATTCTTGCGATAGTGAGAGGACCAAACCATTTTTATAGGACATATTAACGGTTCACATCCATGGTTTGATATTTACCGAGTCATCATAGTGTGATATGAAGTCACTTTATGTAATAACATTTTGTATACTATGTACATGCAGTGAGAGATAAATACAAACATATATAACATGACCAGTGCTCGTTTAAAATACATTACCATTGAAGAAAACAAATGTGAGGGTATTTTCTCTAAATCTATGTCAAGAAAGAAAAAAACACTAGCTAAATAACCGCTGAGTTCTGCCTAGAACTCAACCAAATTTTGAGAAAGGCAGAACAGAGAGAGGAATGGAGGGAACTGGTAGTCAAGTCTTCAGGGGTGCCCCCACGGTCGCCAGACTAAGGGTATTTATTTATTTATTTATTCTTTTATATCGAGGATAATGAAATAAGCACTTGTGTTTTTTTTACATCTAGTCCCCGTGTGTATGCAGTTTTGTAAATGTCATCTGTTCTCACCAAGCACACGATGGCCTACTCTTACGAAAAGCGGAACAGGATTTAACGTGTGCGCAAGATGTTCTGCGTGCGTTCGCACACGGGCCTCGGTTTATAGTCTCATCCAAAGGACTTATCCGAGGGAAATAGATAGATAGATAGATAGATAGATAGAAATAGAATAGATAGATAGATAGATAGATAGATAGAAATGAATCGCTGGTGGACCCTACAATCATCCAGGGGGCGGGATAGCTCAGTGGTTACAGCGTTGCACTCATGATCTGAGGGCTCAGGGTCAAGCCACCACGGAGGCGCCCGTTTGGGGAATTTTATCTTAGAGTTAGCATTAGTAAGTGGATTGGTGGTCTAGTGGTAACGCGCCTGCCTAGAAAGCTAAAAACCCGGGTGGGAGTGTGCGGTGGCTCGAATCCCGTTTGGGCCCAATACTTTTTCTCCCATCCATTTGACCATGAGTGGTGGTCTGGGTGCTAGTCTTTCTGGATGAGACGATAAATCGAGGTCCCGTGTGTTATACATTATTATTTAGCGCACGTAAAAGAACCCACAGCAACAAGAGGGTCGTCCCTGGCAAAATTGTGTAGAAAAAAAGTCTGATAGGGAAACAAATACAGTTGCAGACAGGAAAAAGAAAAAAAGTGGCGCTGCACCCGTGGCGACGCGCTCTGCCCGGGAGAGCAGCCCGATTTACACGCAGAGAAATCTGCTGTGACATAAAGTGGTAAAAATAAATAAAATAAATACTTACTCCACTCCCCAAAAGGTGCCTGGACGAGACTATAAACTGATACCCTGTGCAAAACGCACGTAGAACATCTTGCGCAAACATTAAAAACCCATCCCGCCTTTCGGAAGAGTAGGCCATTTTCATGCTGGTAGCAACAGATGACCGTGTGTGTGTGTGTGTGTGTGTGTGTGTGTGTGTGTGTGTGTGTGTGTGTGTGTGTGTGTGTGTGTGGTGTGTGTGTGTGTGTGTGTGTGTGAAGTCAAGTCAAGTCAAGTCAAGTCAAGTCGAACTTTTATTCCAGATGGTACATTGAATAAGCAATGCAGTTGCTTTTTTTCATCAAGCCATCCATCTAAGAAGAAAAAAATCATGTACACACACACACACACACACACACACACACACACACACAACACACACACCCAACACACACACACACACACACACACACACACCACAGAGGAAAATAATGTATGGTTTCCTTTAAAATCGTTTAACACACACACATACAAACCTATATCAATTCCCTCCTCCAAAACAAGTACGGTGCATACAAAGAAAAACAATACATAACAGAACAAAAAAGGGATTCAAAGCAGAAAGTAAAACAATCACATTCATTTTCTTCCGTTTTCTCAGTCCTACAAACCTATAACAATTCCCTCCTCCAAAACAAGTACGGTGCATACAAAGAAAAACAATACATAACAGAACAAAAAAGGATTTAAAGCAGAAAGTAAAACAATCACATTCATTTTCTTCCGTTTTCTCAGTCCTTCACTCCCAAGCACTTGTGCTTTTTGATTTACAACAAAAACATATCAGTCCTTCCATCAAATGAGTGCATTCAGGCACAAAAAAATCGCAACTAACGCGAGCACCAGCATTATCAATTATGTCATAAAAACTAAAAAAAATACCCCCCCCCCCCCCCAAAAAAAAAAGCACATAAAAGAAATAGGAGTCAACATTTCCTATAATTTAATATCTCATATACTGTATAAACACACACAGCACAGCACGCACGCACACACGCACGCACACAGTGGTGGTGTGTGTGTGTGTTGTGTTGTGTTTGTGTGTGTGTGTGTGTGTGTGTGGTGTGTGTGTGTGTGTGTGTGTGTGTGTGTGTGTGTGTGTGATGTGTGTGTGTGTGTGTGTGTGGTGTGTGTTGTGTGGGTGTGTTGTGGCGCGTGCGTGTGTGTGTGTGTGGTGTGTGTGTTTGTGTGTGTGTGTGTGTGTGCGTGTGTGTGTGCGTGTGTGTGTGCGTGTTGTGTGTGTGTGTGTGTGTGTGTGTGTGTGTGTGTGCGCGCGCACGCGCGTGCCTGTGTGTGTGTGTGTGTGTGTGTGTAGTGTGTGATGTGTGTGTGTGTGTTGTGTGTGTGTGTGTGAAAAACGAATGCACACATGTGTCCCAGCCCCAAGTCGGAATGCAACTACCTTCATGGTGGGTAAAATGGTGGCATACACAAAATCTCATCAGTGGTCAACCTCAGAGCTCTAGCCGAGGAACGAAAAAGAAGCAACCTCCCTCCTCCCCCCCAAAAAAACCCACAAAACAACCCCCCCCACCCCCCCCCAACAACAACAACCCAAAAAAAAAAAAAAAAACAACCGGCCACAAATAAAAGCAAACAAAAAATCCTCCCAAAGTCCCCCCCCCCCCCCCCCCTTCCCTACCTCCACCCAATCACCCATATCACAAAAACTAATGAAATACTATGTAAACAATATTTTCAGATGCGGGAGGAGGAGGGTGTTAGTTAAACACACATACATTTCAAGTGTTAACACCTTTTCCCAATCACATACATACACATTCCCCCCCCCCCCCCCTCTCTCTTCCTCTCTCTCTCTCTCTCTCTCTCTCTCTCTCTCTCTCTCTCTCTCTCTCTCTCATTGAAATAAATCTCCCCTGGGAGTAGGCTAAACATAATCACAGCAACAACTACATTAAAAATGAAGACTATCAGGCATGCACACACAGACTAATTGATCATTCATTTTCTTCATTCTAAGTTACCCCCCCCCCCCCCCTTTTGTCATCCTTCCTCTGCGACATTTTTCCTACTACATATCCATCCTTACACACACACAAAACACACAACACACACACACACCAACACACACACACACGGATGACAAAACTTACAAAAGCGCATACGCATAGGGACTGGATCTAAAAACAAAACAAAAACAAAACAACAACACATGAATGCTGATTCCATACCCTTGAAATAAAAGAATGATGATTAAAACAACAACAACAAAATAAAAACAAGAAAAAACTCTCCCCCTCTGAAGTATTATTAATACTAGCATAATAAAGACTGAAGGACAGTACCCCTAAGCCAACAAGGATCCCCATCTTGATCTACCACCTCCCTTACTGTCCATCCCGCACTCGCCTAAAACCTAAAACTAACGCATGCAGCCTATGACCTTGGCCTCATTCATTCTGGCACCATTCGCCTGCGAGTGCGTGGGAACTGTCCGACCAGTGCCTGGAAGCGAGACTGACTTTCCCACACTTTTAGATAGGTCTTGTCCATGTATACGTCTATGTACACGAGTCTCTGAATAAAACTATATTATAATCCTATCGAGTTGTCTATTAGTCTGTTCACATCCCTATATGTGTTTTCACTTTAAGGCAGTAAACTTATAATAAGAACCCAACCTAGTAGTGATATAAAATCATACAATAAAAGAATAAGATTTATTACTCCCTCTTCGGGTGAGACTGTAAATGGATGTTCCGTGCGCTTATAACACACAGAGAACATCTTGCGTTAAAACCTGTTCTGCAGTTTGAAAGAGGAGGCTTTCTGTGCCGATGGGAAAAGACAAAATTTACAAAACTGCAAAAACAATCAATCAAATAAAATAAATCAGGAACTTTTTCATGTATAAAAAAAAGCACTGAAGTGCTTATTCCATTATGTTCAAAATAAAAGAATAAAAGAACAAGAAAAAGAAGACACCCCCCCCCCCCCCCCCACACACACACACACACACACACACACACACACACACACACACACATCCTGGCGGCCGTGACTAAGGTTACCTCCCCTTCTACCACCCCCCCCCCCCCCCCCCCCCCCCTCCTCTCCTCCTTCCCGCCTCCTGTCAGTGACGTAAGGGAAGTAATGTTGATAAACAACGAAAATCTTTCCGCTCAAAAAACGTCTGTGAGCATAGAATGAATAATGTTTGAGTCCAGCAACGCATATCTTATTAAATGGAATCATTATTACCCTTCTGATTCGGGTTTATCGGTTTCAGCTTTGTTGCCGCAGAATTTGTTGTAAGTTTGAAAATGAAAGTAGATCACAAAAGCTGCGCCATTTTGTCAACAAAGTGCGAATGGAAATGCAAATAAATTTCAAATAAAAAATAAGTTCAAACTTTTTACAGATGCCTATTGAAGACATTTCAAAATTAATATCATATGCTAAAACTCCTTCACTGCTTTTTAAATCACACAAGTTCTACTTCCTACATCTTTTTTCATTTATGCAGATCGTTTGTAGGCTAATTTCCAAGAATCCTTACGAGGTTCTCTCGGATGCTAGCGTCCATCATGGGTCTGTAGAAGACGAAGATTTATTTACAAACAACAAACCGAACTGATTATGATGAGCGACTTTCAAGAATATCCTGATGTGGTGCAAGAAGTCAGAGGAGCATTGGTAAGGGTATTGCATGCTGTCGTGTTCTGATCTCGAAGCGTTGTAAACATGAACAGCGTAAACGATTTTCTCTTGGCATCGCATCAAATTTGATGCAAGACCAGCTTCATGAGCGTGCGCTACCCTAGCGGGGATGTGCAGTGCCGATTTATTTAGATCGATGGAGCTGTTCATGGACGGTGCACAGGTTCTCAAGTTTCAGTTTGTAAACCTACCTGGATTATTCGCAAGCGTGTGCATAAACACATTCATACACCGCACGCACGCACGCCCGCGCGGCACCTACGCGCACACTCGTAGGCCTAGGCCTAGGGGGGCCTACTGCTTAGGCTAGGGCCTATGTACGTTCGTGCGAGTGAAAGCGTTCGCACGCTTGTGAGTGCGCACTCATGCACACGCGCACGCACATGTGCGTGCGAGTGCGCGCGCGCACACACCACACACATGCACCCCCCCCCCCCCCACACACACACACACATACACCCACACACACACACAACACCATACACTCACATGCCCATACGCATGCACTCACGCACGCACGCACGCATGCATGCATGTACACACACACACACAGTGACACACACACACACACACACACACACACACACACACACACACACACACACACACACAACACATTTTCCAATTTTTCTTTTGATGGTCTGGAATCACTTAAAGTGGAAAGATGTTAAAACTGAGGACTACTACTACTACTACTACTACTACTACTACTACTACTACTACTACTACTACTACTACTACTTTTACTACTACTAACTTTTACTACTCCTCCTCCTCCTCCTACTACTACTACTAACACGCACACACGCGCACACACACACACACACACACACACACACACACACACACACACACACACACACACACACACACACACACACAGTTGAGTTGTTGTGAGATTCTGTTTGGATGAAAATCCTCATTTTAGTTTTCAACCAAGGTTGATATTTGTATTTGATTGTTTTAGGTCAATTTTCTTGATTTTTTTTTGCGAGGGCAGGATGAAAAAAAGTTGTGTAAACTTAATCTTTTACCCTCAATAAAGATCATTTTGACTTGACTTGACTTGACTTGACACACACACACACACACACACACACACACACACACACACACACACACACACAGGATAGCCTGGTGGTTAGAGTGATGTGCATTGCACTTAAGATCTGCTGCCCCTTGGAATATATCTCGTTCAAGAGGATTTTACCTCTGGAGATAAATAACATCACATCATCAGTGCCGACTCCACTCCCCCCCAAAGCCCTTCCATGGGACAATAAACATGTGCCCCTGTGCAAAAGCAGCAAGAACATCTTGTGCACACGTTAAAACCTGTACCGCTTTTTGGAGGAGTAGGCCATTGTGTGCCGAAACAGATGATTGTTGTTTGTAATAGGGGTTTCCTCTTTTGTTTGTTTGTTGTTGGTTTGGGGTTTTTTTGTGTTTTTTTTTTGGGGGGGGGCTGCTATTCCCTAATCAGGGCAAGGGCCTGATGAAAAAAAGTATGTGCATGCTTACTCTGTTATTCATTCATTCATTCATTCATTCATTCATTCATTCATTCATTCATTCTGTGTGTGTGTGTGTGGTGTGTGTGTGTGTGTGTGTGTGTGTGTGTGTGTGTGTGAATGCGCACCTACCCTTGCCTCTGCCCTTGTTGATGGTAGGATTGTTTTTTTAGTTTTTGCATTTTAACCTCTTTTTTATGTGTTTTTTTAAAATTGTTTTTATTTTAATTTTGTTTCTTTCTTTGCTTTATTTTTGGTTTCTGTGTTGTTGAGTTCAGCTTTTTTTTTTTTTTTTTTTGGGGGGGGGGTTGTTTTGTTTTTGTGTTTTTTTTTTTTTAACTTTGAATTGTTATTGTTGCTTTTTTAAAATTTTGTTATTTGCCTATTCTGTATGGATGTGTGGGTATTGGGTTATTCTATTATTATGATGTGTTTGTATTGGTTTATTTTATTATCATATTATGATGTATCCCTAAGGGTGGGGACTGGATGTAATAGAAACAACACATGAGTGCTTATTCATTATCCTCGAAATAAAGGAACTTGATTTGATTTGATTTGATCTCTCCCTCATCAAATTAAATCTCTGTCTCTGTCTCTGTCTCTCTCTCTCTCTCTGTCTGTCTCTCTCTCTCTCTCTCTCTCTCTCTCATCTCTCTCTCTCTCTCTCCTCTCTCTCTCTCTCTCTCTCTCTCTCTCTCTCTTGGGCAAGAGCATGGAGGTTTGCCTGTGGCAAGGTATTTAGGTGAAATGACTGTTTTTGCTCACCATTAAGTTAGCCACATTCTGAATTGTGAACACATCATTTTCTTCTAATCTTTTGCACAGAACACAGGCATCTGTCATCCATTTCCTTCTGATTTTTTGCACAGACGGGGACGGGATGGCTTAGTTGTCAGAGCGCTCACTTTCCCCTAGCCAATGTTAAGCAGCGCGGAGCGTGCTTACCAGTTGGATGGGTGACCGTTTGCACGCCTTGGCTTCAGTACAGTCCCCCCCAGTTCACCCAGCTGTAAATGGGTACCTGCCCTCTTTAGAGTCAGGGAAGGTAAAGCAGTGAGGGAGAGGAGATGGGCTCCGCCCTCAACATGCTGGCTCCTAGAGAAGCTGAGGTCTCTGACGCCTCACTCCCCTATGACCACATAGGTTATGGGGACACCATTACCTTTTCATTTTTTTTTTTTTTTACTTTTGCACAGAACCCAGGGAGGCTGAAGCTACAGCGCAACAGCGTGATCTTCAAGAACAACAAGACGGGGAAGGTGGACCAGTTCCAGAGTGCGGAGTTGGAGAAATCACTGTGGCTGAAGCGTGCCCGGGGCCACTGCCTGAAGATGGTTCTGAAGAGTGGCCACATTCACCGCTACGATGGATTCAAAGAAGCTGTAAGTGTTGTCTGAGGAAAAAGGTGTTTTATTTATTTATTATTTTTGTGTGTGTGTGTGTGGTAAATATTCTTGTGTGATATTTATTATTATTATTATTATTATTATTATTATTATTATTATTATTATTATTATCATCATCATCATCATTATCATCATCATCACCATCACCATCACCACCACCATCACCACCACCACCACCATCACCATCATCATCACCATCATCATCATCACCAGCATCACCAGCATCACCATCACCAGCATCACCAGCATCATCATCACCATCATCACCATCATCATCATCATTATCATCATCATCATCATCATCATCATCATCATCATCATCATCCTTTACACCCAGTGGTGTGTAGGGCAGCAACAAAGACTTTCCACCCCTGCCTATCCTGGGCCAGCCTGGTCAATGAACTCCAAGAGTGTTGCATGGCTTCCATCCCACATTCCACTGTCCTCCTCCTTGTTGTTCTTGGTCTTCCTCTCTTTCTTCTTGCTGTCTGGGGTCCAGTGCAGTGCTGTTCTTGCAATAGATTGTGTGTCTCTCCGGAGTAAATGCCCAATCCATCTCCGTCTTCGTTTGCTAATGATGGTGCCCATGTCGGTTTGGTTAGCTGTAAGTGTAGTCTGAGAAAAAAGGTGTTTTATTTATTTATTTATTCATTTATTTTTTGATAAATATTCTTGTGTGAGATTTATTTCTTCTTCTTCTTCTTCTTCTTCTTCTTTCTTCTTCTTCTTCTTCTTCTTCTTCTTCTTCTTCTTCTTCTTCTTCTTCTATCATCATCATCATCATCATCATCATCATCATCATCATCGTTATTATTATTATTATTATTATTATTATTATTATTGTTATTATTGTTGTTGTTGTTGTTGTTGTTGTTGTTGTTATTAGGGGCAGGTTTGTGTCTGTGTGAAATTCAGTCAGGCCCTGTACATCTAACTTCAGCACGGTTGATTGATTTTTTTTTTTTTCAAGGATCAGGGGAAAAGAACTTGTTTGTTTTTTTACATCCTGTTCCTGTGTGCATACAGTTTTTTAAAAAAAATTGTCACCTGTTCCTACCAGAACAAATGGCCTACTCTTTTGAAAGGTAGAATAGGTTTTAACATGTGTGCAATCCGTTTTGCACATGTTAACACATGGGACAAAGGTTCTTTGTATATGTGAATGAGTTGTTTCAAAATGTTTGGTTAGATTGTCTTTCAGTAATGCAAGGATTTTAGCTCTTGCCTTGGGGCAGTTTTGGTTGATTTTCAAGTTTGATGCATATTGTTATAAATTGTTTAACTGTGATATGAGTCACACTTTTATGTTGGTAGTGTACGGTTACTCTCATTAACATAAGTTACACTATTTTGCTTTCATGAAATATTTCCTTTCTGTATTTTTGTTGTTGTTTTGTTAGCTTTTTTAAATTAAAAAAAAAAAAAAAAGTTGTTCCTTGGCTAGAGCTCTGAGGTTCACCATGGGCGAGCTTTTGTGGATTTGAAGCCAAGGAGTTAAAATAAACAAAACAAGTACAACACAACACAGCACAACACAACACAACACAACAGAAGAGGCATCGTGGAGCAGGGCCTAAAAAGCTTATTATCTAAAGGAGCTTTCAGACAGTTCTTTTATTCACTGTCCCTATTTTAAGGGATATTGATCTCTCTGAGACCAAAACAAGTTTTGTCATGGCAAGAGAGACTAGCGCTTTATTAGGGGTGGGGGATAAAACTGAATGTGTTTATCACTAAATATAGTAACAGTTATATAAAATGTTTTTGTGGTCAGAAAATTACTATAGAGTTCATATCATTTTTTAATCTAAGTCTAAAATCATTCTTACCCTCTTTTTCTGAGAAAGCGTTAGATAAAATATTAAAAAGTTTTCATTTGGCATTTCGTACAACAAAATCATAAATGTCCTATAGGACATATGTTATATTTATAAGTCATATCAGGATTTTCTTATGTATCTATTTTGTTGTTATTGTTTGACCCTTTTCTGTGTACTGTCCAGGTTAAAGATGCAATAGACACCCATTTTACTGCACACGTCCATCAACATAAATGCCCCCTCCCCTTCCCCTTCCCATTGTCAAATATCACTTTGAGAGAACAGACATAAAATCAAAGCAGCAACAACAACACAAAACACCACAACACAACATAAACACAGCACCATACAATACAGGTAGAGTTGTCAGTTTTGTCGTGCAGGATTTCGAGAAGTTGAACAAGTTTCTGGAGGACTTCTACGAGATCACTCTGGAGAAAGTGGATATGTCCATCAAGGGATGGAACTGGGGCCTGGCTCGCTTTGAAGGTCAGTGTAGGTTACTCCCCTTTTGCCATCACTGCTATGTATCAGCCATCTGTATAACCATGTCTAATTCATTTTCATCATTATTGTCTCTTGTGTACTTTTGTTTTGCTCTTCCTCTTTATACCCGTCATTCATTTATTGATATGTCTGCTTTTTGTTCCTCAATAACTCAAAAGAGTTAATGGAGAAAAAAAAACTATTGTAAATTGAACTATACTTTTTGTTTCTCTATAGCTCAAGAAAAAATAATGGGAATAAACCATTGTGAATTGTAAACTGAACTGATTTGATTTGTTCAGAGACACGTGCATGCACACAAACACACAGGTCTCCATTGAGGTGCACGCTTTTTCTTCTTCTTTTTTTTTTTATACCGACTTTGAAGATTAGTGCAGGTTACTCATCTATTGCCATGACCATAAAAACTTGGAGA
>CM060340.1:25476835-25481835 GCA_030674155.1 Stramonita haemastoma
TGTGTGTGTGTGGTGTGTGTGTGTGTGTGTGTGTGTGTGTGTGTTGTGTGTGTGAATGCGCACCTACCCTTGCCTCTGCCCTTGATGATGGTAGAGTTGTTTTTTTAGTTTTTGCATTTTAACCTCTTTTTTTATGTGGGTTTTTTTAAATTGTTTTTATTTTAATTTTGTTTCTTTCTTTGCTTTATTTTTGGTTTCTATGTTGTTGAGTTCAGCTTTTTTTTTTTTTTTTTTTGGGAGGGGGGGGGTTGTTTTGTTTTTGTTTTTGTGTTGTGTTTTTTTTTTTTAACTTTGAATTGTTATTGTTGCTTTTTTAATATTTTGTTATTTGCCTATTCTGTATGGATTGTGTGGGTATTGGGTTATTCTATTATTATGATGTGTTTGTATTGGTTTATTTTTATTATCATATTATGATGTATCCCTAAGGGTGGGGACTGGATGTAATAAAAACAACACATGAGTGCTTATTCATTTCCTCGAAATAAAGAAACTTGATTTGATTTGATTTGATCTCTCCCTCATCAAATTAAATCTCTGTCTCTGTCTCTGTCTCTGTCTCTCTCTCTGTCTCTCTCTCTGTCTCTCTCTCTCTCTCTCTTCTCTCTCTCTCCTCTCTATCTCTCTCTCTCTCTCTCTCTCTTCTCTCTCTCTCTCTCTCCTCTCTCTCTTGCTCCAACTACTGTGACTGCAAGATTTCCCCTTAATCAGTCAAAATACACGAACAATATACTGATTCGGAAACCAAGGATTGACATGTACAAAACTAGCCTTTCCTACTCAGGAGGAGTTCTATGGAACATGTTGCCAGAATGCATAAAAAATGCCAGCAGTATCTTGTCATTTAAACGTGCTTATAAATGTCATCTTATATCATTCATTGAAAAATGAGTTAACCTAGTCAATAGTTTGTATTTCCTGTCTTTATTGCTACTATAATGCTAAGCTAAAGACTTACGTCATATACAAGTGTTTTGTTAGTTGAAGCGTATTGATCTTAAACTTGCGTATTTCACATTTTAAAGTAGTTTTTATTGTATAATTATCCATACAGTGCACCATCCATTTGTCGTGCATATGCAGCATGCAGTGATCAGTATGTTTTTAATATGAGATTGAGTGCGTGTGTGCGTGCAGGTGTATGCGTTTTGTGATATTTTTCTTATGATACAAACATTTTTTTTTTTTTTTTAATAGAACTTTTCTTTGTTCTGTGTTGTCCTCAATGAGGGGAAATAGGGGGGGGGGGGGGGGGGGGAAGTCTCTTTGCTTTTGGGTATTTATTTGTTGTTTGTTAGGGTAATGGCTTGTTTATTTTAATTATTCTCATTACCCTGGTAAAAAATTGTTCATAATTTCTCTCTTTGTATCTGTCTGTCTGTTCTGTCTGTCTGTCTGTATGTCTGTCTGTCTGTCTGTCTGTCTGTCTGTCTGTCTGTCTGTCTTCTCTCTCTCTCTCTCTCTCTCTCTCTCTCTCTCCTCTCTCTCTACTCTCTCTCTCTCTCTCTTCTCATTTACTTCAGCTGTTCACCTATTATTTGAAAACAGGTATAATTGCATGATTAAGAATCAGGTTATGTACCCCCCCCCCCCCCCTAATTGTTTCTCATTGTTATGATTTTCTTTCCTCTTTTTTTGTTTCTGTTTTTGTTATAGAAGGCTGGATGTAAAAAAGCAATTGTCATGCTTACTCTTATCACCTTCTGAAAATAAAATTAATTCAATTCAATTCAATTCATTCAATTCTCTCTCTCTCTCTCTCTCTCTCTCTCTCTCCTCTCTCTCTCTCTCTCTCTCTCTCTTCTCTCTCTCTCTCTCTCTCTCTCTCTCTCTCTCTTGGCAAGAGCATGGAGGTTTGCCTGTGGCAAGGTATTTAGGTGAAATGACTGTTTTTGCTCACCATTAAGTTAGCCACATTCTGAATTGTGAACACATCATTTTCTTCTAATCTTTTGCACAGAACACAGGCTTCTGTCATCCATTTCCTTCTGATTTTTTGCACAGACGGGGATGGGATAGCTTAGTGGTCAGAGCGCTCACTTTCCCCTAGCCAATGTTAAGCAGCGCGGAAGCGTGCTTACCAGTTGGATGGGTGACCGTTTGCACGCCTTGGCTTCAGTACAGTCCCCCCCAGTTCACCCAGCTGTAAATGGGTACCTGCCCTCTTTAGAGTCAGGGAAGGTAAAGCAGCGAGGGAGAGGAGATGGGCTCCACCCTCAATATGCTGGCCCCTAGAGAAGCTGAGGTCTCTGACGCCTCACTCCCCTACGACCACATAGGTTATGGGGACACCTTTACCTTTTTATTATTATTTTTTTTTAACTTTTGCACAGAACCCAGGGAGGCTGAAGCTACAGCGCAACAGCGTGATCTTCAAGAACAACAAGACGGGGAAGGTGGACCAGTTCCAGAGTGCGGAGCTGGAGAAATCGCTGTGGCTGAAGCGTGCCCGGGGCCACTGCCTGAAGATGGTGCTGAAGAGCGGCCACATTCACCGCTACGACGGATTCAAAGAAGCTGTAAGTGTTGTCTGAGGAAAAAGGTGTTTTATGTATTTATTGGTAAATATTCTGTAAGTGTAGTCTGAGGATAAAGGTGTTTTATGTATTTATTGGTAAATATTCTGTAAGTGTAGTCTGAGGAAAAAGGTGTTTTATGTATTTATTGGTATATATTCTGTAAGTGTAGTCTGAGGATAAAGGTGTTTTATGTATTTATTGGTAAATATTCTGTAAGTGTAGTCTGAGGATAAAGGTGTTTTATGTATTTATTGGTAAATATTCTGTAAGTGTAGTCTGAGGATAAAGGTGTTTTATGTATTTATTGGTAAATATTCTGTAAGTGTAGTCTGAGGATAAAGGTGTTTTATGTATTTATTGGTAAATATTCTGTAAGTGTAGTCTGAGGATAAAGGTGTTTTATGTATTTATTGGTAAATATTCTGTAAGTGTAGTCTGAGGATAAAGGTGTTTTATGTATTTATTGGTATATATTCTGTAAGTGTAGTCTGAGGATAAAGGTGTGTTTATGTATTTATTGGTATATATTCTGTAAGTGTAAGTCTGAGGATAAAGGTGTTTTATGTATTTATTGGTATATATTCTTGTGTTATATATTTTTTATTATTATTATTATTATTATTATTATTATTATTATTATTATTAATATCTATGATGATGATGATGATGATGATGATGATGATGATGATGATGATGATGATGATGATGATGATGATGATTATTATCATCATTATTATTATTAGGGGCAGGTTTGTGTCTGTGTGAAATTCAGTCAGGCCCTGTACATCCAACTTCAGCATGGTTGATTGATCTTTTTTTTTTTTTTTCAAGGATCATGGGAAAAGTACTCGTGGTTTGTTTTTTTTTTTACATCCTGTCCCTGTGTGCTTACAGTTTTTATTAAAAAAATTGTCACCTGTTCCTACCAGCACAAATGGCCTACTCTTTTAAAAGGTAGAATAGGTTTTAACATGTGTGCAATCTGGTTTGCACATGTTCACATGTGGGACAAAGGTTCATTGTATATGTGAATGAGTTGATTAAAAATTTTTGGTTAGATTGTCTTTCAGTAAGGCAAGGACTATTAATAGCCATTTTATCCCTTGCCTTGGGGGCAGTTTTGGTTGATTTTCAAGTTTGATGCATATTGTTCTAAATTGTTTTACTATGATGTTAGTTACACTTTTATGTTGAAAGTTCATTGTTACACTCTTTAACATTAATTACACCGTCTTGCTCTCCTGAAATATTTCCTTTTATTTTTGTTGTTTGTTTTGTTGGATTTAAAAGTTGTTGTTTTTTTAAAGTTGTTCCTTGGCTAGAGCTATGCGGTTCCTCAGATGCGAGCTTTTGTGGATCTCAAGCCAAGGAATGAAAAATAAAAGATACAACACACAACACAACACAACTCAAAGAGGTATCGTGGAGCAGGGCCAAAAAAAGCTTATTATCCAAAGGAGCACTTTTCAGACAGATCTTTGTTCACTGTCCTGTTTAAGGAGATTGATCCCTCTGTGACCTATACAAGTTTTTGTCATGGCATGAGAGACTAGCGCTTTATTAAGGGGGGGGGGGGGGGGGGGGGGGATAAACTGAATGTGTTTATCACCCAATAAAGTAACAATTATATGAAAGGTTTTTGTGGTCAGAAAATTATAGAGTTCATATAATTTTTTAATGAAAGACTCTAAAATCATTCTTACCCTCTTTTTCTGAGAAAGCGTTAGATAAAATATTAAAAAGTTTTCATTTGGCATTTCGTACAACAAAATCTTAAATGTCCTATAGGACATTTGCTGTATTTATAAGTCATATTAGGATTTTCTTATGTATCTATTTTGTTGTTATTGTTTGACCCTTTTCTGTGGACTGTTCAGGTTATAGATGCAGTAGACACCCATTTTACTGCACCACATCCATCAACGTAAATGCCCCCTCCCCTTCCCCTTCCCATTGTCAAATATCACTTTGAGAGAACAGACATAAAATCGAAGCAGCAACAACAACACAAAGCACCACAACACAACATAACACAGCACCATACAATACAGGTAGAGTTGTCAGTTTTGTCGTGCAGGATTTCGAGAAGTTGAACAAGTTTCTGGAGGACTTCTATGAGATCACTCTGGAGAAAGTGGATATGTCCATCAAGGGATGGAACTGGGGTCTGGCTCGCTTTGAAGGTTAGTGTAGGTTACTCCCCTTTTGCCATCACTGCTATGTAATCAGCCATAACAGTGTATAACCATGACTAATTCATTTTCGTTATTATTGTCTCTTGTGTATTTTTGTTTTGCTCTTCCTCTTTAAACGCGTCATTCATTTATTGATATGTCTGCTTTTTGTTCCTCAATAACTCAAAAGAGTTAATGGAAAAAAAAAACTATTGTAAATTGAATTATACTTTTTTGTTTCTCTATAGCTCAAGAAAAAATAATGGGAATAAACCATGGTGAATTGTAAACTGAACTGATTTGATTT
>CM060340.1:25489335-25514335 GCA_030674155.1 Stramonita haemastoma
ATGAGATGACCATTGAGATGGGCATGCCAGAGTGAGTGGGGTCAGGCTTCTGTGTGTATAGTGAAGGAGGGGACAATCTTCTGTGTGTATAGTGAGAGGTCAATCTTCTGTGTGTATAGTGAGAGGTCAATCTTCTGTGTGTATAGTGAGGGGAGGGGCAATCTTCTGTGTGTATATACGGGGGAGAATGGGGGGAGGGGGGGGGGGTGCGGCAATCTTCTGTGTGTATTGGGGGGGGGGGGGGGGGGGGGGATCTCAGTGTGTATAGTCTGGACCCAATCTTCTTTGTGTATAGTGGGGCCAATCTTCTGTGTGTATAGTGAGTGGAGGGGGCAATCTTCTGTGTATATAATGGGGGAGAATTGTGTGTGTGTGTGTAGTGGGGGGTGGGGGTGGGCAATCTTCTGTGTAAATAGTGGGGATGGGGAGGGCAATCTTCTGTGTGTATAAAATGGTAGGAATCTTCCATGTATAGTGTGAGGGGGGAGACAATCTTCTCTGTGCAGTCACATTGATTGCATATATATATGGTTGTGTGTGTGTGTGTATATATTTGGTTGCTTTTGAAAAAAAACACACCAACAGTGCAATATAGCTATCCTTTGCTTATAACATCATTACAGTTTCATATGTATAGATGCTAAACAAAAAACAACAAACAACAAAAAACCCCTCATATTTTCAAAACTGCATACACATAGAGACTGAAAAAAAAAGCGCTAGAGTGCTTATTCCAGTATCCTGGAAATAAAAGAACAAACTAATAAAGAA
Source organism: Stramonita haemastoma (assembly GCA_030674155.1). Lineage (NCBI taxonomy): Eukaryota > Metazoa > Mollusca > Gastropoda > Neogastropoda > Muricidae > Stramonita > Stramonita haemastoma. Next base: position 25,490,107 of record CM060340.1, read on the forward strand.
GAAATAACTTGGAAAGTTTGTACAAAACCACTGATAATGATGTGGATATCCCCTAGAGACGACCTCAACACGAAATATGAGGGCAAGCTCCACCGGCAATTAAGAAATAATCAGAAAAAGTTTGTACAAAGCTTTTGATAATGATGTTGATATCCCTTAGAGCGACCTCAACACGAATACGAGGGCAAGCTGCAGCCAGAGATGTCGGGCTGGAGTTACGACTGGTGAGCCGCATCTTCAAGGTCATCACGCAGCGGAAAATCACGTGCCGGGTCCTTCATGGGTCAGTTGTGAACCTAACTGAGTGACTTGACTTGACTTGACTTGACTTGATTTGATTTGATTTAACCTGACTGGATTTGACCTGACTTGAGTTGACCTGGCTTGAGTTGAGTTGACCTGACTTGAGTTGACCTGACTTGAGTTGACCTGACTTGAGTTGACCTGGCTTGATTTGAGTCGAGTTGACCTGACTTGAGTTGGCTGACTAGATTTGGCCTGACTTGACTTGATTTGACCTGACTTGACCTGACTAGATTTGACCTGACCTGACTTGATTTGACCTTGATTTTTGTAGGCAGGTGTGTTGTGGGTGTGGGTGTTGAGCCTGGTGGAGCCCATCCCTCTCCAGGCAGCAGGGTGCATGCTGGGTATGTTTGTGTCATCCATGCTATAAGCCATAGCCATACTGGCATCAAGGTGTCTGTATGTGTGTGTGTGTGTGTGTGTGTGTGTGTGTGTGTAGTTAATTTTTGTTGTTGTTGTTCTCCAGTTAAAGCTCCAAGGTTCGTCAATGGTGATATTTTGCATATGGAACTATTTCTTTCTACCTCCACCATTCCAGTTTCGGAGATGGTGTCTAAACGTAACACTGTGTTCATGCTTTTATAAACAATGTTATCATCCACCCCTACCAGCATGATATGGCATTCTTCTCTGAACAGCAGAACAGGTTTTTGTGAGCAAGATGTTCTGCATGTGTTCACACACGGGGTCTTGGTTTATAGCCTCATTCGAAGGACTTTCGGGGAAGTGGAGTCAGCACTGATGTTAACTCCAGGGTAAAATCCCCTAAAACAGGCACCTCCATGGTGGGTCGATCCCTGGCTGTCACATCATGAGGGAAAGGCTCTGACCACTACGCTACCCAGCCTTTTGTAGGGCAAGTTTTAATAGTGGATAGTGAGTTGGTGTTATCCAGGATCTTGTTTTTGTTTTTTTTATATATGAGGATAATGGAATAAGCACTCATGTGTTTTTTCTACATCCAGTCCCCATGTGTTTGCAGTTTTGTAAATCTTGTCATCTGTTCCCACCGGCACACAATGGCCTACTCTTATGAAAAGCAGAATAGGATTTAACGCAAGATGTTACGCGTGTATTCGCACACTGGGCCTCAGTTTATAGTCTCATCTGAAGGACTTTGGGGGAGAGTGGAGTCAGCATTGATGTTAACTCCATGGTAAAAATCCCCTCAAATGGGAATCGAACCAGGGTCGTCAAATTGTGAGCACAATGTTCTGACCACTAGGCTATCCTGCCCCCTAAGCTTTGGAACACACAACGACAACAACAACAGATGACAAGTGAAAGGCTCTAACCATTTGGGGTATTCCCCCCCCACCCCCACCACCCCAATAGGGCAAGTTATAATATTGGATAGTGAGCTGGTGTTATCCATGGATCTTTCATAAGTGTATGTATTAATATTCTACATGTTTCCAAAGGGTTTTTTTGCCTTTTTTCCTCTCAATCACATATACAGTTGCAGACAGGAAAAAGAAAAAAAAACAAAAAATTTGGTAGGCGCTGCACTTGCAGTGATGTGCTCTCTCTCCCCCAGGGAGAGCAGCCCGAATTTCACACAGAGAAATCTGCTGTGACATAATGTGGTATAAAATAAAAATAAAGATAAAAAAAAAATTCTTGATTCATACAATCCTATTTGTCACACAGTCATTCAGGAACCCAGGCCATCGCCTGTTCCTACAAGGCAGCCACTGGCCTGCTGTACCCTTTGGAGCGAGGGTTCATCTTTGTGCACAAGCCCCCGATGCACATTCGCTTCGACGAGATCCTGGGCGTGAACTTCGGCCGCAGCGCTGGCAACACGCGCTCCTTCGACTTTGATGTGGAGACCAAGTCGGGCACTGTCTACAACTTTGTGGGCATTGAAAAGTATGTTGTTGTCTACTGTTGGCTTTCTGTGCTTTGGTTTTGTTTGGTTTTGGGGTTTTTTTGTTCCTTGGCTAAAGCTCTGAGATTCACCAATGGTGAAAGTTTTGTGTTTGTGACTTCCCTCCCGCCCCCCCCCCCCCCTCACCATTAATGTTGCTGTATTGTGACTTAAGGGATAGAGTTGGGATCGAACCTACCAATTTTGCCAGGAGTACAGTTGCCCCAGTTCACCCAGCTGTAAATGGGTACCTGCCCTCTTTACGGTCCGGGAAGGTAAAGCAGCGAGGGAGAGGAGATGGGCGCCGCCCTCACCATGCTGGCCCCTAGAGAAGCTGAGGTCTCTGATGCCTCGCTCGCCTAGGTTATGGGACACCTTTATCTTTACCTTTACCTACTGTTGGAATGATTTTTGTGTTGTTGGTGTTGTTCAAGAGCAAAGTGTGATCTTTCTTCTTTTTCTTTTATTCGCCAAACTTTCACACAGCAACTATTATTGCCTGTCATATGAGTGAAAATTCTTTGTGCTGCCATTAAGCGCCTGACAAGTCAGGCCCAGCGTGTCCAACTTCGGCATGAAGTGGGATTCAAACAGTGGGAAAAAGGTTGCCGTAACAAGAAAACTTTAGAAATGCTGACGCACCTCCACAAGATAAATTCGTGTGGAGGGAAGTAGAATCAAACCCCCCACCCCCAAACAGCCAGTGCTGACCACAATTCACAGGTGTGTCTATAAATAGCACATGCTGCACACGCTTGCAAGGGGAGGGAATCAAAGTCACTCCATCGCATAAATAAAAGGTGTTTTTTTTTTAATGCTGTTGTGTAGAGTGATGTATGCATCATTTTTTGTGTGTGTCTGTGTTTCACGGCTAGAGCACTGAGGTTCACCAATGGTGAAATTTTGTGTATGCGATGGTTTTTACCCACCATTAAGGCAGCCACTTTCCAACTTCAGAGATATGCATGAAATGAAAGTATAACTTGTGTTGTTTCATTGTGTCAGAGACGAGTACGGGAAGCTGTACGACTTCGTGTCCAGCAAGAAATTGCGTGTCAAGAACATAGGAGGAAGTCTGGTGAGTACACGTTCATTGCTGTCGATTTGTTGTTGGGCGTTCCCCAGGTTAACACCCTAGGGGTCACCTACAATATGCTCTCAGTCTCACTCATCCATTGTGTATTGGTGGAAGATTTACAAAACTGCAAACATACGGGGACTAGGTGTAAAAAAAAGCACATGAGTGCTTATTCCATTATCCTTGATATAAAAGAATAAATAAAATGAATAAATGAATAAAAATATATATATATATATATGTGTATATATATATATATATATATATATATATATATATATATATATATATATATACACACACACTCATGCAAAAGATCAAATATGCACATTAAATATCCTGTAATTCACATCGGCATCTGGTAGGTTACAAAAACACGAACATACCCAGCATACTTTTTAAAATTTTTATTTTATTTATTTTATACCACTTTATGTCACAGCAGATTTCCCCGCGTGAAACTTGAGCTGTTCTCCCCGGGGAGAGCGTGTTGCCACAAGTGCAGCGCCTACATATGTGGCGCTCCACCACGAAATGAGTCGCTTAGCACATTACTCAATTTTGCGCTAGGAGCCTTTAAAGGCAGGTGGGGGTCAAGTTGTCAATTTTGTGATTTTGATTGATTATTACACTAGATCTGTTTATTTATCTCATAATGAAATATCAAGGTATCATTTTTATTCCTTTTGCTTTTAAATGTGTTTTGAAAATACCAAAGCACTCATTCGGACAACCTGTTACTAAAATAAACTTGCCCGTTTCTCATTTTGTCACATCCTGCAGTCTATCATTTCAATTTGTAATAATGTTGCACAGAATTGTCCGATTTTCAATCTGTTTTTTTTCTATTTGATAGCCACTTTATTGCACATTAATAACATGTCAATAACTAAAAATTGACCTCATGTGCACTCCGTCTCATTATGTGGTGGAGCGTCACATATATATATATATATATATATATGTATATATATACAGCCCTGAGCTGCCCCGGGGACTCCAACTCCCCGATTTTTCCTCAGGGATGGTGTCTAAACACGACACCTGTGTGCATGCTCATTTTTATAATTTTGTCTTCTGCTACTACCGGCACGCCGCCGCGGTAGTCGAGTGGTTAGGGCGTTGGACTCATAATCTAAAGGTTGCGGGTTCGATCCCAGCTGTCGGCTATGGCGTTGTGCCCTTGGAAAAGGCACTTTACGGCTATTTTCTCACCCCACCCAGGTGTAAAAGGGGTACCAACCTTGTGTTGGGGGGTTAACCCTGCGATAGACTGGCGTCCTATCCAGGGGGGAGTCTATGACTCTCAGTCGCTTAGCGCCACAGAAACCGGGATAAGCACCGGCCTGATGAGCCTTAGGCTCGGGACAGACTTTAACTTTAACTTAACTAACTACCGGCACACAATGGCCTGCTCTTCTGAAAGGCAGAACGGGGTTTTAACGTGTGCACAAGATGTTCTGCTCGCTTTCGCATACAGGGCCTCGGTTTATAGTCTCATCCGAATGATGACTGACATCCCTGAAGTCAGAATGCAGCTACCTTCATGGTGGGCAAAATCGATCACATAAGCAGAATCTCACCACTGGTGAACCTCGAAGTAAGGAGGAAAAAAAAGAAAGAAAGATAAAGAATGTGAATGTTTCAGGACAAGGGCTCGGTGACCTACGAAGAAATGTCAGACAGCGACGAAGACAAGGGCGACCATGACGCCTATCTGGAGAAGATGAAGAGGGAGGGCAAACAGAGGCTGGTGGACGATGACGACGACGATGACGACAGCTCTGGTAAGGTCATTGGCATGTGGGGTGCTGTCTATGTGTGTGGCTGCAGACCAGGCAGACAGACCAGCATCAGATTTTTTTTGTTGTTTTGTTTTTTGCTGCCTCATCTTCTGTGACATCTCCATCCTGTTGCTCCCACTCCACTCATTTCAATCTTCCCACCGCAACAGCCATACCCTGATTCGTTGTGTCTCATCCCCGGGGTCGGAAGTCCACAGGGAGCCCATCAATATTAGGCCGCCTTGGGGCCACCAGCCAGAGGGGCCCTGCACTTCTGCTGGGTCACTTTGGTGGTGTTCAGTGGTGCCTGTTTGACCAGCGTCAGATTTCGTCTGTGTCCTCTGCCATAGGGGCTGTTATTCTTGTGTGGAACTGGCCAGCCACACCCGACGCTGTAGTAGAATTAAAACCTAAAGTGCAACTCCATATAGTCTTCCGAGACTGAAGGCTGCCAACTAGTAGTGATGTGTGGGGAGTGTGTGTGTGTGTGTTTGTGTGTGTGTGTGTGTGTGTGTGTGTGTGTGTGTGTGTGTGTGTGTGTGTGTGTGTGTGTACTCTGTGTGTGTGTGTGTTTGTGTGTGTGTGTGTTTGTGTGTGTGTGTGTGTGTGTGTGTTTGTGTGTGTGTACTCTGTGTGTGTGTGTTTGTGTGTACTCTGTGTGTGTGTGTGTGGGGGGGGGGGGTAGTGTGTTTGTGTGTGTGTGTGTGTGTTTGTGTGTGTGTACTCTGTGTGTGTGTGTTTGTGTGTACTCTGTGTGTGTGTGTGTGGGGGGGGGTAGTGTGTATGTGTGTGTGTGTGTGTTTGTGTGTGTGTGTGGGGGTGTGTGTGTGTGTGTACTCTGTGTGTGTGTGTTTGTGTGTACTCTGTGTGTGTGTGTGGGGGGGGGGGGGGGTAGTGTGTATGTGTGTGTGTGGGTAGTGTGTGTGTGTATGTGGGGGGGGGGGTAGCGTGTATGTGTGTGTGTGTGTGTTTGTAGTGTGTATGTGTGTGTAGCATGTGTGTGTGTTATTTTATTTTATTTTTTTATTTAATCTTTTATATCGAGGATAACAGAATAAGCAATCATGTGCTTTTTTTCATCCGGTCCCCGTGTGTATGCAGTTTTTTGTAAATATTGTCATCTGTTCCCACCGGCACACGATGGCCTACTCTTACGAAAAGCGGAACAGGATTTAACGTGTGCGCAAGATGTTCTGCGTGCGTTCGCAAACGGGGCCTCGGTTTAAAGTCTCATCCGAAGGACTTTTGGGGAGAGTAGAGTCAGCACTGATGTTAACTCCAGGAGAAATATCTCCTCGACGGGACTCGAACCCGGGTCGTCAAATTGCCAGCGCAATGTTCTGACCACTAGGCTATCGTCCCCCCGTGTGTGTGTGTGTGTGTGTGTGTGTGTGTGTGTGTGTGTGTGTAGCATGTATGTGCGTGTGTGTGTGTGTGTGTAGCGTGTATGTGTGTGTGTGTGTGTGTGTGTAGCGTGTATGTGTGTGTGTATGTGTGTAGCGTGTATGTGTGTGTGTGTGTTTGTAGTGTGTATGTGTGTGTGTGTATCTGTGTGTGTGTGTGTGCGTGTGTGTAGTGTATATGCGTGTGTGTATGTGTGTGTAGTGTGTGTGTGTGTGTGTGTGTGTGTCAGTCACAGCTGTCAGTTTCCCCCACTTTCAAGCTACGCTCAGCTGCTATCCATTTTATCCCAGCTGGTGCTAATTATTATTATTGTTAGTAGTAGAAGAAGTAGTAGCAGTAGTAGTAGTAGTAGAAGTAGTAGTAGTAGTAGTAGTAGTAGTAGTAGTAGTAGTAGTAGTAGTATTGTTGTTGCCTGTATGAAATTTTGACTGATCTCCCAGAGTTTATTTATTTATTTATTTATGTATGTATGTATTTATTTATGTATTTATTTATGTATTTATTGTTTGTTGTTGTCTTTTTCAGATGTATCTTTCAATCCTGGAGAGAGTGGCAGTGAGGTTGCTGAAGAGTGAGTTCCTTTCAGACGTTAGGTAAAAGCTAAAGGTGTCCCATAACCTGTGTGGTCATAGGGGAACGAGGCATCAGAGACCTCAGCTTCTCCATGGGCCAGCATATTGAGGGCGTCGCCCATCTCCTCTCCCTCGCTGCTTTACCTTCCCTGACCCTAAAAAGGACAGGTACCCATTTACAGCTGGGTGAACTGGGGGACTTTTCTGAAGCCAAGGCGTGCAAACGGTCACCCATCTAATTGGTAACCACGCTTGACGCTGCCTAACTTTACCTGGGGGAAAGCGAGCGCTCTGACCACTGAGCAATTCCATCCCCGTTCAAACGTTCCATTATTTTTTTGTTCCTTGGCTAATGCTCCGATGTTCACCAATAGTGAGGTTTTGCAAAAGTGACTTCCCCCTCCCCCCCCAATCATTAAGGTAGCTGTATTCCGACTTCAAGGATAGTGTCTGAACATGACACCTGTGTGCATGTGGTTTTTTGGTTTTAATTTTGTTGTCTGTTTCTTTTTTCTTTTAAAAAAAAATGTTGTAAACTGTTTCTACCTGCATGAAATTCCTAATCTGCTGAAAGGGGGAACATGTCTTTAACATGTGTTCAAGATGATCTGTGTGAATTCGCACACGGGGCCTCAGTTTATAGTCTCATCCGTAGGACTTTGACATTCAGTTTGATTTTCCCATCAAAACGGGAAGAAAGGGTAAGGCTGGGAATAGAACCCAGAACCTTAAATGCGGTTTGCTTGTTAGGCAGGTGAACAGCATAATGCTCCTGCCGCCTTCCTTCTCGATTGTTGATTTTGAAAAGAGAGACATGGCGCAGCTCAAAAGCTGTGTCAGTTATTAATGTCAGCAAAGCTGTGTCAGTTATTGATGTCAGCAAAGTGCCGAAGCCTACATTAACGTGGTGTTATATCTTTGAAATTTGGAGGATGCTGGTTGCAAAATCTTCAGTGGTGCCCCCACGGTCCACGGGACATGGGACAGGTGAAGGTGATGCTTTTGAAATATTATGTTGATACTGTGATCAGCCATGACCAAGCTTTTCCCATAACAACCTGATTTTTGAGAGAAAAATCCTCTGAAGTCAGAGAATGGCTGTCTATATGGCCATGTATGGCTGTCTATGTGGCCATGTATGGCTGTCTATGTGGCCATGTATGGCTGTCTATGTGGCCATGTATGGCTGTCTATGTGGCCATGTATGGCTGTCTATATGGCCATGTATGGCTGTCTATGTGGCCATGTATGGCTGTCTATGTGGCCATGTATGGCTGTCTATGTGGCCATGTATGGCTGTCTATGTGGCCATGTATGGCTGTCTATGTGGCCATGTATGGCTGTCTATGTGGCCATGTATGGCTGTCTATGTGGCCATGTATGGCTGTCTATGTGGCCATGTATGGCTGTCTATGTGGCCATGTATGGCTGTCTATGTGGCCATGTATGGCTGTCTATGTGGCCATGTATGGCTGTCTATATGGCCATGTATGGCTGTCTATATGGCCATGTACATGAAAAAAAAGTAAAACAAGCAAACTTCTCCTCCAGTGTGTATTCACATTACAGTCTCACAGTGATCCAGTGGGACAAGTGAGACAGAATGCACATTCTGGATAACCCTGGAGAGTTCTAGACCGGACTGTCTGGTGATTAAAAGTGCTGCATCCGCAATCTGAAAGCATGGGTTCGAGTCCGTGTTTGAGTCACCACCGAGACACCTGCACAAGGGGATGGGACTTTCCCCCTGGGGTTAACATCAGTGCAGACTCCACTGCCTCAAAAGTCCGTAGGATGAAACTATAAACTGAGGCCCTGTACTTAAATGCACGCAGGACATGTTGCACACATGTTAAAACCTAATCCACTTTTTGGAAGAGTAGGTCATTGTGTACCTGTTGGAATAGATGACAAAATATGCAAAGCTGCATGCACATGGGGACTCAATGTGTAATAGAACCCACACGAGCGCTTGTTCCATTATCCTTGAAAAAAAAAGAAAAAAAGAAAAGAGAATAAATTAAATTTTAAAAAAAGGAAAAGTGCTTGGGCATACCTGACAACATCAAAAACTTATTATCAATTGCACATTACAGGTACGACAGTAATCCTCCCACCACCTCCTCCGAAGATTCCGATTACGACTACACAGGAGGGTCAGGGTCGGACAGCGATGCGTCTGCAGCCGAAGAAAGACGAGCGAGAGAAAAAGAACGCAAACAGCTGCAGAAAGAGAAGGAGAGGAAGCAGAAAAAGAAAGCCAAAAACGCCAAAACTGTGGTGAGTCTGCGACTTCAATAAATGAATAAATAGATAAATACATAAATTAGTATATACATAAATAAATAAATACATACATAAATAAATAAAGAGAAGGAAAGAAAGCAGAAAAAGAAAGCCAAAAACACCAAAACTGTGTTGAGTCTCTGACTTGAATAAATGAATAAATAAATAAATAAACAAATGAATGAATAAATAAATAAATAAATTGATAAATGAGTAAAGAGAAGGAGAGGAAGCAGAAAAAGAAAGCCAAAAACACCAAAACTGTGGTGAGTCTGTGACTTGAATAAATGAATAAATAAATAAATATATGAATGAATAAATAAATAAATAAATGAATGAATAAATAAATAAATAAATGAATAAATAAATAAATGAATGAATGAATGAATGAATAAATAAATAAATAAATAAATAAATAAATAAATAAATAAACAAATAAATAAATGAATAATAAATAAATAAATTGATAAATGAATAAAGAGACGGAAAGAAAGCAGAAAAAGAAAGCCAAAAATGCCAAAACTGTGGTGAGTCTCTGACTTCAATAAATGAATAAATGAATAAACAAATAAATGAATGAATGAATGAATAAATAAATAAATGAATAAATAAATGAATAATAAATAAATAAATTGATAAATGAATAAAAAGAAGGAAAGGAAGCAGAAAAAGAAAGCCCAAAATGCCAAAACTGCGGTGAGTCTGTGACTTGATTAAATAAATAAATAAATAAATGAATAAATAAATGAATAATAAATGAATAAATTGATAAATGAATAAAGAGAAGGAGAGGAAGCAGAAAAAGAAAGCCAAAAATGCCAAAACTGTGGTGAGTCTGTGACTTAAATAAATAAATAAATAAATGATTAAATAAAAAGAAGGAGAGGAAGCAGAAGAAGAAAGCCAAGTACGCCAAAACTGTGGTGAGTCTGTGGCTTGAATAAATGAATAAATAAATGAATGAATAAATAAATCAATCAATCAATCAATCAAGAGATGGAAAGAAAGCAGAAAAAAAGCCAAAAACACCAAATCTGTGTTGAGTCTCTGACTTGAATAAATGAATAAACAAATGAATGAATCAATAAATAAATAAATAAATTGATAAATGAATAAAGAGAAGGAAAGGAAGCAGAAAAAAGCAAAAAACACCAAATCTGTGGTGAGTCTGACTTCAATAAAGGAATAGATGAATAAATAAATACATAAATAAATAAAGAGAAAGAGAGGAAGCAGAAAAAGAAAGCCAAAAACACCAAAACTATGGTGAGTCTGTGACTTCAATAAATAAATAAATCAATGAATAAATAAATAAATAAATAAAGAGATGGAAAGAAAGCAGAAAAAAAGCCAAAAACACCAAAACTGTGTTGAGTCTGTGACTTGAATAAATAAATATATAAATAGATAAATAAATAAATACATAAATGAATAAAAAGAAGGAGAGGAAGCAGAAAAAGAAAGCCAAAAACGCCAAAAACTGCGGTGAGTCTGTGACTTCAATAAAGGAATAGATGAATAATAAATACATAAATAAATACATAAATAAAGATAGAGAAAGAGAGGAAGCAGAAAAAGAAAGCCAAAAACACCAAAACTGTGGTGAGTCTCTGACTTAAATAAATAAATAAACAGAAGGAGAGGAAGTTAATAAATGACAAAATTGAAAAAAACGTATGTACGCAGATCTCATGTTTTGACTCTATTTCTCAAGTTGAAATGCGGCTACCTTAAAACAGTTGCTCACACAAACTCTCACCATCCGTAAACCTCACAGTTTTGAGCCAAGGAACAAAAAAAAAAAACACCCCACCAACAAATACAGAAAATACAACCTGTTTATCTGTCACCAGTCCGAGACCCCTAGGAAACAACGCAAGACGAAGAAGAGCACAAAAGACCCCAATGCCCCCAAGCGGCCCCAGTCAGCCTACTTCCTGTGGCTGAACGATCACCGGGAAAGCATCAAGAAAGATAACCCTGGCATCTCTGTCACCGAGGTCACCAAGATCGGCGGAGAGATGTGGAAGGAACAGAAGGATAAGACGGTGAGTGTGTCTGCTTTGTGAGAGACAGTGAGTCTGCTTTGTGAGTGACGGTGAGTTTGCTTTGTGAGAGATGGTGAGTCTGCTTTGGGAGTGACGGTGAATCTGCTTTGTGAGTGACGGTGAGTCTGCTTTGTGAGAGATGGTGAGTCTGCTTTGTGAGAGGTGAGTCTGCTTTGTGAGTGACGGTGGGTCTGCTTTGTGAGTGAAAGTGAGTCTGCTTTGTGAGAGATGGTGAGTCTGCTTTGGGAGTGACGGTGAGTCTGCTTTGCGAGTGACGGCGAGTCTGCTTTGCGAGTGACGGTGAGTCTGCTTTGCGAGTGACGGTGAGTGTGCTTTGTGAGAGACGGTGAGTGTGCTTTGGGAGTGACGGTGAGTGTGCTTTGGGAATGACGGTGAGTCTGCTTTGGGAGTGACGGTGAGTCTGCTTCGTGAGAGACAGTGGGTCTGCTTTGTGAGAGACGGTGAGTCTGCTTTGTGAGAGACGGTGAGTCTGCTTTGTGAGAGACGGTGAGTCTGCTTTGTGAGTGACGGCGAGTCTGCTTTGTGAGTGACGGCGAGTCTGCTTTGTGAGTGACGGTGAGTCTGCTTTGTGAGTGACGGTGAGTCTGCTTTGTGAGTGGCAATGAGTCTGCTTTGTGAGTGACGGTGAGTCTGCTTTGTGAGTGACGGTGAGTCTGCTTTGTGAGTGGCAATGAGTCTGCTTTGTGAGTGACGGTGAGTCTGCTTTGTGAGTATAAGGGGAGTCTGCTTTGTGAGTATAAGGGAGTCTGCTTTGTGAGTGTTAATCTGCTTTGTGAGTGCGAGTCTGCTTTGTGAGTGTGAGTCTGCTTTGTGAGTGATGGTGAGTCTGCTTTGAGTGTGAGTCTGCTTTGTGAGAGATGGTGAGTCTGCTTTGTGAGTGTAAGAGTAGACCATTTTGTGCTGGTGGGAACAGATGACAAGATTTACAAAAAACTGCATTCACATGGGACTGGATATAAAAATCAAATGAGTGCTTATTCCACTATCCTCGATATAAAAAATAAATAAAATTAGGGGAGTCTGCTTGTGAGTGACAGCGAGTCTGTTTTGTGAGTGTGAGTCTGCTTTGTGAGTGGAGTCTGCTTTGTGAGTGTGAGTCTGCTTTGTGAGAGATGTGTGTCTGCTTTGTAAAGGTAAGGGGAGTCTGCTTTGTGAAGGTAAGGGGAGTCTGCTTTGTGAAGGTAAGGGGAGTGAGTCTGCTTTGTGAGTGTGTCTGCTTGTGAGTGTAAGGGGAGTCTGCTTTGTGAGTGTAAGTGGAGTCTGCTTTGTGAGTGTGAGTCTGCTTTGTGAGTGATGGTGAATCTGCTTTGTGAGTGTAAGGGGAGTCTGCTTTGTGAGTTGTAAGGGGAATCTGCTTTGTGAGTGTAAGGGGAGTCTGCTTTGTGAGTGTGAGTCTGCTGTCTGCTTTGTGAGTGTGAGGGGAGTCTGCTTTGTGAGTGTGAGTGTGAGTCTGCTTTGTGAGTGTAAGGGGAGTCTGCTTTGTGAGTGTAAGGGGAGTCTGCTTTGTGAGTGTAAGGAGAGTCTGCTTTGTGAGTGTAAGGAGAGTCTGCTTTGTGAGTGTAAGGGGAGTCTGCTTTGTGAGTGTAAGGGGAGTCTGCTTTGTGAGTGTAAGGGGAGTCTGCTTTGTGAGTGTAAGGAGAGTCTGCTTTGTGAGTGTAAGGGGAGTCTGCTTTGTGAGTGTAAGGGGAGTCTGCTTTGTGAGTGTAAGGAGTCTGCTTTGTGAGTGTAAGGAGAGTCTGCTTTGTGAGTGTAAGGGGAGTCTGCTTTGTGAGTGTAAGGTGAGTCTGCTTTGTGAGTGTAAGGGGAGTCTGCTTTGTGAGTGTAAGGTGAGTCTGCTTTGTGAGTGTAAGGGGAGTCTGCTTTGTGAGTGCCGAACACTTCTCTCAACTCTTCATTCAAAACCTTGTAAATTTGTGTGTGTGTGCATGTGCAAATGTGAATACGTGTATGTGTGTAGGTGGGTGTGTATGTGTGTGGAAGAAATGTTCAGAATACAATGTTTCTGTTCTGATATTCCAGAAGTACAAAGAAGAAATATTCACAATGCAGTGTTTCTGTTCTATGGGAAGAATTTCATTTTATTACGGAATGCCCCAACATCAAGCATTGACAAGTTTTAAGTCTTTATCATTTTCTTCAACCCGTGTCAAAGTTACGATTTTTGTTAGCTGATGCAGATGCTCAACAAATTTTCAAAATCTCACAACTGTCCTCTGCCCCTGTCCAAATTTACTAGAAAAGAAATAAAACTTTTTTTTCAAGAAGATAAGAAAAAAATAGTAAGGTAAGGTGAAGGTGTCCCATAACCTAGGGGGTCGCAGGGGAGCAAGGCATCAGAGACCTCAGCTTCTCTAGGGGCCAGCATATTGAGGGCGGTGCCCATCTCCTCTCCCTCGCTGCTTTACCTTCCCTGACCCTAAAGAAGGCAGGTACCCATTTACAGCTGGGTGAACTGGGGGGACTGTACTGAAGCCAAGGTGTGCAAACGGTCACCCATCCAACTGGTAACAACGCTCGACACTGCTTAACTTGACTGGGGGAAAGCGAGCGCTCTCTACAAAATTTACCTGCTGATTCTCTCAAATCTGTGACAGGAGTGGGAAGAAAAAGCCAGAAAAGCCAAAGCCGACTACGACGTCGCCATGGCAGAGTATCGTGAAAAGCTGAAGGACCAGTCCGACAACAACGACGAGAATTCCGCCACAGACAAGAAAAAGAAGACCAAGAAGAGTGCTGCACCCCGAAAAACGGCAAAGAAGACGACCGGGAAATCGGAGCATGGCGGCACAGGTGGCGACTTCAAGTCCAAAGAGTTCATCTCCTCTGAAGACTCCAGCTCAGATTCTGACAAACCGCTAAAAAAGAAAACCAAGAAGGTGAGTGATTGAATTATCGTTCGTTTTGAATAATCTGCTCTGATAGAAAAACCTGACCCTTCTGGGAATGCCTTGGGGGGGGGGGTCTTGTTGGTATAAGTAGCATCCTTACCTTCTGCAAATTTTGTCTGAAGATTTCCCTCTTTTCTATCACTCTCTTTGTTTCTACCTTGTTACTTTTCTTCCTGTCGCCATTTCTTTGTCTATTTTCTGCCTTCTTGGTCCATTCTCCTGTCTTTTTTTTTCTAGAAAGACTTAAAAGATAACACTTTTCTCATTAATAGTTGCTGTCTAAGCATTTGATGAAGAAGAAGTATGGGCATATGGGTATGTGCTCCTATGTTATCTCCATATTCCTGTGGATCTTTGACTTTGACAACAAACATACAAAAGAGGATACAGACAATGGAGATGAAATGCTATCACAAACTCTTCAGCATCTCCTGTAAAGATCATATATATATATATATATATATATTATATATATAATATATATATATATATATATATATATATATATATATATATATTACCAAGAGGGAGGGGGGTGGACGATAGCCTTGTGGTTAGCATGCTGTGCTCACGACATTGATCTGACAGCTGTCAGTTTCCCCCACTTTCAGCCAGTCTCGGCTGCTATCTGTTCCATCCCAGCTGGTGCTGATTATAGCAGAAACTGACCACACTTGGACTTGGTAAAAAGGAAGGTAAAGTGTCATAGGCGGTCATAGGGGAGCTTTCCCCAGGTCAAGTTAAGCAGCGTCAAGCGTGGTTACTAGTTGGATGGGTGACCATTCGCGCGCTTTGGCTTCAGAACAGTCCCCCAGTTCACCCAGCTGTAAATGGGCACCTGCCCTCTATAGGGTCAGGGAAGGTAAAGCAGCGAGGGAGAAGAGATGGGTGCTGCCCTCAATATGCTGGCCCCTAGAGAAGCTAAGGTCTCTGATAACTTGCTCCCCTACGACCGCCTAGGTTATGGGACACCTTTACCTTTACCTTACTTACAAATCAAAGCTCCTAGGCCTGTCCTTTGGCAAAATGATCCATTTCACATAATATCCTTTCTACAATGTTTGCAGAAAGAACCTGAGCCGAAAGCCGTCAAGAAATCCCCTCCCCCGTCAGACGCCGGAGGAGAGAACGAGGAATCTGCAGGCGGGTCTGACGAGTGATTGACATCCCAGGCAACACTGAAGTGGGAGGGGTGAGGGAGGAGCTACAGACTTCAAATGCTTGATTGACAGGGTATGCTTGGAAGGGTTGACCGTGTAGGGTTGGAAGGGAGATTCCTCTTGGATTGATGACATGTGTTAGGTGAGGGGAAGAGCTACGGGATGGCATTTGATTGACAGTGTGTTAGGGGAGGAGCTATGTATTTGATGACACGTGATTGACAGCATATGCTAAGTTAAGGGAGGAGCTAAAGATCGGATTATATATGATTGACGGCATTTACTGAGTTAAGGTTTTGAAACAGTGATGGTGTTTGATGTGTATGAGAGAGTTAGTCTAGTCTCTCTGGGAGCAAATTGAGTTGGGGCGTGGCAACAGTCAGGGTGACATATGATTGATAGCGCATACTATGTGAGGGGAGGAGCTACACTAGTTTTGATGACATGATTGACAGCAAATGCTAAGTGAGGGGAAGAGCTACACAGTCTGGGTGACACATGATTCACTGTATATATTATATACAAATATGTGTGCTAATTTTTTTTTAGCATAATTTTGATGATTGTTTTAGCTTTATATTTGCATGTTATTTTGAAACAGAATGTGAGGGAGCTGATGCAAATGTATGATTAGCAGTTTTGACAGCTAGATAGACTGTGAGTAGTTTGGATGGTGCTGTATTTCAAGTCTTTCAAGATGAAGTACGATCTGAATTTGAGATTGATGTATGCGACGGCAAGACGAGAGTTGTATCGTGTCTATGATACATTTGATGAAGCAGCATGAATATTTTTTACCCGGAGGAGCTCTGTTCATTGCTGTCTTTGTCATGAGAATGGTCTATTTACTGTGTAAATTTAAGATTGCCGAAATCTTGGACATTTCCTTGGAAGAAATTTATGTATATAATAGTCTTTTTGAAGAGATTTTTGGGGGTTTGTTTGTTTAGGTATTGTTGTTGTTGTGGTTAGTGTTATTTTCGTTTTGGGTGATTGGTAATTTTTTACTACTGACAAGTCTCCAAAAGTTTTGGTTCGTGGGCGGTTTTTTTTTTTTTTTTTTTTTTTTTTTTTTTTTTTTTTTTTAAGTTAGTCAAATTTCCCACTTACGATGAGTCAAACATTCTCTCTCTCTCTCTCTCTCTCTCTCTCTCTCTCTCTCTCTCTCTCTCTCTCTCTCTCTCTCTCTCTCTCTCTTCTCTCTCTCTCTCTCTCTCTCTCTCTCTCTCTTTCTCTCTCTCTTTCTCTCTCTCTCTCTCTTTGCATTTCCATGCCCCTGCTACTGAACAGAATCAGATTTCAATTTCCCAATAATAAAATTAGTTTTCTATTTCCCAGTCAGAATTAATTTTCCATTTTGTAATCATAATCAAAATGAAATTTTCTTTTCTCAAACAGATTAAAATCACACTTTCCCAATTTCTTTGAACACCCAGTCATACATACCTCAAGGGGCTCATCATGTGGGAAGAAATGAGTTATTAAAGCTGTGATTTCCCAATCAGAATGCAATTTCCATTTCCCAACCATAATCAAATTTTGACTTCCAGTCTGAGTACTATTTTCATTTCCCCCACAAAATTCAGATTTCCATTTTCCAGTCTTGGGTGCTATATTCATTCTCAGTCAGAATCATTTTCCAGTCAAGATTGATTTTCAGTCAGAATCAGATTTCCATTCCCTAATGAAAATCAAAAATTGTATTTCCGAATCAGGTTTTAATTTCCAGAACCTTGTGTGCTCTTAGACTTGCCCAGTGTTCTTTGTACTTTCAGTCCCATCCAAGCACATTGCAAGCATTCTCAAATGCTTGTTTGAAAAAAAAACAACAACTCAAAAGTGTATGAAGAGGGAAGAAGTGGAATGTTGCAATCTGACCCAGTCTGAAAGCTTTAAAAGTTGTTGATGTAAGCCAAGTGCCAAAATCTACATTAAAATGTCGAGAAGCTTTAACCCTCTTGCATTCAGATTCTCTGAACGCAAATTGCCCCTAGATTTTGCATTCCATCGCAAAATCAGGTCAAGCACACATGGTCGCTGGCCTTTTCCTCCTTCTAAGCACATACCAGCAGCTATAATTACTTCCAGACTCTCACAGCAGGCTCTGTGCCTCTGGCCTAATAGAGTTTCGGCACATGGTAGCGATTTGTGAAGTCACTGCCTGATGGAAAACTATTGTATGTAAATCCCAGCAAATCCTGGATCGGGATTTAGGGGAGGGAATTTTTAACCCTGGCAAATCCCAGGTTGGGTCTAAGAGGGTTAAAAAGTTGAGATTGTCTTCAGCCATGGCATGCTCTGAACAACATGAATTCTCCCCTGAAGGAAAAAAAAACTTTTGAAGTTGGAGTATGGATGCCTATATGGCGAGGTACTTGTAAACATCCATACAGGCAAACTTCTCATCATCCAGTGAGTACTTACAGTCTCATAGTGATTTCCCTGTGTGATGAGTGAGAGAGTGTATGTTTTGTGTGATTTTCTCAAGGCGTTAAGCTGAGGAACGCCAAAACAACAACGATGAATGTTGCAACCCATTTCACAGATGCTAACAGGAAATACAACTTTGGCTTTATGCTCTTTATTCATTCTGTTCTTTCGCAATCTTTATCATTTTCAATTCGTGCAGCAGTGTTGATTCTAGGGTGTACCCTTGCGGGATTCCCGCTTTTTTTTTTTTTAACATAACTGCAAGAAAATATGGGCAGTGTGTGTGCACTAATGGGCACAACCCCCCACCCCCTCAAAGCTATTTAAATCAAGAAAAAAAAATTAAAAGAATTGTTTGCAAGTTTAATTTCATATTTTGAAAGGTTTCTTCTTCTTCATCAAATTCTTTGACAACAACCATTGTTGTATGTTATATGAGTAAAAATGTGTCACGGTGCTGCTAAGCACCTGACAAGTCAGGCCCAGCATATTGAACTTCAGTGTGGGGGAGAATTGTTATCGTTTAAATCTTTATGGAAAAAAAGGCAAGAGAATGGAGACCAAGAAGGCAGAAAATAGACAACGAGAAGGTGGCAGTGAAAAAAGGAACAAAGCAGAAACAAAGAGAGTGACAGAAAAGAGGAAATTCCTAGCACAGAATTTCCAGAAGGCGGGTATGCTATTTATACTGACAGACCCCCGGCATCCAGGAATGTGGCAGAGAGGGCAGACTGTTCATTGGTGGCAGTGGTACACAAAACCTCCAGGTCTTCTGGTGAGGAATTTCAGAAATATTTGGTTGAAAATATTCATGGAAAAGTTGTACCATATCAGAGAGGCCATGTTTTAAACTCAGTGCTCATTGATGGCAGCTCTGATACTGCAGTGAGCAAACACATGGGTATCTACACCAGGATCATGGATCCAAGTTTTGTGCCAAGGACGCATTTCCTAAAATTTAAAAAAAAAAAAAAAAAAAAAATTAATTCACCATCAAAGATCCAAAATCGAATGCCAAAGATTTTTGTTTGACCATCTCAAGCAGACATGGTTGGATGAAGGATTAGACTTTGTAAAAAAAAAAAAAAAAAAAAAAAAAAAAAAAAAAAAAGACGTACTGCTGTCAGTTTTCCCCACTTTCAACTACTCTCAGCTGCTATCCCTTCCATCCCACGAAAAAGTGTCCTTTTAAACATGACCTGTGCCATTGATAAAATTCACCTACAGCGGTGTAAGAGGTAACTCCAACAGGTAAGGTGAATATTTAATTCTGTCTGCCAGGTGCCTGCCTGTTTGTTTTGACTCTCCTTCTTGAAAAATAGGAGAAACTAAAGTTCTAAGGATATTATAAGTGAACACTACTTGTCCTGGTTTTTAAGAGTGGGGGGGGGGGGGGATGCCTCTTTTTTTTTTGTTTGTCATTTTGCCCTTGGGCCCCCATTTTTTTGAAATCCTAGAATCAACACTGCATGCACTATGTGGCAGATTTCCTCACAGGTATTTTTTGGTGTGGATAGTTTTATGCAAATATATATATTTTTTTAACCCTGATTTGTTTTACAAATGATTTGATAGCTACGTTTTTAAGATTTCAGTATTATTGTTGTGGTGTTGTATAGTGATATTTATGTTGCATATATTATGTCAGTTGTGAATGTAAATGTATAGAGTGTTTGTGAAGAAGACGATTTTTGTGGGGGGGGGGGGGGGGGGGGTGCGGCAAAAAAGACTGTGATATTTCTGTTGTTGCTTGTTGTACTGACTGTGAAAAAAAGATTGGGGCAACTGATTGACTTTTCAAGCCTTCAATTTTGTTTATGTAGTGATGACTACCTTAGTTTAACCCTCATTTATACATTTATTCTTTTATTTCAAGAATAATGGAATAAGCACTCATGTTCGTCTTTACATCCAGTCCCCATGTGTATGCAGTTTTGTCAATTTTGTCATTTGTTCCCACTGACACATAATGGCCTGTTTTTTCCCAAAAGCGAAACAGGTTTTAACTTGTGTTCAACATGTTCTGTGGGCATTCTCATGAGACCTTGGTTTATGATCTCATCTGAAAGATTCTGGTTAAGCTAGGGCTTTGATGTGAAGTGCTACTTAATGATTGGTATTTGTATTGGTGTTGGTATTGGAATAGGGATGGGGTAGCTCAGTGGTCAGAGCATTCGCTCTCGCCAAGCTAAGGTTAAGCAGCATTGAGTGTGGTTACCAAGTGGATGGGTGACTGTCTGTGCACCTTGGCTTCAATACAGTCCCCCAGCGGTCAATGTTTACCTGCCCTCATTAGGCACAGGGTAGGTAAAACAGTGAAGGAGAGGAGATGGGCACTGCCCTCAATATGCTGGCCCAGGAGAAGCTGAGGTCTCTGACACCTCGCTCTCCAACAACCACATATGTTATGGGACACCTTTTTTTGCGCTTTTGTCAAGAAATGCATGTGAGTATGTCAAAACTTTGATTTTTTTTTTTTTTTTAGCATTTACTGACTTATTTGAAAACATAACACATAAAAACACAGACCTCTGTGGATAAAAAATCTATATTTCAAATATTCAAAATAAACCTAAAAATGGACATTTATGTCTAGTTCCATCAGTTTTCAGAATGGTTGCTGAAAATTTGTGACAGTGCAGGTGAAAATCCTGAATAAGGGTCAAAATTCAGGAAAGGAGATTGAAGTGTAATCTGAAAGAAGAGATTATTCTGAACAAGACACAAAAACCAGATTTCTATTATCTTTATTACTGTTTGAGTCTCCAGGTAATTGGAGACCCTGTTTTGAGAAAAAGCCTGTTCAAGTTTGGCAAAATTCAAGTAGGTCTAACTTTTTTCCCCCCGAACAGAAAAATATTAAAATAAAAAATACTTCCACATATTATTTGTTGATAATACTTGGGAATTTAGCAGAAAAAAAAAACGTTATAGAATGTAAATCTACTGAAAACTCAGTCTTTTCTTCTTTTTTTTAGCTGTAGTCGCTTTTCGGGCCCACAGCACAAAACTACAGCCGACGATTTCTCTATGATTTTCACATGCAGCGTCACGTTTGTTAAGCACAGCCTAAACAAAGCACTGTGAGAAAGCTACAGCAGAAACTTGAGCGTGACTCAAGCAAGTTACTCTGAGTTTTAATTTTCTTCTTCTTCCTCGAACACTCAGACAGCGAGTGTCGTCTGTCATATGAGCAAAAATGCATCAAGCTACCATTAAGCGTCCAAATTCAGTCTCAGCACATCTGACTTCTCCATGAGCTTTCGTTTTGAATGTGGTAACCCTGATAGGGCCTCTGTGGTTAGCAGGGGCTATACACATGGTGACCGGGATGAACTGACATCTTCCCGATCAAATCTTCCACCTTTAGGCCTGGGCTGCTCTCCCAGGGCTGTTCATTTTTTTTCTTTTCTGAACAGATCTCTCTGTTATGTGAGATTGATAATGCTGTCACTGTTTTAAGTGGTAATGTTTCTAGGGGCTTGTCAGTTGATATTTCACTCGACACATGTTGTTGTTGGAAGTGATATTAGAGTCCCAGCGGAAATACTCCAATTTAGGGACTGTGAACAGGAGGTCAGGACGTCTCCCACTTCAGTGCCTCGGGCCACCCCAAAAACAGAACAATTCTGTTGAAGCAACAAGAGAGAATGGTCCGCGCAAGCACAGTGCTGCACAAGCTGAAGCTCCTATTCACTGGACACAACACAACCATGCAGTGTTATAGCCCTGACGACCTCAGAGGCCGTATCAGGGTTGTCGCCTTGTTACTGGTTAAAGCTCTGATTCAAACTGTGCAGTTAGAATTTATGCACATTAATTTTTTCTCCTGCATTCCTGGGCTAGAGCTCTTGAGGTTCAACAATGGTGAGATTTTGCGCATGTGCAACCTGAAGGTAGCTGTATTTCAGCTGTGGGATGTATACAGACTAAATCAAAACTAAAACCAATTCTTTAGCTATTTTGTTTGAGTTCTATATTGAAAATGGTGGGACAGTTTGTCTGACCCAGAGATTGTTTGTTCACAATGAAGGTTCGTGTAAACCAATGATAGTGTTTTTAATTTTTTTTAATTTTTCATACATACTGAACACTTTGCCCAGCTATATTATTCATCAGTGTTAGTTAAAGTCTGTCCAGAGCCTAAGGCTCATCAGGCCGGTGCTTAACCCGGTTTCTGTGGCGTTAAGCGACTGAGAGTCATAGACTCCCCCCTGGATAGGACGCCAGTCTATCGCAGGGTTAACCCCCAACACAAGGTTGGTGGTACCCCTTTTAGACCTGGGTGGGGTGAGATTCATCAGTGTGTGTGTTTATATTTGTGTTGTGATGAAGTTTTTATACTGACATGAAGTTTTGGTGACATATTTTGGTTGGTGTAATCTCATAAACAATAAGCAGCCATGAAACGACTTATTTTTCTTCTCAACCACATGCCCATTTTGAAGTATGAATAATCTTTGAAATGAAAATTCTTGAGGAATTTATTTAATGTTGCTCTTTTAGTTGATCATCGAATTCTGTGCCCAAGTTTTTGTGTACATATTTATGTGTAGCTATACTCGAAGTTATTATGTACATATTTATGTGTAGCTATGCTCAAGTTATTTTGTACATTTTTACATGTTGCCATGGTGTATATCTTATTCAGATCGTGTGTTCTTTTTATGTTGTCATCCCTCACCCCTATCACCCCTCAATTTTTTATAGCGCATATTTACGAAAGATTTGTAGCATTTATCTGTGATATTGCTTTTGTGAGCTTTTTGTTGTAGTTTTTTTGTTTTGTTTTATTTTTATTTTTGTAACACCAAATAAATAATGAATGAAATGAAATGTACTGCTGCCTTTTCTTTAGCCTGGAGAGAGGCAGGTGTGGGGTTGTTAACTGGTTTTTTTTGTCGCTAACTGGATTAAGTTCTTAACCCTCTTGCATTTGGACTCTCTGAACACAAACTGCCCCATGATTTCGCATTCCATCACAAAATCGGGTCAGGCACATGCTCGCTCACCTTTTCCTCCTAAGTACATACCAGCAGCTATAATTACTTCCAGACTCTTAGCAGGGTTTCTACCTCTAGCCTGATAGAACTTTGACATGTGGTAGCAATTAGTGATAGTCACCGCATGATGGAAATCTACTGTGTGTAAATCCCAGTTCTGGATTCAGGGGGGGGGCAATTATTCAATCCTGGCAGATCCTGGTTCAGGACTAAGAGGGTTAAGTCCTTAAACTGCACTTACCTGGTCCAAACATAACTGTAAATTACTTTTTAACAATTTAGGACATTCCTTTTTTTTTTTTAATCAAAAGACACAAAAACATGACTCAAAATAACGGCAATAAAAAGATGTTTTATAAAAACTCAGTGGAGAGTGCAAACATAAAATGAGTACTCCCTAAATTTCCTGGAAAAGTCTGTTGTTTTCCCGGATCTGCATGCCACAGCTTTCAGTTTCCTCCACTTTCAGCTACTTTCAACTGCGGTCTATTCCATCCCAGCCCAGCCCAGCTGGTACTGATTATAATATACGCCCTGCCAAAGAATATAACCTCGGTAAGTGTATGTGCGCGCACATGTGCGTGTGTGTGTGTGTACATTCGAATTAGCTAAAACTATTTATTGTCATTGATTGCTTGTGTGTTGTGTGGGTCGAGTGCAAGCGCTTTGATTTGTTTTCACAAGGTATAGCGCTATATAAATTCCATGTATTATTATTATTATTACAGCAGGAACTGACCACACTTAGAGTTGGTAAAAGAAAGGGGCACACTAATTTTAGCGCTGGGTTCTGGACCCTTGACTGAGTTATTATTTATATTTATATTATATTTATATTGAGGATAATGGAATAAACACACATGTGCTTTTTTTTTACATCCAGTCCCCGTGTGTATGCAGTTTAGTAAATCCTGTCATCTGTTCCCACCGGCACACGATGGCCTACTCTTACGAAAAGAAGAACAGCATTTAACGTGTGCACAAAATGTTCTGCGTGGTTTGAGCGTTGTGCTCATGATCTGACAGCCAGAGTTTGAGCCACCACCTAGGCACCCATTCATGGGGATTTTTCCTCTGGAGTTATCACCAGTACAAACTCAATCCCCACTCCCCTGAAAGTCCTTTGGATGAGACTATAAACCGAAGCCCCTTGTGCGAACGCTCGCAGAACATCTTACACCCATGTCCGTGTTTCAGTTCAAGGTGTGCCTGTAGGAATGGTTTATTAACCCTTTCGCTGCTATCATATTTTGCTCAGGCGCATGCTGGACAAAACAGAGAGAGCACTGAATCATGACGAACGGCGATCGTCAACTGAGCATTGCTGGTGACAGCTTCTGTGACGAACGCTGTTCGTCAACAGCGCAGTAAAGAGGTTA
>CM060340.1:25519335-25534109 GCA_030674155.1 Stramonita haemastoma
GCCTTGGTTTATAATCTCATCCGAATGACTTTGACATTCAGTTCAATTTTTTTCTTCGTCAAACTGGGAAGAAAGGGCGAGGCTGGAAATCAAACCCAGAACCTCACGGTTTACTTGTTGGCAGGCGAACGTCTTAACCATCCTACCACTTTCCTTCCTAAGGTGAATGACAATAACATAACAACAACATACACAAAGAACCAAAAAGATAACACTTCCAAACATTTCAATGCTAGTCTACACACACCTTCGGATGACACTATAAACCGAGGCCCAATGTACAAACTCACACAGAACATCTTGCACACACGTTAAATCCTGTTCCACTTTTCGTAAGAGTAGGCCATCGTGTGCCGGGTGGGAACAGATGACAAGATTGACAAAACTACATACACACGGGGAGGACTGGATGTATGCACATGAGTGCTTATTCCATTATCCTCGATAAAAAGAATAAATAAAATAAAAGATGAAATAATTTTAAAATAATGATAATAATAATAATAGTAATAATAATAATGATAATAATATTAACAACAACAATAACAACAGAACAATAATAATAATAACAACAACAACAACTACAATGATGATGATGATAACAACAACAACAACAACAACAACAACAACGATGATGATGATGATGATGATGATGATGATGATGATGATGATGATGATGATGATAACAACAACAACAACAACCATAATAACAACAACGACAACAACAACAAATAAAAACACACACACACCTACCTCATCGCAGTAGATGCGGATGGAGCCCACATTGGTGGCGCCCACAGCGCACATGGCGAAGAAGCCATGCTGCCACTGCCCCGTGTACACCGCACGCTCGTTCAGGTTGAACAGTCCCTGCACCCATCGCGCGATACCTGGGCTCACGCTGAGCAGCTCACCTGGTGAACACCACACCAGCACAAACTGAACATGTGAACGTTCAGTATCTGTTTTTTTATTTTCTCTTTTTTTTTTTTTTTTTTTTTTTTTAAATTCTTTTATATCCAGGATAATGGGATAAGCACTCGTGTGCTTTTTTTTTTTTACGTTCAGTCCCTGGTGTGTATGCAGTTTTGTCAATCTTGTCATCTGCTCCCACCCAGCACATGATGGCCTACTCTTACGAAAAGCGGAACAGGATTTAACGTGTGTGCAAGATGTTCTGCATGCGTTCACATACGGGGTTTCGGTTTATAGTCTCATCCGAAGGACTTTGAGGGAGAGTGGAGTCAGCACTGATGTTAACTCTAGGAGAAAAATCTCCTTGAACGGGAATTGAACCCGGGTCGTCAAATTGCAAGCGTGATGTTCTGACCACTAGGCTATCCCATCCCCCATGTCTGTCTGTCTGTCTGTCTGTCTATCTATCTGTCTATTTATCTATCCATCCCTTCTATCTATCTATCTATCTATCTATCTATCTATCTATCTATCTGTCTATTTATCTATCCATCCCTTCTATCTATCTATCTATCTATCTATCTATCTATCTATCTATCTATCTATCTATCTATCTATCTATCTATCTATCTGTCTATTTATCTATCCATCCCTTCTATCTATCTATCTGCCTATTTATCTATCCATCTCTTAGTCTGGCGACCATGGGGGCACCTCTGAAGACTTGACAACCCCCCCTCCCCCCTCTCAACCACTTTACCTATCCTATGGTCTAGAAGACTGGGGCACCATTGAAGATTTTCCAACCAGCTTCCTCCACTTCTTCTGGTTCTTAGCTTTTTGAAGTATGTCCCTCCTTGATCTAATCAAGGTCAGATCACGCTCTGATGATGTTTTCCCATCGTTTTCTCCGTCTACCTCTTTGTCTCCCTCCTTGTACTGTTCCCTGTAGGACAGCCCTGGCCAGTCCAGATGCCTGTACCACTTCAGTTTGAGTATTTTCACTAGAGCTGAGAGCTTTTCATACAGCTGTATGGCGTTTTCAATTCTGGCTTTCACTTCCTAGCTGGTTATTTATGTGATCTCTGTATAAGATACCAAGAAGTTTGCGAAAGCATCTCATCTCCATTGCCTGTATCCTTCTTTCAATGTCTGCTGTCAACAGGCCACGTTTCACATGCATACAAAAAATATGGACAAGACCCTGGAGTTAGCATCAGTACTGACTCTATTTCCCTAAAAGTCCTTCAGACGAGACTGTAAACCAAGACCCCAATGTGCAAACGCACGCAGAACATCTTGTGCACACATTAAAAACCTGTTCCGCCTTTTGGAAGAGTAGGCTATTATTACATGCCATTAGGGAACAAATCCCCCGTGGGACTCCCGGGGAATGCTTGCAAAGCGAGCATTACAAGAATAGGGTCCCTGCCCGCCAGCCAGGCATGTCGTAAGAGGCGACTAAGGTGGCACCACTCCCCCAGGTAGGGGGTTGGACACAGGGCTAACAACCCTGTTCTGTAAAAAAAGATTGTTACAGAAACAGCAACAAAGAAAAACTTTGTTGCTGCCCTACATGCCAAGAAGGCATAAAAAGGCTTTGGATTGGATTGGATTAGGGAACAAATGACTAACATTTCTAAAATGCATGCACACACAAGTGTCATGTTCAGAAACCATCCCCGAAGTTGGAATGCAGCTACCTTAACCGCCAAAACGGTCACATACACAAAATCTCTAAAATGCATGCACGCCAATGTCGTGTTTTAGACACCACACCCGAAATTGGAATGTGGCTTCCTTAACCGCCAAAATGGTCACATACGCAAAATCTCACTACTGGTGAACCATACAGCTCTAGCCAAGGAATGGGGGAGGAGGAGGAGGAGAGAAGAGGGGAGAGGGGAGGGGACGGGGGGAGGGGAGAGGGGAGGGAAAGGGGAGAAGAAGGAGGGGAGGGAAGGGAGAGGAGGGGAGGGGGGGAAGGGGAAATTAAAAAAATAAAATCATTCTCTCACCTGGGAAATGCCGACGCTGCACAATGGTCCACTGGCAGTGAGTGGAAGCGGTGGTAGTCGCCGGGCGCCAGGTAAATGATGCAGTGGTAGAGGTCGTGACCCGGCCGCAGCCCCAGCCAACGCTGGTACTCCTCATCAGACATCCGAGTCATGTCCCTTGCCTCCTTCCTGTGGTCGTCATCGTCGTGTTGTTGTCGCCACGTCGGGGGCCCCAAGAATCCTCGCAAGGAGTAGGTAACTCCCTTCACCTGTTCCAAGACGCCTTTCTCCACTTTGCCGAAGTGCAGCACTTTGCCGTCGGAAGGGCTTGTCTGGAGCAATCCATCCATTTGTTTATTTATTTATTTAATTTATTTATTTATTTATTTATTTATTTATTTATTTATTTATTTATTTATTTATTTATTCTCTTATATTGAGGATAATGGAATAAGCACTCCTGTGCTTTTTTACATCCAGTCCCCGTGTGTATGCAGTTTTGTAAATCTTGTCATCTGTTCCCACCAGCACATAATGGCCTACTCATATGAAAACCGGAACAGGATTTAACGTGTGCACAAGATGTTCTGCGTGCATTTGCACACGGGGCCTCGGTTTAAAGTCTCATCTGAAAGACTTGTGGGGTGAGTGGAGTCAGGACTGATGTTAACTCCAGGGGAAAAATCCCCTCCAACGGGAATCGAACCCAGGTTGTCAAATTGCGAGTGCAATGTTCTGACCACTAGAATATCCCATCCCTCCATCAATTAATTAGTCAACCAATTAACCAATCAATCGATTGACCAACCAACCAACCAATCTCCTGGCTTGTCTGAAAAAGAAAGAATCAGTCAATAAATCAATCAATCAACCAGCTTGTCTGAAAAAAATCAATGGGGCATGGGATTTTTCCGTTTTGGCAGAATTCCACTGTCAGTTCTCAGATTTCTGCAAGTTTTATAATATTTCAGTTGTCCGCCATAAGAACAAAAATTCGCTCAAACAGCAGTTGGAACGACCAGAGAAAGCATATCGTCTTTGAATGTTGAGAACTTTGACCTATACTCAGACATCAATCACTTTTGGAACACACAGACAATTTGCAAGTGCAAATGAGATTGAGAAACTGGTCACCATATCACCCCTTTAAACCCACCAAAAAATACTTCATTCATAGATCAAAGCTGATGTGCAATGTGATAATTTCCCAAACATACTGGAGGTCCTGGGCCACCGCTGTAGTCTAGTGGTTAGGGCGTTGGGACTCGTAATCTAAAGGTTGCGGGTTTGATCCCAGCTTTCGGCTATGGCGTTGTGCCCTTGGAAAAGGCACTTTACAGCTATTTTCTCACCCCACCCAGGTGTAAAAGGGGCACCAACCTTGTGTTGGGGTTAACCCTGCGATAGACTGGCGTCCTATCCAGGGGGAGTCTATGACTCTCAGTCGCTTAACGCCACAGAAACCGGGATAAGCACCGGCCTGATGAGCCTTAGGCTCGGACAGACTTTAACTTTTTAAAACTGGAGGTCCACTTTGGGCCTTAGAAGAAGAGGGTAAAAATGCAATGAAGCATCTACTGAAGAAAACGAATGAAAGTCAGAAGGTAGAGCTTCACAATGAGCAAAACCAGTCGCATAAGTAAAATCTCACCATGGGTGAATCTCAGAGCTCTAGACAATAAAAGCACGAGAAAAAACCTAACAAAAAGGATACAGCTTTTTTCACGAAACCTACAAAATAACAATCTTCACAGTAAACCCCCCCCCCCCAAAAACGAAAAAAAACCCTGAAACAAAGCAAATCCTCGAACCAGACAACATTAACCCATCAGATCAGACAGACAGTGCAGGAAAATAACAAATCTTCACAGTAAAAAAAACAAAAAACAAACAAAAAACCAACCAACCCCCCAAAAAACCAGACAACATTAATTAACCCATCACATCACACAGAACAAGAAAACGGGACTCACCAGAGCGCACTCATTGTCCACAGGCCGGACGTCCGGCTTCAGCTCACGCCGGAAAAACTCCCCCAGGTTCCTGTAGTGCTGCAGATTCTCCTCCTGGGCCTCCTGCAGATTGCAGCCAAAGGCCCAGACGTACAGGCTCAGCACAGGCTTTCGCAGGCTCACAGGCAGCTCCAGCTGGTTGCACCACCCCCACAGACGTGAGAGCGCTTTCAGGGGCATCTTACGGTACAGAGTCACCTACACGCCATGTGATACACACACGTGCCCACATACGCATGCACACGCAGACGACACCAGATTTAGAAAAATGCATACACATGGGGACTGGATGTAAAAAAAGCACACGGTGCTTATTCCATTATCCTCCATATAAAAGAAATAGAAAGAAAAAAAAAATACACACACGCACGCACATGCACACACATGCATACACATACACACACATACGCACACACACACACACACACACACACACACACAGAATCAGTGTAGTATGTTTTTAGTACACTCTCTGCATACAGACACATCAACAAAACCTACTCTAACAAACAAAGATAACCTTTACACACCCTCAACAAACCCTAGTCACTAGCTCCTCCCCTCTGCCTACCTGCCAGTTTTTTGCAGGGTGCGGAGGGCGGTCAGCTGGCGCCAGAAAGAGACGGTAAGCAATGTACACGGATCCTGTGCCGGCAGCGAACAGCACGAGTCTCCTCACCCGATGCTTTGAAGGCGCTGTAGTCTGCGACTGTGTGGTCTGAGTGCCAGATATGTTCCTGCCACCTGATGAGGCATATATCATGTCGCTATGCATCACAAGGTTACTCCTCAGGCTAAATTTAGAGTTCTAAATCTGGTTGCAAAGTTTTCAGGGTTAGCCCCCATGGTCACCAGTCTAAGGGATAGATAGATAGATAAATAGATCAAGATTCTTTGAGAGCTGGAAAAAATGATTAAACGGGAAATTAACAACAACAAAAACCACAAGCTCCAACAATGACAAAATGAAGGGGAAAAAAAACAGCTCTCATGTCTAAAAAAACCAATAAATTTTTTTTTTTTAGTTTTTAAAAAGCAGCCCCCCCCCCCCCTGTCATATACTTCTCCACAGGCACTCTATCAATTCACAGAAGTTTGAAAAAAAAGGAAAAAATTCACCCACCCAACAGCTTATGTCAATTACATAAATCATGAAAATTAGTCTCCTGCAGAAATATGAAATCAGTCCCACACTGACAGACTGTTTTCAGACATTAATTCCCTAATAGCCTAGGTGAATTATCCATACGTTTTCAGACATAATTTTCTTAAATGCACATATATATATTAACTAAATGAATATCTATAGGTGAATTATTCACGATTTTCTTACCAGTTGCTCGTCGTACTGGAATGAAAGGTGATGGGACCACTCTGTACAGAGAACATTGGCAAGGTATGGTCTGATGGGTCACTCTTTGCCTTGCCCATATTGACAACCACCTGTACAGACATAATATTAATAAAAAATAGTGATGATGATGACAGTAATAATGATGATTATTATAATTACCACCATAATTATTTCTTTAGCACCTATCTGAAATCTACAGGGGGAAGTGCTTTATAATCAATACTCCCCTCTCCTCACACACACACACACACACACACACACACACACACACACACACACACACACACACACACACACAAAAGACAGACACACAGACACACACACAGTGTTAGGACTTTCTTCTTGCCCTTTGTGCTCTGCCCTGCTCAGCTATAAATTCCAACAAGCTACCTACCACTACCACTGCACCACTACCAATGCAACTAATTTAAGGTTTAAGCCTTAACATGTACTGATGTAGTGACTGGGAAAAAAACTAACTAGCCTAATACAACAAAGCTAAAAACATTAAACCCCATCTTTTCATGATCAGAGGGGTAGATAGCCAGGGCTTAATGACACAAACATACATTACTAACTTAGCAACAGAATGCTGTCTGGCCAAAATTTCCTTTCCCCATGTCAATACAATCTAACAATGTTACGATCGTCACAATGACTCGAATAAGTAATAATAAAAATGTGGAGTTTATGTATATCTGCAGATGGGGAAAAATGTAAATATAACTATATCATTGCTGTGAAACTTGAGGAGTTCAATACATCATAGATGACTTGGCTACAGTATGTAATATATCGAAACCCATTTATCATTCCACTTTCCAAATAGTTCTCTCCGATGTTTGATCAACACAATTCAATGCTCTCTTCCATCTTGTGTTGTTCTTGCTTTCGTACTTCAAATTTCAGCACCTGTTCTGATTATAATGACTGAATCAGTGAATGGCTGAGTGTATGACATAACTCCTAATCAAACATAGTGATGGTAGCCTAGTGCTATCAAGCTGTTGACGGGGTAACGTAAGAACTCTTTATATTATTATTTATTTTAGATAGTGAACCATTCTATTTTATAAAAATCCCTCTTCGAGTGTCGACTAAACTGTATACTACTATTGTATAATCATTGCACTTATCAGTGTCACTGTAAGCAATTCTTTTCCATAAAGTTTAATGGCAACCACTACCTCGAGCATGCCGTCGCCATGATTTCCGAGATAGGCCTTTTGGCTTCTTGTGCAGAGTGTTCCCCCCTGATGTTCCTAAATGGTACAATAATGTGCATCAAAATGTTTTTGTTTTTAATCCAGTTTACAATGTACACATTTTGAAACACATCTACAAGATCTAAACTGCTATTGTGTCCGATGCGGAAAATTGATTTGAAAGCTTATAAAAAAAATATCTGTAAATGTGGTATACACTCAAATAGTTTGATACGCAAATATATTGAGAGGGAAAAACAACTTCCGGTAGTGGCTTGCCTCGAAACACACGATGTCAGAGAAAAAAGTGAAATTCGATGAAGATTCCTTGGTCAACGAGTTTGAGAAAGATGAGGAGGAAAGTCGTCTGAAGAAAGGAAAACATTCACTGGACAGTGATGAAGAGATGACGAAGATGCTGACAAATACGATGTAATGAAAGAAGATGACATCGAAGGTAAATTTAGATTAACAAAGTATAGTGTTTGATCGTGTGTGTGTTGTGTGTGTGTGGTGTGTGTGTGTGTGTGTGTGTGTGTGTGTGTGTGTGCGCGCGCGCGCGCTGCGTGCGTGCGTGCATGCGTGCAACAATGTGTGTGCGTTGGTGTAACAATGCAGCTCCAGATACTCTCGCTGTGGTACTTGTTCTAGAAACTCTTTTTAATTGATAGGGACCTTGGGGGGGGGGGGGGGGGAGACTTTTCGTTTGTTTGTTTAAAGAAGTATTACCTCAAACTAATCAAGGATTAATGTACACATCATTACACAGGCCCCTAAGACTGTAGAGAAGTGCCCCCCCCCCCCCCCCCCCAGTCACACACACTCACCCCACACACTCACACAAACTCAGAAAATTTTCTAAATTCTTGTCAAACTATTTGGGGAAGAGAGGAGCAATAATGTCTCTTGACAAAATGGAAGCTTGCAGTGTTCGATAACCGGTAATTGTCGTATTTACGATTGTGACAAATACGATAATTTTGAAAAAGATGTACATCGAAGGTATTTGCTTAACAAATTAGTATTTGTTCAAAGTTGTGTGGTTTGTCTGTAGTTGTGATGTGCTGTGTTGTGCTTGTACTGTCCTTTCGACGCCCTTAGCGCCAGCTCTTGCTGCATGCGGACAACAATGTGTTTGGTGTAAAATGCAGCTTCCAGTCTCTCGCTGATCGACACTTCATTCTCGAGAAAGCCTATTTTTTATTGATCTTAGACTCTTTTTGGGGAGGGATAGTCTGTGCTTTTTCGTTGTGTTGATTTTGTAAATGTAATGTATTACGCTCTCTAAATAATCAAAGGATTATGTACATATAATTACACTGTGGCTTCACCTAAGACGGTAGGAAGCTGCCACCCACACCCCAGTCAACATCATCAAATCCTCAATAATTATTTCCCAACAATCCCACCTCACCCACCTCAGAATATTTTCTAATTGATGCTTTCATAACATTATTTTGGGGGAGAGGGGCATGCAAATGTAAATGTACCCATGCTTGCATAAAATAGAACCTGACTTGTTGTGTTTGAATGTTCTTGAATCTTGCCCATTGTTGGGTGGTGCCCAGTCAGTGTGACACTCTGGGAGTCACCCAGAATATAACATTATAAGAATTATTTATTTATATAGTTTTGTATATATTTTATACCACTTTCAGTTTCAGTCATGGCAAAGAAATTTCTTTGTGAAATTCCTGGGGAGAGTGCATAGCCAGAAGATCAGTGCCTCCTTTTTTTTTTTTCTTTCTTTTCCTGTCTGCAACTTTTTTGTTTCCCAATCAGAATGGCTTTTTGTTTCAACAGAATTTGCTAGGGACATCTCTCTTGTTGCCATGGGTTCTTTAACGTGTACTAAAGAATTATGTGTAACACATAGGACCTCGTGTTTATCATCTCATCCGAAATAGAAGCACCCAGACCACCACTCATTGTCTAAGTAAGGGGGAAAAGTTTCTGGCCTGAAATGGGATGGAACCATCACACATTTTGAACCTGGTCTTTTCGCTTTCTTTGTAGGCATGTTACCTCTAGACCACTGATCCATTATGCACTCTACCTCATAACACCTAGGAATCACTATGAAACCATAAACTTGTGCACAGTGGACAAGAAGTTTGCACATGTATTCATTCCTGACCATCTGTATCATATGTACTTCACCATAGGGGTATACCTTGGGGGTAATATGGGGGTATTTCAGTAGGCCATTGGATTGTGTGTCTGTGGGAACAGATGACAAAAATTACAAAACTGCATACTCTCAGGGACTGGGTGTACAAAAGCACATAAATGCTTAGTCTATAACCCTTGAAATGAAAGATTAAGAATTGAAAATATTTATAAATAAATTCATAAACAAAGAAACAAACTTAGAAAAGTCACACGCCTACGATTGACAGATTTTGTATGCAGAAATGTTTGGTGTTGAAGGGCAAGAGGATCCGACAATTGACTTTGATGACGACATACAGATCACTCCTTTCAACATGAGGGATGAAATGGAAGAAGGCCACTTCGACAGGGATGGCACTTTCATTTTCGACAAAACCAAGGTTTGTTTGTGTGTTGTTGTATTCCTCAGTTCTGTGTCTTTTCACTAGTAAATATTAATTAGTGTGTGTGTGTGGGGGGGGGGGGGGGGGGGGGGGGGGGAGAGAGAGAGAGAGAAGAGAGAGAGAGAGAATGTTGATTGTGTTGTTGTTTTCAATTTTACGTCTATTGACGGTTCGTAATATTAGACCAAATTTGTTCAGGGGTGTGTGCGGATTGTGTGGTGTGTGTGTGCGTGTGTGTGTGTGCGGTGGTGTGTTGCGGAGCGGTGTGAGAGAGGAGAGAGAGAGAGAGTCTTTTGTCTCTGTGTGAGTGTGTCTGTGTGTGTATGTTTATTTTTTATTTCTTTATTTATTTATCTTATCTTATTTTATTTCAAGGATAATGGAATAAACATTCTGATGCGTTTTTACATTCACTGATTAAATTCCTGTGTGTATGCAGTTATGTCAGTTTTGTTATTCATTCCCACCGACACACAATGGCATACTCTTCAAAAAAGCAGAACAGGTTTTAACTTGTGTGCAAGTTGTCCTGCGTGTGTTTGTACATGGGATCTTGGCTTATAGTCTCATCTGAATGACTTTAGGGGGACTTTTTGTTTTTGTGTATATGTACCCATGTGACTTCATCAGCCTCTTGTTTTGTGTGTCTGTGGTGTGTTTTTGTGTGTGTGTGTGTGTGTGTGTGTGTTGGTGTGTGTGTCACTGTGTGTGTGTCACTGTGTGTGTGTGCACTGTGTGTGTGTGTGACTCTGTGTGTGTGTGGTGTGCACTGTGTGTGTGACTCTGTGTGTGCGCGTGCACACATGCGCATGCATGCTGCATGCATTTCTCTGATGCATGCATATAAATGATTTGTGTGTTCACCACAACCACCATTAACACACACCCCCAAAAAAAAAACCTTCTCCTTCCTTCTTTCTTCTAACATCACAGAACATCCGCGACAACTGGATCGAAAACATCGACTGGGTGCGCATCAAGGAATCAGAGCGCCAGAAAGCCCAGGAGATGATCGACGCCCGGGAGGAGGCCGAAGAGGCGGAGACCCCAGCGGTGGACCGGGCAGCCGTCTACAGAGACATGCTGGACATCCTGGAGCCTCAAGAAACGGTGGCCAAAGCCCTGCGCCGCCTGGGGAAAACCAAAGGGAAGAAGCTGACCACCGCCCAGCGGTGGAAAGCCAAACGGCAGAAAACGGAGAACGGGGGGGGCGGGGGGAGGAACAAGCCGAGCGGGACAAGACGACGATGCTGCAGCTGACGGAAATGGCGGACCTTTTAGTGCAGGAGGGCATGATGGAGATTTACGAGGCCACGCGGGAAAAGATCGGCTTCTTGTTGAAGCAGGCGGAGGGGAGGAAGGAAGGAGGGGGGAAGTTTGCCATTCCTGACGACGTCGACGATGACGATGCCCTGGACATGTTTGCCGACGACTTTGACCGGAAGGAGGCCGGCAGAGTGAAGAGCGGGCGGAGGGTGGGGTTGGGGTCGGGGGTGGTGGGGGTCGGGGGGGGAAAGAGGCAGGGGATGCTCAGCCGAGCACTTCCGGTACGTCGGTGTCGGGTGAGTCTTTTTTTTGTGTGTGTGTGTTTTTGGGGTGGTGTCGTTCATTTCTCTCTCTGTCTCTCTGTCTCTCGCTTTCTCTCTGTCTCTGTCTTTCTCTCTCTGTCTGTCTCTCTCTCTCTTTCTCTTTCTCTCTCTCTGTCTCTCTCTGTGTCTCTCTCTGTCTCTGTGTGTGTGCTGTGTGTGTGTGTGTGTGTTGTGTGTGTGTTGTGTGTGTGTCTCTCTCTCTCTCTCTCCTCTCTCTCTCTCTCTCTCTCTCTCTCTCTCTCTCTCTCTCTCTCCCTCCCTCCCTCCCTCCCTCCCCTCCTCCCTCCCTCTCTCCCTCTTCTCTGCGTTCTCTCTTGGATGTGTGGTGCCTGTTTTTCTCACGTGCTTTAACTCTGAAGGAGGTTTGCCTGCTGGCCTCAGCAGACACATTTCAACTTTGAAGCACCTCCATTTCTTGGGGGGTACAGGATGTGTGCTGGGTATATTATGTGTTTCCATAACCCACCATATGCTGGCATGATTTATCTTTAAGGTGTGTATGTTTGTCAATTGATCTTCAGCAAGTTTTTGTACATGGAGAAAACTAAGGTGCTGGCAGGTCTGCGTTTTGAATTGACTTGGGAGATTGTAAGAATCCCTATCCTTAATAAAGTTTAATTTTCACCAAATCTGGCGGCTCCTATGGTGGCACTGAAACCATGTTTATTGACGATTGCCTTTCCAATGGACCATTCCAACTACATGGAGGGGGGGGGGGGGTCTGCTGCATGGGTAACAGCTAGCCCTCCATACTTACCCAGCCTTTGCGCTCTAGAGCCTAGAGTGCAACTCCATAGTTTTCCAAGACTGACGGATGTCTACCAATTCACCAGATGCTGCAGCTGAGATTTGAACCAATGACTTCATGGACCCATGGGATTGAAGTCAAGCACTGTTTACCATTCGGCTATATGATAATATAGTGACCATCGTTTGGGTGGTCAGTTTACTTGTATCGGGTGGTCTGTTACATGCAGTCTGTTTTGTGTGTTTTGCATGATCATAGTCGTAGAGTGAATCAGTGGTGTAACGGTAACAACCTGCATAGAAAATAAGAAGTTGCAGGTTTGATCCCCCTTTGAACCTGAATTTTTTCCAGAAAAAAGGTGGCAAGACAGTTAAGATGTTCACCTGCTGGACCGTGAGGTTCTGGGTTCATTTCCAGTTCCTTCACTTTTTCACTTTTTTCTGAATTGTTTGCCTTTTTGTGTCTAATATCATTATATTGTGAATAGACGTTAAATTCAAGAACAACACACACACACACACACACACACACACACACACACACACACACACCACACACACACACACACACACACCACACACACAACACTACACACCACACACACACACACACACACAACACACACACACACACACAACACACACACACACACACACACACACACACACACACACACACTACACACACAACACAACACAACACACACTACAACACAACACACACTACACACACACAACACACACAAACACACAACACACACAACACACACACACACACACACAACACACACACACACAACACACAACACAACACACAACACACAACACAACACACACAACACACACACACACACACACACACACACACACCACACACACACACACACAACACAACACAACCACAACACAACACACAACCCCAACACACACACAACACACACACAATCCCACCACACACACCCACTACACTCAAACTGCACCATCCACACACACCCGAAACATGGCATGCGTAATCCAAATGCCAACACCTGCTCTCCAGATCTGCACCCTTCTCAGCCCCCGAGAGGACTGCGTGGGTGGGAAAGAAAGTATCCAACAGATGCCGTCTTCTTCTGTCGGTGGAAGTAAGTGGGCCCGCAAGTGGCGCCGCAGGGACAGTTCTACTCTTCGAAGAGGATCGATTTCGATTTGTACATCTGAGATGTGGGAGTTGTTCTCCTTTTTTTATGTGTATGAACGGTATTGAAAAGGGGTTGGGGGAAGGGGGGAGGGGGGGGCAGAATATGACTTGTTCAACAGTTACCGAAGGAGAGTAGCATGAATGACTCGTACGTAACCAGTTCTGCGCTTGCAGACGTCAATTCGGTCGCATGGAGCGGTTTAAGATGAAAAAATTCTTAATCTGTCGGAGTGGTATGAAAAGTATGAAAGCGTGTGTGAAAGGGATATTGGTTTCAGTGTTGAATCCAACCCTTGGGTAAGTTTTAATATTTTGTTATTTGGGGAGGAGGAGGATCTCCTGCTATGTTCTCATTAAAAAAAAAAAAAGAAAATGTTCAGACACCTGTGGTTGTTGTTGCTTGTTCCCCCCCCTGCTTAACACCCCTGGGGGTCCACCCAGAGTATGCTCTCTTTGTCTGACTCACTCATCCTACCTGGGAATCACTGAGAGACTGCAAGTACAACGCTGGATAAGTTTGTGTGTGTGTGTGTGCGTGTGTGACTGTTTTCAGGTACCTCACCACACAGGCAACGAGGGAGTACAGGTTGTTATACTAAGAGCTTGTCATTGTTGAAGACAACATCAACATGATATTATACACATGATAGCATTTTAATGTAGGTTTGACACTTTGCATATAGGCCATATATATATATATATATATATATATATATATATATATATATATATATATATATATATATAAATATATATATATATAATATATAGTAAAGGGAAAGGTGTCCCATAACCTGTGTGGTAGTAGGGGAGTGAGGAGTCACAGACCTCAGCTTCTCTAGGGGCCAGCATGTTTAGGGTGGCGCCCATCTCCTCTCCCTTGCTGCTTTACCTTCCCTGTCCCTAAAGAGGGTAGGTACCATTTACAGCTGGATGAACTGGGGGAATTGTACTGTAACCAAGGCGAGCAAACAGTCACCCATCTAACTGGCAACCACGCTCGATGCTGCTTAACCTTGGCTGGGGGAAAGTGAGCACTCTGACCACTGAGCTATCCTATCCCCAATATGTATGTGTGTGTGTACATATATATATATATATATATCTATCAATAACTGATGAAGCTTTTGAGTTTTGTCCTGGTTCAGCTTTAGCAGTTTACATGAGTTTACACTCATCACATCATTATTTTATTTAAATATAGTTTTTATTCAGAAATT
>CM060340.1:25534209-25591709 GCA_030674155.1 Stramonita haemastoma
AGAGAGAGAGAGAGAGAGTCTTTGTCTCTGTGTAGTGTGTCTGTGTGTGTATGTTTATTTTTTATTTCTTTATTTATTCTATCTTATCTTATTTTATTTCAAGGATAATGGAAAAACATTCTGATGCGTTTTTTACATTCACTGTTCAGTTCCTGTGTGTATGCAGTTATGTCAGTTTTGTTATTCATTCCCACCGACACACAATGGCATACTCTTCAAAAAAGCAGAACAGGTTTTAACTTGTGTGCAAGTTGTCCCTGCGTGCGTTTGTACATGGATCTTGGCTTATAGTCTCTCTGAATGACTTTAGGGGGGACTTTTGTTTTTGTGTAATGTACCCATGTGACTTCATCAGCCTCAGTGTGTTGTGTGGTGTGTCTGTGTGTGTGGTTTTGTGTGTGTGTGTGTGTGTGTGTGTGTGTGTGTGTGTGTGCACTGGTGTGTGTCACTGTGTGTGTGTGTCACTGTGTGTGTGTGTGTGTACTCTGTGTTGTGTGGGTGTGTGTCACTGTGTGTGTATGACTCTGTGTGTGCGCGTGCACACATGCGCATGCGTGCATGCATGTCTACATGGATGCATGCATAAATGTACTTTGTGTGTTTCACCACAACCACCATTACACACACACCCCCCAAAAAAAAAAAACCCACCCTTCTCCTTCTTCTTTCTTATCACATCACAGAACATCCGCGACAACTGGATCGAAAACATCGACTGGTGGCCATCAAGGAATCAGAGCGCCAGAAAGCCCAGGAGATGATCGACGCCCGGGAGGAGGCCGAAGAGGCGGAGCCCCCCAGCGGTGGAACCGGGCAGCCGTCTACAAGACATGCTGGACACCTGGAGCCTCAAGAAACGGTGGCCAAAGCCCTGCGCCGCCTGGGGAAAACCAAAGGGAAAAGCTGACCACCCCGCCCAGCGGTGGAAAGCCAAACGGCAGAAAACGGAGAACGGGGGGGGGGCGGGGGGGAGGAACAAGCCGAGCGGGACAAGACGACGATGCTGCAGCTGACGGAAATGGCGGACCTTTTAAGTGCAGGAGGGCATGATGGAGATTTACGAGGCCACACGGGAAAAGATCGGCTTCTTGTTGAAGCAGGCGGAGGGAGGGAAGGAAGAGGAGGGGGAAGTTTGCCATTCCTGACGACGTCGACGATGACGATGCCCGGACATGTTTGCCGACGACTTTGACCGGAAGGAGGCCGGCAGAGTGAAGAGCGGGGAGGGTGAGGGTGGGTCGGGGGTGGTGGTCGGGGGGGGAAAGAGGCAGGGGATGCTCCAGCCGAGCACTTCCGGTACGTCGGTGTCAGGTGAGTCTTTTTTGTGTGTGTGTGTGTTTTTGGGTTGGTGTTGTTCGTTTCTCTCTCTGTGTCTGTCTCTGTCTCTCTGTCTCTATCTTTCTCTCTCTATCTCTGTCTCTGTCTTTCTGTCTCTCTGTGTCTCTGTCTCTGTCTTTCTGTCTCTCTGTCTCTGTCTCTGTCTCTGTCTCTCTCTCTGTGACTGACTGTCTGTCTGTCTGTCTGTCTGTCTGTCTGTCTGTCTGTCTGTCTGTCTGTCTGTCTGTCTCTCTCTCTCTCTCTCTCTCTCTCTCTCTCTCTCTCTCTCTCCCTCTCTCTCTTCTCTCTCTCTCCTCTCTCCTCTCTCTCTCTTCTCTCTCTCTCTTTTCTCCCTCCCCTCCTCCCTCCCTCTCTCCCTCTTCTCTGCATTCTCTTTTGGATGTGTGGTGCCTGGTCTTCTCCCGTGCTTTAACTCTGAAGGAGGTTTGCCTGCTGGCCTCAGCAGACACATTTCAACTTTGAAGCAGCTCCATTTCTTGGGGGGTACAGGATGTGTGCTGGGTATATTATGTTTCCATAACCCACCATATGTTTGGCATGATTTATCTTTAACGTGCGTATGTTTGTCAATTGATCTTCAGCAAGTTTTTTGTACATGGAGAAAACTAAGGTGCTGGCAGGTCTGCGTTTTGAATTGACTTGGGAGATTGTAAGAATCCCTATCCGTAATAAAGTTTGATTTTCACCAAATCTGGCGGCTCCTATGATGGCACTGAAACCATGCGTATTGACGATTGCTTTTCCAATGGACCATTCCAGCTACATGGAGAGAGGGGGGGGGGGGGGGGGGGGGGTTCTGCTGCATGGGTAACAGCTAGCCCTCCATACTTACCCAGGCTTTGCTTCTCTAGAGCCTAGAGTGCAACTCCATAGTTTTCCGAGACTGACGGATGTCTACTAACTCTCCAGATGCTGCAGCTGAGATTTGAACCAATGACTTCATGGACCCATGGGATTGAAGTCAAGCACTGTTCACCATTTGGTTATATGATAATATAGTGACCATCGTTTGGGTGGTCAGTTTACTTGCATCGGGGGGTCTGTTACATGCAGTCTGTTTTGTGTGTTTTGCATGATCGTAGTCGTATTGTGAATCAGTGGTGTAACGGTAACAACCTGCATAGAAAATAAGAAGTTGCAGGTTTGATCCCCCTTTGAACCTGAATTTTTCCAGAAAAAAGGTGGCAAGACAGTTAAGATGTTCACCTGCTGAGACCGTGAGGTTCTGGGTTCATTTCCAGTTCCTTCACTTTTTCACTTTTTTCTGAATTGTTTGCCTTTTTGTGTCTAATATCACTTATTGTGAATAGACGTTAAATTCAAGAACAACACACACACACATACACACACACACACTACACACACACACACACACGCACGCACGCACGCACGCACGCACGCACGCACGCACGCACGCACGCAACCCACACACACACACACACACACACACACAACACACACAACCACACAACACACACAACACACACACTACACACACACACACACACACACTACACACACACTACACACACAAACTCAACACAACACACACTACACACACACAACACAACATAACACAACACACACTATACACACACACTACACACACACACAACACAACACAACGCACAACACAACACACAAACCACAACACAACACACACTACACACACACACAACACAACACAACGCACAACACAACACACAAACCACAACACAACACACACAACACACCACACACACACACTGCATCCTCACCACCCATGCTTTACATGCTTTCAGAATCTGCACCATCCACAGCCCCCGAGGAGGACGATGGCGTGCGGTGGGAATACAAAGTGACCAACACCGACAACTCTCCCGTCCTCGGCCCCTTCTCGTCCTCCCAGATGCTCTCCTGGGTGGAGGAGGGAAAGTTCAAAGATGGCGTCTTCTGTCGGAAAGTGGGCGCCGCCGAGGGACAGTTCTACTCTTCGAAGAGGATCGATTTTGATTTGTACATCTGAGATGTGGGAGTTGTTCTCCTTTTTTTTATGTGTATGAACGGTATTGAAAAGGGGTTTTGGGGGGGGGGGGGGGGGGGGGGGGGGGGGGGGGGGGGGGGGGGGGGGGGGGGGGGGGGGGGGGGGGGGGGGGGGGGGGGGGGGGGGGGGGGGGGGAGGCAGAATATGACTTGTACAACAGTTACCGAAGGAGAGTAGCATGAATGACTCGTACGTAACCAGTTTCTTGCGCTTGCAGACGTCCGATTCGGTTTGCATGGAGCGGTTTAAGAGAAAAAAATTCTTAATCTGTCGGAGTGGTATGAAAAGTATGAAAGCGTGTGTGAAAGGGATACTGGTTTCAGTGTTGAATCCAACCCTTGGGAAAAGTTTTAATATTTTGTTATTTGGGGAGGAGGAGGATCTCCAGCTATGTTCTCAAAAAAAAATAAAAAAATGTTCAGACGTCTGTGGTTGTTGTTGCTTGTTCCCCCCTGCTTAACACCCCTGGGGGTCCACCCAGAGTATGCTCTCTTTGTCTGACTCACTCATCCTACCTGGGAATCACTGAGAGACTGCAAGTACACGCTGGATAAGTTTGTGTGTGTGTGTGTGCGTGTGTGACTGTTTTTCAGGTACCTCACCACACAGGCAACGAGGGAGTACAGGTTGTTATACTAAGAGCTTGTCATTGTTGAAGACAACATCAACATGATATTATACACATGATAGCATTTTAATGTAGGTTTGACACTTTGCATATAGGCCATAATATATATATATATATATATATATATATATATATATATATTATATATATATATATATATATATATATTAAAGGGAAAGGTGTCCCATAACCTGTGTGGTAGTAGGGGAGTGAGGAGTCACAGACCTCAGCTTCTCTAGGGGCCAGCATGTTAAGGGCGGCGCCCATCTCCTCTCCCTTGCTGCTTTACCTTCCCTGTCCCTAAAGAGGGCAGGTACCCATTTAC
The DNA here is from genome assembly GCA_030674155.1 of Stramonita haemastoma. Classification (NCBI taxonomy): domain Eukaryota; kingdom Metazoa; phylum Mollusca; class Gastropoda; order Neogastropoda; family Muricidae; genus Stramonita; species Stramonita haemastoma. The sequence continues at coordinate 25,538,524 of CM060340.1, forward strand.
AGCTGGATGAACTGGGGGAACTGTACTGTAACCAAGGCGAGCGAACAGTCACCCATCTAACTGGCAACCACGCTCGATGCGGCTTAACCTTGGCTGGGGGAAAGTGAGCACTCTGACCACTGAGCTATCCCATCCCCAATATGTATGTGTGTGTACATATGTATATGTAATATATAATATATATATATATATATATATATATATATATATATAATATATATATATATATATTATATATATATACATATATATACATATATATAACAGTGTTGATTCTAGGGTGCGCCCTTGCGGGATTCCCGCATTTTTTTCAACTTTGCCGCAAAATAATGGAACCAGTGCGCCCTAACGGACGCAAAAAAACTGTGGATACCGCATATTTAAACAAACAGTGCGCCCCCGCAACTGCCGTTTGTATAGTTTCAAAATAACGCTACATGCGTTGGTCATTACGTTGATACCCCAGGGACAGCAGGATGCACTGATTAGTGCCTACAGTCATCAAAATCGTCACAAAGCAGCTGGTCTGACGTCATTTTCCGACTCATTTACGTCATTTTTCAAAGGAGCCGTGTACTCCTGAAACAAGTGACGTCATTGTGACAGAGATCGTTAGTGGAAGAAGCCACGTCCCGGCAGGGTTCAAAACTGGCAGACCTAAGAGTTTTGAAGGCGGTTTTTCAGATCTGGCTAGACAAGTAGCCCGTGCTTAGCAGCAATGATGGCATAGGGTAGACTATCAGCTGGATACATCAAAAATGACTTTGACCCCTCTCTCTCTCTCTCTCTCTCTCTCTCTCTCTCTCTCTCTCTCTCGCTCTCTCTCTTTTTCTCTCTGCTTTATGGACTGGAGGAAAAGATAAGACTTAGATATTGGCTTTAACCCCTTTTCTCATCTAGATCTAAATCTAGTTCTCCCTCCAACTCTGAATGGAAATGGACTTCTCTCTCTCTCTCTCTCTCTCTCTCTCTCTCTCTCTCTCTCTCTCTCTCTCTCTCTCTCCTCTCCTCTCTCTCTCTCTCTCTTTCATGTGGTAAGGGGGGGGGGGGTAAGACTGATTTTGGTTCTTGCCTCTTCTTTTCATCTAGATCTAGCTCTCTCTCCAACTCAAAATGTGGAAATACAAATTTGACTTTGACTCTCTCTCTCTCTCTCTCTCTCTCTCTCTCTCTCTCTCTCTCTCTCTCTCTCTCTCTCTCTCTCCCCTCTCTCTCCTTCCCCCCTCCCCCCCTCTCTCTTTCTCCTTCCCCCCTCCCCCCCCCCCCCTCTCTCTCTCTCTTGTATACAAACAATGCATCTCCTGTATTTATGTAGTATGTACCCATCCACATCTGAATATACCACAATCTTCCTCACCCTCTCTCTCTCTCTCTCTCTCCTCCCCCCCCCCTCCCCCCCCCCCCCCCCCCCCCCCCCCCCCCCCCCCCCCCCCCCCCCCCCTCTCTCTCGCTCTTTCCTGTGTAAGAAAATCATTTTACAGACCAGCTGCAATGCATAAGGTGTATATTAAATCCTGTCTGCCGACATACCATCCTGTTTGTTTTGTTTCTTGTACTTGAAAAATAGCAGAAATCAGAGTACTAACGGTATTATGAGCAAATACTACTTATTACTTGTCCCCTTTTATGAAGAGAAAAGGGGGGAGGGGGGCAAATGCCCCCTTTTTTCATTTCAGGGGGCTCTTGGGCCCCCTTTTTTGAAATCCTAGAATCAACACTGTATATATATATTGTGTGTATATATATATATTATATATATATATATATATATATATATATATATATATATCAATAACTGATGAAGCTTTTGAGTTTTGTCCTGGTTCAGCTTTAGCAGTTTACATGAGTTTACACTCATCACATCATTATTTTATTTAAATATAGTTTTTATTCAGAAATTAGAATAAACATTGAAAACCCACAGCATTTTGGAATCATAGCAACAACTAACTTGTAGCTGCTCTTATGTTACATATTTGAGTGTTGAAATTGGTAGACCAATATGAATACATTTATAAATAAATTAGATATAAAAGAGTATGGGTTTTTATGTCTTTTTTTTTTTTTTTGGGGGGGGGGGGGGGGGAGGGGTTGTTCTTAAACAGCCAGTTGTTTCTCCAGGTAATCTTGATGATAGATCAGAATTGTTATAATTTTTTGTTTTGTTGTTTTGATAATGGTGCTATTATCATTTAGATATTCTGCCATTCAGAAATTTGCTTTGTTATCTTTCTGCAGTGTGCAATGCTGAAGAAAAGAGAATACTTTATTTTTTGTCTGTTGTGAAAACTTTGATATCTTCAACCCTCTTAGTCCCGAACCGGGCTTTGCCAGGATTGAAGAATTGCCCCCCCCTGAATCCTGAACTGGGATTTACACACAGTAGTTTTCCTTCAGGCAGTGACCATCCCTAATTGCTACCACATGTCAAAGCTCTATCAGTCCAGAGGTACAAAGCCTGCTGAGAGTCTGGAAGTAATTATAGCTGCTGGTATGTACTTAGAAGGAGGAAAAAGCAAGTGAGCATGTGTGCCTGACCTGATAAGCACTTTGATTTGTGTACTCTACAAGATTCAGTGCTATATAAATCCCTTATTATTATTATTTCGTGATGGAATGCGAAATCTAGGGGCAATTTGTGTTCAGAGAATCCGAATGCAAGAGGGTTAATGAAATATTGTTTATTCTAGGTTTTCTTTTTTTTTTTTGGTCCAGATCTGTGGAATTTGGTCCATGTATGTGCGATTCTCAGAAGTTGACCTGGGAGATTGTAAAAATCCCCATCCTTAATTCACCAAACACCGCCGAGATTCGAACCCATGACTTTAATGGACCCATAGGATTGAAGTCAAACAGTCTTAACCACTCGGCTATAGTGTCTGTCAGGCACTGGTCTGAATTTTTCAGGTGGTGTGTCTTAGGCGTCGTAGGCTTTGTGGAACTGATGGCTCTCCAGGTTACTGGTTGCATGTTGGGTATGTTTGTGTCATACTTTTTTTTTTTTGTTCCTCAGAAGTTCACCCATGGTGACACTTTTGTGTATGCAACAGTTTGAGAAAATTGTTCAAACCTATACCTTTGTAAAAAGTCATGTATTTCTGCCCTTGTCTATTTACTTCTCCATTTTAACCCTCTTAGTCCCGATCCAGGATTTGCCGAGATTGAATAATTACCCCCCTCAGTCCCGATCCAGGATTTGCCCGGATTTACACACAGTAGATATCCATCACGCTGTGACCATCACTATTTGCTACCGCATGTTAAACCTCTATCAGGCTTGAAGGAGAAACCCTGTAGAGTGTCTGGAAGTAATTCTAGCTGCTGGTATGTACTTAAAAGGAGGAAAAGGCCAGCGAGCATGTGTGCCTGACCTGGTTTCGTGATGAAATGTGAAATCTAGGGGCAGTTTGTGTTCAGAGAGTCCGAATGCAAGAGGGTTTAAGTTTGGATATGCCCATACTGTTAAAGACAATAATAGGGGAAGAAATGGATCATGAAGCATGGGATCAGATGATAGGGGAAGGGAACAGATTGAAGGGGATGGCGGTGGGGAGTGAGTGTGTGTGTGTGTGTGTGTTACGGTTGTGACTGTTGTGTATGCATGTGTATTTTGTGGGGGGGGGGGGGGAGGGGGTAATTATTTTTATTTCGAGGATAATGGAACAAGCACTCCTGTGCTTTTTTATATCCAGTCCCCGTGTGTATGCAGTTTTGTAAATTTTGTCATCCATTCCCACCGGCACACAATGGCTTACTCTTCCGAATAGCAGAACGAGTTTTAACATGTGTGCAAGATGTTCTGTGTTTCGTTCGCACTCAGGACCTTGGTTTATAGTCTCATCCGAAGGACTTTTAGGGGGAGCGGAGTCAGCACTGATGTTAACTCCAGAGGAAAAATCCTCTTGAACAAGATTCAAACCCGGATCAACAGATCATGAGGGCATCACTCTGACCACCACACTATCCCACCCCATGTGTGTGTGTGTGTGTTGACATGTGTGTGGTGTGTGTATGGGTGTGTGTGGTGTGTGTAGGAACGTGTGGTAACGCATGTAACACATATCTGTGTGTTTGCAAAACATTTCAGGATATTGCATAAAGTAAGTAAATGATAACTCTCTGCTTTGTAAGGCGCTTTGAGCTCAACTGTTTTGAGATGTTGCACGACACCCAAATACTGTTTGTTATTATCATCATGTTTACTAGTATTGTTGATATATATGATCATTATGATGTGTTTGGAATGTTTTATGCAATGTTTGTTAATTAAACTAGCCCCATGCCTTGATGAGCCTTCACAGAGCAACAACAACAAACAAAAAAAGCAGTATCTGTCATGTTAAAGATAATAATCTATGGTTTTGTCTGTGTGTGTGTGTGGTGTGTTTTGTGTGTGTGTGTGTGAGAGAGAGAGAGAAAAGAGAGTGTGTGTGTGTGTACTTGAATGCTGATCTATTTTCTCCTCTGAAATAGTGACACATACATTCAGTCGGGTTGTTTTTTTTCCATACAATTTTATTGACAACACACACAAAAAATAACCTCAAAAACAGTTTAAAGAATAATAGTTGAATAAAAACTTATGGGAATTTTTTTTGGAAAAAAACAACAACAACAAAACTTATCAGCATTGTTTAATAGACTCTCTCTTAATAATAATAATAATAATGATGATGATGATGATGGTCTTCATAAAATAAAAACATCTTTTGCTCTCTTGATCAATGCTTTTTTTCCCCTTCATCAATGCTTTTTTTTTTCCTTGATCAACGCTTTTTTTCCCCCCTCTCTCTCTCTCTCTCTCTCTTTACTTTATATCAATGCTACCATTTCACGTTTCCATTCCATGCTATTTATAGCCCTGCCGACCACTCAGGCCTCATCATGGCCGACAACACGATCATCAAATCTATGGCCCAACCTAGAGTAGAAAAGGATGACTACCACCACCTCAAAAGAGAAGAACAAGTTATAATTCTAAAACTCCGCACTGGGCACGACAGGTTAAACCACCATATATCCACAAAGCTGAAACTTGCTCCTTCTCCCCTGTGGTAAAGAAAACCAGACAGGCGAGCACATCCTTCAAAGGTGTACGCTATTCAGCGACCTGAGGAAGAAAGTGTGGCCAATGGAGATAACCCTGCAGACCAAGCTGTACGGCCCACAAGAGGAGCTGGAAAGGACATGCCATTATTTTTCCCAGACACATCTGACAGTGTAAAGCGAACGAGAGAAGAAGAAGAAGAACCATGGCCGACATCTTCCTCAACAACCAAAACTGGCCTGAGCAGTTTCCTCAAGTCCAAAATAAACATATTTATGGCTCGTATTTTTCCACTTCAGATGCCGTACCAAACACTGTCGATCTGAATAAAAATGCATTAATGACAGTGCCTTAACTTTTCTATTAAAAAAAAACAAAACAAAAACAAAACAGCCCCACAACAAAAAAAAACCCTCAGGTTATGCTAAGGATGTCAGCTATTTTGCTTTAAATTCAGTCATCCTGATGTTACAAAAGGGATTTTAGAAAAGAAAAAAAAAAAAAAAAAAAAAGGAGGGAGGTGGGGGCAGGGGGAGATTAGATATAAAATTCAAAGTAATAAATTAAAAAAAAAAAAATTCCCCCCCCCCCCCTTCAATATGAAATGATGGCCATGTAGTAGTAAAACAACATAAAAGAGACACACACACAACACACTGTAATGTGATTAAAGCCGATTTTTTTTTTATTATATAAAGTGAAATGTTTAGTTGACTCTTTGCTAGATAAGGCACCTTGAGTCTAACCTAATTAAGGATACCGCGCCAAACAAATTATTACCATTATTATTATTATTATTATTGTTATTATTACTGTGCCCATTTGAATCCTAGAGAATTTTTAGCAAGCTTTATTTATTTTTTTACATGTATCTTATAAAAAAAAATTAAAAAGGCAAATGAAAACTTCTAAAAAGTATCATATATATATTATATATATATATATATATATATATATATATATATATATATATATATATATATATATATAAGGAATCAAGATTTTTTTAAAAAAGATTAAAAGTCACACATATATACCCCCCCCCCCCCCCCCCCCCTCCAAAAAAAAAACCACAAAAAAACACACGAAAACCACAACAACAACAAAAAAAAATCATCTTGAAACATCATAACAAGAAAAAATGGCGCTGGGCAGACAACACTTCTCATGTGATGAGAGTTACCTTAGTTCCCTCCCCTTGCAAGCATTGCAGCCTTCATGTGCTATTTATAGACACACCTTTGCTATGCGCTGGGCACCAATTGTGTGGGGGCCGTGTAATCTTCTTTCATACAGTGTAATCTTCTTTCATACACGTACACTGATAATATTTATGGAAGTTTTAAAACTTCATCACTAAAGGCACAGTTTCCACTGTATGGATCACATTTTGCTGTTGAAGTAGTTCAGAGATGGACGGTTAAATATCCCCACACTGTTCCATATACAGTGTGTTTCAGAAAAATGACTATTTTACAGATCACTTGAATACTTTGAAAAAAATAAAAGTAAGCTTAGAAAATCACAAAAATAAGCATACATAATTTGATCTACACTGAAAAAAGTGGGAACTTTTTTTTTTTTTTTATACTAAATCACAACAAAATAATAGAAAACGATAAATGAAATGTTTAATAAGATGAAACACAAGAGAAACAATAGCAATTCAAAAATGAAAAACCACCCTTCCCTGCAAAAAAAAGCTTCTACAACTTGTAATACAACATCCCTTTAAAAAAAAAAAAATTCTTTTATTGGAAACAAATTATCAGTAAAATAAACTAAATACAGAAAGGAAAATAACAAGAAACTTGAAGCATGACATGTAATTAAGATTTATATTTTCAATGAAATAAAATTGTCAGCTAAGAAAAGCCACTACACATTTTACTTTCTTTTTTTTTAATTGAAAAAGAACACTCAACTATGACCCTGTTATCACTTGTAAACCTTTCAGTACAAAATGAGAAAGAAACAAACTCTCTCTCTCTCTCTCTCTCTCTCTCTCTCTCTCTTACACACTTGCTTTTGGGCAGCTGATACAATATAGAAGTCACACAAAATGTAAGAAAATGGGTGAAGTTACACCATTACAGTAAAATCAAAGAAGAGACAAATAAACCAATACAATTTTCCAAGAAAACGACCTACTTGACATCAGAATCTTTTACTAAAAAAAAATATATAGAAAAAAAGCACATAATGACATGTGAGTGAACTAAAACTAAACATAAAAAGTCAAAATGTGAAAAAAAAATCTCGTGTGAAAAACACTGCAATCTTTAAGAATAAAAAAAACCCCAACAACTTGAACTATCAACCTGTAATCAATGAAGCAAGATATCACCTGTTGCTTCCCTTTGCAGTCAATGTCACAAGTACTTAAGTAAAATAGAACAATTCCTCAAAGTCGTATTACGGCAACCTTAACGGTAGGCAAAAGGCCGCATACGCAAAATCTCACCATTTGTGAACCCTGGAACTCTAGCCAAGGAAAAACAGAAAGGGAACAATAGCTACAGCAGTGGGTTGGTTTTTGTCTGATTATTTAAAAAGTCCCAGCAGAGTTTCTGATATAGGGAATGCACAAACAAACCGCTGCCAACCTGTGTACCTCCATCACTACAGCAGTGCTGTTTTGAACTGCTTATATAAATCAGAGTTACAACTATGTAAACTGTAACTAAGTACCAGTCTCCATGTGTAGGTTGACCAACCAGCATTTTTCTTCTTTTTTTTTTCTTTTTAACACTGGCTTTATTTCAAACCCATTCCCAAAGTCAGAATGTGGCTACCTTCATGGTGAGTAAAATCAGTTGCATAGGCAAAATCTCGCCATTGGTGAACCTTGGAGCTCTAGCCCATGACCCCCCCCCCCCCCCCCCCCCACCCCCCAAATGATGAAATAAAAATCTAGATTTACCTGGTTATACTGTCTACATCTAACTCATACACTAACAGCACATAGCCTCTTGTTCTTTTGTAATGCATCAGTGAGATATGGTGGGGTGAAATAAATCATTAAAAAAAAAAAGATGTGACAAATTCTATCTAAAAAAAATTAATTCAAATCTCTAAACCTGACACACACACAAATCAAAGAGGATGTAACTCTCAGTTCTTGGGCAAGAGCAGCCTGTGTTTCCTGCAGATGTATCTAACACGAGTTTCAAAGCAATATACATAAAATAAAGTCCTGGAAAAAAACATACATATATTTTCTCAATTATATATATATATATATATATATATATATATATATATAAAATACACACATCTAGGCAGTAGGCATCTGTCAGTCTCGAAGACTATGGAGTTGCACTTAAAGCTCTAGAGCGCAAAGCCTGGGTAAGTAAGTTGTATGGAGGGCAAGCTGTTACCCATGCAGCAGACCCCCCACCCTCTCCACGTCACTGGAATGGTCCACTGGAAAAGCAATCGCCAATACAAATGGCTCCAGTGCCATCGCAGGAGCCGCCAGAATGTTGCCATATAGGTCTACAGCCCCCAAAACACTCTTGGGACTCCAACTTCCTGATTTTTCCTCAGAGATGGTGTCTAAACACAACACTGTGTGCATGCGTGGTTTCTTTTTTTTTTGTCATCCATTCCTACCGGCACACATGGCCTGCTCTTCCAAAAGGCGGGACGGATTTTAACATGTGTGCAAAATGTTCTGCATGCAAACGCACACAGGGCCTCAAGTTTATAGTCTGATCTGAATATTCAGATAATTATGATTGTGAGTGTGTATGTGTGTATGCATGTTGTGTGTTGTGAGTGTGTATGCATGTATGTGTATGCATGTGTGTATGCGTGTGTGTATGCATACATGTATGCGTGTGTGTATGCATACATGTATGTATGTGTGTGTGTTAATGTCAGCCTTGGCAGTTAGCTTGTATTGAATAACTGACCAGACTTTTGGCCTGCCATGTATACTCGTGTAGTATACATCACTTCCTGTGACTGACCTTTCTTCCTCAACAGACCGCTCTGTCTTAAATCCACGCACATCCCGAAATCAGAATGTGGCTACCTTAACTTGGTAAAAACAATCACATAGGCAAAATATCACCTATCATGAGCCTCGGAGCACTAGCCGAGAAACAACAACAACAAAAAAAAATATGTGCACACTCCTTTAGTTGGAAAATACAGCTACTACCTCAGTGATGGGTAAAAATGGCTGCAGAAGTAGAATCTTACCATTAGTGAACCTTAGATCTCTAGCCAAGGAATTTAAAAAGCAAAATCCATGCACAACGTGTGTGTATGTTCACATATAAGATCGAGGTTTATAACCTCACCCAGTGGACACCCCAGGGTCAAGGTGATGCAGGCATGTCTGAAATGATGAATAGTCATTTCCTCTGGTTGAAAAAAACATTGCCTTCAACCAGACAGGAATGGGGGGGGGGGGGGGGGGGGAGCTATGCTCAAATGGATACTTCCATGGAGACTTGAACCGAAGCCCTCAGCCACCATGAGATTACAAGTTTAATGCTCTAACCACTTGTCTATCGTGTTTCCACTTCCATAGCCAGACACGTCGACAAAAAGGAATCAAAATTACACAAAGGGAAAGGCTGTGCTCTGCTCTCCCTTTCACTACTTGTGACAGATTTACAACTCCAGGCTGTTGTGGTTAGCCTCATGTAAACAGAAGATGCAAAACAATGCTTTCATTAACTCCACTACGAAGTCATGAGTGGTGTGCAAATTCACGCAAATGCAAGCAGCAAAATAAATTGTTCATTAACCTTGATGACAAAAAGTCACGAGCATTGTACAAACTGTATAAATCCAAAACACTTCGTCCTTCCTGGACTAAACAGTAATAATGCATTATCAAAACCAAAGAAAAGATGATTAAAACAGAGTCTTGCAAACATAAAAAAAAAAAACATTGTATAATCAAGGATCTCAAAGATCATCCACCGAGATTTTAGGTATATGCAATGTACAAGTCAACCATAAAACCCTTGAATATTAAAAGTAAACAATATGATAAGCAGGATTTCATACTACAACACAATCGAATATATACAGTGTTACACCTATACAGAAACATAAATAGCACAATATGGCAATGTCCAATAAGTTTCCTCATACAAAGTTTTTGTTAAGTGCGTGCATGTGTGTGTGTGTGTGTGTGTGTGTGTGGTGTGTGTGTGTGTGCATGTGTGTGGTGTGTGTGTGTGTGCATGTGTGTGTGTGTGTGTGTGTGTGGTGTGTGTGTGTGTGTGCATGTGTGTGTGTGTGTGTGTGTGTTGTGTGTGTGTGTGTGGTGTGTGTGTGTGTGTGTGTGCATGTGTGTGTGTGTGCATGTGAAAGAAAAATAAGAAGGCAATATGACCCTGACTTAGAGTCAGTTCCTCTCTCTCTCAAGATTAAATACAAATGACCATCACATACTGAACTGCTTTTATGAGTATAATCACACTTCTCGAAGGTTTATGAAAAAAATCACAGAGCAAAGCAAACTGTCAATATGAACCAAGCTAGGCCATTATAAGCAACAAGTTTACACATGAAAGTTAAATAGCATGCAAAAAAAAATAGTTTCAGAAAAACTGCTTTTATGAGTATAATCACACTTTTTAAAGGTTTATGAAAAAAATCACAGAGCAAAGCAAACTGTCAATATGAACCAATCTAGACCATTATAAGCAACAAGTTTACACATGAAAGTTAAATAGCATGCCAAAAAAAAAAAAAGTTTCAGAAAAACTGCTTTTATGAGTATAATCACACTTTTTAAAGGTTTATGAAAAAATCACAGAGCAAAGCAAACTGTCAATATGAACCAAGCTAGGCCATTATAAGCAACAAGTTTACACATGAAAGTTAAATAGCATGCAAAAAACAAATAAAAGTTTTGAGAAAATCTGCATTGTATAGAGTAACGTCACTCACTCAAACACTAGGTCACTCTAGGCAAAACCAAAACATGTCAATATGTTTCAAGTAAAATGGTGTCTATTAGTATTACACACAACAAACTTACATTTTTTAAACCCAAAAATTTACACAGAAAAAAAATGTAATCCAAGGGCTAGCTATTCTCTCAAATGCACTTACTCTTTGAAAGTGAGGGTAACCACACAAAAAAAAATCAATGTTTTTAAATAAAAATGTATACACACATAAATATATACCTTTTACCTAATAGTTCATGAATTTACATTTTTTAAAAGTAGTCGGTGGATTTCTCTAAATCACTACTTTTACGCTTAAGCCTAGCGTAGGAAGTAAAGTAAAACCGTACTCAATAAAGCACCATTGTAATCAAGTAGTTCAAGAATTCACATTGAAAAAAAAAAGTTGTCTGTTGAGTGCTCACTCACTCCAACACTCACCTTTGGGTTAACACAGAAAGTGAAGATTACGAAGGGGGAAAAAAGTCCATGTTTTTAAAACAAAAAAATCTATATACAACAAATACATATTTCTTACCATGTAATTCAAAGAATCTACATTGAAAAATGTAGTCCTTTTGTCACTCAGACACTAGGTCCCTCGCTCTTTGGGCCAACATAGCAAGTACAGTTAACCGAAAAATGTCAATGATTTCACAGGAAAAAATACACCAACATGTTATGCAACAAATGTACATTTTTCAACCAAGTAATGTAGGAGTTGATATTGTAAAAAAAAAAAAATTAAAATAAGACCATAATACATAATACATACATAATACATTATGCATAAACACTAACTTTTTGAGCTGACACTCAAACCAACCCCAAAAATGTCAGTGCTTTTAAAAAAAAAAAAAACAAACAAAAAACAAACCCCACCCCCCCCCCCCCCCCCCCCAGCAAATATAATCTTACTCAGGATAGTAGGAATATATACAGAAAGAAAACACTCCTCACGTTACTCATGCACTTCCTTATTCAACGACATCTTTATTTCAAAGCATGATTCTTATGTTTTATTTTAGAGCATAATGCGGTGAACCAATAAACATTAAAATGTGCTACATGGGAACAGATGCTATACTTTGACTCTAAACTCATGGTCGAGAAGCCATATATACACAGTAATATATATACTAGTTTACTCAGTCATTTACATGTTTACATATGAAATATTGTGCAAATTACTTACACTTTTACAATACTAAGAGATAAAAATCCACAAAATAGGCATTAAAAAAAACAAACTCAGAATGTACTTACAGAAAACATTTCAGGAACATACACAAAGAAAAAATTTCAGGGCTACTCTCTCAGGCAAATAACTACTCTGAATTCATTAAACTACGATTACAAAATATGTACATTGTTTAAAATCAAAAGGCATTTATGTTAAAAAATATTAAAACAAACTTGATTCTCTGTAATTCTGGAATATTCATGAAAAAAAATTCCAAGGGTTGCCATCTCCGTCACTCACTCACTCCAAATACATGAAACTACGATTTCAAAATATGGTCATTGTTTAACGTGAAAATGTACTTATGTCAATAAACAATTTACCCTGTATTTCAGGAATATCCATATTCAATGGGTTATCAAAGAAGTCCATGGGTTATTTTCACACTCAAAGACTTGCTTAAGCTTCTGTCCAAATTCACAAAGATTACAAATTACATCATTTTCTAAAAGTCACTAAGAGTGTTAAACAAGCATTAAGACTAAAAAAATCAGAACTATGCACAGGATTTTTATGAAGAGTCCTAGGATCCCTCTGTCACTGAAAGATTCACTCACACTTTTGTCCCAATACATAAAGCAAATACTACAAAATGTGCCAGTTGTTTAAAGACAAAATACACTTATATCAATAATCAAGCATTTCACTTCATAATTCACGAATTTACATAATTGGGAAAAACTAAGTCCAAAGATTATTCTCTCACCCAAACACTCCCTCAATCTTTGATCCCATAACACGAAGGTCACAAAATATGTACATACATAAATAATACTATTCAAAAATAAACCCAACTTGTAAGGATCATTCTCTCAAACACTTGCTCACACATCTGTCCAGATTACAAAATGTGGGCATTTTCAAAAGTTAAAAAACACTTCCATCAGTAAGTTCACTCTGTTATTCTGGAATATACATTCACTCTAATAGTTCGACAAGTACTCTCACTCATTCATTCACACATGCCTTTCATCCTGAAAGTCTTCATCAAAAGAGCTGCTGGTAACTTGATTCCCTACCATGCACCCTAGGGTGCAAGACATCCCACTAACAGACTGCTTTACCAGACTTACTCCAATCCTAGTAAAATAAAAACAAACATAAAACGACAACAACAAAAACCTCCACAAAATCTCATATCCACTTGTAGTTGTCTACTTAATAATACAAAGTGTTCCGAGTTGTAGACGTTTAAATGACCTGCTGTTGTCATGAGGGACTGATGTTCAGTTTAACCCCAAAACGTGCAAAGTTTGTCCAGTTTTTTTGTGTGTTCACACACATCATGTACGCACACACACATGCTTGCATGGGCATGAACACACAGACACAGACACACACACACATGCATACATGCAAGCATGCACACATACACAGAGCTGAAATGCTATATACACTCATCCTTTAAACACTGCAAAGACGTTTAAAGTAATGTAACAAAATATAACAAATTCAAATCACTGCATTGAATGTTGAATGTAGTCATGCACTTAGCAATAAAAATAAATAGATGGATCAAAAATAATAACATGATAAAAATTGCAATTCTGACCAAAAAAAACCCCTTACTTTTTTAAAGAAAAGGTTGTGGGGGTGTGGTGGGGTGGGGCTCTATCTAGAAAACACAATCAGGTCAACTTTTGTAAAAATGAAAAATAAACTTCATAATTTGAAAATATGCATATGTAACAATAGTCACACAAGTTACATTACTACCGTAAGTATGTTACCGACATTGCAAACCACATAACCTTTGCAATGTACAAGCACTTTTCCAATTATTACTTTCCTACAACATGATACAATATATAACTTTCTTGAGACAAGACTCTACGCAAAGATTATAAAAGAACTATGCTTTCAAAATGTTATATGAGACCAAATTTTTACAAGAGCAAGGGGGGTGGAGGGGGAATGAGTAAAACGATGAAACATATGCTTTTAAAATGAAAAAAAATATCCAATTTTGAAGAATTCAACAACATTACTAGTATGCTCTCTCTCTCTCTCTCTCTCTCTCTCTCTCTCTCTCTCTCTCTCTCTCTCTCTCTCTCTCTCTCTCTTCCTCAAATTATATTCATCCATTTTATGTGCTCTCTAAAATGCAAACAATCTGTACCACAAAAAAGGCAAAAAAAAAGAAGGGAAAAAAGCTCATAAAATAACAGCAAAACGGTATTTTAAAAACAAGGAGAAATGAAACCAAAATTCATGAAAAAAATGAAATCAAAACAAACCAACTACAAAATAAAAAAGCAAAAGAAACAACAAACAGACAAAGCAGACTAAAGCCATATTTTTTTTCATGTACAACTGTACCCTGAACTAGTTAATGCGTGAGATATGTACAGTCTTACGCAAACATACAAGCATGAAAGCAAAACTACCTCTTTCCTAACACGAGACAAAATTACTTTTTTTTTCTAAGAAATATGCTTTCCCAGCCAGGCAAAAATAGTACATAACAGCATAAAACAAACCATGTTAACCATGATCAAAACTCCCTTCCACCCCCCCCCCCCCTCATTAAGTGTATCTATTTTTATTCGAAGATATTATCTCTCTCTATATATACATACATCATCACAACTAACAACAACTTATAAATATAACAATTAATGTGCCAAGTATATTACACGCATCTATCAATCAGTTGCAACCGATACAAAAATAATCTAAATATGATACTAAGATTATTCAGATTAAAAAATATTAAAAAATCCATGCAAATATGTGTTACCCTTAATGGTGGGCCAAAAAACAATCACATACAAACAAACCACAATGGTGCAGTGACTGACATATTCCACATCAGTAACTAACATGAACTGGTAATGACTGAAAACAACATCCCTCTCTTCTCTCTAACCTCCCTGCGCTTGCAACACAACACATGGCAGAACTACATCTGAGGGGGCACAGTCAGGGAATGGGGCAGGCCGCATCACCTTCACTCTGAAACCAACAGTGGACACCAAACCCTCTGGCTGGTGGCCCCACGGCGGCCTAATATTGATGGGCCCCCTGTGGACTCCCCACCCTGAGGATGAGACAGAACGAATCTGGGTGTGGCTGTGGTGGGGGGATTGAAATGAGGGGCGTGGGAACAGCAGGACGGGGACGTTACAGAAGATGAGGCATCGAAAAAAAAAACACACACAAAAAAAACCAGTGGACACTATGGACCTCCTGTACCTCCACTGCTCCACAGTCTGTGCCTCCAAACAAGAGGCATGGAGCTACCTCCAAGAACATGAATAAATTTGAATAAATAATGTCTATTTTACATGGGTAGAGCAACCATCGTTCTAAAGTAAGGAAGCTGGTACATAACCTTCAGAAGCGGTCTGTGTCACACCGTATTTTCATAACCAAACAATTATTTAAATAAGTAGTTTGTGTCACTGTCTTATGATCAAAACAATCATGAAAATAAAGGAGCAGTTTGTGTCAATGTATCATCAAACAATCATTTCAAGAAGCAGTTTGTGTGGATGTATGATCTAACAATCATTTCAAGAAGCAGTTTGTGTGGATGTATGATCTAACAATCATTTAAAGAGCAGATTGTGTCAATGGATCATCAAACATTCGCTAAAATAAAGAAGCAGTCTGTATCAATGTATATTCAAACATTTTTGCACCAATGCTAAAACATGAAATCAACATATTCTGTACAAGAAGCATGATTTAATACACTTTTGCATGTACCTAACCTACTGATTGTGATTTGTTAAAAATCCACCACCACCACCCACCCCCCTCCAAAAAAAAAGAAGGAAAAAAACAACAAAAAAAAGGTAATCTCATAAATTCATCACATTATGATTAATATATTACAAAAACATATCCATACCACACTAGTCTTAAATTCTTGCATCAGACTTACCAAGAGATTTTAGCACAGAAAAAGAATCACATTTAGAACACATTTTTTTAAAATGGGCATGGGTATTATTAACAAAGGTAGGATAGGCTTCTTCACCACAAGAATAAACCAAAGTACTTGCACTCAAATCATTTGTATAATATATACAAATATATATATATATATACATACAAAAAAATATGTGTGTGGCTATCATCATACAGATCAAATCACAACAACAGAAAAAAACAACTATTAGGGCTTTCGTAAAGATATACAAATAGGAACCTAAAAAAAATTTTTTTTTTAAAGGAACTAAAACAAACATGCTGAGAGTAACGAAACAGACAATAGGCAAATGTTATCATAATAATTGTTATCAATGTATCACTACAGTACAATAAGGGAAATAAAAGCATGAACAATGAAAGTTGCAAACTATGCAGACTTTCAAACACCACAGAGTCAGTTCAAGCTTGTGTTCGATCCATTTTTCTTCACGACACCAACAACAACAACAGAGGGAAGTATAAACATAATAAAAGATTCAAGTACGCATTCTAGAACACCACACAAGATAAACAAAAAAAATGGCAAGGGTATTTTCAACATCACGGAAATTACAACAGTCTGTACAGGTTTACTTTTTTTCTACACAATGAAATCAGAAACACCACATGCAACCTAACTTTCTAACACCATGAAATTAACTATGGCCTCTACATACACCCCCCCCCCCTCTCCTCTCTCTCTCTCTCTCTAAACTATCACAATCATCTAAGTACTGAATCTTTTCATCATTTCTTTGTCCAGCCAGACATACATCCTGGGCAGACACAATTTTAAGTCTCTGTTAAGTCATACATATACAAATATCAATATATACTGATCCAAATAGAAATCCAAAAGTAACCAAATCCCATAGATGGTGCTTTAAAAACTTAAAAGAAAATGATTAAAAAAAAAAAAGTTAGTCTGTCCCGAGCCTAAGGCTCATCAGGCTGGTGCTTATCCCCGTTTCTGTGGCGTTAAGCGACTGAGAGTCATAGACCCCCCCCCCCTGGATAGGACGCCAGTCTATCGCAGGGTTAACCCCCAACACAAGGGTACAGGCAGTTTCAGGTGCATAAGGTAACACGTTTGTTCACATAACTCTCAATAAAAAAAAAAACATTCACAAAAAGCAAAGTCCACAAAAAGCAAAGTCCACCATATTTCTGATACAAAAAAAAGTCAAATTTTTGTTTGCTTCAAACTGTGTAAAAAAGAACAGCTTTATTTCTCTTCTCATTCTCCCTACCTGCTCTGCTGATATTCTCTCTCTCTCTCTCTCTCTCTCTCTCTCTCTGTCCCTCTCATGAAGAATGATCCAGAAGCCTGCCCCAACAGGTGTGTGGAGACTACTTCAGCCCTGAATAGAGAAGAAAATAAAAATTAATGAGCTACAAATGTTCCATTTCGACAAACAAAACAAAACAAAACAAAATCGAATCCACCCCCCCACCCCTCCCAAAAAAATGTCACCTGAACTCCCACACATATGAGACCCTTCACCATGAAATGAGTCACATTGCACCTGATTCACTTTTCTGCTAGAAGCCATTCTAGGCATGTTGTGAATGTTGTTATAAAACTATAAGCTTTTTTCTACCTTGTACTGAAGTATCAAGGCGTAACTTTGTTCCCTGTTGCTTTAAATAAAAAGCACATTTTAAAATGCCCAGCTTCTCATCCTCACCATCTATTGCAATGCAGAGTTTATCAGTTTCTCACTTTGTCACTTGCTGATGTCTTAGCCTTTCAATTTTGTAATAACTGGTCATATAATCATCCAACTTTCAATCTGGTTTCTTTTTTTCTTATAATAGATTTTTTAAAAATTGCATACCAATTAAATGCTAATAAAAAAAAAAAGACTTCTGGTGCACGGTGACTTATTATGTGGTGGAGTGTCACATCTTGTTAACTGCTGTCATTCTTGAACAGAGCAAATAATAAGATTTCAAAACTGAAATGAAAATGATCTGTGTTATCCAACCCCTTAAAATTTTTTTTTTTAACTGTTATTTATTTATTTTTTTATGAGATCAGATTTTTTGTTTTCCAACCCTTATTTCTCCTTACATTCATCTATGCAAAGAAAGCAAAAGAACCACCCCCCCCACACACACACACACACACACACACACCTCCTCCACTTGCAATTATTTTTTACTATTACAAGATTCAATTTTGTTCAAGATTTTTTTTGTTGTTCCTCAGTCAGAGCTCCGAGGTTGATCAATGGTAAGATTTTGTGTACGTGACTGTTTTTACCCACCATTAAAGGTAGCCACATTCTGACTTTTCAGGATTAAAAAAATTGTTCGTTTGCTGGTTTGTTTGTTTAGATGCGAGTTTATTCCCAGCTCTATCAGTGGCATGGTTAATGTGGATTTCAACATACAAGTTCGTACACAGACACCATGCAATGTTAGGAACGAAACTTTGTTTTATCTAAATCCTGAAGCTTTCACGATTTTTCTATTTTTGTTGGCTGTTCTGACTGACATGCATGTTTATTCAAATAAACTCTCTTATTCAAATAAACACACACACACACACACTCTCTCTCTCTCTCTCTCTCTCTCTTCTCTCTCTCTCTCTCTTTGTGCACATTTTTGTTTGTTTTGTTTTTGCACTTTTAAAAAAACGACTTTGAATTGTTATTAATTTTTTTTTAATTGTTATTGTTGTTTTCATATATTTTTTATACATTGTTTGTTTGTTTGCCTTTTGTGTCTGTATTGGTTCATTTTATAATCCTAAGAATGGAGGCTGGACGTAAAAAAAAAATATATAAAAAGCACATACGTGCTTATTCATTTTCCTAGAGATAAAAGACTTTGATTTGATTTGATTTGATTTGACACACACACACACACTCTCTCTCTCTCTCTCTCTCTCTCTCTCCTCTCTCTCTCTCTCTCTCTCTCTCTCTTAGATTTAAGAGAAAAAAAACAAAAAAAACAACCTCTGCCCGGAACTTAACCCCCCCCCCCCCCCAAAAAAAAAAAAAGAAGAAAAAAAAAGAAAAGAAGAGAACTCACTCTCAATAATCGCTGGCAATGCTCCAAAATCTGCTCAGCATGGTCAAGGGCAAACGTGGCATCCCCCTGGCTGTACACGTCAGCAGGAATCTGGCGATACGTCTTCACATCGGGGTAGCACATGCGCGCGTGGGGCCCAACACGAGACTCCAGTTGCTGTGCGAGAAGCGTCAGCGTAGGTTCATTGCCGTGGGCCACACTCCTCGCCAGAAACACAAGGTTGTGGCAGTCAAAGTCACAACTGTCTGCATCGCGACGAAACAGTACCGCCTTGAGAGCTTTTTCCGCTGCCTGTAAGAAGGAAACAGCGCTGATGAATCAGACATCTAGCTGATGAATCAGACATCTAGCTGATGAATCAGACATCTAGCTAATGAATCAGACATCTAGCTGATGAATCAGACATCTAGCAGTTGACATGCTTCACAGCTGTCAGTTTTCCCTCACTTCCAGCTCCTCTCAGCTGCTAATTAATCCATCCCATCCCAGCCCAGATGGGGGCCAGCTGGTGCTCTTTATAGCAGGAACTGACCACACTTGGGACTAGGTAAAAGGAAAGGGCATGCTAAATGTAACACCCTCTTGACTGAGTGATGTTGGATTTGTGCACTGTGGCTTCTATAGCGAGGTACCAGGCTTGAGTTGCGTTTTGGATGGCTGCCAACGCCAAGTACACACAGTGCATATCCACAGCGCACAAATCCAACATCACTCAGGTAAGAAGTACTATATTTAGCGTGCCCTCTCCTTTTCCCTAGTCCAAGTGTGGTCAGCTCCTGCTATAATAAGCGCCAACTGGCCTCGTCTGGGCTGGGCTGGGCTGGGCTGGATGAATTAGCAGCTGAGAGGAGCTGAAAGTGGGGGAAACTGACAGCTGTGTATCCAGCAAAAACTCAGTCAAGGGTCCTGGGCCCAGTCAGTGTTAAAAGTAGCACGCCCCTTCCTTTCACCAAGTCCTATTGGGGTCAGCCCCTGCTATGACTAGCACCAGCTGGACTGGGATGGAATGGATAGCAGTTGTGAGTAGCTGAAAGTGGGGGGACCTGACAGCTGTGAAGTGGTCCAGACTGTTTGTCTTCTATCTCATAGGTCCATGAAGTTGTGGGTTTGAATCTCAGTGAAGTAAAGAATGCAAAACCAGTATCACTTTTAAAAGATCAATGAACTATACAATCCACCTAAAAGGGTTGTAATCATAAACCTATCAGATCAAAATCTGTTTTACAAAAAGCTTCCTAACTTTTCATACAAAAGAAGTTAACCAAAACAACCCCAAGCACAACAAAAACTTTAAACAACAACAACAACAACAACAACAACAACAAAACCCCACTGGTATTATCAACTGGTCTGAAGGTAGATCTGGTGTTAGCAATGAACGGGGCTCACACAGCAAGCAAGTGACATCACATGAGGTAGAAAACTGTTGTCCTAGGTCAAGTATGACTGTGTGGTATGATAAATTATGTAATGGGGTGGGCATTCGGTTTTAAAACAGTTGCACCAGAAATTTTGCATCCTATACAACTTTGATCATCATTAGCAAAAGTCGATAGTTCAGACTTAGGTTCTGGTGTAGATTTGTCCACATTTGTGGCGCTCCACCACGAAATGAGTCGCTTAGCACATAACCCACTTTTCCGCTAGGAGCCATTAAAGGCAGGTAGGGTCAAGTTGGCAATTTTGAGATTTTGATTGATTATTAAAGTAAAGCCATTATTCTACCTTATAGTGAAATATCAAATCATAATTTTGTTTCCTTTTGCCTTTAAACGTGTTTTTAAAATACCCAAGCCCTCATTCTGACCACCTATTAGGATGCTAAACTTGTCAATTTCTCATTTTGTGATTTCCTTCAGTCTAGTATTTTAACTTGCAATAACTTTTCCTAGAATTGTCCGATTTTCAATCTGTTTTTTGTATTGTATAGCCATTTTATTGCAGTTTGATAACATGTCAATAACTCAAAATTGATCTCTGGTGCAATGCGTCTCATTATGTGGTGGAGCGTCACATTTGTGCATCAACATCATTGACAACATTCCTGAGTCACATGATACTGCTTAACACAATGACCACTGAAGAATTCCCCTCTTTATATAAGAAGTTCACAGGATGGCTAAGATGTTCACCTGCCTAACAAGTAAACTGTGGGGTTCTGGGTTTGACTCCCAACCTGGCTCTTTCTTTCCAGTTCCACAAGAAAATCAAACTTATCATTAAAGTCCTTTGGGTGAGACTATAAACTGAGGCCCAGTGTGCAAATGAACGGAGAACATTTTGTGCACACAATGAGAAAGGGTAGGTCATTTCATGCCAGTAGGAAGGGAAGTCAAATTCTTTTAGAAATACGTAGGTGTGTGCATGTACATGCATACACGCACATGTGTGTGTGTGTGTGTGTGTGCATGCGTGCATGCGTGTGTGTGTGTGTGTGTGTGTGTGTGTGTGTGTGTGTGTGTGTGTGCGTGTGTGCATGCGTGCATGCGTGTGTGTGTGTGTGTGTGTGTGTGTGTGTGTGTGTGTGTGTGCGCGTGCACATGTGCACCCATGAATTGTGTGTCACACAAATGAGATGTAAGCATTCATATTTCCTTGCATGAGTATGCCTGAGTGTTGTGTCATTGTCTGCTTTCACCTGTGTCCAGTTCCAGCACTAATTCATTCTCACCTGATGACACTGGTAGCAGACCCAGTTGTGCCCCCTTTCACTGGATCCATTAGCAGCTTTTGCAGCGTCCACATCTGCCTGAGCTTGTTGGAACCAGCGCCCACCTTCCCCTGGCTGGGGGTTCGGTTCTTGATAGCTTTGCCCATGTCCCCTGGACCTTGATCGACCTTGATAGCCTCCACTTGCCTCAGATTCAAAGTCTGACCGATGTTGCCTGCCTCTAGCATGCATGTTTGTGAAGAAGCCCCAGTTGAAGGTGGAGCTAGATCGGAAGAAGTCCTCATTGCCGGCACTGTCACTGGCACCAGTGCCATCAGAAGGAAGTGTCTTCCCTTGCTCTAGCAACTTCACATAGTTCTGAATAGCTTGCGTCACCTCGGTACAGAACTGTTCATTTCCCATGTTTTTGTCTGGGTGCCAGCGCAGCAAAAGTCTCTTCACAACGCGTTTCCTGTCCTTGAGGTCCGGCAGCTGCCAAGCCTCAGTGAGCAGAGATCGGATCTCTGCAAGAACAGCTCTCATCTCTAAAGGTTTGCTGGATTCTTCCTCAGGAGCCTCTTGAGGCTGAGCCACGACTACCAGTGTGGTCCCTGTGCCTCTGCGCACAAATTTGTACAGTCTGAGGGTGTTCACCTCCTCCGTCCCACGAGGGCCCAGGTCGACAAGATAGCGCCGGCGCAGCTGACTGGCATTTTGAGCATTCTGAGGAGGCAGCTCTCTCACAATGATGCCGTAGATGTAGACAGGTCCGCTGTCTGCATTGCTGGCTTGTGTGTCATCATCAATTTCAGGATCATCAACTTCAAAGCCCACATGCTCCCCTCTGTAGAAGCCAGAGAAGGCATTGACTAAGTGGTGATGAAAATGAAGGGGAACAAAGGCTCCTGCTCGTGGGAATACAACATCATCCAGTTCACTGCCAAATGAGCACAATGGAATACGTTTTTCATTCAAGACTGCTTTTGCCCGTTCAGGCCGTTTCAGAATGCAGAAAAGCAAGAGGCTGTCCAAATGTACCCAAAGCACAAAGTCTAAAGCTTGTGCAAGAATGTGGATGCATGTTTCTTTTTCGTCTTCATTCAAATTTCTGGTTGCTTCTGCTGCCGTGTAGACTACAGCCGTCTTTGGATTCCCTCCATTTTTTTTCCAGAAGGCTATCTTGTTATGCTCAGTGCCTGGCACTGGTTGGTTGTTCAAGGTCACAACTGTCTTTAGCTCTGGTACTTCGCTGACAGAGACTCGCTCTAAAGTTCGTCTAACTTCATTTGCATTCTCCTCTGTGAACTGTTGGTTTGAAACCTTGTATTTGTGGTGTACGAGTCTCACAATTGCCTGAAGAACTTTAGGATGACATAGAATTGCAACAAGAGGGTTAGACCTATCTGCTGCTTCAGCAACACTCAGGATTTCATCCGGGATGATCTCATGGGCAATCTCTGACATCAGAACAATTCTGTGGTTTTGAGGCAGTCGCTGTATGTCCTCTTCTGCCGCACTGACTTTGATTTGGAGTTTTGTAAACCCAAGGAAAAAATGCATTCCATCAGGAGGTGTGTTGAATCTGTCCCCCAAAAAAGCATCTTTGAAAATGAGTTGGGTGCTTCTCTGGAGACTCTTCTCCTCTGTGGGTAGGTAAAGAGCATGCACACTAATTTCCTTTTGCTCTTCTGTGCCGTCTCTGAGACATCTGAACAGTCCATCCACTGCTTTTTGCACTATTTTCAGCTCCTCCACATGCAAAGGTTCATCACCTGATTCGGTCTTCATCCATTCAAGCACACGAGCATAATGGTTTGCAGTGACTTTCTCTGTGGCACCAAGCTTTTTGAACAAATTGTTGTACTTGCCAAACTGATAGGGTGCCTTTTCAATGTGGCCCTTAATCATTTCATTTTCCCGCAGATCCACAACAACATTTGCAGGCTGAAGCATCTGACTGTTGTCAATGTCACAGATGATTTTCAGGTCCCTCAGAGCAGTAAGATCTTCATTTTGCAACTGATCCTCCATATACTGGTAGAGTGCTTCCATCACCACGATCAGCAGATGTGTATTGCTTGCTAAAGAAGCAAAAATACCACTGCCCTCTTCTCCTCCAAGTCTGTTGCAAACGTTTCTGGCATGCTGAATAACTTTTTCTTTTGGTGCTCTGTCTTGCAGACCCAGCTGCGACATCACTGAAGTCGATGCATTTTGGCCAGAGAAGTAGAACGAGTGTGGATCAGAACAGGAATCCATCAGACAGCTGCTGCTCCACACTAGATGTAAGCTGCGTTCTAGACAGCTTTCAGCAAAGGACACAAGTCGCCTCTCACAGAACGAAGGAGCAATTTTCTGCAGCTGTTCTCCTTTTTTCGTAGACATCCAGTCCAAAGGTAGTAAAAACCGAATGGATCGAACTTTCTGCAGAAGTCCACTCTGGGCAATGTTCTTCCGAGAGAACAGATGGCGGACTAATGTCTGTGATTTTCGGATGACCTCTTCTGTTAGTTCAGTGGTCCTGTCTCGTTCTAGTTCTTTTGCAAAAGACAAAAACATGTCATCAGTGACTTCACATATCATCCCACATGCTGTCATGAGGCCTTCCCATTTGGTAGAATTGAATGGTTTTGGAGGAATTCTCTCTGGACACATGACCTGAAATACTGCGTTATGTGGAGAGTAAAAGTCCTGAGCACTGCGAAGCCTTCCAGTGACCTCAATGAAAGCAGTGACCTTCAACTGATTACACAGCCTTTTCTGTCTTCATTCAAGATGTCCTTGTCATAGACACCCTTGAAGAAATTCTCTCTGAGAAAATCCATATGGTCAGCAATTGCAATACGGGGCAGGCTGTCAAAAGTAGGAAGCAGATACTGAGCATAGAACTGAGCAATGGACACTTTTTCAAAGCCAAGATAATCAGCCAGTCCAGATGGAACAAATTCCGTACACAGAAGTGTCAGAGGGCATGTTCTTTGCTTGCTCCACTCAGAAAGTCCTGCCTGAGGCACCGATTTTGACAAGCAAATGACTGGCACTGAATCTTTTGCTGAAATCAGTTTTTCATCCAGGGCTGGAAACACAGGGAGTTTTTTCAGTTTGTTCTTCAGTTCTGTTTCATTTGCACTGCAATCTTTCAAAACTGCCAGATTATAGGTGAAATAGTCCAAAATAACTCGGCCATTGCCATGGGACTCTGAGAGATGGTCTGCACAGGAAGCAAGAGCATGCAACAGAGCTCTGGGGTGGGAGATGGAGGCCACAAGCTTACTTGCAATGCTGCGCTCAAGATGATCTAAAAATGGCAGTGGAAGATTTTTCAGGATTGTCCACAAGGCGCTATTTGAAGAATCAGCAGCGGAAGACCGGTAGACCACTTTGTGCAGGTCACAAAGAGGATAGAGCATGGGAGTGTCTGGACTCTGTTCCCCTGGTGAATTTTTCTTCTTCAGCGTCACTGGTATCAGACACCACTCATTCATGACATGAAGCATTTCTTTTGCCCTCTGGCGAATCTCCTTCTCTTCATTCTTGATCTTTTCAGCCCTGTCAGGGGTGCTTTCTACTTTTACAAATGGCTTTGCTCCCTTCACATCCTTTTGGTTTGGGTCATCTCTCTGTGGCTCAGCTGGTGTGTTTTCAGGCTTCAGCTGTGCTTCCAAGAATTTCCACAAGTCCTTCAACCAGGTCTGGAATGGAAACATGGATTTTTCAAACCTGCAAGGTGTTCCTGCCCTCAGACGTGAATCTGTCAGAGTCTTGCTCAGTCTACTGGCAAACATAGGGATGTCTAAACCTTGGAGTACTGACTTTGTTTGGTCATTGATGCAGAAGAAATCTCTGATGCTTCGATGCAAGAATTCATCGGCAGAGCCAGGCAGGAGATGGCTGAATTGAGACAGGATGGGTTTGGGCATTGTGTCAGCGCTTCTGAACCAGTGTAAGACTCCAGATTGCCGGAGAGAAAGTGGCAGGCCGTCCAGACCCTCCCAAAACTCTTGGTCTTCCTTGATGAATTTGACCAGGTCATGGACATCCTCAGTGGCACGCAGCGATGTCTCACTCACATTCCTGGGCAAATCATGGATGTTGCATCCCCAAGGCATACCTTGACCCGCTGACCTCAGAAAGGTCAGCACACTGCCGGGTGTCACCTCCTTGACATCTTCCACATCACTGCTTTCGAAGGCTTTATAAATGCGGAATGGGGCCTCCACCACCTTCATGTTTAATCGCTTCATGATCGCCTCAAGCCGTTTGGACAACTCTTGTGCTTTTGAATCATCTGCTTTCTTGGAGTCTGACACTGAGGAAGACCCTCCCACAGACAAAACAACTGGTTTAGCAGCGACTTCCTTCCGTATGGAGGTCAACAAGTTGTTGAAAAACCCTGGGAACCCTTGCTTTCGAACAGCTGGAACCCATTCCAGTTCAGGCAACTCTGGATGCTTCACAGCAAACAGTGGCAGTTCTTTTGCAGCCACAGTTCTGTACACCTCCTTTGCCAGGTTTGACCATATTTCTGATTTGGCGTCACCTAGACATGGGAAAAGCTCATGATACTGTTGAAGCCTGCGATTCTTCAGAGGGTCTTCAAGGTTCTTCCCATCTGCAGGAAAGAGGGCTGTTTTCACATGCTTCAGGGCTGTCAGGTATGCTGGAACAACAACTCCACTGACAATGATTTCATTCCACTCTGACTTTATGTCGCCTTTATTATTTCCGCTGTCCCACAAATTTCTGCGTGTTTCATGATCCAGAGCAAAATGACCATTGACGTGCATGGGCAGACTGGTGGAGACAGGTAGTGGCAGGGTGCAAAAGGCCTGATGCTTTACGGCTTTTGGTTTTGGGGAAGCAGCATTTCCTGTGTCTGCAAGTCTGACGGCCACACCTCCCCGTGGTAACACTCTGAAACTTCCCTTGCGCCAGTCTTCCTGGAGCGTGGGGGACAAGTCCTTCTTTTCAGCAAAACCAAGCCTGTGAACTGTCAGCCACTGCTCACTCCTGCCTGTTGAGTCACACAGGCTGAATTCCACCTCAGCCTCACAGACATCGATGTCCTGAACATTCGTAGTGGATTTCTTCAAGGTCTGTGAAGCCTTCTGCAGAGAAGTGCTGAAGCGGGTTGCCTGCTGCGTACTACTGCCCTCCACTGTTTTGCTGACCTCAAACTGCTGCTCCAGTGAGCCATCCTCCTTGACACAATAAATTCCAAGTCTCTGCAGGTGGTTCAGGAACAAAAGACACGTACCCATCTCGTCTTTGAAAGAGTCCAGCAGTCCCTTTACTCTCTCTTCAGTGACAACTTCATTCTTGATCTCTGAGGCCTCTGCCATTTCTGCTGTGCGGAGGGGAAATCTGAACAAGGTACCGGACTGAGACATGTCTATGGCACTGCTGAGGTAGCCCGACATGAAGTCGGGGTACTCCTGTCTCACTCTGTCAAAGTTTGAGAACTTGACGCCTGGCTTGTCACGTTGGGCGTTGGGAACATAACGACAGTTTGGATCAAGGACACAGATCACGTCCTTCTTATCATCTTCTTTAGTCCAGAAGGATGGCACATCAGTGATGTGAAATACGGCGTTAAAACCAACACCGTACTGTCCAATCTTCAGAGCCTCCTGCCCTTTGCTGCCCTTGCCCAGATTCTGTATGCCTTGCATGTCTGCACTTGTGAAGGATTTGTTGTTGTAAAAGCAGACTGCTGGACCCTGAAGAACCTCCCATTTGTCAGGAACCTTTTCTTTGGGAAGGTTTCGAAAATCCATGATCAGTTTGGCTTCTGTGGCTCCAGCATCATCTGCATTCTGTAGCAGTTCCTTCCACAAAGACGAGTCAAAGGTGTACCCTTGCAGAAGACGTTCAATTCTCAATGTTAGTTTTTCATGCTGCCCAAAAGCTTCTGTATCAACAGCAAATGGTTCAGTCATGGTGTCATAGTCCCCCTTTTTCTTAGTCTTCACTCCCAGCACCTGGGCAATGTCAGGAGCAATCAAGCCATTGACAAACTTCATGCGGTCAGATCCTGTGATCCAATCACAGTCATCCACACACATTAGGTTGGCTGGCTGCAAGCGGCAATCACGGTCAGGGAGATACACATGGTTTACGTCCAGCGACTGTGGAGATGTCTTCACGATCTCTGCAATCAGTTGGGCGAGGCGAGGGTTCAAGAGCGACCACATCCTCTGGTAACACTTCATCAGCATATTTTTCATACAGTCTTTCCAGCACCGAGAGAACGTCATCTGCCTCAAAATGCTCTTTTACTCCGACTGTTTGGAAGAAGAGTTTGTAAGACAGAAGACTTTTTTCCATTTGGAACAGGTGTGGTGAACAGTCGTGTTGACAGGTGAATGCCACATGGGATGGATGAACAAAGTCATTCCCAGTCCACACCACATCCTCCAGGTGAAGCGCACTCCGAACACTCTCACACACATCCTCTTCTTCAGCCTGCCTCAAACTTGTTGTCAGATAGGAATAAACATCTGTGGTGACAGACTGGACATGCTCTCGTTTGACGTCACTGTTTGCTTTGCAGTGCTCTATCACAGCTGTCAGCTGTTGGACAGCCAGCTTGTGCAGCTCTTTGTCACTGTACCTTTTGTCCACTGTTACGCCAAGTGCTCTCAGCACATCTGTCTTCTTTGACATGAGATACCCTAATGATACCCTCAGCATTTTGGTGTTGAGCAGTTTCACGTTGCAAGACACCAGGTTCTGAAGAGAATCTAAAAACAGCTCTCGTGGTGGAGCAAGAGGACAGCCACTCGATGGCGAGTTTCCCGCCCAAGTGAAGGGCCAGTCATCTGGTCTGGGCAACACAGGTAAGAACGCTGTCTCTGACAATGCCTTGATCACAGTTTTTGGGCAGCTTTCAAGTATGTTTTCCGAACTGTACCCTTTTGAGCTTGCAAGGTAGTCAATCAGGTAGGAGGCTCGAGCCATAGCCGCATCTTTGGTGCTTTCGTCTGCATTCAGCCGACAGACAGACTCTGCTCTCTCAAGCACTCTTTCCCACGGCAGCTCATCTTTGATCATTCCCAAAGTGACCAGCCGAGCCAAGATTGTGAAGTCACAGAAATCAACTTTGACTACTTTCTCCCCGTCATTCTCCTTCACTGCCTTAGCTTGCGGGAAAAATCCCTCCGATGGCAGGAACAGTTTTGAAATTTGTCCGCTCGGATGGATCAGTTCAGTGGGCTTCCTCAGCCGACAGCTGTGTTGGCAGGGGATACAGGGGCTGTCCCTGATGAGCTGGTTGATGTCTGGGTCACTCTTCATCAGAGCGTGGCGCAGCAGGCTGTCCCTGCACTCTGGCTGCCACCACTGGTGCTGCAGATGGGGGAAGAAGAAATCTCTGTAGAAAGCATGCTCCGTGATGACGTGTTTCTCGAACGCTCCCTCAGGCCCCTTCTCCTTCATGAGACTGCAGATGAAAGGCGGGACATCAACAAGATACCCGGGCCCCTTCCAAAATTTCTGCATGCACTCCCACGCCAGTTTGCCACACGGTGATTCCCTGAAGTCCTGCTGTAGGAAACGAGCATCAGGAAAGACACCCATAGCTCTTGGTCGGGCACTGGGAACACTCTACTGGTGTCTGACTGCAGGTGCTGGTAGAAGCTGTCCACCAGGTGTCCCACGCTGTCTGTAGGCCACAGCTCATAGTAGCGGCGATAGTCGGAATCCATTGCTGCTTCTGTGCTCAGCAACTCCAACAGCAGAAAGTAGGCTCGCACAACAGGGTCATCGAAGAGACCGGTGTTCCATGAGGACTCCCCAGCATCCAGATCATCTTCCGTTTTTTGCAGCAAGCCCCGGCGGTCGGAGGTGAGGGCAAATGTGCCATTGATGTGGACTGGCAGAGAGAAGCGTACCATTTCCTCTGGCAAAGGCAGGAAGCAGAAGAGGTGGCCTCTGTTGTAGAACCCACTGGGGCTGTCTTGTAAGGAAGTCAGCTGACCTTCACTCACAGACACCGCCACTGCTGCAAGGGGCACCAAGCCTTCCTGTCTGTACTCCGCCACCATTCTAGCTGATCTGTCAATTCCCGAGGCCCATGCCACCTGCCAGTGTGTCACGCTTTTGCTGGCTTCCACACCACAGACACTTTTTGCCTCTTCTGTCACGCTCAAGTCGATGCATACTTTCTGATGCATTTTTATGTCCTTGTTTCTGTCTGACCAGTGATCTTTCATGAGCTGGAGAATGCTCCTGCTGCCAATCTGAAGCTGTGGGGGATGCACAATTGCTGATGTCTCTTCCTTTCTGACAATCAGAAGACAGTCTTTTAGCTGAGGATCTGCAATGTGACTGGGTAGATAGTACACTTCAATTTGCTTCACGTTCTGTGTAAACATCACAAGAGCACCAGCTTTCTCCAGCAACATTCTGAGAAACTCCCGACGCTTCGGTTCTGAATAACTGTCCTTCTTCAGTTTGCTTTCCGCTGCCTGGCTGGCTGTTCTCAAAGGGAAACGGAACAACGTTCCTTCAAAATGAATCTCTCTGTTGCTCCTCAGTGTGCATCCAAACACGTTCTGGAATGGTTCAAACTGTTCTGGCATTCTCGCAAGTAAGGCTTTGTTAACTGCCTTGGTGAAGTCAAGCTGAACTCCTCCTCTCCCTTTCCTGATGTACTTGACCTGGGGATCAAACATGGCCATTTTGTGTCTGCTGATAAAGGAAGGGCCTTCAGTCAAATTGTAAACTGAATTGAAACCCAGTCCGAACCGGCCAACTTTGGTACTGTCATCTCTCTTTGTTCCTGAACCAAGTCTGACAATGTTCTCAAAGTCTGCATCAGAAAAGTCTGCATCATTGTAAGCCCAGATGGCAGGTCCTTGCAAGGAAGCCATTTCTTCATCAATCAGATTTGATCTGGAAGCGGAGTTTTTCTCGTTCATCCAGAAGAAAACAGACCCTGGTGGCCCCTGCATCATCTGCATTTTGAATGAGTTCTTTGGGGACTGAGAAGCCATCAGTGTACGATTCCTTCAACAGGTTGCTGAGGCGATCAGTGAGGTCCTCGTGCTGGCCATAGCTGAAGTCCAGCTCTTCTACCTCTGTCAGAGCACGTTCCTTCATGTTTTTAGCACGAAGAGCCACAGCAGTGCTGTTTGAAATGTCAGGGTGAACAAAGTAGATCTCAAACCCTTCGTCAGCAGGATCCATGTGATTCACGTTACTGGATGGTCCAGGATTGACGGTGCAATCCTCCGCAGCCATGAATCTCAACACATCCCTGTGGCCTGGACTGACAATGGGCAGCAGGGTCTTGCCATCACAAGCAGCCTCACTTCTTCTCAGCACATCCAAAATCTGTTTGACCAGCAGAAAGTCTGAATGGAAGTCTGGGTGTGAAGCCTCGTAAGCTAAGTGGCTGGACTGAATTTCCGACAAAACCTCATGCAGCATCCTCTCACTTTGTCGCTCAGAACTCCCACAGGCTTGCAGCAGATCTCTGACACCCTCCATCTGTTCAGGAGAAGCAATTTCCATGGGCAGTGGAAATCTGAAAGGCTTCAGATCAATGTCACCGGGCTGGCTGTGTATCCAGAACTTGTCTGGCCTGGCAAACCTCTCCCCAGTTTCCACCAACACACAGCTTTCCTCTTGAAGATTTCTGACAGCCCATAAGCGGAGCTGGTAGCTTGCCAAAAATTGAAACACTTCTTTTAAGATGAGTTTGTACTGGGATGCTTCCTCCTGCTCGAAGCTGGCCAGGATGTTTTTCCAGATGCTGCCAGACGTCTTCCTGCTGGGCTTCTGTGGACACTTGCAGCTGGTGAACAACTTCTTCTGGCAATCCTGGAGTCATTGTTGGTCTGACCGAGCCTGTGATCTTCATCAACCTGGGACTGCTCATTTCTGCTGGCCGCACCACCACTGGGCTGGAGTTGAGGGACAGAGACCTTGGGTAGTCATTAGGCCTGTCTGCATCCTGGACACAAGGCAGGCACTGGAATCCTAGCCATTGTCTGCAGTGCAGCAGGGCTGACATTTTGTCCAAAGTTCTTCAAATACCTGAACAATGCTAGCGACATCTTTTCAGCCATTTCTCCCTGATCCTGGGAACACAGGTCAGAAATTCCTTTTGCTACATCTTCAACATCTGTTGCTTTCACTTCTGCTTCCCTTCTCAGTCCCAGTTTTCTAAGTCTTTTCAGCACTTCAGACTTAGCAAATTCTCCACTTGGGAACAAAGTGCTCTGCTGAGAATGGAACAGTTCCTTCAGGAGAGGCAGGGATGGATCATACAGATCTCCGGCTGTCCTTAGTTCACCAGAATCTGTTCTGACAAAGGGTATGGACCTCGCTGCTGCCAAAAGAGAGGCTTCTTTCATCAAATGCTTGTTCTGGAGAAAGTATTTCATGAATTTGACGACATCATCCCTGGAATATTGCTGGTTTTCTGCAGCCATGTTGTCCATGATGTCCTGGACAATTTGAATGAGTTTCATTTCCACAGCACCCAGGCGAACAGCAGCACGACGTTCTGGTGCAGTGCACTGAAGAAATGTTGTAGATGGCAAGACTGGGGGAAGATCTTCAGGACCTACAGAACCAACCTGGCTGACGCTGACAGGTTGTCTTGTCAGTGCATCTGTGAAGAGCTCCAACTGCTGCAACAGCGAGGGCAGTTGTCCTCCATCCCCAAGATTACTGATGAAGTGGACCAGAGCCTTCTTCTCCTCGTTACTGGTAGCAGCATTAAAATCTCTGACGGCGCGTTGTTTGAGCTCTGGATCCCCATCAATCTGTTTGACAGCTTTCAGAACGCCTTGGTCTGAAGGGTAGTTGACGAAGGTTCCCAGCACCTTTCTGTGACTGGCGATGAAGTCTGGCAGCTTCTTCATCACCGTGATGCCCAGCTTCCTCAGAGCGGAAGCCAGGGGCTTTGACAGAGAGATGAAGCCGTTAGCCTGCCTACACACGTACACGCCCTTCAGAGGGTACAGCCTCTGTGAGCCGTCACTTGACGAGCCGTGCTGCTGCACTTGGATGGGCATCAGAGGTATGTCCGAGAAAGGAGACAGGTCGTCCACTGAAGCAAGGTACTGCCACACTTTCTGGATCCAGGTGTCGTCACTGTGTGCTGTGGGCTCCCTGCCCGGGAATCTGGCCTGCAGACTTCTGCGCAGGAGTCCGGAGATTCTGGGGTCCTTCTTGTGCAGAACATCCAGAGTGGACAGCTCTGAATAAACAAAACAAAAATGGCCATATTGGGTAAAATGCATAGTGCCCGGTCTTTTCCTGTTCTCTACAGGAGGTCTGCTCACTGGCCTCAGCCGATACATTCCAACTTCTGGGCAGCATATAAACAAGTTTGATTGAACAAATTTCATATTTGATAGAGAGAGAGAGAGAGAGAGAGAGAGAGAGAGAGAGAGAGAGAGAGAGAGAGAGAGAGAGAGAGAGAGAGAGAGCTTAGGCAAAGTAGAATCACAAACATGGTAAGTTGTGTGTGTTTGTTTTTTTAAGTAAAAGAAGATGTGCATTTTCTAAGATGTTTTTTCAACTGTCTTATATAGACCAAATTTCATGAGTTTTAGGTTAGTGCATTTAGGGAAAAAACTTTTTTTTAAATGCTCTTTTAAAGATGGGCAAAACCCGGTGTAGACAGATCAAAACAAGGCCAAAACACAACAAACATTTACCGGTCTTTAAAGGACAAAATAAGGACAAAACACAACAAAAGTTTACCGGTCTTTAAAGAACAAAATAAGGCCCAAACACAACAAATGTTTACCGGTCTTTAAAGGACAAAATAAGGCCCAAACACAACAAATGTTTACCGGTCTTTAAAGGACAAAATAAGGCAAAAGATGTTTACCTGTCTTTAAGGCAAAACCTGGAGGTGTAGACAGATCAAAACAAGGCCAAAACACAACAAACGTTTACCGGTCTTTAAAGGCAAAACCTGGAAGTACAGATAGATAGAAACAAGGCCCAAACACAACAAACGCTTACCTGTCCTGGCAAACTGACTCAGGTCATTGGCCGCTTCCTCAGGAACGTTGAAGTCGCAAAAGTCCGTCTCCAGGCCTGGGAACAGCCCCACAAGCTCCTCGGGGCACCAGTAAACAAAGGACACCGGCTTGGTCTTCTTGCTCTTTTTCTGCACTCGGGGCTTAAAGGTCTCAAAGCTGACCCCATCGGCCAACGGCAGCAGACAGGTGTCAAGCAGAAGTTTCTTGTCAAGCCGGAAGAGGTAGTGCAGGAGAGCGAGTTTTTCTGAGCGGCTGAGATGCGACAGGTGGTTACAAGTCAACTGCCGAACCTTTGTAGGCTGGATCAGTTCCACTCTCCTCAACAGGCCAAACTCCTTCAGCGAATTGTGCACATGGTCTGGCAGCGCGACCAGTTTCTGCCCTGCGAGGGTGTAGACCTTGATTACTGCTGCCTGGACCTCTTCGGAAAAACTCTGACTGAAGCGTTGCAGTACGGCTTTCATGATGGCTACCCAGGAACCGCCGTTGACGTGGCTGAAGAACACAGCCTCCTCCTCCAGAGAGGTGTAAAGAGGCTGCAGGAGTGGCTTCCACCTGTCCTGGACTTCTTGAACATCTGGCCATGCAGCGTAGAACTTTTCAATGTCGTCGCTGTGCAGGTCCTTCAATCTAGAATCAAGTTAAATGAAAAAAAATTTTTTTTTAAAGTTTCGATTCCTATTCTATGTCAGTGTTGTACAGATCCTTCAATCTGGGATTAAGTTAAATAAAAAAAATATTGTATTTTAAAGTTTCGATTCCTATTCTATGTCAGTGTTGTACAGATCCTTCAATCTGGAATTAAGTTAAATAAAAAAAATATTGTATTTTAAAGTTTCGATTCCTATTCTATGTCAGTGTTGTACAGATCCTTCAATCTGGAATTAAGTTAAATAAAAAAAATATTGTATTTTAAAGTTTCGATTCCTATCCTATGTCAGTGTTGTACAGATCCTTCAATCTGGAATTAAGTTAAATAAAAAAAATATTGTATTTTAAAGTTTCGATTCCTATTCTATGTCAGTGTTGTACAGATCCTTCAATCTGGAATTAAGTTAAATAAAAAAAATATTGTATTTTAAAGTTTCGATTCCTATTCTATGTCAGTGTTGTACAGATCCTTCAATCTGGAATTAAGTTAAATAAAAAAAATATTGTATTTTAAAGTTTCGATTCCTATTCTATGTCAGTGTTGTACAGATCCTTCATTCTGGAATTAAGGGGGTGGGATAGCTTAGTGGTTACAGCCTTGAGCTCGTGATCTGAAATGTTCTATGATCTGAAATGTTATGCCATCAGAAATGATGTCATCAGAAATGTTATGTGATCAGAAATGTTATGTGATCTGAAATGTTATGTGATCAGAAATGTTATGTGATCAGAAATGTTATGTGATCTGAAATGTGTAATCAGAAATGTTATGTGATCAGAAATGTTATGTGATCTGAATGGTAATCAGAAATGTTATGTGATCTGAAATAATGTTTGATCTGAAATGTTGTGTGATCTGAATAATGTGTGATCAGAAATGTTATGTGATCTGAAATGTGTATTCAGAAATGTTATGTGATCTGAAATAATGTTTGATCTGAAATGTTGTGTGATCTGAAATAATGTGCGATCAGAAATGTTATGTGATCTGAAATGTTATGTGATCTAAATGTTCTCCCATTACACAGCAATTACCTCATAGAGCTCTCTGCTGTTGTACAAAAAACAAAAACAAATGTATGTCAATTACAGAACATCTTGCGCACACTTTAAATCCTGTTCCCCTTTTCGGAAGAGTAGGCTATTGTGTGCCAGTGGGAACAAATGACAAGACTTACAAAACTGCAACCACACAGGGACTGGATGTAAAACAGCACATGAGTGCTTATTCCACTATCCTTTATATAAAAGAATAAATAAATAAATTAAATAAATACATAATACTATTGTAAAAAACAACAACAACAACAAAAACCAGCACCACCAAAAGAAAATGTGCCTTACTCCCTTTTCTGTGTACAAAAACATGCAGAAAATTAAATATGCACAGGAAGAGGGGGGGGGGGGGGGAGCAGAGGAAGAATAGCGTTGTGGTTAAAGCGTTGAGCCCGTGATCTGATTACCTGGGATCGAGCCATTGCCCAAGCACCCATTTAAGCACGCAGAACATCTTGTGCACACATTAAATCCTGTTCTGCTTTTTGAAAGAGTAGGCCATTGTGTGCCAGTGGGAATGGATGACAAGATTTACAAAACTGCAACCACACTGGGACTGGATGTAAAAAAAAAAAAAAAAAAGCACACAAGTGCTTACTCCATTATCCTTGACATAAAGGAATAAAATAAAAGAATGACAATAAAAAAAAAAAAAGGCACTTTTACCTCCGAGTTCACATTAGTACTGACTCCACTCCCCTAAAAGTCCTTAAGATGAGACTATAAACCAAGGGCCCATGTACGAATGCATGCTGAACATCTTGTGCACATGTTAAAAACACGTTTTGCCTTTCAGAAGAGTAGGCCATTTTGTGCCAGGAGGAACACATAACCATTTTTAAAAAAAATAAATAAATGCATGCGCATAGGTGTCATTATTCGACACCATCCCTGAAGTCAGAATGTGGCTACCTTAATGGTGGTAGTGGGGGGGAGGGGGGAGGGGGGGGGGGGCCGTTGAAAATACGTACAAATCTCACCCATTGGTAAACCTCAAATCTCTAGCCGAAGAAAGGGAACCTTTTTTTTTTTTTTAAAAATCTCACTGCATACTGTATACACCTTACGTCCTCAACAGAAACAAGAGACATGTCAACACAACGCACAAAAGTGCCAGTGAAAAAACAACAACAACACCCAACTCCCCCCCACCCCCCCCCCCCCCCCCAAAAAAAAAAAAGAAAAAACCCCTAAGACACAAAGAGACTATTAACCAAGGCCCCGTGTGTGAATGCGCACAGAACATCTTGCGCACACGTTAAATTCTGTTCCGCTTTTCGTAAGAGTAGGCCCTTGTGTGCTGGTGGGAACAGATGACAAGATTTACCAAAAAGTGCATACACACAGGGACTGGATGTTAAAAAACAACAACACACAAGTGCTTATACCATTATCCTCGATATATAAAAATAAAGTAAATAAATAAATAAATAAATATAAAAAAATAATAATAATAAACTAAAAAGACTGCCAACCCCCCCCCCAAAAAAAAAAACAAAAAAAAACAACAAAAAAACAACCCAACCCCCCCCCCCCAAACCCCCCCCCCCCCCTTCTAAACCCACCCCCACCCCCCACCCCTAGGACAGAACCAGCGTACCTGCAAAGAGCCATGCAGTACACTTGGGGCAGGAGCTCCGTCACCAACAGACAGTTCCACAGCGCGTGCGCCTCCAGCTGAGCATGGTTCCTCAGCTGGTCCGCGGTCGGCCATTTCAGGTGGCGCCGGTTCTGCTCCAGGGCGAAGTAGCCATGCACGTGGACAGGGAGCCCCGTGGGGGACCGCGTGTCCAGGGGCAGCGGGAGGAAGCAGAAGATCTGACTCTGGAAGCCATCCTGTCCCCACAGCGGCACGGCCACGCCCACGTACGGCCGGTAACTGAACTGCGGGTCCAAACACAGGTCCAGGAGCCGCTGGCTCATCTTCTCCCTCCCGCTGTGGTAACTGGCCACCAGCCAACGCTGGGACACGCTCGAGGACGTCAGGCGGTCTCGCGTTTCCATGACGACTTCCGTCACGCAGGCGACGTCCTGCCGCGGGATTCCCCCTTCCTTGGCGGACGAAAAAATATACTATGAACTTACGACTTCCGCCCACCTTCTCCAGCGCGACCCAAAAAAAGAAAGATACTTCAGGGAAACAACCCAGTCGCCTCCCACCGCAGGACCCCGCCCCCCTGTTCAAAACCCAGGAGCGAGCCTCACTGCCTTGAGGACGCAGCAGTCCCGCAGATCCATGCAGTAACACGCGGCATGCAGCTCACTGTCACCGCAAGGGAAACCAGAACAGCGTGCCCCCAGCTGAGAGCGACCTTCAGCTTCTGCATTTTCGGCCATTTAGGAGCCCGGTCCTCCAGGTGGTAAGTGATGCCATGCCACTCGTGGACGGGTTTCCCGGGGGACCGCGTGTCCAGGGGCATGCGAGTAGGAAGTCCACTACTCTGGAAGCCGTCCTGTCCAAGTTTTCACCGCCACAGACCACGTCACGGCCTGGAATGAAAGCGTGTCGAACAGTCCGGAGTGTCTGGTGGGAGGAGTGAGGACAGGTGCACGTAGAGAGAGACGGCGGTGAGGAGAGGAGCAGAGAGAGAGAGGGGCCAGAGGCATAGGAAGCAAGGCACAGGCAGGCAGGCAGCAACAAGCAAGGCAAGCAAAGTCTTAGAGGTCAGATAAGCCTCGTGTTTTTCTACATCCAGTCCCCGCCTTTTCAGGGACTCCAGGTGAAATTCCACTAACATAAGACTGAGCGATTTCTCCAGAACTACCACCGAATAAGGACCACCTTTCTAGCGGAAAGGCACTACTGCATGAAAAGTCCAAGATGCTAGGAAGTCACATGAAAAAATTTGATTGATGAAGCAGAAATGTTAGTAGATGAAGGAGCAAGCATGAGACCTAATGAAATAAACAGCGAAAATCATCCAACGCTTTCTCAATGTACACTGTTCATATATAAGATCTCTGGAAATGAAACCGGAAATTTTTTCTCGAAAGCGACCTTCTTTGTTGGAGGACTCTCGGCTGACCCAAGAAGACCTCATGTACATAGAAAATCACAACACGAGTTAAAACGCCCAAATGTTTGAAAAAGTAGGCATATCCTTTTGAAGGGGTTCCATGTAATGTTTTTTCCACCCTCCCAATCACAGTCACGGTACAGCGAGACAAAGCAGTTCAGCAGATCAGATGGATGTAGACTAAGGACGACAAACAGATCGAGAGTACACACAAAGGAAGACCGGAGCAGAAGAGACACGAGGAGCGACCGAGTAGAACAAGAGGAGCGAGTCAAGAAATGAGAGAGCAGAAAGATGCTGAAGACACGGGACGACACACACGAGAAGGGCACACGAACAGAGACAGAGGAGAGAGAGAGAGAGAGAGAGAGAGAGAGAGAGGAGAGAGAGAGAGAGAGAGAGAGAGACAGAAGAGAGAAGACAGACGAAGGAAGAGAGAGACGACAGAGAAGAGACAAAGGACAGACAAGACAGAACGGGAAGAGGAAAACAGAATAAATCAGAAAGAGAGCAGAGAAAGAACAAGGGAGAGGAGGACGAGGAAGAGAGAGAGAGGGAGGGAAGAATCAGAAGGGAGGAAGGAAGAGAGAGACGAGAGAAGAGGGAGGAGGAGAGAGAGAGAGAGAGGACAGAGACGAGAGGAGAGACAGACAGACAGACGAGACAGAGAACAGAGTGCAGAGACAGAGTAGAAAGATAAAAGAAATACTCCCAACAGAACCCCCCCCCCCCCCCAAAAAAAAAAAAAAAAAAGGACAGCACTCAAATATGTGAAAAATGTTTTCTCTTGGCTTCTCTCCCTTAACCGCTTTTCGTAAGAGTAGACCATTGTGTGCAGGTGGGAACAGATGACAATATTTTTTTTAAATGTATACCCACGGGGACTGGAAGGAAAAAAAAGCACATGAGTGCTTATCCCATTATCCTCGATATAAAAGAAATATATTATTAAAAAAAAAAAAAAAAAAAGGAAGCTAGCAGATGGCAAAGGAGTGAAGGGAATACAGTGTTTGCTGAATTTTTTTTTTTTTTTTAAGTTCAAACCTACCAAATTTGTGTAAAATCACACGAGTTTTGAGTCAGGGGCTAGTGTTTCTGAAAAAAAAAGTGGTTTTTATATCTGTGGATGTCTTAGTGCGTGCAGTGCAAATGCAAGAGCGATAATATGAAAATGGAAGGAAACGTAGTCAAAATTATTTATCTATTTATTTATTTATTTATTTATTTATTCTTTCTTTTATATCGAGGATAACAGAATAAGCAATCATGTGCTTTTTTTTCATCCGGTCCCCGTGTGCTGCAGTTTTGTAAATATTGTCATCTGTTCCCACCGGCACACGATGGCCTACTCTTACGAAAAGCGGAACAGGATTTAACGTGTGCGCAAGATGTTCTGCGTGCGTTCGCACACGGGGCCTCGGTTTAAAGTCTCATCCGAAGGACTTTGGGGGAGAGTGGAGTCAGCACTGATGTTAACTCCAGGAGAAAAATCTCCTCGACCGGACTCGAACCCGGGTCGTCAAAATTAATAAATTAATTAAAAAATTAATACTGGTGTGTGTGTACCCTGTCTTTTTCTTTAAGTCTTCATCTTGGGGAGATGTCTCTGTACACAGTGCATGCTAGAGATATGCTTCTGTTTTCCTCACTCACCAAACTCAAAGACGAAATAAGCTGATTTCCAAGAAGCTTATTTGATCTTCTGTATGCTTTTATATACGCGAAGGGAATCGAAGCACTGGCAGGTCTGCGCTTTCGGTTGACTTGGGAGACTTGTAACAATGCCCGCCCATTATTCCTCAAATGCTTGCTGTTGAGATTTGAACCCTCGAACTTCATAGCTCCACGGGGTGGTAGTTAAAGACTCTATTTCCATCCCCGAAAGTCAGAATGCAGCTACCTTAACGGTGTGGAAAAACAGTCGAATACACACAAAATCTCACCACTGGTGAACCTCAGAGCTCTATTCAGGGAACAACAACCCCCCCCCCCTCCCTCCCCCCTTCCCTGAAAAACCAATGAAAAATATCAGGGAACAACAACCCCCCCCCTCCCTCCCTCCCCCCTTCCCTGAAAAAAACAATGAAAAATACCCACTCTATGTACTGAGCTATAACATGTGACATTATATACAACCTGACATCAAAACCTACGCCTTGCCATGCCTTTTTTTAATTAAACCAATCATCCCCAGAGGCACAATGTGGCTAAATTTAACGGCGGGGGAAAATGCTCCGATACGCAAAATCTCACTAATGGTGAATGTCATTGCTCTAGTCCAAGAGCAGAATAAATTTTTAAAAAAAGAAAAAAGAAAACAAAATTTCTTTTTCTTGTCTTTTTTTCTTTTCTTTCTTTCTTTTTTTTAAACTCTATATCATTCTTTTTCTTTTCTTTTTTTCTTTTCTTTCTTTCTTTTTTTTTTTTAAAATCTCTATAACATTCTTTTGGACAGAACGTAAGTAAATTACCCTAGTGTAAGTTTCATTATTAACTAACAATCTACAACTTCAACACCCCCCCCCCCCCTGAAAATTAAACCCCCAAAAAACCAGCAACAAAAAAAAAACAACAATAGTATTCAGCTGTGGAAACCTTTTGAAGCTTCCTAATTTCAGGGTGGGTTTTTTTTTTCTCTTTCTCTTGGCCGGAACTCCAGTGGCGCGCTACTCTTGTGGCCACATGCTCTCCCCTGGGAGAAAAGCCTAAATTTCATGCAGAAAACTTGGCCAGGACTTTTAAAATGGAATACAATTTTTTGGGGGGGTATGCAACTGTTCTGACCCACTCTTTTTGGTAGCCACATTCCGACTTCAGGGATAGTTACAACTTTAAAACCTGCAGGGCAACAAGTCTTAGTTATTCATTTATTTATTTATTTATTTATTTATTTATTTTATTCTTTTATATCAATAATAATGGAATAAGCACTCGTGTGCTTTTTTTTACATCCAGTTCCCGTGTGTATGCAGTTTTCTAAATTTTGTCATCTGTTCCCACCAGCACACAATGGCCTACTCTTACAAAAAGCAGAACAGGCTTTAACGTGTACGCAAGATGTTCTGCATGCGTTCGCAAAAGTGGCCTCGGTTTATAGTCTCATCTGAAGGACTTTTGGGGAGAGTGGAGTCGGCACTGATGTTAACTCCAGGGAAAAAAATCCCCTCAAATGGGAATTGAACCCGGGTCGCAATGTTCTGACCACTAGGCTATCAACGTCCCCTCTTCTTGTTTTCAGCGCACTCAAGTTTAGAACTCTTTCCCCACATAACTTCGCAACAGTCTACCTTTACCCCACTTTTAAGAAGAATTTCTTCTTCTCTCGTTTACTTTCCTTTGCTGTTCCACAATCAGATGTGTCTGGGGAAAATAATGGCATGTCCTTTCTAGCTCCTCTCTCATGGGCCACACAGTAAAGGTAAAGGTAAAGGTGTCCAATAACCTAGGCGGTCGTATGGGAGCAAGGTGTCAGATACCTCAGCTTCTCTAGGGCCAGCATATTGAGGGCAGCGCCCATCTCCTCTCCCTTGCTGCTTTACCTTCCCTGACCCTAAAGAGGGCAGGCATCCATTTACAGCTATGTGAACTGGGGGGACTGTACTGAAGCCAAGGCGCGCAAACGGTCACCCATCCAACTGGTAACCACGCTCGACGCTGCTTAACTTGACTTGGGGAAAGCGAGCGCTCAATTGGAGACAAATCTGACAAACTCTCTCTCTGTGGAAAGTCCCATGATATTGTCTCTGTCTAGTTGTTTCCCCTTGCCTTGCATGTTCCTTTCCTGTTTATTTTATTTTATTTTATTTTATTTTATACCACTTTATGTCACAGCAGATTTCTCTGCATGAAATTCGGGCTGCTCTCCCCAGGGAGAGCACGTTGCCACAAGTGCAGTGCCTACCCATTATTTTTCCTTATCCTCATCACTGTTCCATATCATGTTGATAGCCGCCGCTGTAGTCTAGTGGTTAGGGCGTTGGACTCGTAATTTAAAGGTTGCGGGTTCAATCCTAGCTTTCGGCTATAGCGTTGTGCCCTTGGAAAAGGCACTTTACGGCTATTTTCTCACCCCACCCAGGTGTAAAAGGGGTACCAACCTTGTGTTGGGGGTTAACCCTGCGATAGACTGGCGTCCTATCCAGGGGGGAGTCTATGACTCTCAGTCGCTTAACGCCACAGAAACCGGGATAAGCACCAGCCTGATGAGCCTTAGGCTCGGGGCAGACTTTAACTTTAACTTATCATGTTGATATGTTCATACTGTTTTAGACGACTATGAGGGAAGAAAGAGGAATGTGGTGGTTGAGATGAGGGAGACGAAGATGGAAAAAAAACAGGTTAGGATGAGGGGGTGGGGGGGGAGGGGGTAAGGTTGGGGAGAGAATGTGTGGTGTGTGTGTGTGTGTGTTT
This sequence comes from Stramonita haemastoma, assembly GCA_030674155.1. Lineage (NCBI taxonomy): Eukaryota > Metazoa > Mollusca > Gastropoda > Neogastropoda > Muricidae > Stramonita > Stramonita haemastoma. Next base: position 25,581,484 of record CM060340.1, read on the forward strand.
TGTGTGTGTGTGTGTGTGTGCATGTGTGTGTGTGTGTGTGTGTGTGTGTGTGTGTGTGTGTGTGTGTGTGTGTGTGTGTGTGTGTGTTGTTGTTGTTGTTGTCTTCAATTTAACGTCTGTTCACACTCAGTGATATTAGACGAGGAAAGTGGAAAGTAAAGAAGTTGAAGAAGGGAGTGGAAGGAGTGGGAGAAGAAAAGACTGAAGAATTAGCGTGTGGGTGGATGTTTTTGTACATGAAAAGGTAATAATACTTTTTTTTTTTTTTTAATCAAAAAAAAAAAAAAATAAAAAAAAAATCTTAGACATGAGAAAAGTTTAAATTTAACAAAGTGTGAACATTAAATATCAATAATGTAACTACAACAAATATTCAAGTGGACTGTGCAATAAACATCTAGCAATGGCAAAGGCTAACTTTGAATTTTCAAATACTTTTTTCAGAGACTGCTCGGAAAATACAGGTAAGAAGGGCTTTACAATTGGGCACTCAAATATGATATGAGTATTTGTAATATGATCTCCGCATAGACATTTGACATTTTTACAAAATTTTGTGATGAATGCATTTAATTTCATTCTAAAATACAATGCATTTACTCTTCTTGCGGTTATAACACTAGACTGTATTTTAGAGGGAGACATGTAACATGAAATAAGGGAACTAGTCAGACCATTCTTTAGACATTGTTCCTTGAATTGAACAGATTCTTTCAGTTATAATAATGATGACTACTAGACTACAGCGGCAGCTATCAACATGATATGGAACAGTGATGAGGATAAGGAAAAATAATGGGTAGGCACTGCACTTGTGGCAACGTGCTCTCCCTGGGGAGAGCAGCCCGAATTTCATGCAGAGAAATCTGCTGTGACATAAATCTGCTGCTGTGACAGATTCAGATGTGTGTGTGTGTGTGTGTGTGTGTGTGTGTGTGTGTGCGTGCGTGCGTGCGTGCATGCGTGCGTGCGTGCATGCATGCATGCATGCACATGTCTTTTATTCATTTATTTACTCTTTTATTTCAAGGATAATGTGTGTGTGCATGCATGTGTGCATGCGTGAGTGTGCACGCATGGGTATGCATGTGCATGTGCACTCAACAAAACACGGTAATGTATAAGTAAGTGATCAGATAGCTCTTCTCTTTGTAAGGCACTTTGAGCTAAAAATATTTCAGAAATTGTTCTCCACAAGTAGTATTCATTTATTCTTTATCATCATCATCATCATCATCATCATTATTATTATTATTATTTACATTATTATTATTATCATCATCATCATCATCATCATCATCATACATCATCATCATCATTATTATCATTATCATTACTATCATTATTATTATCATTTGTTGCTGTTATTGTTGTCATACTGCCTTTAGTTTGAACTTCATATCATTATCTTTATTATCATTCTTATCATCATTATTATTATCATTATCATTACTATCATTATTATTATCATTTGTTGCTGTTATTGTTGTCATATTGCTGTTAGTTTGAACTTAATATCATTATCTTCATTATCATTCTTATCATCACCATTGTCATTATCATCATCATCACCATCATCATCATCATCATCATCACCATCATTCTCAGGCGACAAGCTATAATATGTCATGCACATTTGTCATGCACATGACTCCACAGGAACAGGATGACAACAGGGATACCAATTCTGCACAAATCCAGCGTAATGTCATGTCCAAAGAATAAGTATGGCTTCTTAGCCTTATACTAAATTTTAGTCCACTCACAAAGTATATCAAAGTAATTTGATTTAACTTATTCATTACATCATCATCACTATCATCTTCATCATCATCATCACTATCATCATCACTATCATCATCATCATCATCACCATCATCATCATCAATCGCAGCATCAACATCATCAGTAATAATGACAATCTGACACGAGTATGACACATGACAATGCACACAGAAACCAAATCTTTTTTGTGCGATGCTGTAATCTGTGATGAAACTATATACGCCATTCAATCTCTTTTCTTTTCAGGCTCAATCCTTTGCTTGTTTCCGGCACAAATTTCTCTGCTTCGAGTTTGAGACGATTCAGTAGTCGTTTCGTATCTTCGCAACCATGTCACACAAGTTTGCCATGGTTTGTCCGTTTCACGTACCTGTCAAGTGGAAGACGGATTTGAACCCCAGCCCAAAGCGCCCCACTTTCAGCGGGTCCTCTTCCTTGATGCTGGTATGAAGCATACGGATGCCTTCCCAGTCCTTGGGGGTGAATTCTGCATTGTTGTACACACACAGTGCTGGGCCCTGGCAACATACAACAACACAGTCACATGTCACACATATAAGCAAAACACACATAAACAACATGCATGCAGCAATGCAGGCAGGCCCACATGCAAGCATATGCCATACTTACAGACGTATACATGTATACAAGCACATACACACACATATGCAGTGCGCACGTGCGCCCGCGCGCGCGCACGCGCACACACACAACACACACAAAAGTCCTCAGGTGAGACTATAAACAGAGGTCCCGTGTACGAACGCATACAGAACATCTTGCGCACACATTAAAACCCATTCCACTTTTTTTTTAGAGTAGGCCATCGTGTGCCGGTGGGAACAGATGACATTCACAAAACTGCATACACACGGGGGGGACTGGATGTAAAAAAGCACAAGAGTGCTTATTCTATTATCCTCGATATAAAACAATAAATCATATCAAATTAAATCAAATCTCTCTCTCTCTCTCTCTCTCTCTCTCTCTCTCTCTCCCTCCCTCCCTCTCTCTCTCTCTCTCTCTCTCTCTTCCACTCACATCGCAATATTCCCCAATCATTTTACTCAAACAATACCTGAAAGAACTTTAGATGGGGGTACTTCCTCAAAGTGTCCGGGTCTAAATCTTGGTGGAAGGTCCTTTTGTCAGTCAGCACCTTGACTTCCGTTGCTCTGGCATCTTCCGCATTTTGGATCACTTCCTGAAACGACAACAACACTTGCATTCGTACTGCGTACCACTTTTCAGTAGCGGCAAATCCTCCTGCGTGAAATTATCGCTGCTTTCCTCGGGGAGAGCATGGTGCCATAAGAGGAGACTTGACTTAGGCCTATGAATTCCCTGGGGAACAAAAGGGTCGCAACAACACTCCTCCAACGGACTCGGTTCTGGGAGATCCTCTTCAGCACGGCCCATGTCATTCTGGCTGCCTTCGTCTCTGCTTCGATGCCTCTGTGCCAGGTATAAAACCAGAGCCACATATAGTTATCTTTTCCTGTCTGCATGTGTTTTGGGTTTTTTTTGGTATCAGAAAGGCTTTTTTCTACAGATTTTGCCGAGGATGTCTCTCTTGTTGCTGTGGATTCTTTCACCTGTGCTGGGTGTGTGTTGTACACAGGACCTCAGTTTATTGTCTCATCTGAAAGACTAGCACCTAGGCCACCTCTCACGGTCTAGTGGATGGGGGGGGGGGGGTAAAGTTTCAGGCACAAACAGGGATCAACTATTGCAGCCAAGTCCTATGAAAAATCGTAATCTAAAGGTTGCGGGTTCGATCCCAGCTTTCGGCTATGGCGTTGTGCCCTTGGAAAAGGCACTTTACGGCTATTTTCTCACCCCACCCAGGTGTAAAAGGGGTACCAACCTTGTGTTGGGGGTTAACCCTGCGATGGGCTGGCGTCCTATCCAGGGGGGAGTCAATGACTCTCAGTCGCTTAACGCCACAGAAACCGGGATAAGCACCGGCCTGATGAGCCTTAGGCTCGGGACAGACTTGAACTTTTTTTTTAACCTATGAAAAAATGACCGATGCAGCAGCCGAGGGGTTTAGGTCATCCGACTTCAATCCCACAGGTCCATGAAATCATGGGTTCGAATCTTGATGGTGGTGTCTGGTGAATTAAGGGTGGGGATGTTTACAATCTTCCAGGTCAACTGCAAGTGCAGATCTGCCAGCACTGTCATTCCATTGGCGTATTCCCACAATCATGCAGAAGATCAAATATGCACGTTAAAGATCCCATAATTCATGTCAATGTCTAGTGGGTCACAGAAGCATGAAAATACCCAGCATGCACCCTGTACAAAAAGTTGAACTGCTCTGAAGTCAGAATGTGTTGCCTAGGGCCAGAGGGCAGGCTTCTCATAGAGACATGTCCTCTACACATCCGACCCAATAAAGGAACGCATATAAGAGAACTGTTGCAGAAATACAGACCACCACCACCCCCCCAAACCCTTTATAAACAGCAAGTATGGCAAGAAATCACACCTTATTTAAATCAAACATCTCTTTCCTTGAAAACACACACACACACACACACACACACACACACACACACACACACACACACCACACACACACAACACACCACAAAGCGAACAGTAAAAACTCTATGTCTAACAATAACCAAGAAATGGAAAACTATTCCACTAAAACAGAATGCCTATCAAGTCCATATAATCATAATAAGGAACCAACTTGCCGCCGCTGTAGTCAAGTGGTTAGGGCGTTGGACTCGTAATCTAAAGGTTGCGGGTTCGATCCCAGCTTTCGGCTATGGCGTTGTGCCCTTGGAAAAGGCACTTTACGGCTATTTTCTCACCCCACCCAGGTGTAAAAGGGGTACCAACCTTGTGTTGGAGGTTAACCCTGCGACAGACTGGCGTCCTATCCAGGGGGGAGTCTATGACTCTCAGTCGCTTAACGCCACAGAAACTGGGATAAGCACCGGCCTGATGAGCCTTAGGCTTGGGACAGACTTTAACTTTAACTTTTAAGGAACCAACTGGACTGTGCAATAACAATTTGAAAAAATCATTCATCAATAAAGGATCACTGAAGATTGTGGATGATGACAGCGACTAAAGAGTAGGCATATAGTCTTTCAGCAACTGACATATTAATATATGATCAACAGTTATGCTGCGACCACATAAGCAAAAGACATGTCCAACATACTTAGTCTTAAAACAGTTAGTTCTGCTTACACATGTGATTTTCTGGTTGTTATTTATCTGAAATTTGGTTACTGTTGCCTGTTGTACTTAAGTATTATTCAGTAGTTACAGATTGAGGCTCTCATAGTAAATCAATCACCTGATTTCCATTTATTTGTCCATCCATATTCAAAATACGTGCGCATCCGCCTCCAAACAATGATCCAGTCCCCACCCCCCACCCTTTCTTTTCTCAATTTTAAGAAAAAAAATGTTCATCTAATATCAGCAATTTGTCAAGAGGCTTTAAATGAAATCGAACACGCAACAAAAACACACCTAGCCCCCCCCCCCCCCCCCCTTCCTTCCCCCCCCACACCCATACCCCCCACCCCCCCACAAACATCTCCCCCCCCACACACCACACCACACACACACACTGTCTGTACCTTAAGTATCTGGCCATCATCAGGGTACTGATCCAGGACATTCTGAAGTTCCCGGATCAGTTTGGGACGAATCATAGACAGCTCCTCCCCTTCCGAATCCTGGCTTTCGGAAGCTGTAACATCCCACATGTACAGCTCATAATCTTTGTTAAGACAGAAAGAAGCTGTAACATCCCACATGTACAGCTCATAATCTTTGTTAAGACAGAAAGAAGCTGTAACATCCCACATGTACAGCTCATAATCTTTGTTAAGACAGAAAGAAGCTGTATCATCCCACATGTACAGCTCATAATCTTTGTTAAGACAGAAAGAAGCTGTAACATCCCACATGTACAGCTCATAATCTTTGTTAAGACAGAAAGAAACTGTAACATCCCACATGTACAGCTCATAATCTTTGTTAAGACAGAAAGAAACTGTAACATCCCACAAGTACAGCTCATAATCTTTGTTAAGACAGAAAGAAGCTGTAACATCCCACATGTACAGCTCATAATCTTTGTTAAGACAGAAAGAAACTGTAACATCCCACATGTACAGCTCATATTCTTTGGGACAGAAAGAAACTGTAACATCCCACATGTACAGCTCATAATCTTTGGACAGAAAGAAGCTGTAACATCCCACATGTACAGCTCATAATCTTTGGGACAGAAAGAAGCTGTAACATCCCATAAGTACAGCTCATAATCTCTGTTAAGACAGAAAGAAGCTGTAACATCCCATAAGTACAGCTCATAATCTTTGTTAAGGTAGGAAGAAACTGTAACATCCCACATGTACAGCTCATATTCTTTGGGACAGAAAGAAGCTGTAACCTCCCACATGTACAGCTCATAATCTTAGTTAAGACAGAAAGAAGCTGTAACATCCCACATGTACAGCTCATAATCTTTGAGACAGAAAGAAACTGTACATCCCACATGTACAGCTCATAATCTTTGAGACAGAAAGAAACTGTAACATCCCACATGTACAGCTCATAATCTTTGAGACAGAAAGAAGCTGTAACACCCCACATGTACAGCTCATAATCTTAGTTAAGACAGAAAGAAGCTGTAACATCCCACATGTACAGCTCATAATCTTAGTTAAGACAGAAAGAAGCTGTAACATCCCACATGTACAGCTCATAATCTTTGAGACAGAAAGAAGCTGTATCATCCCACATGTACAGCTCATAATCTTAGTTAAGACAGAAAGAACTGTAACATCCCACATGTACAGCTCATAATCTTAGTTAAGACAGAAAGAAGCTGTAACATCCCACATGTACAGCTCATAATCTTTGAGACAGAAAGAAGCTGTAACATCCCACATGTACAGCTCATAATCTTTGAGACAGAAAGAAGCTGTATCATCCCACATGTACAGCTCATAATCTTAGTTAAGACAGAAAGAAGCTGTAACATCCCACATGTACAGCTCATAATCTTAGTTAAGACAGAAAGAAGCTGTAACATCCCACATGTACAGCTCATAATCTTTGGACAGAAAGAAGCTGTATCATCCCACATGTACAGCTCATAATCTTAGTTAAGACAGAAAGAAGCTGTAACATCCCACATGTACAGCTCATAATCTTTGTTAAGACAGAAAGAAGCTGTAACATCCCACATGTACAGCTCATAATCTTTGAGACAGAAAGAAGCTGTAACATCCCACATGTACAGCTCATAATCTTTGAGACAGAAAGAAGCTGTATCATCCCACATGTACAGCTCATAATCTTAGTTAAGACAGAAAGAAGCTGTAACATCCCACATGTACAGCTCATAATCTTAGTTAAGACAGAAAGAAGCTGTAACATCCCACATGTACAGCTCATAATCTTTGAGACAGAAAGAAGCTGTATCACCCCACATGTACAGCTCATAATCTTAGTTAAGACAGAAAGAAGCTGTAACATCCCACATGTACAGCTCATAATCTTTGAGACAGAAAGAAGCTGTAACATCCCAATGTACAGCTCATAATCTTTGAGACAGAAAGAAGCTGTAACATCCCACATGTACAGCTCATATTCTTTGGGACAGAAAGAAACTGTAACATCCCACATGTACAGCTCATAATCTTTGTTAAGACAGAAAGAAGCTGTAACATCCCACATGTACAGCTCATAATCTTTGAGACAGAAAGAAGCTGTAACATCCCACATGTACAGCTCATACATAGTCTTTGAGAAAGAAAGAAACTGAAATGTTACACATGTACGGTTCAAAATCCTTATAGAGGAAGGAACAAGCTGTAACATTCCATATGTACAGCTCATAATCTTTGATATGATAGGACAAAAGCTATCCACATGTACACTTCATAATCTTTGAGACAGGAAGAAGCTGTAACTTCACACACGTAAATCTCATTTATTTTTTCTATTTATTCTTTTATGCGGAGAATGATGGAATAAGCACTCCTGTGCTTTTTTTTTCACATCCAGTCCCTGTGTGTATGCAGTTTTGTAAATTTTGTCATGCTCATTATGCTCGAGGAAGAATAAAGCTGTGAGAGAGGATGCTCATTTATTTATTTATTTATTTATTTACTTATCTATTTATTTAATCTTTTATATCGAGGATAACAGAATAAGCAATCATGTGCTTTTTTTCATCTGGTCCCCGTGTGTATGCAGTTTTGGTAAATATTGTCATCTGTTCCCACCGGCACACGATGGCCTACTCTTACGAAAAGCGGAACAGGATTAACGTGTGCGCAAGATGTTCTGCTTGCGTTCGCACACAGGGCCTCGGTTTAAAGTCTCATCCGAAGGATCCTGATTGCCACATGTCCGCTGTAAGACAGAGCCACATACACATAATCTTCATTAATCAGCCATAATCTTAGCTGTTAGAAGAAAACTCCTCTGTTTTCTCCTTTGCTTTGCAGGTTACATCCTCTCGTAAACCATGTACGTCCCCTTCATTACAAAAATATTCAATTTCTATGCAGTACGTAGCATGCTGATATTTTGAAAATTTTAGAAAACAGATCACTGTTTCAAGTGCGTAGTGCAAAAAGTTTTAAGAGCCCCCCCCAACCCCCAACCCCAATGATGAAGAAATACATGTATCTTAAGAATCTTCATTTTCACCAGAGCAAAAACAACAAAATAACAGCAACAGAACTCCAGTTAGAACTAAAAGAATTCTTGCAGAGGAAACAAAGCGTTTAACAAAGATGTATCAACCCACGTACATAGTGAATGTGTACAGCTACTTTGGTGTTTTACTGGGTTGGGGGGGGGGGGAGGGAGAGAGGGGGAGGGGGGAGCTGCTAATGTACAATGAACAGCACAGCAGAAAGCATACGCAAGCTGAGAAGGAATATCTTACCCATGGCGACAACCGAAGCCTTCCCTCAATGGCAAAATCCGATGTGTCACTAGGTTTTACATCCTGGGTATGTCTGAATATTCTGCACAAAAAAAAATTTTTTTTTTAATAAAATAATGATAAAATTTGATTGTAAAAAACAACAGCAAAAATTATTTATTTAACAAGTATAAAACATCAACAATATCAATATGGCAATAACAACAACAATAATGATGGTGATGATGATGATGGTGATGATAATGAATTCATAATAACAACAACAGCAATGAATGATGATATGATGATGATGATTATGATGATAATGATGATGATGATGATGATGATGATGGCGCGGCGGCAAAAACAACAACAACAACAACAACAACAAAAATAATAATAATAATAATAATAATAATAATAATAATAATAATAATATGATGATGAGAAGAAAAAGAACCTGTAACATCCATTGAGGTATGGATTTCTTTTTTTTAAGTTCTCATTTTTTTGTTGTTCTTTTCAATATAAATGTTTTTTTGAAGCTTTTATAAGTCAATTTCCATTCTTTTATTTCTGTGGGGGCAGAATGGGGAAAAAAAGCTGTGTAAACTTAATATTTTACCATGAATAAAGATCATTTTGACTTGACTTCACACACACACACACACACACACACACACACACACACACACACACACACACACACACACACACACACACACAGCATGTGTTTCTCCACGCGCGCGCAGCAACACACACACACACACACACACACACACACACACACACACACACACACACATTCAAACATGTGTTTACATTTAATTGTGTATTTGTGTGTATGCATATATGCACCTACATACATTTGTGTGTGCGCCAGCGTGACACTACACACACACACACACACACACACACACACAACACACACACACACACACACACACACAAACCACACAAACCAACATGGGTTTGCATATGCATTTCAAGTGTGTATATGTTTGTGGGTATGCGTACAGGCATCTACATACATTTGTGCACATTTGTGAGAAAGGTTGAGACAGAAAGACAAATATCAATGCAATTCATCACCAAATATCACTAACAGTAACAAAAAAAACCCAAAACAAACAAACAAACAATGAAGTCATGGGTTCAACTCCTCGCAGTGTCTGGTGAATTAAAGGTGGGGATTTTTATCATCTCCTTAACCTGTCAAATTCAAGTGCAGAACTGCCAGTGCCTTAATTCAATTCCAGTATATGTATATATACAAATATCAAATAATATATGCACACGTGAAAAAGCCTGGGGCTCTAGCTGAGGAACAACTCCCCTCCCCCCCCCCCCCAAAAAAAAAACAAAAAAAAAAAACATACTGACTAACCAATGGATGTGGCAAAAGGATAAACTGAAAGTAGTATCAGTTTTACTTTCAGATGAAAAAAAAAAAATCAATGTTTTTCACCATCCTTTCTTGCCTTCAGTTAAGCTCACTTACATAGTACACAGTCAT
>CM060340.1:25596709-25601709 GCA_030674155.1 Stramonita haemastoma
CTATGTAATGATATGTACACTGTTGTGTGAATGTGAACTCCATTTGTATGGGTTTATGGCCTAACAAATAAATTATTTGACTTTGACTTTGACTTTGACACACATACACACCATAAAAATAAGAGACAAACAATCAAAAATCTTTAATGATGATAGTGACAAAAAGAGGCAAAGAAGCCAGTAGCAAACAAGAGAACACAAGTTAAACGACTGAAAACATCATCCCACCACTATCTTTCAACAAAATAAGTGGACATAATTCATAATATTTTGGTAAAAGGGGAGGTAGAAACAAACAAAATCAACAGTATGGGAAAGAAGCAGTAATACCATTAGCAAACTACATAAAACATCCTAGATTCACAGAAAATTATGCATACATTTGAAGAAAAACAATACCATAATGATTTACACACACACACACACACACACACACACACACACACACACACACACACACACACACACACACACACACACACACACATGAGACTATAAACCAAGATCTCATGCGCTTATGCATGCAGAACATCTTGCGCACAGGTTAAAACCTGTTCCACTTTTTGAAGAGTAGGCCATTGTGCACCCAGTGGGAACAGAATGATGACAAAATTTACAAAACTAAATACACATGATGACTGGATGTAAAGAAGTACATGAGTGCTGGTTCTATTATTATCAAAATAAAAGAATAAATAAAAGAATAAATAAATAAAACACACACACACAAACTCGCAGGTGTGCATGCATATCAGATGGCTTCATGTTAAGGGGAAAAAAAATATACATATATACATATATACATATATATATATATATATATATATATATATATATATATATATATATATATATATATACATACCGTAAATTTTAAGTAAAATTATGTGATGAAGCATATAAAAGAAATTTCTCCGCTGAGCGAGAGAGAGAGAGCGAGAGAGAGAGACAGACAGACAGAGAGAAAGAGACAGACAGAGAGACAAGACAAGACAAGACAAGACAAATTCTTTTATTCGAGGATAATAGATAAGCACTCATGTGCTTTTTTACATCCAGTCCCCGCCCTTTTCAGGGATAACATCAAGATAAAAAGATACTAAACAGTAAAACTATATGCAGTACCAAACAACATAAAGGAATAAGAACATTATATATAATAAGGTAATAAAAATGCACTCATTCAGAAGATGAAAATCAGAAGTCACAATTAAATGATTTTGATTATAGATGAAAAGAGAAGCATTAATAGATAAAGAGCAAACAAGGGAACATAATGAAATAAACAGCTTAGTAACCAAGAAAAGTCCACCCAAAAATATTTAGCTACATTGTTACAACTCATAACAACAAAATGAACTCAAAAGGAACTTAAGATAATACAATGATTATAATGATAACAATAAGAATAATATCAACAATAGTAATAGTATGATAATAATACACATAAAACTCACTCCTACACGTAGGTTACACACACGCACGCACGCACGCACACACACGCACACGCACGCACGCACACACACACACACACACACACACACACACACACACACACACACACACACACATATACGCAACTCACTCACACATGCACGCTCGCACTCAAATGCACATACAAATATCACACACACACACACACACACACACACACACACACACACACACACACACACACACACACACACAAATGCACACACACACACACACTTACTCACACTTATATTTATAAGCACATATCCGCAGGCGCACATGTACTTGAGGTGGTGGGTTGTTTTGTTTTTTTGTTTTTAAAAAGAAAAATTTTTAGTCATAAAAAAAAGAAGAATGATAAAAGTCAAACAATCATATCAAGTGACAATATTATCCTTTCTTTTACATTCATACTTCATATAAAAAAGAAGAAACAAAAGCAGACAGTAAAGTTAAAACAAAAAAAACAAGAACAAAACATCAAAAACTTGAGGTACAACCTATCAACAACGACAAAAAAGTCATGCAAATCATAATATTTTAGTACAAGGGGAGATGACAAATAAAAACAATTATCCACACACACACACACACACACACACCTCCCACACACACACACACAAACACACCCATCACACACACACACACAAGTTTGCGCTCATGTCATCAATAAACTTCATTTTAAAGGAAGTATATGCCTAATTTTAATAAAGTCATGTAACGGAACACAAAAGGAATCCATCCGCTATAAGGCATACATATTAGGACATACATATTCTAGTACCTGAATTTTATGATTATGCATTTATGGTCATAAAAATCACGTTCATAACCATTTTGTAATCATGATGGACATAGTTATTCAGCTTACTTGAAGATTAAAAGGTTATACAAAATCAACTGCATTCAACACATGATTATTAAATAGTACAAATAGTGAATAAGGTATTTCTCAATATGGATGGTAACATGTTTAGGCAACAAGGAGAGAGAGAGAGGAGAGAGAGAGAGAGAGAGAGAGAGAGAGAGGGAGAGAGAGAGAGAGAGAGAGAGAGGGGAGAGAGAGAGAGAGAGAGAGAGAGAGTAACACAGTACATTTTTAGCCAGGTTGTGTTGCGCACAATTTTCAACTGACCAATAATATCATCACTTAACACTCCCTATCTTTTACTTATGCATATATAGAGAATATACCATATGATAAATGTGACGTGAAAATAAAATATTAAAAATTTACTCTTTGAAATCAGTTACAAGTGCACAATGATAAGATACATATAAAAACATTTACACACACACACACACACACACACACACACACACACACAACACACACACACACACACACACACAGAGAAAGAGGGAAAAAGGGGGAGAATTATATATCCAACAGGATGAGTACTGGTTCATTAGTTTTGATGCATCAAGTGCATTAGGTGATTTTTGAAGGTCGACAATGATTGGTGCTGTTTAATTGAATCGGGAAGGGAGTTCCACAGTACAGGGCCTGAGTATAGTAAACTGGACTTGAACAAGTCTATTCTTGGGATTGGGATACTTGGCTTTTCAGTATTTCTGGAATGATTCATTGGGAACTTATCTCTTAAGGATGTGGGGACAGCTCCTGCCATTATCTTAAACATCAGGATGCCCTTGTTATATTTTAGTCTTTGTTGTAGGGGGAGAATACTTAACTGAGTGAAATCCACTTCAAGTAATGTTGTTTTCTTCAGGAGGATAAGTTTGAGAGCATGTTTACACAGACTTGATAAGGGTTTCATAGTATTTGCACTGGCAGAATCCCATAGGGTTGAGGCATAGTCTATTGAGGATTGTATATAAGCTTGAAAGAATAATTTCCTTGAATGGCAGTCAAGGAAGTGTTTAATTTTAGTCAACTGGTATACTCTTTGGGACAAGTATTTGCATAGATGAGATATGTGGTAGAACCAGCTGAGATTTTCATCAATTGTCACTCCTAGAACTTTGTGATGAGAGGTTTGTTCGATTGCTTCCTTTTTTATATGTATTGGAAACTGATTATGGGGTAAATTTTGTCGCTTTTGTCTGGTGGTGATAAGCAAGCATTTTGTTTTTTGGGGGTGGAGACAGAGAGAGAGAGAGGGAGAGCACAGCCGGATACAGATACTGTGATAGCTGTAGGTTCATGGCATCTGGGTTATCATGAATTTATCATATGTTTGTAGTACAAAGGTGCATGGGGCACAGAACAAACATTCCACAGAGAGAGAAAGATAAAATTTATATATGTATATATATCTATATATATATATATATATATATATAATGTAATTTCATTCATTTATTTATCTATTTATTCATTTATCTATTCTTTTATAGCGAGGATAATCGAATTAGCATTTGTGTGCTTTTTTACATCCAGTCCCCCCCATGTGTGCATTTTTGTAAATCTTATCTGTTCCCACCTAGCTGCCGCTGTAGTCTAGTGGTTAGGGCGTTGGACTCGTAATCTAAAGGTTGCAGGTTCGATCCCAGCTTTCCGCTATGGCGTTGTGCCCTTGGAAAAGGCACTTTACGGCTATTTTCTCACCCCACCCAGGTGTAAAAGGGGTACCAACCTTGTGTTGGGGGTTAACCCTGTGACAGACTGGCGTCCTTTCCAGGGGGGAGTCTATGACTCTCAGTCGCTTAACGCCACAGAAGCCGGGATAAGCACCGGCCTGATGAGCCTTAGGCTCAGGACAGACTTTAACTTTATCTGTTCCCACCAGCACACAATGGCCTACTCTTAGGAAAAGTGGAACAGGATGTAACATGTGTGCAAGAAGTTCTGCGTACATTCTGCATTCGCACACAGGGCTTTGGGAGAGAGAGAGAGAGAGAGAGAGAGAGAGAGAGAGAGAGAGAGGAGAGAGAGAGAGAGAGAGAGAGAGAGAGAGAGAGAGAGATTTTACTTTATTTTATTTATTCTTTTATATCGAGGATGATGAAATAAGCACTCATGTGCTTTTTTTTCCTTTTTTTTAATTTTACATCCTCTCCCCATGTTTATGCAGAGAGAGAGGAGAGAGAGAGAGAGAGAGAGAGGAGAGAGAGAGGAGAGAGAGAGAGAGAGAGACAGAGACAGAGACAGAGAGAGAGACAGAGAGAGAGAGAGAGAGAGGAGAGAGAGAGAGAGAGAGAGAGAGAGAGAGAGAGACAGACAGACAGACAGACAGACACAGACAGACAGACAGACACAGACAGACAAAGTGTCTAAAACAGACAGACGAAAAAGACTCGGCAGCCTTTTTCAAAATCTCAAAGACTTTCTACAGTCGACCAATCATAGGCTAAACCAAAGTTCGACCTACCCTAGCCTAATAATGTAATTCTCATTCTAGAACAGACACAATTCCCATCCCTATAATTACTCACATGTTAATCAATCGAACCCATGCTCAAATCTATACTTACATTTCCACTTTCAGGTCCACCAGAGGCGAAGACTTGGTTACTAACGCAAAATCGACGTGTTCTTGTGCCAAACTGTTAGCCTAGCCTAG
>CM060340.1:25609209-25614209 GCA_030674155.1 Stramonita haemastoma
CTATATGTTTCCTAAATGCTTTACTGTAACCTAAGATATGCCCCCAGCCAATGTTAACATTGAGTACCGTTACCAAGTGGATGGGTGACCGTTTGCGCGCCTGGGCTTCAGTACAATCCACCAGTTCACCCAGCTGTCAATGGATACCTGCCTTCTTTAGGGTCAGGGAAGATAAAGCAGCGAGGGAGAGGAGATGGGCGCCGCCCTTAATATGCAGGCCTCTGGAGAAGCTGAGGTCTCTGATGCCTCGCTCCCATACGACCACATAGGTTATGGAACAGATTTTATTTTGCCTTGACCTGTTTGTAGCCCCGTGGACCACGAAGGCCATATCAGGGCTATCAACTCCCTCAAAACCACACTTTCATGAACAGGGACGTCAACTTCAAAATGAAAAAGATAACCGATCAGTTGTGTTGCTTCCTCCTAATACTAAACACCACCAACCTAAAAACAACAACAACAACAAAACACACAAAACCCAACCCCTAAAACAAACAAAACAAAATTAAATAAAACACCACCACCACACAGACACAGACACAGAGACAGACAGACAGACAGAGAGAGAGTTTTATGTATTTATTTTTTTTATCTTTTATTTTATTCTTTTATAACGAGGATAATGGAATAAGCAGTCTTGTGCTTTTTTTTTTAAATTTTTTTTTTTTTCACATCAAGCAGTTTTGTAAATGTCATCAGTTCTCACCAGAGAGAGAACTCGAACTCGAAAACTTTATTCACAAAAAGGCCATTGGCCCATACATGAAGGGGGGTTGCCGAACTGCTTAGTATTTTGGTGAGAGGAAAAAAAACCCCACAAACAACAACTCAATAACAACAATAAAAATTACTGTATAAAAAAGTCAGATACACAAATATAACCTACGACAACAATATAACTCTTATTCTGAAAGCTTTACACAAATATAAAGTGAGGCTACGCACAACCTCAGGCTGACTTGACGCCATCAGTAAACAGAGTCGAAAAAAATTAGGCTGCCTACTATATTTTACAGGGATGTAATTCTGCCTAACATCCTCTAATACTGGACAGCATAACACAAAATGTACTTCATCCTCATCACCAGAGAGAGAGAGAGAGAGAGAGAGAGAGAGAGAGAGAGAGAGAGAGAGAACAATGAACAATGAACAATGAACAATGTTTATTCTTCAGGCCTCCAGCCCCTAGAATGGGGTCATACAAGCATAGCAAAGCAAAGGAAAGCAAAATAAAGCAAAAATGAGAATTGCTGTATAACCTATGTGGCGACTGCCAAGACATAAAAAAAAAAAAAAAAAAGCAAATGTGAATGCGTCTTTCTTATTAATATATTGGACAAATGACCTCCTTTGAGTAATCATATTCTCCTTGTCAGTTTCCCGAGTTCTCAATAAAATCCTGCCGTACTTTTAAGGCATTAAAAAGATACAGACTCAAATTACGAATAGCTGTAACAGAACCATATTTCAGTAGATTTGTATATGGTTGATCTATACGGTCTAAATATTTATGTCTTAGATTATCATAAAGAATACAACTTTTTATAAAATGCTCCTCATCTTCCAGTACATAACACAAATTACACATATAGTCAGTATTCTTCTTGAAAGTTCTTCTGGAAACTGATCCTTTAATCGGTAGCACGCCAAGACGAAGTTTTACTAAACAGTCCCTAAAACATTTTATATCCATGTATTCAAAATACAGTTCACATTCAAAGTTACCTTTAAACAGTCTATATGTTTGATATATGTCTTTGACCATGACCGATCCATTCCACTCTTGTATATAAACATCTTTCATTCTTTGCTTAAACAGTGAAATAAAAGATTGCTCACAGCCAACTCCTTGTTGGAGCCATACATGCCCAAATCCAAGATTAAGCAAAACATTTTTAAGTAAAGTTACCCAACATGTTTTACCATGTTCATCCATATTAATAAGCATTAAATATGCTTGCTTGGGAAGTCTATTCATATCCATTTTTAAAAGCCTAAACCAGTATCGAATACTCCTGACTGCACTATTTATATATAATGGATAACGACCTATTTCTCCATAAACAAACTTATTTGGTACCCTTAGCGGCACACTTAGAAAACGTTTACATGCAAAAGAATGAATCTTTTCAATATTGCTCAGTCTGTGAAGTCCCCACATCTCAGAACCATACAAAAGAACTGGCAGTACCTGCGCATCAAAAATTCGGAAAAAACAATCCTTAGAAATGTCTTTTAGTTTTGATATATGTTTCACACACTGAACACATGCACGTCTTCCTTTCACTGCAAGAGCATCCACACCTCTGTTCACGCTCATTTTTGTGGTAAACACAAACCCTAAATAACTATATTCATTCACTACTTCTAGTACACTGCAGCCAAGTTTCCATTTTTCATTTTTACCCAAAAATCCACCTTTTCGAAAAACCATAACTTTTGTCTTGTCTGTGTTAACCTTCAAAAACAATTTTTTACATGCAATGTCTAAATTGTTGATTTGTTTTTGTAAACCAACTACACTACTGGACAGCAGAACTATGTCATCGGCAAACAAAAGGAGATATACTTCAAGTAAACCTGGCAAAAACTGGACACCATGAAGACCATTGTTGTCAACTACAGAAGCTATTTCGTTTACATACAAGGAAAACAATATGGGACTCAATATACATCCCTGTCTCAGACCTATTGGGCAATCAAAAAATTCAGTAAGTCCATCCTCTACACGTACACAAGACATCACAGATTCATACATAGCAATAACAGCATGTAAATATTTTCCCTGTATTCCATTCTGGATCATAATATCAAACAAAGGTTGTCGCTGTACAGAGTCAAAGGCTTTCCTCAGATCCACAAAGCATGCATAAAGCTTTCCTCCTTTCTTTGATAAGCATTTTTCCACAACTGCTTGGAGTGTAAAAATATGGTCAGCTGTGGAATACCCCCGTCTGAATCCAGCCTGTGACTCCGTCAGTTTTTCATACTCTTCAGTCCACATTACAAGTCGTTTATTAAGTACTGATGTATAACACTTGCTAGCCAAGCTCAATAATGATACACCCCTATAATTATCAGTTAGACTGTCATCTCCTTTCTTCAAAATAGGTACAATAATAGCTTTTGCCCATAGGTTTGGGTAGACACCGTGATCAAACAAAATGTTAAACAATTTGGTTAGAAACTGCACAGCAATATTGTCTGCTAACTTTAACATTTCTGCCAAGATGTTATCCACCCCACAAGCCTTGCCTCTTTTTAAATGTCGTATGGCATCGGCAACTTCTTTCTCAGATATAGGTTGGTTAAGCTGACTGTCGAATTCCTTACCTTCTGTCTGTGTGGGTCCCCTAGTTGGCCTCAAACTGGTATTTATCGTGTTATCATTAAACAGTTGCTGAAAATGATTTAACCACTGATCCTCGGTTATGTCTTTACAAATTTTCGATTTTTGTCTGCTTGAAATGTTTTTCAGTTCTTTCCAAAACTTCCTGCTATCTTTACCAAGAGAAGCCAGGTACTTAGCCTTTTCACGCTTATGACTCGTTTTCTTACGTTTAATCATTTTTTTATACTCTGTTCGTGCCCTTACGTACACTAAACGGTCGTTATCTCCCTTAGACTGACGAAACTTTGACAGACATTGCCGTGCTTTATACTTGGCATCCTTACATTCTGCATCAAACCAAAGGGCATCTTGCTGTTCATTTCTGATGCAGACATGCTTATTCATACATTCACTAGCTTGCAAAAGCATATTTGTAAAAGTTTCCAATGCCCCATCAATGTCATGATCCAGCAACGAAAACGCATGTAAACACATATCTTGTATTTCATCAGAATGAAAAGTTGACAGAAAACTACCCTCCTTAGTACTATCCCAGATTAATTTGTTAACCCATTTCTTACTGCTTGTGCCTACTGTACACAGATCTTTTTCACTCCTACCTAGCTTCATCATTACAGGAAAATGTGGTGAGTCAATAAAAGCAACAATCTTAACATCATAAACCAAATCAGCAACGCATAGCTCTCTAGACATAATAATATAATCAATTGTACTTCCCCCGTTGGGTGACACAAATGTCAACAACTCATCAAAACCAAACTGACACAAACCATTCAATATCACACAATCAAATGTAGAACACACATTCAACAATTCTTTACCAAAAACATTCATTTCTTTATCATCAGATTTTCTCTCAAATAACAAGTCAACTCCTTCATTCACCCCTCTGTGATTCCAGATTTCCTCATCCTCATCCACACTCATAGGCAAAGCATTCATACAACCTGTTCGTGCATTCAAGTCACCCATTATGATTAAAGAAAAGTCCCCTGCCGCTTCATGTAGATCCACAATACACTGTTCTAGCACTTCTATGCCATACCCATAGTCAGCTGTGTTCCAGTACTTACTGTCGTATGGGTGGATGTACAGACAGACCAAAAAAATATTTTTCTTAACATTAAATAACAATTTATCTATTTCTAAAACTACCATGTGTTCATATTTTGTTTCAATACTGTGCACAAACTTTGCCAAAGATTTACGTACAAAAACAAGCACGCCACCAGAGTTCCTATAACTGTTTGACAGTTTTACTGCTTTTGAAATATGAATATCGTGATCACTGAATGCAGGGTAAGAATAATTTTCAGAGGCTACAAATGTTTCATTTAACGCAAAAATATCATAACACAACAATGACTGGATTACATCTTTAATGTCCAGTTTTTGCAACCAACCATTGCAGTTCCACGTACATATTTTTATTTCCCCTGGGCCTCGGCCACACCCCTATTTAGCTTTACCTCCCCTCCCCCCTCTCACACCCCCACCCCCACCACACCCACTCTGCTGCTGTTTTGGCCCTCTGCTGACTGGTCTAACCCACTGCTGCAGTGTGTGTGCTTGTGTGTGTGTGCGGAGTTCCCCTGGCCCCGTGGTTGACACCGCTCGCGTTCTGTGGCGTGTGTTGACAGGGCTC
>CM060340.1:25619209-25644209 GCA_030674155.1 Stramonita haemastoma
CTAGTTGTGATCACTTTTGTTTTTTCTTTTTATTTCAAATTAAATTAGTCAACAAAAACTGAATCCAAAAGTTTTGAAATGCGTGTGTGATGCATTGCAAAATATGCTTACTTGCCTTTGACTTCCTTCTTTTTTTTCCCCTATCGTTTCTCAGCTAGAGCTCCGAGGTTCATCAATGGTAAGATTTTTTTTATGTGACTGTTGTTTTTTTTTCCCCCACCGCGAAGGTAGCCACTTTCCAACTTCAGGAATGTAATGCTGGGTATAGTCATGTTTTCGTAACCCACCCATTTCTGACATGAATTAGGGAACCTTTACTTTAAAATGCAGTTGTATTCCTCTGCATGCACACATACATACACACACAAAGAGAACGAAGGCAATGGCAGGGTCTGTGCTTTTTTCAGTTGTCTTGGGAGTAGTCAAAGTCTCTACCTGAAATCCACCTGGTGCTATTGCCGAGATTCAAACCCACGATTTTATGGACACACAAGGATGGAAGTCATATGCTCTACCCACTTGGGAGATTGGTGGTGATGAGGTAAGGTACCTGCCTAGAAAGCAAGAAATACAGGTCCCCATTTGGAGGTGGGGGGGGGGATATTTGGATGTTTTTTGTTGGGGGGGGGGGGGGGTTGGCTTTTATTTTTGTTGTTGGGTTTTTGTTGTTGTTGTTGTTGTTTGTTTTTGTTTTTTTTTTGTGTGTGTTTTTTTTTTTTTGGGGGGGGGCGTTTATCAGATGGCTAGCTCAGTCTCTGTGACGAAGGCAGCTGTATACTGCAGGTCCTCCCAGTCTTCATAGAGCTTGCCCACTGGGGTGATAGGGGTCAGTCAGGCCAGATCCTCTTTGGGAATGCCTCGTGTTGCGGGCAGGACTGCAGCACATGTTCTGTTGTCTGGCTGCCATCTTGCGAGGTCACCACTCTGTGTGGCCGATGTGGAGTCCGGTGTACATAAAACAAAAATGAGTGATTCAGGTGGTTGTGGCCTATCCTGAGTCTGAGTATACACTAAGACAGACTTGCTGCATACTCTCGTCGCGTGAGCAGGTTGTAGGGGTCTGCTGAGCTGTTGTAGTGTGGACGTTGTTGTATCCGCTTGCTCTGCTGCTTGGCCTAGATTGATGGTCTTGGCTTCAGAAAAAAAATGGACCGACCTATCCACCTGCTCTTGTTTTGTGCCCTCCTTTGCCGGGAAGGCCGCCGCTGTAGTCTAGTGGTTAGGATGTTGGACTCGTAATGTAAAGGTTGCGGGTTCGATCCCAGCTTTCGGCTATGGCGTTGTGCCCTGGAAAAGGCACTTTACGGCTATTTTCTCACCCCACCCAGGTGTAAAAGGGGTACCAACCTTGTGTTGGGGGTTAACCCTGTGATAGACTGGCGTCCTATCCAGGGGGGAGTGTATGACTCCCAGTCGCTTAACGCCACAGAAACCGGGATAAGCACCGGCCTGATGAGCCTTAGGCTGGGGACAGACTTGCCAGGGATCAGCAGTCTCATTGCCGAGCACGTTGCACTGGGAGGCAGGGATCTATCCACTCCACTGCAGGACTGACCACCCTATGACTCTTGCAGAGAGGAAGGCAGGAGTGGAAGACGGGTCGTTTACGTCTGTATTGGACTATTTATTTACTTATTTCTTCTTTTATATCGAGGATCATGGAATAAGCGCTCTTGTGCTTTTTTTTTTTTACACCCAGTCCCCGTGTGTATGCAGTTGTGTAAATATTGTTATCTGTTCCCACCGGCACATGATGGCCTACTCTTACGAAAAGCGGAACAGGATTTAACGTGTGCGCAAGATGTTCTGCGTGCGTTCGCACACGGGGCCTCGGTTTATAGTCTCACCCGAAAGACTGTAAGGCCTGTAAGACAAACAAGGGCATCTGTCCAGAAGATTACTCTGTGGGAAGTACGAGGGCTGGCCATGATGTAAGTTGCTGGTCTTTTTATGGCTTCTGCCTGGGCTTTGCAGTTTGTGATCCTCGTTAGAGCCCAAACTCTGCCCCTTACCTAGCACACCCTAAGTGACGGTCTGGGCGCTAGTCTTTCCGATGGGACGATACAATGACCAGCAATGACTCAGTGCACCTAGCCTATACAAAAAAAATTCACGGCCACAACAGAGCTATCCCTGTAGGAGAATAAACACGCTTGCAGATGGGAAAGATCTTGTTAAACGAATGGGTGGCGCTGCTCTGGTGGCGACGTGCTTTCCCCAAGGGACAGCAGCCCAGATTTCAGGCAGAGAAATCAGCCGTGACTGAATGTGCTATAGAATTCAATACAATACACTGCTCGGCTATTGCGTCCTTTTGAGGTGCGATCAGACTCCTGAATAATACGCTTTAGCAGATCTAATCCTTTCAACTGTCCATTGTTTAAAAACGTTGCATCTCATGCTTGTTGCCTCTGTAGTTCTTATTCTGCTTACGTTCCAGCGGAGATTTCGGATTTAGACTAATCAATCTTTGTCTCTTTTTTGTCATTGATGTGATTATTTTTCCATCCCAGCGGAGATTTCGGGTTTAAACACTGATGAACCATTGGTACTTAACTCTGTTATTTGTTTTAAAAAATGAATCATGACGCAACCGTTATCGGTCAAACTCAGCTGGGCTGTGATTGGTAGATATTTTTAGACAGACCAATGAAAAGAGATCAAAGCTGTCTTGATTTCTTGAGGTTTCCAAACAGGTTCTGATTCCTTTACCTGTCGAGTTTATTTGTTCCGAAGATGAGGAGGAAAATGGATCGAAGTCTCAGTTTAATTTTATTTGGTCTGACCCTTGCATTCTGCGCTGCACAAAACACAGGTGAACTCTGTGTGTGTGTGTGTGTGTGTGTGTGTGTGTGTGTGTGTGTGTGTGTGTGTGTGTGTGTGTGTGTGTGTGTGTGTGTGTGTGTGTGTGTGTGTGTGTGTCTGTCTGTCTGTCTGTCTGTCTGTCTGTCTGTCTGTCTGTGTTGTTGTTGTTGTTGTTGTTGTTGTTGTTCTTCTTCTTCTTCTTCTTCTTCTTCTTCTTCTTCTTCTTCTTCTTCTTCTTCTTCTTCTTCTTCTTCTTCTTCTTCTTCTTCGCATTCTTCTTTTTCTTCGCATTCTTCTTCTTCGCATTCTTCTTTTTCTTTGCATTCTTCTTTTCCTTCTTTGGATTCTTCGCATTCGTCACATTCTTCTACTTCTTCGCATTTTCTTCTTCTTCTTCTTCTTCTTCTTCTTCTTCTTCTTCTTCTTCTTCTTCTTCTTCTTCTTCTTCTTCTTCTTCATCATCATCATCATCATCATCATCATCTTCTTCTTCTTCTTCTTCTTCTTCTTCTTCTTCTTCTTCTTCTTCTTCTTCTTCTTCTTCTTTTTCTTCTTCTTCTTCTTCTTCTTCTCCTCCTCCTCCTCCTCCTCCTCCTCCTCCTCCTCCTCCTCCCCCTCCTCCTTCTTCTTCTTCTTCTTCTTCTTCTTCTTCTTCTTCTTCTTCTTCTTCTTCTTCTTCTTCTTCTTCTCCTCCTTACTTATCCTTTTCTTTCTTTTCTTCTTTTCTCAATGTATCTTCCTATTATCTTTCTCCTTTAATCCTTCGGATGACAGTATAAACCGAGGTTCCGTGTACAAATGCACACAGAACATCTTCCGCATACGTTAAAACCCGTTCCGCTTTTCGGAAGAGTAAGCCATTGTGTCCTGGTGGGAACGGATGACAACATTTACAAAACTGCCTACACACGGGGACTGGCTGTAAAATAGCACACGAGTGCTGATTCCATTATCCTCGAAATACAAGAATAAATATAGGCTATAAATAAATAAATAAATATATAAATAATTTTCTATGCCAACAATGCTGCTGTTTTATTTGTCTCTCTCTTTTTTTTTTTTTTGTCTTTTGTTATTTATGACTGCCAAACTCATAAAAAGGACAACAACGATGAAAATGACGATGAGATCATGGACATGACAACAATGATATTGCAATACTTTCATGGTACAATAAAATGATTGATGATGGTGAAAATGCTGTTGCTACTGCTGTTGTTTCAATTACTACTACTACTACTACTACTACTACTACTACTACTACTACTACTACTACTACTACTACTACTACTACTACTATAACAGTATAACTACTACTGCTGCTATTTCTACTATTACTGCTGCTGCTGCTGCTACTGCTGCTGCTGTTGCTACTGCTGCTGCTGTTGCCACTACTACTACTACTGTTGCTACTGCTGCTGTTGTTGTTGCTGCTACTGCTGCTGCTGCTGCTGCTGGCCTACCTCTATTGCTGCTGCTGCTGCTGCTTCTACTACTCTTGTTGCTGCAACTGCTACTGCTTTTTTTGTGTGTGCTTTTTTTTCTTTTTTTTTAATTGCTGCTACTGCTGCTGCCACTACTACCACCACCACTACTACTACTACTACTTCTGCTGCTGCTGCTACTACTACTACTACTACTACTACTACTACTACTACTACTACTACTACTACTACTACTACTGCTGCTACTACTGTTACTGCTATGGCTTCTGCAGCTTCCCAAATCATCTAACGACAAAGACGATGTTACGAACGCTGATGATGACAAGAAAAGACAACTTCTCTGTTTGCAGAGGCGTCCTGTCAAAGCCCAACGCTGACCTTGATCAACCAGACAGAGTGTCTTCCCCTGAACATCACAGACATGGCGGAGCGAACACAACTGGTAGTGCACGTAAGAAGTGCTCGTCGTGTTGCCATTGTTCTGGCCGAATCCAACAGCAGTAGCCGAGGTGAACCCTTCAAACTGGTATGGTTTGTTTGTTTGCTTGGCTGGTTTTGTTGTTGCTGTTGAGTTGAGTGTGGGGTAGGGGGGGGGGGGGGGGGGGGGGGTTGTGGGATAGATCTAGAGCTCTTGGGTTCATTAGTGGCAAGTTTACCGATGGCAGGATTTTGCGTATGTTACCGTTTTTGCCTTCCACAAAGGTCGTCGCATTCCGATTTTGTGGATGTACAGTTCTTTGATAATAATGAAGATGATGATCATTATGATTGCAATAATACTGATGATGATAATGGGGATAGCAATGATCAATTTTGTAGTGCCTAATTTTATACCTAATGGATATATATATATTTTTTAATCAAAGGTGTTTACAAAGCACTCCTACCCATTCACTTGTAAGCAAACCAACCAATCTAAGAAATCGAAAACAGCTGAGATTTTGCGTGTGTGACTGTTTGCCTACAATTAAGGTACCTGCATTCTGACTTTGGAGATAAATGTCTAAACTCAAACACCACCATGCATGATTTATTTTGTTGTTGTTTTTTTTATATAAAATAATTTGTTGTAGGCCTATGTTCCTACCTACGCAATGGTCTTCTCTTTTGGAAGGCGGGTTTTAACGTATGAACAAGACGTTTTGCGTACGTTCGTACACAAAACCTCAGTTTATAGTCTCATCTGGAGGACTTTCGGGAGTGTGGAGTCGGCAGTGATGTTACCTCCAGGAGAAAAAAATTCTCTCGAACAGGCATCCTGGTGGTGGCTGAACCTTCAGCACCAGATTGCCAGCTCAGTGTTTTAACCACTAGGCTATTCTCACCCCTTAATGAAGATTTAAAAGAGAGAAGGGAAGCAGACTGGTAGACAGAAAGAGACAAAGCTTTACCTAAGGGAGAAGCTTAATAAGAGAAAGTAGAGCTGCCTTTTGAAATTCTTATCTATTTCTCTAGAGCTCAGATCAGTTATGGGACGGATGCTACAGCCGAGTGGTTAAGGCCGTTCGACTTCAATCCCATGGGTTCATGAAGTTGTGGGTTCGAATCTCGGCGTCGTCTGGTGAATTAGGGGTGGGGATTTTTACGATGTTCCATGTCAACTTCAGGTGTAGACCTGCCAGTGCCTTAATTCCTTTCACACACACTCAGATACACACACACAGACACACACACAGACACACAAACACACACACACACACACACACACACACTCCTCTCCTCTCTCTCTCATCCTCTCTCTCTCTCTCCACTCTCCCTCTCTCTCTCTCACAGACACACACACACACACACACACACACACACACACACACACACAACACACACTAAGATCAAAATATGCATGTTAAAGATCTCGTAATTCACGTCAGCGTTCGGTGGGTAACGGAAACACGAACATGTCCACAATACATCCCCAAAGTCGGAATATGGCTACTTTCAAGGTGGGCAAAAATCTCACCATTTGTAAATCTTAGAGCTTGAGCAAAGGAACCAAGAAACAAACAAAGAAACAAAAATCAGTTAGAATTAATCTTTTATAAAAAAAAAAAAAAATTCTGCTTCATCTTTTGTGGTATTCCTGTAGCCTATGGCACGCTGCCCGCTTGCCTGTGTATATACAGGAAGGGATGTAAGGCACTGGCTGTTCTGCACATTCAGTTAACCTGGGGGATTGTACTTATCCCCACCCTTCTTAATCTAGCAAACGCTCTACAAAGATTCAAACCCATGACTTCATGGACCTACAGGGATTAAAGTCAAATGCTTTAACCATTCAGCCGTAGCAAACTGTAAACCAAGTCCCATACAGGAACGCACAGCAGACCATCTTGCGCACACATTAAAACCCCATTTTGCCTTTCGTAAGAGTAGGCTATTTTTTGACCCGTGTGCGTGGGCTTGTTGGGTTTTGTTGTTGTAATTGTTTTTTTCGTTCCTTGGCTAGAATTCCGAGGTTTACCAGTGGTGAGATTTTTGCGTCAAGGACCATTTTTGCCCAGCAGTTTACTTATTCGTTTTTTTTGTTTTGTTTTGTTTTGTTATTTTGTTGGTAGGAACTACCGACATGAAATGGCATACTCTTCTGAAAGGTGGAACAGGTTTTTAATTAACCGTGTGCAAAATGTTATGCTTCGGTTTATCGTCTCTTTGGGAAGACTTTGACATTTAGTACAATTTTCCCGTGAAACTTGAAAGAAAATGTAAGGCTGGGGATGGAATCCAGAACCTTACGATTTACTTGTTAAGCAGGTGAATGTCGTAACTGTTCTGCCACCTCCATCGTACTCGTGGTTTGAAAACTGTGAATGTGAGACAAATAAAAGCCGAGCACTGAAGCCCAGTATTTGAAGAAGTTCAAACAAATTCAACAGAAGACAATAGAGCAGAAACTTTGCATTAATTCTCTTTGATACAGGCAGCCAGTGAAGAGTTTGCCAAAGAGGAGAAACAGGTTGAAACTTGGGAGGGTTTGGGGACAAAGGGGACACAGCTACAGTCTTTGTATTACGAGGTTTCTATACCAGCAAAGAGAGAACCTATGTCAGCTAGAACAAAAGTGGGGTGTTTTGTTTTGGATTTTCTTTTCCTTTTGTTTGTTTTGTTTGTTGGTTTTTGTTCTTGCCTCAATGGAAAGATAGTGAAGATTGAGACTTATCTAACACAGCACAGGAAAGTGGATAGGTGGTCTAGAGGTATGCCCAACGCACCACTTTTTATGCACCCCTATGAAAAGTGAGAAATCACCAGAACCGCTTGAGCCCAAACTCTCCTCCCATCTGGAACACCTTAACTGGTAGTGTGGGTGCAAGCCTCTGGGGTGAGACAATAAAATGAAGTCCTGTGGTATTACAGCGAATTCTTTGATTTCGAGAATACAAAATAAGTGCTCATTTTCTTCTTTTTTTGTTTTTTTCAATACATCCATGAGAAGCCTAAATACGGCTGGGACAGAGAGATTATAAAGAAGGGTATGGGAACAGCATGATAGGAACATCACAAGGAATAAGGCTGTGGCAGCCCAACAAAAATATGTCTAATTTTTCTATCCTCACATTTTGTTTCAGAGTTGGTTCGGCAGAGACTCGGTAAAATACGGCGCCAACACGAAAGTGCTGCTTGGAAGTTCTGATCAGTGTGCCCTCAGAAACAACCGAAACTCGAATTTCACACGTCTGGCACATTTTCAGCACAATGGAAGTATTTTGCACGAGACGCAGTATCGAGCATTTTGGTTGGACTGGGCTGATCACATGACCCTGTCTGTTGGAAGAGGCGAAGTGATTGGCCAAGATACGATGCTATCATACAACTTCTCTTATGTTCTTTCTTTTGAAGCTGCTTACGTCATAAGCGTCAAGACGCAAGTGGATATTAATTTTGGTATGTATTATGAATTTTGTGTGCGTGTGTGTGTGTGTGTGTGTGTGTGTGTGTGTGTGTGTGTGTGTGTGTGTGTGTGTGTGGTGTGTGTGTGCCGTCATTGTTGACATGTATGATAGAATTAAGTCTTGTGTTTTTCACAAGACTTTTCACAATGGTGAAAACTTCCGCTGTTGTATCATCAGCGTCAAACAAAAAGAAAAGTTATCTCCAGTTCTCTTTTCATTATATCTTAATCACTTAGAAAGATATCTCATTAAAAAATAATTGTGATTATATAAATATTGAAGTAGCTGATGCTGAACTATGTAATTGCAGTAAGTTTCTTAGTTCTTTTGTACGCAGATGACACACTTTACCAAGCAGACTCTGCAGACAATCTCTAGAAAGCTCTTAACACTTTTTGTGGATACTGCCAGGAGTGGAAATTAGATGTTAACATTGATAAAACAGTGATATTCAATGCTAAGAAGAGCCAAAAAGTGCGATTTAGATTTGGAAACAAATGTATTAGCCACTGTTGATTCTTATAAATATCTAGGAACATTATTTAGTCAAATCGGTCAGTTTTGCAATAGTAAGAAAACAATACATGAACAAGCACAACAAGTAATGGGCCTATCTTTTTCTGATACAGATGAGCAGGAAATTAAAATATTTCTGTTGATGTTTTCCTCGATCTTTATCAAACAATGATGGTTCCAGTATTTTTGTATGGCTGTAAA
The DNA here is from genome assembly GCA_030674155.1 of Stramonita haemastoma. Taxonomy (NCBI): domain Eukaryota; kingdom Metazoa; phylum Mollusca; class Gastropoda; order Neogastropoda; family Muricidae; genus Stramonita; species Stramonita haemastoma. The sequence goes on from CM060340.1 coordinate 25,628,064, forward strand.
ATTAGGGGTTATGAAAATAGTGCTGTTTTGGAGAAATCGCAACTTCAGTTTTTGAAACGTCTCTTCAGACCTAAAAGGAGCACAATGACTATACCCTCTTTCTTTTCCGATTGGTGCAAGATTAATCAGATTTTGGTCTGATCTTATTAATGACAATTCTGACAAACCTTCAACAAAATTGTACCATGTACTATACGATTTATCGATTTATACATGAAGAGAGTGTATTGCTCAGAATAGATAAAGAAAATTCGTAAAAATTTACTAGAAACAGTGTTTGACTGTGGGAAACACACTGTTGTAAACAAAGTCGAAAGATAGTTTATGCCGTAATGTCCTAAAAGATTTAAAGGATAATTTTGTAATGTCATGGTCAGAAGAGTTACAACAAAAAAAGTAAGAAATGCATCTTTTATCGCAATTACCAAAAAAAAAAAAAAAAGGTTTAAAGGGGGGGAAAGTACATTAGTGAGTTGCCAGATAACAATATCATTGAATTATTTAGAATCATGTGTATTAACCATTTATTACCGATTGATCAGCACACCAGAACTAATCTCTCTATCCATGGTAGCTAGCACAGAAGCTAAGCTAGAATCTGCTCCAGCTTTTGTCAATCTTGTCATCTGTTCCCGCCGGTACACAATGGCCTACTCTTACGAAAAGCGGAACAGGATTTAACGTGTGCGCAAGATGTTCTGCGTGCGTTCGCACACGGGTCCTCGGTTTAGAGTCTCATCCGAAAGAGTTTTGGGGAGAGTGGAGTCAGCACTGATGTTAACTCCAGAAGAAAAATCCCCTCGACCGGTAATCGAACCCGGGTCGTCAAATTGCGAGCGCAATGTTCTGACTACTAGGCTATCCCGTCCCCATCTTGTGCGTGCGTGCGTGCGTGCGTGCGTGCGTGCTTGCGTGCGTGCGTGCGTGTTGTGTTGTGTTGTGTTGTGAAGTGTTGTGTTGTGTTGTGTTGTAAGGTTTGGTGTGGTATGGTATGGTATAGTATGGTGTCTAAACACGACACCTGTGTGCATGCGTTTTTAAAGAATATGTCATCCGTTCCTCACCAGACAAAATGGCATACTCTTCCAAAAGGTAGAACAGAATTTTAACATATGCGCAAAATGTTCTGCGTATATTTGCACACGGGCCCAAGGTTTATAGTGTCATGGGAAGGACTTTGACATACAGTTCGTTTATCTCGTCAAACTGGGAAGAAAGAGCAAGGCAGGGAATCGAACCCAGAAACTCACACCTTGTTTACCTGTTAGGCAGGTGACCGTCTTAACCGTCCTGCCACCTTCCTTCTTGATTGGGGGACGGGATAGCCTAGTGGTCAGAACATTGCGCTCGCAATTTGACGACCCGGGTTCGATTCCCGTTCGAGGGGATTTTTCCTTTGGAGTTAACATCAGTGCTGACTCTGCTCCCCCCAAAAGTCCTTCCGATGAGACTACAAATCGAAGCCCCGTGTGCAAACGCACACAGAACATCTTGCGCACACGTTAAATCCTGTTCCGCTTTTCGTAAGAGTAGGCCATCGTCTGCCGGTGTGAACAGATGACAAGATTTACACAACTGCATACACATGGGGACTGGATGTCAAAAGCACATGAGTGCTTATTCCATTATCCTCGATATAAAAGAATAAAAAAAATAATTAATAAATAAATAGATTCAACTGGATCTACACTTTTCTTTCTGCTCCCACAGATGCCCCGATGAACGGATTGGTGTGTCCTCGCACGTTCACCCGCCACCCAGGCATTAGCCACGCTGAAGAGAGTGTGTACACTGTGTCCGAGATGCTCTCCACTACAGCTAATCCTTTGTGGTTCAGCTCAGCAGCCGAAGAAGAAACAACCACACCACAGGCAGCCTCTGAACTGACGATGGACTGGACCACTGATAGCTTTGTTTTGAGGTCTTCACGCTCTGGTGGTCAATCAGAGAGCATGAAAGCAATGACAGTTAACGCCTCAAGTTCTCAGACAACGTCAGTAAGTGCCCCGAGTTTCCAAACGGTCTCTCCCAGCACTCAAAGTTCTCCAGCAATGCCTCTGAGCACTCCCAGTCTCCCAGCAGCGTCTGTGAGTGCTCCCACTTTCCAAACGTCACCGAGCGCTCCAAGTTTCCGATCAACGTTTCTGGGTGCTCCAGGTTTCCAAACAGCATTGCTGAGTGCTCTGAGTTTCCCAGCAACGTCACTGAGTTCTTCAAGTTTTCAAACAGCACCACTGAGTGACTTGCTTTTCCCAACAACGTCAGCGAGTGCGCCAAGTTTCCAAACAACGTCAGCGAGTGCTCCAAGTTTCCAAACAACGTCAGCGAGAGTTCCAAGCTTTCCAACAACGTCACTGAGTGCTCCAAGTTTCCCAACAACGTCACTAGGTGCTCCAAAGTTCCAAACAAGGTCACCGAATGCTCCCAGTGTCCCAACAACGTCATTGAGCACTCCAAATTTCCCAACAACGTCACTGAGTACGCCAAGTTTCCCATCGACGTCACTGAGCACTCCAAGTTTCCCATCGACGTCACTGAGCACTCCAAATTCACCCAAAACGTCACTGAGTACTCCAAGTTTTCAAACAATATCATTGAGTGCTCCAAGTTTCCAAGCAACATCATCAAATGCTGTACATTCTCATTCCACGTCAGTGAGTGATTTCAGCCACCGAATGATGTCCCTAAGTGCTCTCAACTTCCAAACCACAAAGTGGGACGATTACCTCTCTGCCATGATCTCCATGCCTTCAACAGAAGACCACCTACAAGAATCCATGACCTTTCCCACCACAGCCATTGTTGATGGAACATCTGTTATCAAATCAACAACCCTTAATGGAGAAACAGCAGTTGTTGAGAAAACAGACGTTACTTCTCATTCAGCCAGTTTCTCGGATTTGTCAGCCAGTTCTTCTGATAAGGTCGAGTCTTCAGATTCTGAGGACATGATTTTTGAAACCACGACTCAGTCTGGTTTAAAAATTTCTGAAAGAGATACAGAGCTTCTGTCATTTAGCGGTCACTCTGGACATTCCCTCTCTGGTGCCATCAACACAGCTCCTATTTCTTTAGATGAGATGATGAGGACTTCATTCGTTGGGCTGAAGTCTCGGGTGACATCTGGTCCTGAGCTCACCGGTATTGCTGACAGGACACTGCCTCTGAGTTTAGACAAACTGTTGTCAGATTCAGACCAATCTGGTCCGTCAGACATTTCTAGCACTGCAGAAAACGCTGAAAGAGAGGCACAGACAGCATCCTCAGCAGCAGGGGACACCGTTGTTTTCCATGCCTCTTGGAGAACGTTGAAACAATGGCTGGGATCACATTCAGATGACAGACTTGGTAAGATAACGACGGAAAACTCTGTCCGTTCCTGGGAAGGTCAGTTTCCATTTGCATCCCGGGAAGAAATCATTTCTTTCCTCAGCACACCAGAGCCAATCTCTCAATCCAGCATGGTAGCTAGCACAGAAGTTAAGCTAGAACCTACTCCAGCTTTGGTCAGCGTCAGTCCCAATTCTATGCACTCTCAGCGTAATGCTGGAACTGCAAGAGCCACGGGATCAATTGGAAACAGAGACCATTCCTCAAAAGAGTCTTCAGAAAAAATCAGCACATCTTCACAAAACCCAGAACATTTCTCCAAAGAGTTCAGTGACCAGTTTGTTGAGTCTTCTCTGGAAGTTAGCTCGTCGGCAATCTTAAAAGAGGGCACTTGGAATACTGTGGACGAAAGCTACTCACAAACGACCCAGTTTCTTTCCAGAGAAACAAACACAAAACACTCCTCTTCTGTCATCAGGAACACAGGTGTGCCCTCCTCTGAGAAAAAGTCCACACTGACGTCACATCCAACAATGCTGTCTATATTTGCGTCACCTTCTTTCGAACCTTTCGCATCTTTGTCACCTTCTTCTGTGTCATCTTTACTTACATCCACTGATTCTAAGTCGTCCAGATCAACGTCACCTATGACGTCTGCGTCTACGTCAACTTCTTCTAAGACATCCATATCTACTTCTGTGTCGTCAACAACAACGTCATCACCTGCTTCTTCGTTCCCTTTTACGCCGCCTACTTCTATGACGTTTGCTTTTACGTCACTTTCTTCTACGACATCCACTTTTGCGTCACCTACTTCTATGACGTCCGCTTTCCTGTCACCTCCTCCTATGACGTCAATTTCTACGAAGCCTACTTCTGCAACGTTCATATCTACATCCCCTTCTTCTATGATGCGTACATCGACCACGCCTGCATCCCAGTCGTCCGTGTTCTCATCACCTGTCTCTTCGCCAGTCCCATCTTCAAAGACATCGCAGGGATCAGCAACGTCTGGGTCAAACTCCCATGGAAGATGCCGCTGCGTTACACAAAGACCAAGCAACAGCAGCAGCATCAACAACACGAAGAAGAAGAAACAAGCAGAGAAGGAGATGCAAGAGTCTGTAGAAGCCATTTGTTCCTCTTTGCACATCCCTACCCACAACATGTCTGCCACAGTTCGGAAGAAGACCAGCGCCAAGGATGACCGAAAGTCGTCCATCGCCATCGGCTGTTTGTGGGCTCTCGTGTCCTTCCTGCCTCTGATCAGCATCGTTGTGTCTGACGTCATCCGGCTTGTTGGGTACGTATGCAGCAAGATGACGTAATTGATGACGTAATTTGATGACGGCATTGCTGACACAACACTGCCTCTGAGTTTAGACAAACTGTTGTCAGATTCAGACCAATCTGGTCTGTCAGACATTTCTATAGATAGTTTCTATAGATAGTGAGTATATTTTGTGTTCTTTGCTTGGTGTTTTTTTTATACCCAGACTGGAATATAGGATGGTCAAGAATTCCGGAGTTTTTGGAGTGTAAAATAAAATGGCACCCTGACTCTGAATTGATGGTTGCCATTTGCAATGTTTAGTTAACCATTAGTGGTGTATGAATTCTTCAAATCGTTGCTACGCAATCTACGTGGTCTGTGTGAATAGTGAATAATGTGGATTTTACAGACATTGTGATGGTGTAGATTGCAAGGTTTTGTTTGTCTGTTTATGGTGTGTGTGTGTGTGTGTGTGTGTGTGTGTGTGTGTGTGTGTGTGTGTGTGTGTGTGTGTGTGTGTGTGTGTGTGTTGGTGGAGGGGTTGTTTTCGTTGTTTTCTATACTCCTCTTACCTACTTGTTAGCAAAGCGATAAAAAAAATTGGGTTTGGGTGTTTTTTGTTGTTGTTTTTTAAATGGATTTTCGCCTCTATTATTCGTTGTTTCTTAGCAAATAGTGTTTTTTTTCTTGAAATGCACTTTCCACACTGTTCATTAAAGTCTAGGGACACACACATACACGCGCGCGCGTGTATGTGTATTACGTGTATTACGTGTATTACGTGTATTACGTACACACACACACACACACACACACACACACACACACACACACACACACACACACACACACACACACACACACACACTTAACATCAAACCATTTCATGATAATGACTGAAACCGCGCACACACACACGCAAGCACACACTGTCTGTGTGTGTATGTGTGTGTCTGTGTGTGTGCGTGCGTGCATGCGCGCGCATGCGCTATGGAATGTAAACTGAATGGAAAAGGGTATGTTATGCTTATTCTACCACACACAGAAATAAAAGTTGGATTCATTCTTTCATTCACTGATTTCTTGTCTGATTGATTTTGTTTGATTGAATGACTGATTGATCGATCGAGCGATTGACAGGTTGATTGACCGACGGATTGATTGATTGATTGATTGATTGATTGATTTTTTGATTAATTCTCCTTGAGGACTGAGATTGTTGGAACGCTGCACTAAACTTTTTACAGTGGAAAACTTGAACCTGACGGAGCCCATCCATCTCCAAATATCTAGCAGGGCGCATGCTGGGTATAATTATTCATGTCATCCACTGCAACAATCATAACATGTCATGGAAAATTGGATGTATCGGGGTTGTTGGTTTTGGGGTAGTTTTTTTTTCATTCCACAGCTAGAGCTTTGAGGTTCACCAATGGTGTGATGTTTGTGTATGCCACCGTTTTGTTGCTCACCATGTAGGTATATATGCATTCCGAACGTCGGGAAAGATGAGGTGTTATCATTATGTCTGAAAGATGTTTTTTTGCAAGCAGTGTTCGTAATTCAGACAATGGGTCTTCTTCTTCTTCTTCTTCTTCTTCTTCTTCACAATTCTTCTTCTTCGTCTTCTTCTTCTTCTCCTCCTCCTCCTCCTCCTTTTTCTTCTTCTTCTTCTTTTTTCTTCCTCTTCTTCTTCCTTCTCCTTTTCTTCTCCTCCTTCTCCTTTTTCATCGAAAGCTCAGACAGCAATGATTATTGTTGTCGTTAAGAGCCTGTGAACGAAAATTCGATTTCCAGTCTGTTTTTTTGCATTGAATAGCCATTTCGTTGCAAATTAATAGCATGTCAATAACTTAAAATTGACCTCTGGTGCAATGCGACGCCTTGTGTAGTTAAAGTCTGTCCCGAGCCTAAGGCTCATCAGGCCGGTGCTTATCCCGGTTTCTGTGGCGTTAAGCGACTGAGAGTCATAGACTCCCCCCTGGATAGGACGCCAGTCTATCGCAGGGTTAACCCCCAACACAAGGTTGGTACCCCTTTTACACCTGGGTGGGGTGAGAAAATAGCCGTAAAGTGCTTTTTCCAAGGGCCAACGCCATAGCCGAAAGCTGGGATCGAACCCGCAACCTTTAGATTACGAGTCCAACGCCCTAACCACTAGACTACAGCGGCGGCTGCCTTGTGTGGTGGGGCGTCACAAATTAGACCAGAGAGCTAACGGGACCCTGGCATAGGGGAGCAAACTGAACGAAGAAACATGAGAGAAGACAGCACTAGTTGTTTCTCTTGTTTTTTGTTTTTTTTTTGTCCAAGGTTGATTAATAATTTATAATTATATACTCAAGGGTTACGGGTGAGTATTAACTTTTTTTTTTCATCTAGCCCTTGTACTGAGAAGGGACTATCCTTATTAGTCACAGATGATAGTTTCCAATACATGTTTATATATATATATATATATATATATATATATATATATATATATATATATATATATATATATATATATATATATTGATGTGACAAGTCGTGACATGATTATGATATATGGCATGTCAACACGTGAAATGACGTGAATGTTATGCTATGTTATGCTGTGACAGTACACAAAACTGAAGCTGCAGATTCAAAATATTGGCAGCAGTTGAGTGGAGTATTAAGGATAATATTTTTTACAAGAATCTTCCAGGTTAGTTGGTGTGCAGACCTGCCAGTGCCCGACACTTTTCCTTGATGTATACATACATGTAGACATCAATCTGAGTACTAGATGTTTTTTTTCCTGGAGTGACGATAAACCGAAGTCTTTTATACAACCATTCATTTACTGTGCGTTAAAGAACCCACGGCAACAAAAGCATTGTCCCTGGCAAAATTCTTCAGAAAAAGTTATTCTTATGGGGAAACAAAAGCACACACAGACAGAAAAAAATAACACAAGTAAAGGGGGGAAAAGGTGTCGCTGCTCTCGTGGCGATGCACTCTGCCTGGAGAGAGCAGCCCAAATTTTATGTAGAGAGATCTTCCATGACTGAAAGTAGTAGGCAATGCAATGCAACACAATGCAATGCAATACAGTACGATGCCATGCAATGCAATACAATACGATACAGAAATTCGACACAACACACCACAGCATGATACAGCACATTCCATTACAGCACAGTTCAACACTACATTATATGACACAATATGATACAAAACAATACACAACTTTACATGTCGGGTTTCGGAAACACACGCACGCACGCACACACACACACACACACACACACACACACACACACACACACACACACACACACACACACACACACACACACACACACACACACACACCACACACACACACACACACACACACACACACACACACACACACACAACATAGCATGAGGAGAAACGTGGCAGAACGGTTAAGACTTTTCACCTGCCTAACTAGAAAACCGCGAGGTTCTGGGTTCCATTCCTAGCCTTGCCCTTTCTTCCCAGTCTGGCGGGAAAATCGAACTGAATGTCAAAAGCCTTTCGGAGGAGATTCCAAACCAGTTGGACCCCGTGTGCTTACAAACTTGTGCAAGTCAAAAGAACCCACGACAGCTGAAAATGGGAAAGCATAGGGAGGTAGTATCTTCATTCAGTTACCTGCAAAATTGGTAGGTTAACTGTGTCCCCGAAGTCAGAATGCGGCTACCTTAACGGTGAGGGAAGAAAACGGCTGCACACACAAATATATCACCTTTGGTAAACTGCAAAGCTGTAGCTGAGGAACGAAAAATAGCCCAAACGAAACAAAAACAAACGAAAAAAAACCCCTCCAACCTAGCCATACATCCTAAGCTTCATCACTCGTCAGTGGCAATACTGATATTTTGTACTGGGTCAAACGTTTTTTCAGCGCCCAGTGCATCATTCATCCGTTGGGGGTGAAACGTCTATAGAGTACTGCACAACAGGGCAAAACAACTCTTCTAGAAAGAATACTACCAAAAAAAACAACTGAAGGGGAAACACACACACACACACGCACGCACGCACGCATGCACGCACGCACGCACGCGCGCGCGCACTCGTACAATCACAAACGCACAGACATACACACTGCTCATGCACGCGCGCGCGCGCGCCACACACACACACACACACACACACACACACACACACACACACACACACACACACACACACACACACGTACGCACGCACGCACTCGTACACGTACACACACACACGCACGCACGCACACACACACACAATCACACACACACAGACACACACTGCTCATGCACACACACACACACACACACACACACACACACACACACACACACACACACACACACACACACACACACACACACTCGCACACTCGCACACTCGCACACTCGCACACTCGCACACGCACAGACGTACACTCTGCTCATGCACACAGACGCAGACGCACACACACACACACACACACACACACACACACACACACACACACACACACACACACACACACACACACACACACACACACACACACACAAACAAACAGAACAGATGACATTTTCTGGGAACAGATGACATTTACAAAACTGCATACACACGGGGACCGGATGAAAAAAAGCACATGATTGCTTATTCTGTTATCCTCGATATAAAAGAATAAAATAAATACACACACACACACACACACACACACACACACACACACACACACACACACACACACACACACACACACACACACAAGTAAATGGGGTTTAAATGTTTGAAGAATTGTGATGCGTTTTTTATGTTGGACAAGTTTCCATTGATGGTAACTAGTCATTTGAAGGGTGCTGAATAATGTAAACAAAACACAGCTAAGTTGTGTTAGGCGGCATTTCAACAGCAAAAACAAAACAAGACAAAAAACAAAAAATTGGGTTGGAGGGGGATGGTATTGGATGAAAGCTGATGCGTCATTGTGTATTTGTAGACTGTCTTCATTTTCCAATCATTGTTTTGTTTTGCTTTTATACAGTATTTTGTCAGAGACAACTCCCTTCTTCCGATAGGTTCTTTTACGTGCGTGTCAAAGACATTAGCACACATAAACTCTGTGCATCGTATCATCTGAAAGACTACCACCAAGATCACCTCTCAGGTATTAACGGAAGAGGGGAGCAAAAAGTCCGCGTTCAAACGAACAAAACACAAACAAAACTACGAACTCATAGAGCTCTCCTAACAGGAACCACGTGCTCCAACCTGAAACATAAACAATCTGTACGCATGCGCGGTGACTAATCCGGATGTTTCACCTTGCAGCTAAACCGGAACCACACCAACACCACTAAATCTCCCAGGCTTGACCACCCAACCCCAAACACGCGATCAATCTTGCTTGCACCCGATTCTGAACTTCGAGTAACGCTTCCCCAGTTATTAGCGCCATGGATCTGCCCACGCAAGATGTGACTGATGGCCTTTTTGACAGCGAGGAAGAAGAACAACAGGATCCGTGGGGCCGATTGTTTCCGCTCGGAAACAGTTTCTCAAGTTTGGGTGGGTTGTTGCTTCGGCGTGTTGCCTGCATGGGACATTGACATTGTTGCAGACGTTTAGCTGTTGCGTCGCGTTTGCATGTTGCGTGATTGGTTGACTGTATTTTTAGATCAAGGCTACCAGTGGTCCAAGGCTGTCTGTTCCTTGACGGCGTAATCCGGTAGCCTGTCAAACTAATCGCTCAGACTCGTGTGTTGATTGTGCAATGTGTGTATCGAGCGTTCGCGCGCGCGCTGAGTCAGTGTGCGCGCACGTGCATGTGTGCGCGCATGCATATATAGTTGTGTGTGTGTGTGTTGTGTGTGTGTGTGTGTGTGTGTGTGTGTGTGTGTGTGTGTGATATCGCAGAAACTAAGAATTGATCTTTGTATCTTATTTTCACGCACGCACGCACGCACGCACGCACGTGTGTGTGTGTGTGTGTGTGTGTGTGTGTGTGTGTGTGTGTGTGTGCAGAAACTGAGAAATATATCTTGGTATGTATACATGTGCATGTGCACGCACATAGGTGTGTGTGTGTGTGTGTGTGCGCGCACGCGCGGGTGCGTGCGTGTGTGTGTGTGTGTGTGTGTGTGTGTGTGTGTGGTGTGTGTTGTTTAACTGCAGTCACATATGACTATGAGGCTCTGAAACCAAGGTCCTATACTTTGTAAACTCCTGATAAATAATGTAACATTATTCACTCTTAAAAAATCCTATCCAAGTTGTACCTGTAGGCTAGTTATGTCTACATGGATTATTGGATAACATGAACACAGAACAGTTTACATAATTTAATGATAGTCTGTACATTGTGCTGTTAGTTAAAGTTAAAGTCTGTCCCGAGCCTAAGGCTCATCAGGCCGGTGCTTAACCTGGTTTCTGTGGCGTTAAGCGACTGAGAGTCATAGACTCCCCCCTGGATAGGACACCAGTCTATCGCAGGGTTAACCCTCAACACAAGGTTGGTACCCCTTTTACACATGGGTGGGGTGAGAAAATAGCCGTAAAGTGCCTTTTCCAAGGGCACAACGCCATTGCCGAAAGCTGGGATCAAACCCGCAACCTTTAGATTACGAGTCCAAAGCCCTAACCACTAGACTACCGCGGCAGCTACATTGTGCTGGGACAGTATAATATCTCTGCATCTGTAGGTGAAAATGTGTAACTGTAAGTACCTTTAAGAAGATATACTGCTTTGTGTCACTTCAAAGTTTCCAAGTCAAGTGTGTCTTGAGGATTCTTGAAATAGGGCCATATCTGTTGTGCTTCAAATGGGAATGGGTGTCCTTTCATGGCTTTATCGTTGCTAATGCCGAAATGGTTTTTATTCTTTTAAAGTAAGTCTTTCTGTTAAGTGTTCCCCAGCTCAACACCTTGGGAGTTACCCAGAATATATACTCTTGTCTTGAACACTTATCATACTAAGGAATCGGTTTGAGTCTGTAAATTTTAGTGAGAAAGTTGTGTATGTCAATGTGTGTGGATATTTTCTAGTACCTCATATACTAAAAAAAAATCCCAAATTAATTGGAATCCAGTCTGGCTCTGCCAAACTGAGGCCATATTGTCATTATCTGGGCTAATTAAAGAAAATTTGATGTGACTGGGAACTTTTTCTCTCCAAAAATTAGATGGAAATAATATAACACTAAAGGAGAAAAGATTATCATTTCATTTCTTAGGCCAGATTGAATCAAATCAGTATAATCTATAAACCATAGTCAGATTTCAAATTCATACTAACTATTGAAAAATGAAGATTATGGATAAAGTTCACTTGTTCAGTGCTTAAGCGCATGCAGTTTTTTTATGAACAGGATCTTCATCAAATTCAAAGCAGCTTCTCATATTTATAATTGTTTCACTGTATGAGTTATTACCCACACTTCTGTCTTCTCAGTCTCAGTGTCTGAATTCACTAACACAGTAGCAGGTCACTCGCAAATTCAACACTTGAATTGTTAACAAACTTTCCTATTAATTTTATCCTTTGAAGACACATATATAGAGAAATATTTAAATGTTATTGTAAACATGTAATTGTGAAAGTACAGTATAACCTTTGTGGAAATTTATTTTTGTTACAGAAAAATGGAAAATTGTTTTTTTCAGATCTTGTGAAAGAAGAGTATTCCTTTGGCAGGGAGAGAAATTGCGACATTGCCTTCAGTAACACAGGCAAAAACAACCAGTGCTTCCAAGCTTATAGCAAAGTCCACTTCAAACTCATCCGGGTGAGTCCTTAGCCTTAGTAGGCTTTTTAGAGAGGTTGACCAGGTCTATTTACTTAATGTATTTAGTACATTAAAGAGTTATCTGCCATTGATTTGAGAAGTTGTTTCATCACAATCTTTCAAAACCAGGTCTGAGGTCTCCTCTGCTACTGGTTACCATGTAAACCAGCACTACATGTATCACATGGATAGATGGAGCTCATCAGTCTGGGTAGACAGTTCATGTCGGAGAAGGAAAACTCTGAGTTTAAATCTACACTGCTTTGCGGCCATACCTACTCATAGGAAAGGCTTCGGGAGTCAACCCTGAGGGAAAATCTGGAGTTGGAGTCCCTAAGGCAGCATCCTGTATGGCAGTGAATCCTGGACTTTGTATGCCCAACAAGAGCGAAAGCTCAATGCTTTTCAAATGCATTGCCTCTGACACATTGTGAACATCATGTGGCAGGACAAGGTCCCAAACAACACTGCCCTGGACAGAGCTGGATGCAGCAGCAAGTACATACTGCTGAAACAGAGATGTATGTGCTGGCTTGGCCATGTTTTGCACATGGACGATTGATGGATCCCTTAGTGAAGTCTTCCTCTAAGGAGAACTTGTACAAGGAAAATGTCCTACAGGCAGACCACAGCTGCGATTCAAAGACGTGTGTAAACAGGGACTTAAAAGCCCTAAACATCAACCAGAACATCTGGGAAGCAACAGCCCTTGAATGGTCAGCCTGGAGACAGACTGCAAAAAGGTCTGTCCAAGTTTGAAGAGACACTTGCTCAGCAGCACGAGGCAAAGAGAATGAGAAAAAAGGCTGCAGCCCAGGCAAATAGTCCAGCATCAAACTCCATCTGTGCCCTCTGCCATAGGGACTGTCATTTTTGTGTCGGATTGGCCAGCCACAACCAGCACTACCAGAATTAAACCTGGAGTGCAACTTCATTGTCTTCCGAGACTGAAGGCTGCCAAAAATTGTTATTAGTACTATTGCTACTATTGATGTTGTCCTGGGTTCAATCTCATAGGAAGAGGGCATTATCATGAGCAACGCCACCTTTTTTTTTTCTTTTTTTTTTTGATAAAAGAGGACATTTTTTTGTATGTACATGAAGAGAGAGGAGAGAGAGAGAGAGAGAGAGAGAGAGAGAGAGAAGAGAGAGGAGAGAGAGAGAGAGAGATGAAAGAAGGGGTGTAAACTAGAATCATTTTCTTTTTCTTTTTTTTGGTCTGATTTTGTGAACAGAAAACGACCAGCACAGGCATCCATATCTTTTTGGAAGATACCAGCAGCAATGGCACATTTGTTAACGGCGAAAAAGTTGGTGAGTGGTGAGGAGCTTAGATATTTTGTCAGTTTTAGCTGTCACATTTGTGTGTGTGTGGTGTGTGTGTTGTGTGTGTGTGTGTGTGTGTGTGTGTGTACACAAGCATACCTCTTGGCAAAAACTGCCTTGATGTTACCCTAAAAACTTTTTGGGCAGGGACTAGGTATGAAAAAAAGAACATGTCTGCGCTTATCTATTATCCTAGAGACAAAGAATTTGCCTTGCCTTTTGCCTGAAGCTAGGGTCTTGAAATGAGGAATGACCTGATAGTTTGGGTTTTTTTAAAAATGAGTATGGGCATTTTTCAGTGTTTGTGGAGGGCATTTTTCATTAAAGATAGACACGGGTCCAAAAGTGCCCCAAATCATGTTTTTTTTTAGAATGAAAAATTACTGGATACACTTATGAAGCTTCCCTGTGTGAATTTAAACAATTCAGGTTGTTAAAAAATATCTGTAGAATCAGGTTACTTCAACTTGTTATAGATAAAAAGGTTTAGGAGTTTGAAACATTTAGTTTTGGTGGCCATATTGGATTGCTTCCATGGCAACAGTGCAGAAAACGGAGTAAGTCTTTGATTTTTATGCTTTACAAGTGATGCCTTTTCAATATATGGCATAACTTTTAACATGGGCTTGTAAACAAAATTTCATCAGTTTCGACCCCATGTCCCACCTTAAATTGTACTCATGGTATTTTTCAGTGTTTGTGTTTGGGTATTTTTTATAGTGTTTTGATGGCATTTTTAAGTTTGTGTGTGTGTGTGTTGTGTGTGTTTGTGTGTGTGTGTGTGTGTGTGTGTGTGTGTGTGTGTGTGTGTGTGTGTGTGTGTGTGTGTGTGTGTGTAATTTTGTAATATATGAGCATTTATCAGGTTCTTTTTGTGTATGAGTATTTTTCAGTGTGTGTGTGTATATATATAAGCATTTTTACAGTGTTTTTGTCGGGGGCATTTTTTTCAGGAAAAGGAAACAGACAGGTACTGAACAATAACGATGAAATTGGACTGGCCATGAAGAAAAACAAAGGTAAGTGTTGTCTTGTGGTTGTTTTGTTCCCTGGAAATGCATAAAATAAATAAAGAACTAATCACAGCTGTCAGTTTCCCCCACTCTCAGCTGCTAATTAACCCATTCTGTCCCGGCCCAAATGGTGCTAGCTGGTGGTATTTATAGCAGGAACTGACCACATTTGGACTAGGTAAAAGGAAAGGCGCACTAAATTGAGCACTCTGGACTGAGTGATGTAGGACTTGTGCTCTGTGTAATTCTTCTTCTTCATCGACTGCTCAGGCAGCAACTGTTGTTGTCTGTCCTAGGAGTGAAAATGCGTTGCGCTGCCATTGAGCACCTGACAAGTCAGGCCCAGCGCGTCCAACTTCCACATAAGACAATTGTTATCTTTAAGTCTTTTTTGGAAAAAAGGCAGGAGAATAGACCAAGAAGGCCAGAAAGTAGCAAGAAAGGGGAATGAAAGGAAGAAAAGGAACAAGACAGAAAAAAAGAGAGGGATAGAAAAGAGGGAATTCCTAGCAAGAATTTCCAGAAGGCGGGGATGCTATTTGTACAGACAGCCCCCCCCCCCCCAGCATGCCCACAGTGGAAGTAAAGAACGAATAAAGAAGATGAAGAAGAAAAGGTTTAAGAAGGACAGAAGAAGGAAGAAGAACAAGTACTAGAAGAAGGGCAGAAGAAGAGATTAAAAATACCTTGAAGTATGATTAAAAACTATGATGATCGATAATGTCAGAAATTACATTGATCATCAAGACAATGACATCAGTTGTTAAAATGATCAGTCCTTGTAAATCACAAAATTTTGCTTGAAGAACTCAGTGTTGCAGTGCTGTCATCATAATCAAGACATTTAATTGATAATTTATAATAATAATTAGGGGGTTGGGATAGCCTAATGGTTAGACAGTTTCAATTGTGATTTGAAGGCCCATCATGATCAAGCCCAGGTTTGAGCCACCACCAAAATGCCTGTAAAAGGGGATTTTTTTTTCTCCCCCAGGGATTAACATCAGTACTGACTTTACTCCCCCCCAAAATCCTTCGGATAAGACTACAAACCAAGTTTCTTTGTGCAAACACATACAAAACATCTTGTGCATAAAATAAAACCTGTTCCTCCTTTGGAAGAGTAAGCCGACCATCTTTGCTGGAAGGAAGGGTGACAATTTTTTTTATTTTTTTTAAAGCGCATGCACACTGGTGTCATGTTTTAGACATTATCCCAAAAGTCTGAATGCAGCTTCTTTAATGGTGGGCAATAATGATAGACACAAAAATCTCATCATTTGTGAACCTCAGGGCTCTAACTGAGGACAAAAATTAACAGCAGCCCAAAATCCCGTAAAATTTTACTGAGATTTTTCTTTCAGGAAGAAGTTATTTTGATTTCTCTATGAGTTCAGAAGTTAAGTATAAATGCCATTTTTTTTTCCACAGGGTTAAAATTTTGTTTTATCCA
>CM060340.1:25649209-25654209 GCA_030674155.1 Stramonita haemastoma
AAATCTCGTCTTCTGAGTTGCAGTAGTTTGGGATAGCCTGGTGGCTAGAGTGATGCATGTTGCGCTCGAGATCTGCTGACCCAGGTTTGAATCGCGTTGAAGAGGATTTTTCTTCTGGAGTTAACATCAGTGCTGACTCCACTCTCCCCTTAAAAGTCCTTTGGATGAGAGTATAAACTGAGGTCCAATGTGCGAATGCGCGCAGAACATCTTGCGTGCGCGTTAAAACCTGTTCCACTTTCCGGAAGAGTAGGCCATTGTGTGCCAGTGGGAATGGATGACAAAATTGACAAGACTGCATACACACAGGGACTGGATGTAAAAAAAAAAAGCATGTGAGTGCTTATTCCATTATCCTAGAAATAAAAGAATAAAATAAAAATTAGAAGAAAAAAAAAGGTCTTGATGAATGTTTTTCTTCGTTCCCTGCCTAAAGCACTGAGATTTATCAATGGCGAAATTTTGTGCATGTGACTGTTTTTAGCCACCATTAAGTTATCCGTATGTCTGTCTGTCCATCTATCTATCAATTTATCTTTCTATTTATATCTATGTCTATCTGTCTACATACACACACACACACATATCTTTCTTCCTATATATGGGTTGTTGTTTTTTTATAGCTTTATGAATGGCATTTTTCATCTCGTTTTCTTTTTTCTCCTCAGTATCTTCATGAACAAGGAATAACCCACCGGGACTTGAAGGTAAGGGAAGATTGAATGTGAAAGAAAAAAATGGATTGAAAAGATTGGAAAAAAAAAAAAAAATGAAGAGGAAGGCTTGAGAAAATGGATGAACATTGTTTGCCGAGAAATCATATCATGGAAGGTGCTTGATACGGGTGTTATATTTTTGTAGTTCTGTTCGTGATTTTTAAAAAATGTTGGGAAGAAGTGTAGGAGTTTGCAAGCGTTTACTATCTGAAAGGATTATAGTGAATGTATGTGTGAGGGAGTGAGTGAGGAAAAAATTCTTCTTACGACTTTTCACAGAAGTTGTCATTTTGTTTTGTTTAGAATCCACTGTGCAAAATAGAAGTACATATATTTATTAATAGTGTATGTGTATAAATTTATAAGCGTGCAGTCATGTATGTGTATATATGATTATATTACCAACGACCAGGATTCTGTGAAAGTTTGGGGTGAAAAATTTCTGTTTTTCTTTCTTGTTACCTTTGTTATTATTGTTAGGCATTCCTTAGCTAAACACCCTGGAGGTCATCCAGAATATACACACTCTGTCTCACTCATCCCACCTGGGAATCACTGTGAGACTGGAAGTACACACTGGATGAGGAGTTTGTGTGTATGGCTGCACCTCACTTTATAGGCAGCTCACAGCTGTCAGATTCCCCCACCTTCGGTTACTCTCAGCTGCTATCCATTCCATCCCAGCTGTGCTAAAATTAAGCAGAAATTGACCACACCTGGACAAGGTAAAAGGAAGGGGCTGATTTCAGCACTGGGCCCTGGACCGAGTTATGCTGGATTTTGCGTGCTGTGAGCTACGCTCTTGACTTCTGAGGAATTTTCCCTCTCTTCCTTTGATGGACAGTGCAGGTTGTTATGCTAAGAGCTTGTCGAGGCGGAAGACAATCTTAATATGACAATTAATATAGGCTTTGGCGCGTAGCTGACATCGATAACTGACGTTTAGGCATTGCTACCAGGTGTTTATATATATGCATTTGTGTACCAGTTTTTAGTCACAGCAGATTTCTCAGTGTGAAACTCCAGCTGCTCTACCCTGGGAGAGCATGTTGCAACAAGACTGGTGCCAGCCATTTTTTTTTTTTCTTCTTCTTTTCCTGTCTGCATGTGTATTTGTTGCCCGATCAGAGTAGCTTTTTTTTCTACTTGCTGTGGGTTCTCTTATGTACTAGCACCCAGACCACCACTAGTCTAGTGGATGTTGGGGGGGGGGGGGGGGGGGGGGGGGGGGCTTTTTGATTCCTAGTTAGGTGCATTACCACTGATCCACCATGGTAACATGCTAGATGGTGGGAGCAAGCCTGTGTGTTCTTTAACAGAAGATGAGTGATGGTATGCAAGATGTGTGTGTTTCCTTTAAAACAGTAATAGAGTTGTATGTTGTGGCTGCAAAGTTACATGCTCCATGATGTTCTTTTTTTTTTTTTTCAGCCAGAGAACATCCTACTGGCAACAGATGCAGATGAGACACTTATCAAGGTATGTCATCAAAATCATGAAAAGATTTACCTCCTCTCCCCCCCATCCAAAAAAGATCCTACCAAAAAACAACCATTAAAAGAATTGAAGAAATTTGGACTATGAGGGGAAAAACTGATTTTTGTTTGATTCTGAAATACAGTATATAGTTTGTATTTCAGAATCAAACAAAAATTAGATTTTAGCACATGAATAGAATCTTAGTACGTGTTTTTTTTTTCAATGATATATTTCTTTCCAAATTCAAAGAAGGCTTTTGGGGAAGTATAGATTTTAGTACATGAACAGAACCTTATTCCATGTTTTTTATGATATATTCAAGTGCTTCTATTTGTTTGCTTTACAAGATTTAGCGCTATATAAATTCCATATTATCATCATCATCATATCATCATCATCATCATCATCATCATTATTATTATTATTTATTCCTTTCCTTATTTCAAATAAGACTTGCGGAGGGTGTGTTGGTTGGGGGGGGGGGGGGGGGGCATAATTTAGTAGAGGAAGGGTATGAGTGTTGTTGTTTTTTTTAGTCTGGTTGGTTTTTTATATGGTAAGAGTGAGAGTTATATTTATCTTAACAATTTATCACATTTTTTTGTTATCTGTTTTTTTTCTCTCTCTCTCTCTCTCTCTCTCTCTCTCTCTCTCTCTCTCTCTCTCTCTCTCTCTCTCTCTCTCTCTCTCTCTCTCTCTCTCTCTCTCTCTGGGGGACGGATAGCCTAGTGGTCAGAACATTGCGCTGGCAATTTGACGACCCGGGTTCGAGTCCGGTCGAGGAAATTTTTCTCCTGGAGTTAACATCAGTGCTGACTCCACTCTCCCCAAAAGTCCTTTGGATGAGACTTTAAACCGAGGCCCCATGTGCGAACGCACGCAGAACATCTTGCGCACACGTTAAATCCTGTTCCGCTTTTCGTAAGAGTAGGCCATCGTGTGCGGGTGGGAACAGATGACAATATTTACAAAAAACCTGCATACATACGGGGACCGGATGAAAAAAAGCACATGATTGCTTATTCTGTTATCCTCATATATAAAAGAATAAATCAATCAATCAATAAATCTCTCTCTGTGTGTCCAGGTGACAGACTTTGGCCTGTCCAAGTTTGTGGACGCAGGGTCCATGATGAAGACTTTCTGCGGCACCCCCACCTACCTGGCGCCCGAGATCTTGGTGACGGCGGGAAGCGGAGCCTACACCAAGGCCATCGACTGCTGGAGTCTGGGGGTCATCCTCTTCATCATGTGAGTACAGAGCCGCCGCGGTAGTCTAGTGGGTAGGGCGTTGGACTCGTAATCTAAAGCTTGCGGGTTCGATCCCAGCTTTCGGCTATGGCGTTGTGCCCTTGGAAAAGGCACTTTACGGCTATTTTTCACCCCACCCAGGTGTAAAAGGGGTACCAACCTTGTGTTGGGGGTTAACCCTGCGATAGACTGGCGTCCTATCCAGGGGGGGAGTCTATGACTCTCAGTCGCTTAACGCCACAGAAACCGGGATAAGCACCGGCCTGATGAGCCTTAGGCTCAGCAAGGTGGCCGGGCGGTTTAATAATGATAATAATAATAATAAAACATGGAATTTATATAGCCGCCGCTGTATCTTGCAGAATCAAAATCAAAGCGCTTGCGTTCGATCTATACAACGCAGAAGCAATCAACGACGATTCATAGTTTTAGGAAATAGCAAATTCAAATGTACACGCACTTGCGTGCATGTGTGCGCATGCACGCACGCGCGCACACACACACACACACACACACACACACAACACACACACACACACAGGGTACAAATCACCTCACAGGGTACAAATGCAGCATAACACAGTCCCCAGCCCAGTGCTGAAATTAGCACCCCCCGTTCATTTTACCAAGTCCAAGTGTGGTCAGTTCCTGCTATAGTTTAGTTAGCACCAGCTGGGCAGGGATGGGATGGACTGGACTGGACTGGATAGCAGTTGAGAGCAGCTGAAAGTGGGGGAAACTGATAGCTGTGACTTGCCTGACAAGTAAACTGTGAGGTTCTGGTTTGTTTCCATTCCCAGCCTTGCCCTCTCTTCCCACTTTGACGGGAAAATCAAACTGAATGTTAAATCGGGAATGAGGAGCCGCTAAACCTGTCAGACCCATGTGCTTAGGGACTTGTGTTTGTCAAAAGACCCCATGACAGTTGAAAATCAGAAAGAGCAGAGAGATGCCTCCCGACTGTCCTGCCAAAATAGTAGGTTCAGTTCCCAACTGTATCCCCGAAGCCAGAATGCAGCTACCTTAACCCTCTTGCCTTCAGATTCTCTGAACACAAACTGCCCCTAGATTTCGCATTCTATCACGGAATCAGGTCAGGCACACATGCTCACTGACCTTTTCCTCCTTCTAAGTACGTACCAGCAGTTATAATAACTTCCAGACACTCAGCAGGCTTTGTACCTCTGGCCCGATAGAGCTTTGACATGTGGTAGCAATTAGTGATGGTCACCACTTGATGGAAAACTACTGTTTGTAAATCCCAGCAAATCCCGGTTCGGGATTCGGGGCGGGGGCAGGGAACAATTATTCACATCCTGGCAAATCCAGGTTTAGGACTAAGAGGGTTAAAAATGACCATGAAAAAGACCGACCCAGGGAGGGCAGTGACTGTGTGTTGCAGGCTGTCAGGGTACCCCCCATTCTCTGACGAGCGTAAGGACATGGACCTCCCCAAAGTCATGGCGCACTACCCTCCCAACTACTAAGAGTCTCTGAAGATGGAAGTCAGGTAAGTCAAGTCAAGTCAACTACAGGTACTGATAAGCAGTGCAT
>CM060340.1:25656709-25671709 GCA_030674155.1 Stramonita haemastoma
CACACACACACACACACACACACACACACACACACACACACACAACACACACACTAACACACACACACACACACACACACACACACACACACACACACACAACACACATTTACAGAACTTTTCAAACATACCGTTTTTTTTACTCTTTTTTGTTTTTCAATCAAAGGATGAGGAGATGAAGGTGAAAGCCAAGAAACTGATGTACCCCTCGTCAGAGGGCATGGCCCCCCCCGAGAAAATGGTAGTGAACAAAACTTGTATATCATCCTTTGTTGGGGGTGGGGATAGCCTAGTGGTTAGAGCATTGTGCTTGTGATCTGACTGCCCGAGATCGAGCCACCACGGAGGTACTATTTTAGAAGATTGTACCCTGGGGTTAATCCTCGTATTCAGACTCTCTGAACACAAACTGCCCCTAGATTTCGCATTCCAGTGCGAAATCAGGTCAGGCACACATGCTCGCTTGCCTTTTCCTCCTTAAGTACATACCAGCAGCTATAATCACTTCCAGACACTCTACAGGGTTTCTCCTTCTAGCGTGATAGAGGTTTAACATGTGGTAGCAATTAGTGATGGTCATAGTGTGATGGAAATCTACTGTGTGTAAATCCCGGCAAATCCTGGATCGGGACTTTGGGGGGGTAATTATTCAATCCCCGCAAATCCGGGATCGGGACTAAGAGGGTTAACATCAGTACCAACTCCGCTCCTCCCAAAGTCTTTTGGATGAGTCTATAACCCAAGGCCCTGTGTGCAAAACAGTTTCAAGAGTTTTATTTGTTAGCCGTGTGATAGCTACCAAGTTATGGTTAAAGGGCAGAAGTGGAAAGAAAAGCCAGGCAGACCACCAACATCCTATATTGCCAACATCACTGAGATCAGTGGTCTGGGAGGATTACAGGAGATCGTAGAACTCGCAGAGACAGGGGAGAGATGGCAAACCTGGTGGCTTTGCGTGGAGCATGTACCTAGAACAAGGATGATGGAGACAGTTGAATTAATTAAGTGTTGCTGTAAACTACTGCGGATCGTATAAGATAGAAGCCGTACCTGTTCTGAATTATTGAATCGATTTAGTCCTGCAGATGAGACTAAAACCAAAGCTCCATGTCCATACGCACGCAGAACATCATACCACATGTTAAAAACCTTTCGCCTTTTAGAAGAGTAGGCAATTGTGTGCCAGCAGGAAAGGATGACAACAACAAAACCAAACCAGCATGCACACAGGTGTCTTTTTTTTTTTTTTTTTTTTTTTTTTTTAGATCAAATTTTTAACATTTCCTGTCATCAACTACGATGTGATAGAATCACATATGTAGCCTCAGGAGTACGAATAGGGAATCTTTGTTTTCCTACTTCTATTGTGATGGACACACACAGGTGTCTGCATAGACACCATCCTCTAATTCAGGATGTGGCTACCTAAAAGGTGAAGAAAAACACAGCGGCATACGCATCAATCTCACCATTGGTGAACCTTGGAGCTCTAGCCAAAGAACGAAAAAAAGAGGAAAGAAAATGGACTTCAGAGGTTTCTTTGTTTGTTGATCTATTAGTCAAACATGTCCTGTGCACAGAGCTTCATTACCCTCCCCCCCCCCCCCCTCCCCCCTATGATGCTGGAAATTCTTTCAGGTTCCCCCCCCCCCCCCCCCCTCCCCCCCAGTTTCTCGACTAGAGCTCCGAGATTCTCCAGTGGTGAGATTTTGACCGTTTTTGTCCACCATGATGGTAGCCGCATTCCAGCTTCGGGGATGTATGCTAGGTATGTTTGTGTTTTTGTAACCCACTGAACCCTGACATGAACTGCGAGATCTTTTAACGTGTCTATCTGATGTTCTGCATATATGAAGGGAATTAAGGCACCGGCAGGTCTGCAGTTGAAGTTGACCTGGGAGGTTGTAAAAAAAAAAACCCACCCCCCAAAAAAAAAAAAAAAAAAAGAAGAAAAATCCCCACCTTGTATTCACCAGATGCTGCTGAGATTCGAACCCCCTAACTTTGTGGACCCCCAACTTTGTGGACCCGTGGGATTGATGGTGAATGGTCTTAACCACTGGGCTATAGCGTCCATCTCTCAGTGTAAATATGTGACGCTCCACCACGAAATGAGTCGCTTAGCACATTACCCAATTTTGCGCTAGGAGCCATTAAAGGCAGGTGGGGGTAAAGTTGTCAATTGAGATTTTGACCGATTATTAAACTGTATCCGTTATCCTAACTTGTAATGAAATATCAAGGCATAATTTGTATTTCTTTTGCTTTTAAATGTGTTTTGAAAATACCCAAGCCCTCGTTATGACTATCTGTTACTAAAATCAACTTGCCCGTTTCTCATTTTGTCACATCCTGCAGTCTATCATTTGAATTTGTAATAATATTGCACAGAATTGTCCAATTTTCAACTTGTTTTTTGTATTGAAAAGCCTTTTTATTGTAGATTAAAAGACTTGTTAATAACTAAAAATTGACCTCTGGTGCAATGCGACTCCTTATGTGGTGGAGCGTCACATATAAGCTTTCTCACCATCTACAAATTCTGTGCTAGAAGTTTCCCTCACTCTCATTGTGTCTGTCTCTTTTCCCCTATCTTTCTGTCTGCATCGTAGGCAGCTCTATTCCGTCTTCAGAGGATGTACCTTGTAATTTTTTTTTTTTTTTTTTTTTTTTTCAGCCGTCGATCAAGAAGAGACCCCTGGAAGGGGGAGAGGAATCCAGCCCCGCAAAACGCTGAGCCTGTGTGTGTGTGTGGAGAATATTACCTCCCCTTCCCCCCCCCTTCCCCCCCCCTTTCCAATAACAACTTTCGCCCCACCACTCCAGTATAAAAAGAAAAATAAACAGGTTTGCCAGTCTCCCCTCCCCTCCCCCCCACCCTTCCTCCCCCTTCCCAACAACAGCTTTCCCCCCACCACTACAGTCTACAGTATAAAAAAGAAAAATAAACAAACAGGTTTGCCAGTCCCCCCCCCCCCCCCTTCCCCTTCCTTTCCCTCCACCCACCTCCTCAAGTTCCAACGAAAGTTTGAACTGATGAGGCAAAATCAAGTACAGACTTAGCAAGATTGTCACACACAAAAAATTTGAACAAATGCACGAGAAAAGAAATAATGATAATAATAATAGTATGTTACCCAACTTTTCACCTTTTCTTTCTCTCTGCCACCCTTTTGTCCATGTGTGGGGATCTCTTGGTGATGATGCGTGAGTGTGCATCCATGCAGCTCACAGTTTACACACGCTTGTTCATGCATGCGTGGAAATGCATGCACATAATAGCAACAGTAGGCACGCATGCACTCTCAAATTCACTCACACATGACAGCACACCATCACACACACCACCACCCCTTACATGAAACACAGACACACACACACACACACACACACACCACACTCAGAGGTATAAATATAGTAAATATATATAATACTAATACATATATATATTTAACACATACACACTTTTTATACTGGGGACCATTTTATTTTAAAAAAAATTTTAATGTTAAAAAATTGGTTGTAAATTTACGATGAAAGAACACAAAAGGTTATTACCTTTAGGAGAATGTGTGTGAGAGACGAAAGAATGGAAATGCTGGTGTTTTTTGAAAGGAAGATAAAGAACAATATTGAAAGGAGCATTTACTCAGTCTTATCAAGGAAGGTGGCAGGACGTTCACCTGCCTAACAACAAAAACCATGAGGTTCTGGGTTCAGTTCCCTGAGCCTTGCCCTCTCTTCCCAGTTTGACAAGAAAATCAAACTGAATGTCTAAGTGTTTCCTTGAACAGACACCACAGCAGACTCGAACCCATGCACTCAGTTTCTGCCTGATCACAAGTTTGGGAAAGCAAACCTCTAAAAGGGGGGGGGGGGGGAGGGGGGGTTGTTGTTCCGGTGAAGGGGTGTCTGGGAAATCGGTGCGGTGACTTAAGTTTTGGAAAATCTGGTTCATGATAGAGGATTGAGCCGGTGTCTGGTACATTGGTTTGAACTGTAAACTGCTGTCCAGTTAACCGGTTTGGGATCAAACTGGTTTTTGTCGCCTGGTTTGTGATAGGCCGGTGTTTAGTAAGCTGGTTTATTGTAACTGGTTTCTTACAAACTGGCTTATTGTAACTGGCTTCTGCCGAACTGGCTTATTGTAACTGGTTTCTGGCGAACCGGTTTATTGTAACTGGTTTCTGACAAACCGGTTTACGATAACTGGTTTCTGATTTACCTGTTTTCAAGAACAACATCGACGGATGTTTGTATTACTTGTTGCAAACAGTTTTATTTCATTGTGTCATGTCAAAAGTGTGATGGAATTTTTTATAGAAGAAAGAGATCAAATGTGACCTAGTACTGCAGGAAATGGCCATTTTTTTTGGCGGGGGGAGGGTATGGAATACATCTTTTTCATATTCAAATGTATGGGTTCTTTTGTTCTTGTCATGTGTCTTGGTTTTGATTGGGATTTTGAGGGGTAGTTTTTTGGGAGGGGTTGGGGTTTTGTGGTTTCTTGATGGGGGAGTGAATAGAATTCCTTGCCTTTTTCAGTCTGTCCGTAATTTTAGCCTAACCAAGACCTCTACCATAAAAGTTAGTGTTCAACTTTCAGTCGTATTGTTTTTTGACTCGTAAAAACTTTGGGCTTTGTGATGATATTGGTGCATTGTGGACAAGCTGTCATCATGTACGTGCCCTTAAATGCCGAACACTTGGACTATGTCGTATCTAACGTGGCTGTCAGTCTGTCGTGTTGTTTTTCCTGCCGTTTCTTGTTTGGATCTAAGTATAGACATTTTTTTTTTTACCTTGAAGTCACAAAAAGTTTGGGGGTGGGAAGAGATTGTCATGTGTGTCGTAGCCAATATATTGTCCACCTGCCATTTTTTTCTTCTGCTGTTTTAATGTTTGGATCTGAATATGAATTTTTTACCTAAGTAAACAACCCCCCCCCCCCCCAAAAAAAAAAAAAATTGGAGGCTGTTTTAGAGTGAAAAATTGGGTAGTGCAACCATTCTTTCCTAATGATCCTTGCTAGTGAGGAATCAGCCTTCTTCATCATCATCGTCGTCATCATCATTAATATAAAAAAAAATGGCAAATTCGTGACTGTGTTTGCTATGCTACGGTTCAAGTGTTCAGCATTTAGGGGTGTGTTCATCAGTAGTTAGTGACCTAGATTTCACTTAGAATATTTATCTACATCCAATTTATCAGGTTTTTCATTAAAAGCACTGTCCTGTAACATTTATATTTCATTGTTATTTTTTGTTGATACAGATCTTCCAATCGTTCGTTCATAGCAGCGTTGTAACATCTTTTTCTCAGTTCCTTGAACAGGGCTCCATAGTTCACTGGGGGGGGGGGGGGGGGGGGGGGGTGAGATTTTTGCGTATTCAACAGATTATACCCACCAATAAGGTAGCTAGCTGCATTTAGACTTGGAGGAGATAACATTCAATCGCAGTTCCCTGCTTAATTGTTGCAAATGATTCATCTAGGCAACAGCACAGCAGCTAAGATTTTGTTCTTTTTTTTTTGTTGTTTTTGGTTCTTCTGCCTTCTCCATGGTTCATCATGATGAAATTTTATGTTGGACCGTTTGCCTATCTTCAAAGTAGCTGTATTCTGACTTCAGGGACATATTGTTTGTATAACTTACACAGATCTGCAGGGTGCTGTGTTTACAGCCATTCAGCATTTTAACCAATCAGAATGGGTTTTGTTTTTCCTTCAAAATGGTCTCCAGCATAGTTAGTGAGATGGCAAAGTAGTTTGATGTGGAAGAAAAAGAAACAAACAGAGATTCATTTTGCAATTAAGATGATATTAATTTGCAGTGTTAAAGTTAAAGTCTGTCCCGAGCCTAAGGCTCATCAGGCCGGTGCTTATCCCAGTTTCTGTGGCGTTAAGCGACTGAGAGTCATAGACTCCCCCCTGGATAGGACGCCAGTCTATCGCAGGGTTAACCCCCAACACAAGGTTGGTACCCCTTTTACACCTGGGTGGGGTGAGAAAATAGCCGTAAAGTGCCTTTTCCAAGGGCACAACCCATAGCCGACAGCTGGGATCGAACCCGCAACCTTTAGATGACAAGTCCAACGCCCTAACCACTAGACTACAGCGGCGGCAATTTGCAGTGTACTCCATTATTTTTATATGTGGTTGTGGACTATGTCATCTTTACAGTACAATTTTCTTTCTGTTTTTTTTTTGGTTTTGGTTTTTGTGGGGTTTTCTGGATTGTGGTGGGGGTGGGGTTTAGTAACAAAGACCAGAGACTTGTGTAAGTAGTTCATAAGTTTCATTCTTTCATCATGTTGCAGTCATAAAGAATATTTCACCTGTGTGATTATTGTATAAAGTACAATCATGGTTTTTAAATTCGCAATTTCATGCTGTGAGCGAGCAGTTTTGTAGTTGGAAGCATGCAAGTAGGTTGGGTTTTTTTTTGTTTTGTTTTACTGGGTTTATCTCCACGCATGGATGTAACTTTTTTTTGTTCCTTGGCTAGAGCTCTGAAGTATACCAGTGGTAAGATTTTGCATATGCAGTCATTTTTGCCCACCATGAAGGTAGCCATTTTTGGAGATGATGAATATGAAACTGTTTTACTGTGCAACTTTTTTTTTAAAGATATGAATGATTTTGATCATATCAGGCTGCTGTAAATAAGTTAAATCAGTTAAAGAATCAGAAAGTTAGGTGTAAATATAGATAAGTAAATTGAGCGAACAAATGAAAAAATAAATCCAATAAATTCACTGAATAAGTGAACCTGTAAATCAGTCACTTGCAGTAAAAATATGAATTAGCAAAATTCTGTGAAATTATAAAATCAGTAACTGAATGAAAGTGAAAAGATAAATCAGTCAACTGAATCAAAAAAAAAAAAAAATCAGTAAATTTGATAAATAACCAAAAATACACATTTTTTTACCATGACACTGCCATTACATAACATGAAAAGAAGAGAAAAAAAAAGGGGAAAATTTTCATTTGTAGCTGTACACTTATCACTCACTCACCACTAACTTTTGAGCAACTTTTCACCTCATCTCTCCATGAACCTCCTCCTGTCTTAAAGGATGCAACATGATTAGCTTGAGTATGACTGGGGTGGTGACGGAATGGCTCAGTGTCAGATGCACTTGCTTTCCCCCAAGCTAAGGTTAAGAAGCATTGAGTGTGGTTACCAAGTGGATGGTAACGTTTCACCACCTTGGCTTCAGTACATGTTCTCCACTGTAAATGTGTACCTGCCCTTTTAAGGTCAGGGAAGGTAAAGCAGCGAAGGGAGAGGAGATGGGCACCACCTCAATATGCTGGCCCCTAGAGACGCTGAGGTCTCTTATGCCTCGCTCCCCAACACCCGCATAGGTTATGGGATACCTTTTATGAGTGGGATGGCAACATTGGAATGAGCAGCGTGAGAACAGCTGCACGGGCATTGTCACAGAAAATGGAGCAGCAAAAAAACAAAAAAAGAAACCAATCTGAAAATAAACCCAAACCTTCTGGGCTTATATTTAACCCCGTTACCTTGTAGTGTTGCAAAGGTGACTTAAGATCAGGGATGGTCTATCATCTGTCAGACATCAGAATGAAAAGAAAGGTCCTGGTGGGTTTGGGGGGGGGGGGGGGGTCTTCTTTTTTTGTCAAATCATATACTAGACTTTCAGCAGGTGCTAACCTAGTAAGAACAAACACTGTGACATCTCACCAACTTTTGGGTTGAGTTTTTTGGGGTTGGTTACCTTTTTTTGCAAACTATTGTTCTGTTTACCAGTTGCCTTTCATTGTTTTAAAACTTTTGTATGAGTTTGTATCTCTCTTTTTTTGTTGTTGTCTTTCTTTCTTTCTTTGAGCCCGTGTCCATCTCTCTCTCTGTCGTTATCTCCTTCTCTCTCTTTCTCTCCTCCCCTCCCCCCCCCCCCCCCTCCCTCTCTCTCTCTCCTTTCTCTGTCAGTTTTCTGTCTCTTACGCTTTATAAGGGATTGGGTCTGCAGTTTTGGGTATATCCTCTTATACAAGCCTGTGTGGGTTTTTTTTTTTAATTCTTTGAGTCCGAGATAATATACCATGTGGTTTTGTTTGTTTTTTTGTTTTAATTTTTACATCATTTCACATGTATAGAACGTTTATAACCACAGTGAATTTTATCATTGTAGTGAATATTTTAAAATCATTATTGTGAACATATTTCGATGAGGTGTGCATGTGTAAAGAAGTTTTTCAACAGATTCAGATGGAAACTGTGGTTGGTTTGTTTTTTTGTGTTTGTTTGTATGTTTGTGTTTTTATCTGTAAAAAAAACTTTTTAATGTTTGTGTTTTTATTTGTAAAAAAAAAACCCTGTCTATTATTGGTTTATGTAGTAATCAATATGCAGGTGTTCTTTTGAACAGGAAGATTGCGTGTTAGTTTTCCGTCATGGAAATGTTGACCATTGAATGTATTTGTTGGTTTTGTGTTTTCGGAAAAATAAATTTGATTTTGCTCATTACAATGTGTGTGTGTGCGTGTGTGTGTGCATGTGTGTGTGTGTTGGAGGGGGGTGTTCTCACATGTGTGCAAGCATGTGTGTGTGTGTTTGTTTTTTTTTTGGGGGGGGGGCATGTTTGTGTGTGTGCATACAAACAATGTAATCAACATGTTACATTCAATGTTTACTGATAGATCTCAGCACAACGTTTGCTTTGAAAAAAAAAAAAAAAGACAACGGTTTAGGACATAGATACACTTCAGAGTGGACTGGCCTTGGGTGGAATGGTTTGCCACAGAAAGCAGAGGACTGAGGGGAGTAGAGGAAGCTGGTTGCAAAATCTTCATTGGTGTCCCCACAAGACTACAGGATAGGTGAATGTGAAGATACTCCTAGATTCCTCTCTCACCACACCACACACACACGGGACAGGACGGGATAGCCTAGTGGTCAGAACACTGCGCTCGCAATTTGACGACTCGGGTTCGATTCCTGTTACAGGGGATTTTTCCCTGGAGTTAACATCAGTACTGACTCCACTCTCCCTAAAAGTCCTTCGGATGACACTAGTGACTATAAACCAAGGCCCCGTGTACAAACGCACGCACAAGATCTTGCACACACGTTAAATCCTGTTCTGCTTTTCGTAAGAGTAGGCCATTGTGTGCAGGTGGGAACAGATGACAAGAATTACAAAACTGCATATGGGGACTGGATGTAAAAAAAGCGCATGAGTGCTTATTCCATTATTCTCGATATATAAAAGGAATAAAAATTTAAAAAACAATAAAACACACACACGCACCACACACACACCACCACACACCACAGCACAGAAACACATCCAAGTCAGGCTTGTTTTATTTAAAAAGTTTAATCACAGGACTCAAGACTCGGAAAAGATATTCCTCAACGAAGAAAATCATACTATAATGCTGGGGAAAATTGTACACAGTGAGAAACTGCATGATACAGCATTGGACAACACCTGCATCAAATGCCCCCCCCCAAGCAAAGATATCGGGTAGATATGATTCGTGAGCAAATCTGAACAAATAACATTTATTTCCAGTTTAAGTCTTTTCCAAGATGGGACACAGAAAAAAACGACGAGTATCACAAGTATGCACCTTGCTCCCTAGTTTTTGAGAGTAAACATGTCAAAATTAACTAAATTAATGGTGCCGATGAAAAAAAGTTGATAAAAACTTAAATAGATGTATAAGTGGTCAAAAATCACAGTTTCAAGTATTCAGGTAACAAAATGTAAACAAAAATTTTCTAGAAATGATTAACGTTGTCATCATATTCAACGACGATAATATATTCTTGAAATGACTATTAACATCATAGACACTGAAGCCGACAGTATTCTAGACGCGATTAGTAAGGTCACCATCATAGGTAATACGGACAACAATATTATTCTAGAAATTACTGACATCGTCATAAGTAAAGTGGACCACAATGTTCTGAAAACAGCATCAAACACACAAGCTTGCAATTACCACACACCTCACATCGCTTTGAAGTTCATCTTTCTTTCTTTTTCTTTTTTCATTCCTCGGCTAAAGTTCGGAGGTTCACCAGTGGTGAGATTTTTGTGTATGCGACCATTTTTGCCCACAACCGCATTCCGACTTTGCGGATTCTTTCCAGCTGATATATATATGCTTAAGGGTTAAACGTGTTTACCTGATGTTACTACACATTCATCCAATGATGAAAATATCATCCCCCAAAAATGTTCATCATTCTGGTAACAGAAAAAATCATCACCTTATTGCCTGCTCACACATTTCCTTAGAACAACCAACAAAAACATCATCAACAAAAGCCAGCACAGAGCAAAGATCAATGCTCTTTTCTTTCTCACAAACATGTACACTTTGAGCGACATCTACTTTGAACACTAGTATTCACACTTGTTATCTTTAAAAAAAAAAAAAAAAAAAGATCAAACAAAATGTACACCCAACTCCTCAAACAAATAAGAGAAATAATGCTTTTCACACTCACTCCCTCCTCAACAATAACAAACAAAATCACATTTTATTTTTCTCTCTTTTTATTTTCTTCACAAAAGTCATACTTTTCTTCGCATTTTTACCCCGAACGTTCATCATTGGTAACACATCATTTTTCAAAAAAAAAAAAAAAACCTGCATCATTTCAACCTTGCCTCCTCTCTTCCCGAAAATCAAGACTGAAACACTTTAAACAGTCCTCTTCTTCCAGCAGTTCTCCTCTTACTCCAGGAGTCATCATCTTCTCCTCACTCGCTCTCTTCATCTCAACAACACAACGGACGGAGGCAGGCAGGCAGGGAGGCAGGCAGGCAGGGTGACCGACAGGTTTAGGCAGTGGTGTCGTCGTCGCTGTCCTCATCATGGCGACGGCGCTTGGTGGGCACGAGGCCACCGATGAGGCCGGAGGCGGTGTTGAAGAGGTTGATGGGGGAGCTTCCATCTGTGATGAGGGTCGACTTCAGTCCCAGGGCCTGCAGCATCTTCACCTGCACACACGGAAAACAAGGAGGGGGGGTGACAGTGAGTGGTGGTGGTGTGTGTGGTGGTGGTGGTGGTGATGGGTGTGTGTGGTGGTGGTGGTGGTGACCCATGACGATGACGACGACACGATGATGGTGGTGGGTGATGACGACGACGATGATGATGAATGAACACGCTATGAGATGTGAGATGATTCATGATATGACACGATATGATGAGACGAGACATGATGATGATTATGTCGAGACAAATGATGACAATTGATGATGACGATGTTTGACGAATGACAATGATGATGATGATGATGACGACAACGATGACGATGATGATGATAATAACAATGATAGATGATTGTTGTTTTTTCCTCAGCTGCAGGTCCAAGGTTTTTTTTTTTTTTTTTTTATTTTTTTTCTTTTATATGGAGGATAATGGAATAAGCACCCCGTGCTTTTTTTTTTTTTACATCCAGTCCCCGTGTATATGCAGTCTTGAAAATCTTGTCATCTTGTCAGGTTCGCCAATGGTGAGCACTGTAGCTTTACAAGATTCAGTGCTAAAGGGTCAACCCAGAATGGTCGCCACATTGTGGAAGAATCACAATGTTAACACTTCTCTTCTCTTCTCCCTTATCTCCTTGAGGAGTCACTGGTGCACCCCATTAAATTTTTCAGGCTTTGTCTCTTGGACAAGATGAACCTGGCGGAGCCCAGCCACCTCTAGGTGCATGCTGGGTATGTTTGGTTTTCCAAATCTTACCGAAAGCCGAGATGAATGACACGATTGCAAACTGACTATCTGCATGCTTGTATACGTGAAGAGTGCATCTTCTAGGTGACATCTTAAAATAA
The DNA here is from genome assembly GCA_030674155.1 of Stramonita haemastoma. Lineage (NCBI taxonomy): Eukaryota > Metazoa > Mollusca > Gastropoda > Neogastropoda > Muricidae > Stramonita > Stramonita haemastoma. The sequence continues at coordinate 25,668,547 of CM060340.1, forward strand.
AAAACATACAATAACAACTACAACAAAACCACACATATGCACACACACAAACACACACACACACACACACATACACACACACACAACACGCACGCACGCACGCACCACGCAGCACACACACACAAAACAGCAACACACACACACACACACACAACACAACACAACACAACACACAACACAACACAACACAACACACACACACCAACACAACACCCCCCCCACCCACCCATCTCACCCAACACAACACCCCCCCACCAACCCCCCCCCCCACCAACCCCACCCCCCACCCCCCAACCCACACACCCACAAACAAAACAAAAAAACCCACCCACCACACAAACAAACAACAAAAACCACTCCCCAACAAAACAAAACAAAACACACACACACACACACACACACACACACACACAACACACACACACACAAACTCACCTGCATCTCAGGCCCGGCATTGGCGATGGCAGCCAGTGTGTTGGTGCCAATGGCGTCCACCATGTTCTTGAACTTGCCAGCCTCGATGCCGGCCAGTTCCTTGGCCTTGGTCAGTTCCAGGTCGTTCTGCTCCGACACATACTTCAGCTCTGCCTCTCGGGCGCTGGTCAGTCGGTCAAGCTCCGACTCCTGGGTAGGGACAGAGGGAGTGAATGAATGAATGAATGAAGGAAGGAAGGAAGGAAGGAAGGAAGGAAGGAAGGAAGGAAGGAAGGAAGGAAGGAAGGAAGGAAGGAAGGATCTTTTATTTTTTTAGGGTAACAGTCAAGTCAAGTCAAAATGTTATTTTCAGATGGTACATTGAGTAAGCATCGATTTGCTTTAGTTCATCAAGCCATCTATCTTAAGGAAAAAAAAAAAAAAAAAAAAAAAAAGCAAGAAAAACATTTCACCAACATTAATTAACAGTGTTAAGTAAGCATTTACATACTGGGTTTGTTTTGTTTTTTCATCCGAGTGAGCGGTTGGTTTAATTGATTGGTTTGGGGTTTTGTTTTAGGTTTTTTTTAGGAAGAGGGTGTGAAGATTTGAGGAGAGGATGGGGGGTGTGGTGGGGGTAGTTCTGTGTGGTGGGGGGTGGGGGGGGGGTGAGTGCATGTGTATAAGCATGTGCATGCATACATGGTATGCATGCGCACACAATACACACATGCACAAGCATGCACATACACCTGTACGTATGCACTTTAAAGTGATACACACGCCACACATACATATATTTCCATGCATGCTGCTTTACACACACACACACACACACACACACACACACACACACACACACACACACACACACACACATACAACACCAAACACGCACTATCCACACATCCACAAGGGCAGACACATCTCTCCACAACAAGAAGAATTTTTTTTTTTAAATAAAAAAAAAAAACACCCAAAAAAGGATCCGAACACAGAAAACCCCAAACTCACGGCTTCGATCTTCATGGCCTGGCCTTCAGCTTGGCTTGCTCCACGGCGGCTTCCCCCTCGATGCGAGCGGCTTCGGCTCGGCTCTGGGCCTCGGCCTTGGCCTGGCCAGTGCTCTCCACGGCTGCGCTCTGAGCCTGCAGCTCCAACAGGTTGCGTCGCGATTTCTCCGCCTCAGCCTCGTCCACGATCTTCTGTCGCTCCAGGCGGCCCTTGGCTTCCTGCTCCAGACGTTCAGCTTCATGTCTGGAGAGAGAGAGAGAGGGAGAGAGATTGAGAGATTGATTGAGAGAATGATATTGTGTGTGTGTGATTGTGTGTGTGTGTGTGTGTTTTGTGTGTGTGTGTGTTGTGTGTGTGTGTGTGTGTGTGTGTGTGTGTGTGTGTGTGTGGTGTGTTGTGTGTGTTGTATTTGTGTGTGTGTGTGTGTGTCTCTGTGTGTGTGTGTGTGTGTGTGTATTTGTGTGTGTGTGTGTGTCTGTGTGTGTGTGTGTGTGTGTGTGTGTGTGTGTGTGTGTGTGTGTGTGTGTGTGTGTGTGTGTGTGTGTGTATATACCGTAAAATCCCTAGCATAAGCCCACCATCTAGTAAACGCCCACCCCCACTTTGGGCCAAAAGTTGTGCACAGGGGTAACTACCTAGCAAACACCCACCCTGCTTTTTTCCAAGAGACTATGCTCACTTTCACTAGGATTTGTGCAGACTGTTCTAAAAGTCATCTTTTCCCCCTTCTTTACCTTTTCGTGTTTCTTTCCTTTTTTCTTATTCTTTGTCCCCTCTCCTCACTCCCACCCATCCCCAACAAAGTGAATTAAAATTACGTCATGCTTTTTCCACTGACATTTTTTGTCTGTCAGTGACGTACCGGTACTTTGACGAGCCTTCCTGATGGCCGGAAGTTGGTTCTTGAATCTCTGTGTGCCATTTTTGCAAAATGCTGAAGCGACAGTCTTACACTGTATCTTTCAAACTGGAAGCCCTCCAGTATCTGGATAACGAAGCAGGTGGGAATGTTTCGGAGTGTGCCCATGAATTTTCTGTGGATAGGTCAAGTCTTCTACTCACACGACTTAACTTACATGCTCTCAGGGTTTGTATTCACTCAATTACACGGTTTGAGCACAAAAATTACTTTGTGAAAAGGGGTCTATCCCTAGTAAACGCCCACCCCACCCCCAATTTTGCCCTAAATCAGTGCACAGGGGGGGGGGGGGGGCGTATACTAGGGATTTTACAGTATATATAATATATATATATAATATATATAAATGTATGTATATATCCATTTCTCTTCACTCGCATACTACACACTACACACAGACACAGACACACACACACCTCCACCCACACTACAAACACACACACACCCCACTCCCACCCCCACTCCACCCCCCACCCAACCCCCCCCTCCTCCCCCCAACCCCCACCACCTCCCCCCCCCACACACACACACCCCAACCCCCACACCCCCCTCCTTTCTTTACCTAGCAGCAGCCTCCTGCGAGTTGGTGGTGATCTCGATGGCCAGCTGCACCGACTTCTGCAGGGCGTCTCGCGTGCGCTGGTCCACGGGCTCCACCGACTGGATGTCGATGCTAGTGATCACCAGGTTGTTCTGAGCGAAGCGGAACTGCTCCCGCACTTTGTTGTTCGCGTCCAGCCCGAACACCGAGCTGCGGATGATCTTGGCCGAATTCTGTGTGGTGGGGGGGGAAGACCAGAGAAAAAAGTTACAAGT
>CM060340.1:25676709-25689209 GCA_030674155.1 Stramonita haemastoma
GCACGCGGTAGCTGATGACACGCGTCTTGTCGCGGGGCTTCTTGGGGGTGTCGTCGCTCTTGCTGCGGTCGCTGCGGAAGGACAGGGGGTCCTTGGACTCCGACAGCAGCTGCTCCACCACCGGGGCAGGGTCTTCTCCCACAGTTCCTCGTCCTGGTTCAGCATGTACGTGTTGCCTGTCACCGCTCGCACCTGTGAAGACAGGAAAAATGAACACCGATGATGTGATGATGACGATGGTGGTGGTCATGGTGGTGGTGGTGGTGGTGGTGGTGGTGGTGGTGGTGACAGGGGTGTGTTTTCCTCAGGGAATCTTAGGTGTGTAGCAGGTATTCCTCCCAGTGTTTTGGACTGACTGACTGACTGACTTTCTCCCAATATACGAGTGCTTATTCTACTATCCTCAAAATAAAAAATAAAATAATAATAATAATAATAATAATAATAATAATCATAATAATCATAATAATAATAATAAATATAACACACACACATATGCATACACACACACACACACTCAACACACATCCCCCCCCACATCCCCCCACACACACATACACCCCCCCTCCCCCCACCCCCTCACACCCCCACCCCACACCCACCCCACCCCACCCCCACCCAACCACACACACACACACACACACACACACACACACCCCTCACAAACCAAAAAATCGACGTACCTTGCCAGTCTTGATATCCCGCACATAGATGCCCTCGTTTTCGTCCAATGGGATGGCCTGTCTCTTCAGCACCACCTCCACCTCCACAGGAGGCACATACTCCACAGGGCCGCGGATCATCCAACGGTCGCCTGGTTTGCGTTCCACCGCCTGTGAATCGTAAGTTGGGTTTTATTTTTTATTAGTGATTGCGATTGGTGGGTGGTGAGTTATTGCGTTTTGTTGCTATGGTTGGCCTTGATGGTCTGAGAGAGAGAGAGAGAGAGAGAGAGAGAGGGAGGGAGAGGGAGAGGGAGGGAGAGGGAGAGGGAGAGAAGGACAGAAAGACAGAGAGACAGAGAGAGACAGAGAGACACAGAGAGACACAGACAGAGACAGGAAGACAGAGAAATAAAGAGACACAGACAGACAGACAGACAGACAAAGACAGACACAGACAGAGTGACAGAGACACAGAGAGACACAGAGAGACACAGAGAGAGAGACACAAAGAGAGAGAGAGAGAGAGAGAGAGAGAGAGAGAGAGAGAGAGAGAGAGAGAGAGAGAGAGAGAGAGAGAGATCCACACGGGGACTGGATGTAAAAGAAATGCACAAGAGTGCTTCTTCATTATCCCCAAATTAAAAAGAATTTACATCCCTCCCCCCGAAAAAAAAAATCAATCAAATGAAAATTATGAGATTAAGCTAACCTGCTGACAAATGCAAAAAGAATGGAAGTTAACTCCTCTGGAGTTAACATCAGTGCTGACTCCACTCTCCCAAAAGTCCTTCGGATGAGACTTTAAACCGAGGCCCCGTGTGCGAACGCACGCAGAACATCTTGCGCACACGTTAAATCCTGTTCCGCTTTTCGTAAGAGTAGGCCATCGTGTGCCGGTGGGAACAGATGACAAGATTTACAAAACTGCATACACACGGGGACCGGATGAAAAAAAGCACATGATTGCTTATTCTGTTATCCTCGATATAAAAGAATAAAAAATTTTAAAAAAAAAAAAAAACACACACACAACACACACACACACAACACACACACACACACACACACACACACACACACACACACACACACACACACACACACCACAACCACACACACACACACACAACACACAACCACACACACACACACACATCAAAAAAGAATGCTCTCCTCCCAAAAAAAAACCGAAGCCATGAACCTACCCCTTCCTTGAACTGCTCGGTTGCCCTCAGGATCAGTCCCTCGTCCTCTCCCAGGATAAACATATTCTGGATCCCCTTCTCCAGCCTCTCTCCTGGCAGCAGGAAAAACGACCTCTCGCCCTGGGTAGTGACAACAAAAAACAATATCAAGTGATATTAACCCTTTCAACAACAACAACAAATTAACCCTTTCACTGCTATCATATTTTTCTCCTGGCAGCAGAAAAAACGACTTCTTTGCCAGGGTAGTGATAAAAAAAAACAATATCAAGTGATATTAACCCTTTCAACAACAACAACAAAAACAACATTAACCCTTTCGCTGCTATCATATTTTGCTCCTGGCAGCAGGACAAACAAACAATATAAAATGATAGATAATAACATTTACCCTTTCAAAAAAAAACAAAAAAAACCCCCACACCATTAACCCTTTTGCTGCTATCACATTTTGCTCCTGGCAGCAGGAAAACCGATTTCTCTCCCTGGGTAGTGACAAAAAAACAATATCAAGTGATAGATAACATTAACCCTTTAAAAACAAAAAACCATTAACCCTTTCGCTCCTGTCATATTTTCCTCAGGCACATGCTGGACGAAACAGAGAGAGCGCCGAATCACGACGAACAGCGATCGTCAACCGAGCATTGCTGGCGACGGCTTCTATGACGAACGCTGTTCTTCAACAGCGCAGTAAAAAGGTTCATGACAGTAATGACATTGATGATGATGATGATGATGATGATGATGATGATGATGATGATGATGATCTTCCATGACTTGAAATAAATGAGGAAAAATCCATGAAGGAAAATGCGAACTTGATGCATATAGCAATGCCTGTGAAGTAAATGAATTTTGAAAGAAGTAAATATCATTCTCAAACTGGTTGTAGGTGTATAGGTTTTGCCAGGCACCATTTTCCATTTGCCAAGAAGAAGCAAATTATGAAACTAAATTATGAAAATCATCCATCAGCAAATTGGGGGGTGTTTTGTAGTTTTAAAAAAATCATGAATATTCCTATGAACCACCTCTGGTTATATGCACCAACAATGACCCTTAATGTACAAATTGACAGTATGCAGTTGGCTTATTCACAACAAGAAATAATAGTACAAAATTTATTTCAACAAACAAACAAAAAAATCACCAAAGAAAATGTAAAAAAAAAAAAAAAAGGTACACAACACAACAAAACCACACTCAATAAACATCAAGATCGATCAAATCGATAAACAAATCACGAAACATACAGCAGCAAAAAACAAAAACAAAACAAAACAGAAAAAACACCAATAAAAACTCCATATCTGCAGGCATAATCTTAAACAAACAAAAAACAAAACTTTCTATTTGAAAACAAACAAAAAAATCTTCTCTCGTTTGCTCTACACTGTCAGATGCGTCAGGGAAAAATAACGGCATGTCCTTTCCAGCTTCTCTCGTGCGGCTGTACAGTTTGGTTTGTAAAATAAATAGATGAATAAATGCGTAGCACACTCTTTCTTACCTTGACCAGTTTCTTCTGCCCAAGCTGAGGTCGCCCGGTCGGATCACAAGGGTCAAGGATGACGCAGTACTGGCGATTACTGAGCGTTGTGATCGTTACCACTCCCACCACCTGCAACATGCGCACACATTTCATGATTTACCACAATGCACACGACCTCTTTCATCGATAAAACAAACTATCAATCTAGCAAAAAAACAAACAAACGAACAAACAAAATAAACCCAAACAAACACACAAAAAACTATCAATCTGGAAAATAAATGAATAAATAGAATAAAAAATTTTTAAAAAACCTCCTATCAATCTGGAGTCATTCTGTCTAAAGTACACATAGCCATACCTTGGTATTTTCACTGCGGAACTTTGAGGGTGTATTAATGGGGGAAGAGAGTGTGTGTGTGTGTGTGTGTGTGTGTGTGGGGGGGTGATGAGGTGGTGTGCATATGTGAGATTGGAGATAGACTGGTAGTGTGGCATTGGGGATGTTCCCCCCCCCTCTCAAACATCTGAAGATGTCTGTATTTGTACAGTTTTTGTTGTTGTCTCTCTCTCACCTCTTCATACACATTGGGGATGTGTCCCCCCCCCCCTCCACCCCCACCCAAACATCTGAAGACATCTATATTTCTAAAGTTTGTTGTTGTTGTTGTTTCTCTCACCTCCTCATACACATTCGGGATGTGCCCCCCACAAACATCTGAAGATGTCTGTATTTGTACAGTTGTTGTTACTGTCTCTCTCACCTCTTCATACACATTCAGGATGTGCCCCCCACAAACATCTGAAGATGTCTGTATTTGTACAGTTTTTTTTGTTGTTGTGTCTCTCACCTCTTCATACACATTGGGGATGTGCCCCCCCCCCCCCCCCTTCATACACATTCGGGATGTGCCCCCCCACCCACTTCAAACATCTGAAGATGTCTGTATTTGTATAGTTTTTGTTGTTGTTGTGTCTCTCACCTCCTCATACACATTGGGGATGTGGGTCTCTGTGTCTTGCATGGTGATCAGCCATTCCTCGCCGTTCTTCCGCGTCTTGCCAAAGTCGTCCTTGTACGTCCGCAGGGCACGCATGTGAAGGGCTTTCTGTAAGGACAGCATGACAGGTATCAGTAAGGTAATAATAATAATAATGATAATTTAAAAAATTTTTAATACAATGATAATAATATTTACAACAACAACAACAACAACAATAATAATAATAATATAATAATAATAATAATAATAATAATAATAATAATAATAATAATAATAATAATAATAATAATAATAATAATAGTACTAAATCAATAGTAATAATAATATAAGAGAAGAGGAAAAAAAAAGAAGATGATAAAGAGAAAGAAGAACAACAAGAACAAGAACAAGCACAGTAACAAAAACAATAATTACTACTCTGACTATACTTTTACTACTAACAACCACAAGGATAATGACAATACAACTGTACAGGTGAACAATTTTTCTTCTATCAGAGAAAATATTGCAAAGACCACTCTCTCTTCCCTACCCATCCCCCCCCCTGTCTCTTTCACCTCTCTCACTTTCCCTCCCTCCCTCCCTCCTCCCTCCCTCCCTCCCTCCCTCTCTCTCTCCTCTCTCTCTCTCTCTCTCTCTCTCTCTCTCTCTCTCTCTCTCTCTCTCTCTCTCCTCCCTCTCTCTATGGCTTGATGAAAAAAAGCAAATTTATTGCTTACTCAATGTACCATCTGGAAATAAATAAATAAATAAATTTTATTCTCTCCTCTCTCCTCCTCTCCTCCCCTCCCTCCTCCATTCTCCCTCCTTCTCTCTCCCTCCCTCTCTCCCTCAGCTCACCTTGTCGGTCAAGACGTAGGCATTGACGATGTCCACCACCTCCTCGTAGGCACCTGGCAGGTAGGCGCCCGTCTTCTTGACCAGCCACTCCTCGCCTGTCACGCGGGCGTTCCCTTCCCGGTCGATGCACTCTTTGCGGGCGCGGAGGCGTATGGCCTGGTTGGGGCGAATCACCGTGGCGCGGATGGTCTCCTCCACCACCACCTCCTTGCGAGGGATGTATGTGCCTGAGGGAGGAGAGGGAAAAGGTTTATCAATGCATGCATTCACAGGAGAGGGGGGGTGGGATAGCTCAGTGGTCAGAGCGCTCACTTTCCCCCAGCCAAGTTAAGCAGCGTCGAGCGTGGTCACCATTGGATGTGTGACCGTTTGCGCGCCTTGGCTTCAGTACAGTCCCCCCAGCTGTAAATGGGTACCTGCCCTCTTTAAGGTCAGGGAAGGTACAGCAGCGAAAGAGACAGAGAGACTAAGTAGAGAAAGAGAGAGAAAGAGAGAGAGAGAGAGGAAGAGAGAGAAAGAAAGAGAAAGAGAGGGGGGAGACAGAAAGATAGACAGCGAGAGAGAGAGAGACAGAGCAAGACAGAGAAAGAAGAGCAAGATAGAAAGACAGAGACAGAAAGACACAGAGACAGAGAGAGCAGCTTGAATTTCAAACAAAAAAATCTGCCTTTGACTACAGATTCTAAACAAAACGATACACTTACCTGGACCCTCAAAGAGCCACTCATCTCCAGCTGTTCGTTTTGATCCAGAATCGGCATCTTCAAAGTCCAGCACTGCTCGCAGTCGGAGGGCGGAATTGGCAGGTACCACTTTCAGAGGGGTGACAGGCTGTGCACAGAAAGATTCCAAAGTTTTAGCAACTTCAACAATTTTTTTCTCATAGTTGCTGCTAATCTCTGAACGGATTCAAAGAAAACAAAAAAAATGCATGCATAAAGTGTGTGTGATGCACAAGCATGCGCACAGCACAGCAGACAGACAGACAGACAGACACATACACACACACACACACACACACAACACACACACACACACACACCACACAAACCTTTCCATAATAATGTACAAATAACATTCTCACAACTCCTAACCATATACATACAAAACAAGCCACCCCCAAAAAAAGACAGACAGTATTACAAATCAAATAATCAAAAACTTCAGTAACCTGTGCAGGGTCTACATTCTCTTTAACTTTTTTTAAATGTAACTCCTACATCTGTGACTTCAAATAAAATATTTATTGATTGATTTAAACGTCCCACATTTCGGTTTGCTTCAGACCTCAGGATTACAATATCAAACATCGCATTAAAAATCTACCATTTTTTTGGCAACTGCATGTATATATATACAGCAACCCCATACCAAACACTCAACAAACAATATATCTTTCAACCAGAAGTGATTCACCCCAAACTGACTTAATGCCACAATTCACACTAATAAGCCAGATAACTCACAATCACAATGAATTTACTTGATTTACAAAGTTAGTTTAAAAAACCCACCTATGAACCATTAAAAAAAAAAAAAAAACGATGTGTATCATTTGTGCTTGCAAAAGCAAAATAACAAACCAAACCAAACCCAAACAAACAAAACACAAAAATCCCAGCTTAACACTCTGGGATTTACTCACTAAAACACACTCTGTCTCACTCATCAACTTGGGAATCACTCTGAGACCATAAACACAAACTGTAAGGAATCTTTGTATTGCATTGTATACCACTTTATAGTCACAGCAAATTTCTCTGCGTGAAATTCAGGCTGTTCACCCTGGGCAGGGCGTGTTACCACAAGCGCAGTGTCACCCTTTTTTTTTTTTTTTTTCCTTTTCCTGTCTGCTAACTGTATCTGTTTCCTTATCAGAGTGGCTTTTTTTCTACAGAACTTTGCCTGGGGCGACTCTCTTGCTGCCATCAGTTCTTTTACATGCACTAAATATGTAAAACACACAGGACCTTGGTTTATCATCTCCTATGAAAGACTAGCACCAGACCACCACACATGGTCTAGTGGATGGGTGGGAAAAGTTTCAGGCCAAAAACGGGAATTTGAACCACAACACACTTAAGACTACACACTTCGAACCTGGACTTTTCACTTTCTAGTCAGGTCGTTACCTCGAAACCACCGATCCACAACAAGACAAAGATAACATATTCCACATAACCCCCTTCAGCCAAGAAACACCTAACCATACCCCCCCCACACACCTGTTTCAGCACTTCCCCGGGGTAGAGGGGGAAGGGTTCCTGGGCCAGGCGGATCTCCTGGTCGGCGTGCAGCAGCTTGGCCTGCCCGGAGGTATCCAGCACCACCACAGCGTCCTTGTCCCTCAGCACAGGGTTCTCCACCACACAGTAGTGGCGGGGAGGCACCACGATCATCTTCTCCGGCCCAAACACCACCCTGTTTTTAAAAAAAAATTTAATTAAAGTCTGTCCTGAGCCTATAGAGGCTCATCAATAGAGCGGTGCTTATCCCGGTTTCTGTGGCATTAAGCGATCATCTTCTCCGGTCCCAAACACCACCCTGTTTGGTGTTGGTGTGGGCGGGTGAAATTTTCAAAGAAAGAAAACGGATGAGGGATTGTTTAAAAAAGAGTTTTGGAGGTTTGTGACTGAGAAAGAGAGAGAAATCTTTATTTAATCTTTATTAAGAGAGGAGAGATGAGGGAGGGGAGGGAGGGAGGAGAGGAGGGAGAGAGAGAGAGGAGAGGAGGAGGAGGGAGGGGAGAGGAGGAGGAGAGAGAGAGAGAGAGAGAGAGAGAGAGAGAGAGAGAGAGAGAGAGAGAGAGAGAGAGAGAGAGAGAGAGAGAGAGAGAGAAAGAGAGAAAGTGGTGTGTGTGTGTGTGTGTGTGTGTGTGTGTGTGTGTGTGTGTGTGTGTAGTGTGTTGTGTGTGTGTGTGTGTGTGTGTGTGTGTGTGTGTGTGTGTTTGTGTGTGTGTGTGTGTTGAGTGTTGAGTGTCAGTGTGTACGTGTGTGCATGCACATCACTGCATGTGTGTGTGTGTGTTGTAGCTCTATATATGAACTTTCTCCATTCTGCTTTCACACACACCCACACACACACACACAAACACCCACACATATATCCCCCCCCCCCACACACACACACACACCCACCCCCGCTCAGGCAAGCAGATACCCAAAAGGCCCCCAACTTAAAAGAATGAGCCTGAAACCACCATACCGTTCATTGTCCTGTCGGATGTAGGTCTGTGGACCAATCTCCAGCTTCGTGACATTGCTGTTCTGGTCGAGGACGTGGAGGTAATAGTAAGGAGCATCCGATAGATCGACTCCAATCCCTGGCTTCGGCTCATGGCTGCTTAGAGTGTCGTTGTCAGTCACACGGTGAAAAAAATAATGGAATCAACGTATGCTTGATCTGAAACAGACGAGAGATAAAGGTTTGAAATCTTGTTTTCAGTCTTGACTCAACTAAGGTTGGACACACAAGTATGTGTATGTATGAAAAATCTGTTTTGCTTTTAGTTTAAAAGTTTTTTTGTGCGTGAAAAGCTATGGGATGGTTAGGTTGAACAGGAAAGGTAAAACGAAAATGTTATCTCTTTGCGCCAGATGTTTTGTGTGCATTCACATCTGGAACCTTGGTTTGTAGTCTCATCTGAAGGACTGTTAACAAGGATATGAAACTTTTCTCTTCCTGGGCAGAGTTGCAGACTATGCATTCATAATCACAATAACCAAACCTTCCTTCCTGTGTAATACAAGGATATGAGGTTAACCTTCTTGCATTCAATTCTCTAACACAAATTGCCCCTAGATTTCACATTCCATCACGAAATCAGTACATACCAGCAGCTATAATTACTTCCAGACTCTCAGCAGGATTTGCACCTCTGGCCTGATAAAGCTTTGTAGCAATTACTATTAGAGATGGTCACTGCCTGATGGAAAACTAACTGGTTCAGGATTGGGGGGGGGGGGGGGGCAATTATTCAATCCCGGCAAATCCCAGTTTGGGACTAAGAGAGTTAACAAGAACCTGAAGCTTTATCACAGTTGATTTGGTACTGAAAACTGTGAACACACAATGCAAAGGCAAACAATTACAATGCATAACTCACTCAAGTAGTGTTAGAGGACATGCAAGCGTTGTAATGTCAAACACATGCACCCTTTTGATTAAGTTCTGTGGTGGTTAAGACTGTTTGATTTCAATCCTCTGGGTCCATGAAGTCTGGGCTTGAATCTCGGCAATGGCACTGCGTGGATTAGGGGTGGGGATTTTTATGAGAGAAAGACAAGAGACAGAGAGAAAGAGAGGCAGAGACAGAGAGATTGTCATTATTATTTCATTTCAAGGATAATGAATAAAGACTCATCAGCTTTTTTTACATCTAGTCCCCATATGCATGCAGTTTTACCAATTCTGTCATCCGTTCCCACTAGCACACATGGCCTACTCTTCTGAAAAAGCAGAACAGGTTTTAATTAATCTGTGCTTAAGATGTTCTGCATACGTTCACACTCAGGTCCTTGGTTTATGATCATAGTCTCATTTGAAGGACTTTTGAAAGAGACAGAGTGAGACAGAGACAGAGTATAGTGAATATGTTAAAAAAAAAAAAAAAACCCCCACCCAACCCAATAATCATAGACTATCGAGCTGTGTAACCAAATCAGTTCGACCAAAAAGTAGGTAAAAATATCAGTCAGCCACGAAGGACACTCCTAGGCAGCCTGCCAGCTTTACCTTTATGCTCCAGTAAACACAGACAGGTAACCAACACTTTGGCAATAGGCTATGCTGTGGCTATGCTGAATGCAAACACCAACACAGGCACGTAACTGTAATCCTTTTTTTTTTTTTTTTTTTTTAAACATGTATACCAAAAATGTGTAGGTATTCATTTTTCTTAAATGTGTGTGTGTGTGTGTGTGTGTGTGTGTGTGTGTGTGTGTGTGTGTGTGTGTGTGTGTGTGTGTGTGTGTGTGTGTGTGTGTGTGTGCATGTGTGTGCACATGCATTTGCGCTAAGTGTGTATGTGTGTGCGTGTGTGTGTGTGTGTGTGTGTGTGTGTGTGTGTGTGTGTGTGTGTGTGTGTGTGTGTGTATGTGTGTGTGTGTATGTGTGTGTGTGCGCGAGCGCATCTGTGTGTGTGTGTGTGTGTGTGCATCTGTGTGTGTGTCTGTGTGTGTGTGTGTGTGTGTGTGTGTGTGTGTGTGTGTGTGCATGTGTGTGCGTGCATGTGTTTTGACACTAAAAAAAACACACACAAAAACAAAAAATTAAAGCAAGGCACTAGAGATTTAAAGATATGATCTAAATATCAACCAAACATTTTAAAAACATTTTTCCACTTTCTGACACAACAATAAGGTAAAAAATATATGTTCTCACTATGCAAATTATTCAAAATACTGTCGATTTTTTTCCAACAGGAAAAGATATCTCATCCAGCTCAAAAGGTCAAATACTGAAATAAAACAATGGGTCAATCATGGATTTAGAATTTCTTCTGTCAAAAAGAGAAAGTTGCAGTCTACATTGTGTCAATCACGGATTTAGACTTTCCTCTATCAAGAAGTGAAAGTTGCAGTCTATTGTGTCAATCACGGATTTAGAATTTCTTCTGTCAAAAAGTGAAAGTTGCAGTCTACATTGTGCCAATCATGGATTTAGACTTTCCTCTATCAAGAAGTGAAAGTTGCAGTCTACATTGTGCCAATCATGGATTTAGACTTTCCTCTATCAAGAAGTGAAAGTTGCAGTCTACATTGTGCCAATCATGGATTAAGACTTTCCTCTATCAAGAAGTGAAAGTTGCAGTCTTCAATGTGCCAATCATGGATTTAGACTTTGTCCTATCAAGAAGTGCAAGTTGTATTTTACAGTGTGTCAATCATGGATTTAGACTTTCTTCTATCGAAAAGTGGAAAGTTACAGTCTTTACATAAGAGCTGCTAGGTCTGTCCTCACTCACACAAATGGTGTGTGGTAAGGAATAAGCTTGCTGGTTTCCTGTAAGAAAAGATACAAGCATGATGTGTCTGAAAGAGTACAAACATTTTTTTTTTTTTGTCGTGGGGTCAGGTGATATGGAGGACTACACAATAAAACTGCCTCACATCAATGAATATTAACCCTATAAACCCACTTCAGAAACTTGATAGTAACTGCAATAAATGTCCAAATTTACAGGAGACTACCAAAGATCTGCTACTCAACACCCACTGGTCAGAATGATTTGTTCTAAATTGAATAATTTCTTCTTTTTAGTCCTTAAAAGTTAAGCGATCTTCATTTAAACACTTAAATAGTGGCCCAGATTGCATGTTGGGTACGTTAACAAGATCCATATTACTAGCCGTAGACATTGCTTTTTTTCCCCCCTCTTTTAGTTGTTTAGATGAGGTTTGTTTTTGATTAATTATTTTTCTCTCCTTGGCAAGAACTCTGAGGTTCACCAATAGGGACATTTTGCATTATATATGTGACTGCTTTTATCCACCATTAAGGTAGCTGTACTCCATCTTTGGGGAAGGTGTCTAAACATGTTACCGGTGTGCATATGGTTCCTTCCAGCACTACTTAGCCTACTCTTCTGAAAAGTGGAACAGTTTTGGTTTCTTTCATGTGCGTGATATGTGTTCTGCATGCATTCACACACACAAATACAAAAATCTCACCATTGGTAAACCTTGGAGCTGTAGCCAAGGAACCAAGCAAAAACAAACAAACAAACAAAAAATTAGGGGAGGTGGGGGAGACATCTAGGCTCTTCCTGCAAAAGTGCTAAAACAAACTTTTCTTCAGTCTCTCCACACAACAGTTTTTTTTTTTGATTCTCTAACTCTGAAACTTTCTCCACACTTACAGGAAATGCAAAAATTATTATACACACTTACCTGTTTCAATGCCTTCAATGTCTTTCTTCCTACATAATGAAAAAAAAAAAGGGGGGTGGGGTTCTTTGGTTAAAAAAAACAAAGACAGAAAAATCAAGTTGCTAGGTTATCTCCAACAACAAGACTTCTCTCACTCTACTTCTTTTATAGAACACCCTGAATTATTGAAAAAAAAAAATCTGCCGGCCAACTTCACTGAGGATTTTTTTTTTCACTTCCTCATTCGTTGTTATGGCCCACGACGATTTGGCTGTTGTCTGCTTTCGGTTTTATAGAATGGCGAGGCTAAGTGAAGAACGCACAGCTTTTATACTGACTTTGTGCACTATGCGTAAGCATGTAGCGCAACACCCCAAAAGCTATCAGTATGAAACAGGGTTAACCTGGTCTGACGCAAATGG
>CM060340.1:25699209-25746709 GCA_030674155.1 Stramonita haemastoma
ACTGTAGACATGCCCCTCCTCACGCCTTGACGTAAAACTTCAGTCAACTAATTATCCATGGACTTCCAGCTTATTTTGCTTGTAAAGCAGAACCTTGGATAGAATTGTGGTTAAGAAATTAGAGACCCAAACCACCACCACCACCACCCCCCCAAAAAAAAGGAAGAAAAATCCATTGTTATCTATATATAAACCAGAGCATTTGATAATTTGTGATCAGAAAAAATAAGGAGATTACAGCCGTTAAAAGATTGTGATAAAAAAATGTACCTGCTTACAAAAAAAGAGCTTTTAATAATTATGTTATGAGGAAAAAATTATCTGCTTATAATCCATAGCTTTTTGTAGATTGTGATAGAGAAAAAACTCCAAACTTGTCCGTGTGATAAACCGGAGCCCTATAAATTGGTTGTGTCATGAAATTGAAAAAAAAAAATCTACTTACAGTCTGTAACCTTTGATAAGTTGTGATGAAAAAAATATATCACCTTACAAACTAGAGCCTTTAAGAGGTTGTGATGAAATGAAAGTTATGATGCCAACCAGACCCTTTAATAGGTTGTGAATAAAAAAAAAAAAAAAGAAATCTGCTTACAAATAAGAGCCTTTAATAGGTTGTGAATGAAAAAAAGAAATCTGCTTACAATTAAGAGCCTTTAATAGGTTGTGAACAGAAAAAACAATCTGTCTTCAAACTAGAGCCTTTAATAGGTTGTGATGAAATGTAAAAAAAAAAATTGCTTAGTATGATATTGACATGTTGTGATATAAATGAAAACTGTCTGCATAATAAACCTGAGGCTTTTATTTTAAAGGTTGTGATTAAAAAAAAAAATGTCTGCTTATAAAACCAGAGTCTTTGACAAGTTGTTGATAAAATATAACTATCTATCTATCTATCTATCTTTTTTTTATTTTTAAAGATTGCATGTTTTGATGTTATAGAGACTCCAGCAATAAGAGATAACCAACATACTGTCATCATGTGTCATGTGAAAAATATAATATTATACAAGCACCATTTTTCAAGAAAGAAAGAAAAAAAGAAGAGGGGGGGGGGGGGGGGGGGGGAGGAAGAAAGGCAGATTTTCAGTCTCACAAGGACAACATAACCAGCATCAGTAGCCTGACTTCTGCAGAAGTTGCAATCCACACAACACAACAGTGCAGACAGACAGACACAGCCATGTAGAGGAAGGGAGGTAGGGCAGGGCAGGGCAGGGCAGGGCAGGGCAGGGTCATGAAGCACAGTGGCCTGACTATGGCAGAGATTGTCTTCAACAGTGCATACAGACAGACACAGCCATGTGGAGGCAGGGAGGAACAGGGCAGGGCAGGGCAGGGCAGGGCAGAGCAGGGTAGAGCCGAGCCACAGAGTACAGTGGCCTGACTATTGCACAAGTTGTCCTCATGTCCTCAACAGTGTACTGAGTATAGACAGACAGAGCCATGTGGAAGTAGGGTTTGGGGACAGGGCAGGACCACAGAGTATGTTGACGCCAACAGATGAGGTGGATGAGGCAGATGAGTGAGAAGACTTCACTGGGTGACGGGATGTAAAGAGGGAGGTATATATAATTCAGAAAAAAACACACAGTATCCTTAATAATGCATACCCATGGGGAATGGATGAAAAAAAGCACACGAATGCTCATTCCATTATCCTCCATATAAAAGAATAAATAAATGAAATAATGGCAAAAAGTTCTGAGCTTTCCATCAACAGGATGCCAGAGGTTTTCTCAGTATAAAGAGCATCCCCATTTTCTGGAATTCTGCGCTAAGAAATGTTCCCTTTTCCATCACTCTTTGATTTTGGGTTGTTTTTTTTTTTTTTTTACATTTTTATTGTCTTCTCTTTCTTACGTATTTCCTGCCTTTCTTGCCCATTCTCTTGCCCTTTTTTTTTTTCAAGCAAGTTTGACTATTTTTTCGTGTGTTGACGCCGTCTTTGGCATTTTGCCTGCACTGTTTTGTTCAGGTGACCAGGTAGGGAAATTATAAAAGCTGGAATGGACACAGTACCTTCATTATGCAGCATCATTTGCCCATGTGGCGTGTCATACGTTTAAACAAAAATGGGTTTGAAATGTTTGTTTTTATTTTTTGTTTTAATTTAGAGACTAAATGATGGAGAATACATGGCATACTCTGTGCAGCCTGGTTTTTAGTTTTAAGAATCAGATTGGTAATCTGTCTTTTACAGTGTCTTTTGCAAGTTGATGGCATATATATGCTAATTGAGAGGATTGATGTCTGTTGAGTTTGAACTTAAAGTAAACATTGATGCTACTTTAAGAATTTAGTGAGGTGACAGCCCAGAAATTTAGGGTCTGTGGGACTTTCCTCCTCCTCCTCCTCCTCCTCCTCCTCCTCCTCCTCTCCTCCTCCTCCTCCTCCTCTCCTCTCCTCCTTCTTCTTCTTCTTCTTCTTCTTCTTCTTCTTCTTCTTCTTCTTCTTCTTCTTCTTCTTCTTCTTCTTCTTCTTCTTCTTCTTCTTCACCATCATCAGCATCAGCATCAGCATCAGCATCAGCATGACGTCACTTGACCAAGGGACACATTGGTCGGCAGTTTTCTCCAGGCTGGTCTGTCTGTCTTCCGCCTTTGGCAGCAACACAGCACAGCCATGTCCAGGCTGTCGGTCTGTCTGTCTGTCCAGTCTGTGATGTTCTGCATCATCCAGTTCTTCCTCTGTCTGCCCCTGCCTCTTCCTCCCTCCCTCCAGTGTCCCCTGTAGGATCGTTTTGGTGAGAGAGCTGTGAGGGGCTATAAACAACATTGAACACACAAATTTTAAACTGATGTTACCCAATCATGCAGTCTTGTTCTTGCCATTTAAGCCAAAAGGATGAATTCATTTCAGCAAGTTGAGTAACTTGTACTTCTTACATATATGTAAACTTGAAGGTTACTAGTGGCTTGTTCTGGGTTAATGTAATTTGGTCTAAATGCCACAGATGAAATTTTTAGTGCATCTGAGTTTCTGGGTGACTTTCCTGTTTGCATATCAAACTCTTAACCATGTAAATAATAAAAAAGGGGGGGGGGGAGGGGCTTCCACTTAAAATAACGTTAAACTACATTTACTTGTGACAGTATAATTTTAAAAACCCTAAAGAAACTGGCAGGTTTCAAAATCTTCAGTTGTGCCCCCATGGTCGATGGGACTACGAGACAAGTGAAGGTGAAGGTGAAGAAAGAAA
Source organism: Stramonita haemastoma (assembly GCA_030674155.1). Classification (NCBI taxonomy): domain Eukaryota; kingdom Metazoa; phylum Mollusca; class Gastropoda; order Neogastropoda; family Muricidae; genus Stramonita; species Stramonita haemastoma. The sequence continues at coordinate 25,702,415 of CM060340.1, forward strand.
CCAAACTTTTATTGTTTGATTACATTTGCTGATTTCTTTCAGAATCCATGTGGACATTTTTTGGGGGGTATATTTTGTCAGTGTTATCACCAATGTCTTTTGGAATGTGCTTCATGTTGGGTTTTTTTTTGGTTGCGTTAGGTTTTTACATTATTTGTGTGTGTTTTGTTTTATTTTGTTGTTGTTATGTTTCTTTTTTTGAGGGCATTGTTTATTCACCACTTTTATGTGTTGCAGGTCTTTTATCTTAGTGATGTGTCATACTTTCCTCCACTAGGAATTGATGCAACTGCCACAGTATTTCATGTTTTACAGTCAGTCAGTTTATTTTACCTGTGAGATGTGTGCGCAAGATGACAAACTGCAGATTTCTGTTTGTTACTCAGCGATCATGAAAAGGGAAATAACTGTGACCACCATACTGCTTACAGTTTACTGCTAACTGTTTTACTTCAGTGATCATTGCAATTGTTTATCTTTCACGTTTTGTTTCGGAAAATGTTTGTAAGTCTTTTGGACTCAAGAGTTTGGATTCACAGTGTGCTTTTATGGTTGGTAGGGCTATAAACAAAATTATGATTATTATTTACTGTGCATCTGTTTAGAATGTTGTGCATAACAATGGCATAGTGTCAGAAAAGATTTTGCCCTGTTTTATTTTTTAATCTCTTCACTGGCTCCCTGTCTCATAAAGAATAGAGTGAAAATTTAGTGTCCTCTGTTATTTGTAAGCCTATGTTCAAACTGCCACTCACAACAGTAGAGCAGACGTGAAAAAGGAACGCACGATTGAAAAAGTGTTCATACTTATCTGCATGCTCTCTGTCCATGAGGAACCAGAAAGAAGGGGGGGGACTGGTCAGGCTGCTGGTTCTGTTGTAAACATGGCACTGACACGGCAACAAACAAAAGCTGCTTCGACCTTGAACAGACACACACACACACACACAGTAAACACTGCACTGACAAGGTGATAAACAAAAGCTGCTTTGACCTTGAGCAGACACACACACACAAAACACACACACACCACACACACACACACACACCACACACACACACACACACACACACACACACACAGAGTAAACACTGCACTGACAAGGCGATAAACAAAAGCTGCTTTGACCTTGAGCAGACACACACACACATCAGTGTTGCAGTATGAACATGAGGAGGGTTTCTAGTGATGGAAAAAAAAAAGAGGACACTTTTGCACCCCACTTTCTTTCTGACCACACTCATGGCTGAAAGGGAGCAAGAACATTTTTTGGGGAGGGTTCATGAGTGCATGTCTGTGGCAATATGAACATCATCAGTCTGTAAGAAGGGTTGGGCCGCAACCACATGATTTTTGCCTGTCCACACAACAACAGCTGTGAGTGGCAGTGTCAAGTAAAGTCAAGTCAAAAGTCAAGAATACTGTAATTACCCCATGAAGGAAGGGCATTACAACTCTGACAGGCACATAATTGAACTCCACATAATAGTGTTGTGGATGTACTCTAAAACTGCTCCGTCTTTTTTGTCTGTGACTGCCTGTCTCTGTCTTTATTATGTTTTTATCTTGTTCATTCTGTTCTGCTGCAGATGCTTTGTGCTTATGAGTGCTCGGATTCAGTGATACATCATGGCTGTACTAGACTGCTTTGTGTAGGTTTCTCTTTTGCTTTATGAACATCTAGTACGCTAAGAAGGTTATGCATTTATATAGCTTTAGCACATCCTTTTGCAGTTCTGGGACAAGACTATATTAATCAAGAATTTGTATGCAAATTATACATTTTGTTCACATGTTAGAATAACCTGTTCACTTTTTTGTAGAAGAAAGACCCAGTTTTGGCTGGTGGTATGGATGGTAATGGTGAGCTGGCCATTGAGTTATCCCATCCCTATGATGGATGATGGTAACAGGGTAGCTCAGTGGTCAGAGCCCTCGCTTTCCCCGAACCAATGTTAAGCAGCATCGAGCATGGTTACCAAATGGATGAGTGAGCACTTACGTGCATTGGCTTCAGTACAGTCCCTCAGTTCACCCAGCTGTAAATGGGTACCTAGCCTATTTATGCTGGCCCCTGAAGGAGCTGAGGTCTCTGACGTCTCTCGCTCCCCTACGACCACGTAGGTTATGGGATACCTTTACCTGTGGATGATAAGCACATACCCAGCATGCAGTAGGGAGGGATGGGCTGGGCTTCGCCAGGTCATCTTGCACAAGGTACATGGCCAGGATAAAGATTGACAGCAGTGCCCCGAGAAGACTTCTTAAAGAGGTAAGGCAAGAGTCAAGCAGAATCAACATCCAACATTATTTGGGAGGAATTTGTTATGTTCTGTTATGTATTTATTTAGTATTATCTTTAAAAAAAAAAAATTCCTAAGCTAGAGCTCCAAGATTCACCAATGGCGAGATTTTGCGTCTGTGTCCGTTTTCGTCCACCATGAAAGTAGCCATATTCCAACTTTGGGGATGAGTTAATTTTATACCCTGTTTTGATCTGTAATCTATAGTTGCACAGTTTTATTCTGAGATTTAAAATTGTATGAGGTGACAGCCCCGATAGGGCTTCTGTGGTCAGCGGGACTGTCAACAACAAAATTGTACTGGATTGGATTACGGGGATGTACTTATACTAGTTTACATTCCCTGGGTATTGTTTCAAAACCAGAGGACGAGAAGGAAGGTTGCAGGACGGTTTCGTCCTTCATCTGCCTTATAAGAAAATCATGAGGCTCTGCGTTCGATTCATTCTTGGCCATTTCTTCCCAGCTTTGACAAGAAAATGGAACTGAATGTCAAGTCTTTCAGAGGAGACTCTAAACCAGTCAAGACACATGTGCTTACAGAATTGCGCACGTCAAAAGAACCCACGACAGTTGAAAATTGGAAAGAGCAGGGAGGTACCTCCCCGACTGCCCTGGCAAAATTGGTAGGTTTGATTCCCATCTGTATTCCTGAAGTAGGAATGTGGCTACCTTAATGGTAGGTTAAGATAATGATAAATAATAATACATGGAATTTATATAGCACTATATCTTGTAAAAACAAATCAAAGCGCTTGCATTCGACCTATACAACACACAATCAATCAATAACCATTTATGGGTTGAAAAAATGAATGGGTACACACACAAAAATTCACCATTGGTTAACCTCGGAGCTCTAGCAGAGGAATGGTGGGGGGGATGGGGGGGGGGGGGGGGGGGGAGGAGAGAGGGAATTATAGGATGGGAGCTGTTTTGCAGTGCTATTCTAATACCTGATGTTCAGTCTTGCCAAAATTTGTTGCTATTTATTTTGGTTGTTTTTATCCCGGTGGATGAGTGTGTGACATGAAATAAGCTTATATCTTAGAACAATTAGGTGCCTCATTATCATGAATACGAATATTCATGTGCTCTGTTGTTAAATTCGGAGCTTATAATTATTTGAATATGGGTTGGATAGTCTAGACCGTGATTTCACAGGCATGCACACATACTTTCTTGTCTTTTTTGGTAAGAAAAATATAGGGCTTTGGGCAAAGTGATTGGACAGTGTTGCATAAAGCCAAGGGTTTTTTTTCCCCCCTCTATCATGGATGTTGTTGATGTAAGTACACCGATTTGATAATAATAGTAATACTAATGATGATAACAAAAAACAACAATAATAATATGGATTAAATAATAATAGTAATGACAACAACAACAACAATAATAATAATAATAATAATAATAATAATAATAATAATAAATAATGATAGATGAATGATGATGATGATGATGATGATGATAGTAATAATAATAATAATAATAATAATAATGACAATGATAAAAATAAATGCTCTAAGTGACAGCTTTTCCTCTACCAGTTAAGGAAGCCACATTCTGACTTTGGGGGGATGATGTCTAAACACAACACGAGCAAGCATGGTTATTATTATTTTTATTTTTTAAAGAGTTCTTTGTGGCACAAATAGCCTACTTTTGTGAAAGGCAGAATGGGTTTTTACACGTGCGCAAGATGTTCTGTGTGCATTCACACATAGGGCCTCAGTGTATACTCTCATCTGAAGGACTTTTTTTTTGGGGGGGGAAGTGGAGTCAGCAAACATGTTAACTCTAGAGGAAAAATCCCCTTGAACTGGTGTCTCATTGGTGGCTGGAATAAGGTTTGCTTTGGAGAGAGTGGATGTTTAACTGGGGTAGAGACTGGTCAAAGGAGCTTGTGGAAATATCCTTAACAAACAAACAAACAACAACAAAAACACCCCCCCCCCCCACCCCCCACCCCCCCCCCCCCCCCTCCCCCAAAATCCCCGTAGCAAAGGCTTGAGAATTTCAGAAGGCCTAAAGCCAATTTTTTTTTGTTTGTGTCACAAGAATTCTGTGTAGGTATAGATTTTGTTGTGATTGTTGCTGTTGTTGATGTTGCTGCTGCTGTTGGTGGTGGTTGTTGTTATTGCTGTTGTTATTGTTTGGGGTTTTTTTTTGGCCAGTGTTTTTTTTCTCCATCTTGCCATGTGGGTAAAGAACTCCTTGATAAGGATGCTAGGTGCTCTTTTAGTACAAGTATTACTTCCCACCTGAAAGTTTGGTGCCAGAAATTTTCCCCTTTTCTATCTCCCTCTTGTTCTCTAATGTGTGTCAGTTTGAGTGGTTTTGATTGTGATAACAAAGGAGAGTTTTCTTTTTATTTTGTTTGGAAATATTACTGCCATTTATTCGAGTTTAGAAGAAGTATTATGTGAGGAGAGGACAGCTTTAGTGGTCAAGAGGACTAGCTTTACCCCAAGCTAGGGTTAAGCAGCATTGAGCGTGGTTGCCCCGTAGATGAATCTCTGTGTCTTGGCTTCAGTACAGTCCCCCCCCTAGTTCAGCCAGCTGTAAACGGGTACCTACCCTCTTTAGGGTCTGGGAAGATAAAGCAGCAAGGGAAGAGAGATGGTCGCCGCCCTTATATGCTGGGCCCCCTAGAGAAGCTGAGGTCTCTAACATCTCACTGGCCAATGAGCTTGTTTATGTGACATCTGTACCTTTAAGATGTATTTCTTTTGTTAACTGGTATTATACTGCTGCATAAATGGCATGGTGATTTGACCTGGTTTTGAATACAACTATGAAGGGTGGTTCATTATTATTCTGGAGGTGTCATTTCATATTTTTTGAGTTGTTGCCATGGTCAATGGCTGGTGTTTTTAGGTGTCATTCGATAATTTTTTTTAAGTTATTGCCATCATTCAGAAATCATATTCAAGTGTTGTGTATTTTTGAAGTCATTGCCATGGTTGCAGATTTCTTTTGGTGAAAAAGATATATAACAACTGTAATCAGGGTTGTCGGATATAGGGGTTACCTGTCTCTGCCAAAATGTATAAGCATTAAGCAAAGTATATTTTATGGTATAGTAAGATAGGTTTTGCTTGAGGGGTGGGGGGGGGGGGTTGTTGTTTTTGCTTTTGTTTTTGGTTTTGTGTTTTCTATTTAATTTTATTGTCATAACAGAAGTTATGAGTCTCGTGGTTTGTCAGATTTTGTTGGTGACATGTGATATTCCTATTGGTGATGAAATTTATTAACAAAATTCTTTGACAATTCTTTGAATGAATGATGTAAAACTTTTTTTGTTTTTTATTTAACCAAAATAGCAATCAGAATATCTAAATGAAGTACGATTAATTCTTTTCTTTTTAACAAATTGGAGAACTCAGAATTGTTATTCAGTTTATTAGTACTATCAGAAATGACTTGTAAAACGTAGCCCAAGATTACAAAATAGTTTCATGATTTGGATCACTGTTGTTTGACTTTTGTGTTGTTGTCGGTTTTAATCTATGATATTTTGTTGAAATATTTTAACCGAATGTTCCATGCCAGTTTCGGTTGTTCAGTTAACTATGGTGTTTTTATTTAATTTTGCTTAAAATCTTCCATGTCCTTAAAGGGATGACAGGAATTGAAGACATTGAATAAGGACCATTTTTTTTAAACAAAAGAACAAGTGGAAAATTTATTTTGATTACACATAGTGTGTTGCATTAATTAGTGCCACCCCTCTGTACCTTTTTTGTTGATTGATTGGTTGTCCAGACAGTATGAAAAAAACATCCTGTTGGTACAACACTTTTTATGCAGTCAGTGTATTTTTCTTGCCTCGTATTGTTGTTACTCTGGAAAATTTGTCAAATAATTATGCAAAAAAAACCCAACCCCACAACAATGATTGCTAAGTCTTTGTAACCAATTAGAATCTGAAAAGTACTTTGAAAAGACTTGAAGAAAAGATTTGATAACGTGAATAATACTATTGAGGGGGATTTTTTTGTTTGTTTTTGATTTCTTGGCAAGAACTCCTAGGGTCACTAGTGTTAAGATTTTGGGTATATATATATATATATATATATATATATATATAATATATATATATATATATATATATATATATATATATATATATATAAAATGACCTTTTGCTGCCGCTAAGGAAGCCACATTCTGACTTCGAGGATGCTGTCAAGAATGATATAAAGATTTTGCAAGATGATATCAGATATATATTTTTGATATCAGTTCAGTATGTTTTAATATTTTTCCATTCTATCGGGTATGTTCTCAGTTTGTTTAGGTTTTAAAAAAAATATCAGTTCAGTACATTTTTAAGTGTGTGTTTTTTTTCCTATGTTAATTCAGTATGTTGTTTTGAATTTTTAAATAATTCAGTTTGTTTCAAGTGATTTTCTGAGATGTGTTCAGTATGTTCAAAGTTGTTTTTTTTTTTTCTCTAATCAATGCAGTCTCTTTTAAACATTTCTCTGGTATCCATCCTGTTTGTTATAGATTTTTTTTTTTTACAAGTCGGTCTGTTTTAAGTAATCTTTTAAAATCAGTTTGTAATGTTTAAGATTTTTTTTTATGGTATTAGTTCTGTATCTTTCAAGTATTTCTCTTACATCACTTCAGTATGTTTTAAGTATTTTTCTGATATCAGTACAGTATGATTTACAATTGTTGCACCTCCCCCCCCCCCCCCCCCCACTGTGTGTTCTAAATATTTTTAAAAAATTGATTCTTTTTTAAACAACTTTCTGGGATCCTTGGCTTCAGTACAGTCCCCCAGTTCACCCAGCTGTCAATGGGTACCTGCCCTCTTTAGGGTCATGAAAGGTAAAGCAGCGAGGGAGAGGAGATGCCGCCCTCAGTATGCTGGCCCCTAGAGAAGCTGAGGTCTCTTATGCTTCACTCCACATCAACCACGTAGGTTATGGGACACCTTTAACTTTTCCTTTTTTTTTTTTCTGGGATCACTTTAGTATGTTTTTAGTACTTTTCTGATGTCAGTCAGTATATTTTGATTTTTTTTCTGCTTTTATGTCAGTATGTTGTTAGGTATTTTTCTTACATCTTTTCAGTAAGCATTTTTCTGATATCAGTACATTAATTATGCTTTATGCTTGGTTTTTTTTTATATATATCTGTACAATATGTTTTAAGCTGGGTTTTTTTCTGATATCAATACGTTTTATTTTTTTTCCTGATATCAGTTTAGTATGTTGTAGATTTTTTTTTGATGATTTAAAAGTTCAGTATGTTAAGGTATTTTTCTGATATCAATTCAGTATGTTGAAAGTATTTTTGTTGCTATTGATACAGTATTTTAAAGTATATCTCTTATATCAACACAGCACGTTTTGTGTGTTTTTCTAATAATCAGCATGTTTTCAGTGTTTTTCTCAGATCAATTTAGTATGCTTCAAGTAATTTTTTAATATCATTTCAGTAAGTTTCATGTATTTAAAAAAAAATCATCTAAGTATGTTTATAATTGTTTTTATTTTATATCAGTTCAGTATATTTTGAGTATTTTTCTTATTATTGATTTGTTATGTTTTAAGTATTTTCTAAAATCAGTTCTGTGTGTTTTTCAGATTTAAAAATGTGTGTGTGTGTTATTTTGTTTATATCAGTTCAGTATGCTTTAAGTATTTTCAAATATTAGTTCTGTGTGTCTTGAGATTAATTTTGTGTGTGTGTGTTTTTTGTTTACATCAAGTCAGTATGTTTTAAGTAACTTTGTGAATTAATTTCAGTGCGTTTAAAGTATTTTGTTATATCAATTCAGTATGGTTTTTAGGTTGTTGTTTTTTCCATCTGCCTTTTTTGTGAAAGTATTTGCCATATTTCAGTTTCATTTTAGTGTAATGGAAGTATATTACTGATATCATTTCCATATGTTGGTTTGGTTTAATTGTATTATAGTCCCTTCAGAAACATCCAATTTAGGGGACTGTACTATCAACCGTGGGGATGAAATAGCTCATGGTCAGAGCACTTGCTTTAAGCAGCATTGAGCATGGTTACCAAGTGGATGGATGAACGTTTGCATGCCTTGGCTTAACAAGTTAAGTACAGTGACCCCCCAGTCCACCCAGCTGTAAATGGGTACCTGCCCTCTTTAGGGTCAGGGAAGGTAAAGCAGCGAGGGAGATGAGATGGGTGCCGCCCCCAACATACTGACCCCCAGGAGAAATGAGGTGGCTGACACCTTGCTCTGCTACAACCGCATAGGTTATTATGGGACACCTTAGGTAAAGGTTTGGTTTAATTGTATCATAGTCCCAGAAGAACCGTCCAATTTAGGGGACGTACCATCCACCACCCAGCACCTTATGTTTCTTGATTAGACTCTTGTCTGAAACTCTGAACAGAATGTTTTGAAAGTTTGGGTTTCTTAGATAACAGTTCAGTACATTTTCACTCAAGTCTTCTTTTTTTTTTTAATCACTTAAGTATATTTTAAGTATCTTCTGATAGGCTACCATTTTAGTTGGTTTTGTAGAATTTTCTAATATCAATTAAGAAAATATTTGGTTTTAAAAAAAATTCCGATATGTTTGATATTCTTAAGAATAGTTCCCTAATTTTCAAAAAGTGATTCGTGAATCTGTGCCGAGTATAAAACCAGACGATATTATTGTGTAACTGTGAGGGGAAATAATATTCAGTGAAATTGAAAAGAAGTGTATAAATTTTAATTGTTGAAAGCAGCAACAACAAAAAACATGAAACAAAATAAAAACAGGGCATATCTAGATTCATCCTGAAGTCATGGGAGAGAATTCAGTGTGTATTGCCTCCCTTTGATCTTAACGTGTGCAGTCTGTTTTATTTGAGTCCTGTGTGTGTGTGTGTGTGTGTGTGTGTGTGTGTGTGTGTGTGTGTGTGTGTGTGTGTGTGTAAATTTGATACACGCAAGGAAGAATCTGTTTTCCTTCCTCCCTCCTCCCCCCTCTCTAATTCATTTCTCCTTCTCTGTGACATCTCTCTCTCTCTCTCTTCTCTCTCTCTCTCTCTCTCTCTCTCTCTCTCTCTCTCTCTCTCTCCTCTCTCTCCATCTCTCTCATTAATCATCACTTTACAATCTTCTCTTCTCTCTCCATAGCATGATGGTGAGGCTCAGGTGTAAATCAGTCAGCTTTGACAAATTAATACTTCCTGAAATCATTGGTGCATTTCTCTTCTTACTTATATCCTGTTCGACTATGACCAGTGTCAACACACATGGCTGACCTTATAAGACTGAAGCCTGTTGACATGCCAGTGTCAACAAAACATGGCTGACTGGATAAGACTGAAGCCTGTTGACATGCCAGTGTCGACAAACATGGCTGACCTTATAAGACTGAAGCCTGTTGACATGCCAGTGTCAACAAAACATGGCTGACCTTATAAGACTGAAGCCTGTTGACATGCCAGTGTCAACAAAACATGGCTGACCTTATAAGACTGAAGCCTGTTGACATGCCAGTGTCAACAAAACATGGCTGACCTTATAAGACTGAAGCCTGTTGACATGCAAGTGTCAACACACATGGCTGACCTTATAAGACTGAAGCCTGTTGACATGCCAGTGTCAACAAACATGGAAGACCCCCTGTCCAATCACAGCACACGGGTTTCATAGTGCCAAAATTTGATAAGACATCGTCCCCCAGCCCCCCCCCCCCCAAACAACAACAAAAACAAAAACAAACAAAACAAAGCTAAAAAACAAAAGCAAGAATAACAAAACACAAAACAAACAAAACCCACTAAAAAAAAAAAAAAAAAAAAAAACCCAACAAGAAGGAAAGTGGCAGATGGTCTTGATTTTCATTTGCTGAACAAGTAAACCGTGAGGTTCTGGGTTCGATTCCCAGCCCTGCCCTTTCTTTACAGTTTGACAGGAAACGCAAACTTAATATCAAGTCTTAAGCGGGTTATTCTAAGTCAGTCGGACCTGTGTACTTATCATAGACTTGTGCACGTCAAAAGAAACCAAAGGATAGTTGAAAATCGGAAAGAGCACAGAGGTACCTCCCGACTGTCGTGGCTAAATTCAGTAGGCTCAGTTCCCAAATGAATCCCTGAATTGGAAATACAGCTACCTTAAATGGTGGGATGTGTTAAATAATTTTTTTAAAAGTACAGACAAGAAATAAAGACAGAAATACAAAAATAAGGTAATGCAATAAAAAGGCACTCATTCAGAAACGAAAATATGAAGTAAGAATCAAATGGTGATTTTGATTTTTTTTTTAAAAGCGCTAATAATTAAAGAGCAAACATTAGATTATAATGAGGTAAACAACTGAAAACATCAATCCGCCACCATCTATCAACAAAATAAGTCATATAAATCATAACATTTTGATAAAAGGGGAGGAAAACACACACAACACACACACAACACACACACACACACACACACACACACACACACACACAAACATTTGGCGGTAGGTGGATTTGGGGGTGGTGAAGTAAGTTGGGGTGGGGATAGTAGGGGCCTATTACAGGAAGGAAAGTGACAGGATGATTAAGACGTTCGCCTGCCAATAATTATGTAAACCGCGAGTTTCTGGGTTCGTACCCAGCCTCGCCCTTTCTTCCCAGTTTGAAGAAAAAATCGAACTGAATGTCAAAGTCATTCAAAACAGACAATAAACCGAGGCCGTGTGCGAACGCACACATAACATCTTGCGCACAGGTTAAAATCCCGTTCCGCCTTTTGGAAGAGCAGGCCATCGTGTGCTGGTAGGAGCGGATGACAAAATTATAATATTTTAAAAAAAAAACCATCATGCACACAGGTGTTGTGTTTAAACACCATCCCTGAGGAAAAATCGGGAAGTTGGAGTCCCAGGGCAGCTCGGGGCTGTAGCCTATAATATGGCAACGTTCTGGTGGCTTCTGCGAGGGTACTGGAACCATTCGTAGTGGCCATTGCCTTTCCAATGGATCATTCCAGTGGCGTGGAGAGGGGAGTGGGGTGGTGTCTGCTGCATGGGTATCAGCTTGCCCTCCATACTTATGCCTACTCACCCAGGCTTTGCGTTCTACAGACTAGAGCCAACTCCATAGTCTTTGGAGACTGATGGGTGCCTACTATTACAGTGTTAGGTTAAACGGGGGTTAGACCTATGTGATTGAAAATGTATGGGGGAAGCCCCTCTACACTAATGCAGCGCAGTGAAGTGTATTTACAAGGAAATTGTGATGATTCAAAAATTGCACATGCAATGGCCTCATGCACAACCAGAGGCTCTCACTAGACTAGCACACCAGTAGGCCCATTGGCTTCTTTTATTATTATGATGTGTCTGATTCATATTATTATCATTTACCAAAAATGATAGCATACATCATTTCATGATGTATGCTATCCTTAAGGGCGGGGACTGGATGTAAAAAAGCACACGAGTGTTTATTCATTATCCTCGAAATAAGAGAATCATTCCTGATCCTCGAAATAAAAGAATTTGACTTGATTTGATTTGATGACAAGCAGAAGACCCAAGTGCGCAGTTGCCACATGAAGTAGACTAGCAGAGAAGCAGCATGTCATTCTGGTATTTGACTAGCGTGGGACACATGCATTTCCTCTTGTGTCACCCTCCCCCCCATCTACACCCCTTCAACTGTGTTTCATTAGCACTCATTTTAGTCATCTCGTGTGTGTGTGTGTATTTGTTTTGCTTCGTGTGTGTGTGTGTGTGTGTGTGTGTGTGTGCGTGTATGGTGTAGTTTTATAATCACAGAAAAAGAAAACAAAAATAGTTGGGGGCATGCCTGTAAGCAACATGATGTTCCTAATCGCATTGAATGACTGCTTTTATCAGTTCAATCCCTAAAAAATGACTGTAAATGTGTAGTTTTCATAGGCTTAATGCGTCACAAAAAGATTAAGAAACAAAAGCCCGGGATCTGAACAATGGGAGACAACTGCCGTCAGTAATGCTGCAGGAAGTGTGAGAGTTGCATCGCGACTGATGACCTTTTGTTTTAGTCTATTCTAACAACAGTGGTGACGACAGCACCATTATTCTCTGTCATTCTGTGTACCCACACCAGCAATTGTCAAGTCACGCTTGGCCCGAAACTCGTTTACTAACATTTTGGTAAGTCACAGTTAACATTTTTTTGTTTCTGAGTAGAAACAGTGTGGGTAAAGTGCGACGTGAAAAGACGTCTGCTCTCGAGTTTTGGGTGCGATCTTTTTTTTGTTTTTTTGTTGTGTTGTTGGTTAGGCCTAGGCTAACCTGATTTTTTTTAGGGGTGCCCATTCATAATCACCGTGTCACTGTGATTGTGTTACATGACTGCATTGCGTTACGATGTTTGTAAGGACTTCCGTGTCTACCTTTTCAAACACGTTTGTCGAGTGATCTTTTGAAGTTTTCGTTACCGTTGAATCATTTTGCTCGATGATCAAACTAGTGAGTATCTGGCTTTATTTTATTACTAGCATAGTGGCGACGGATTTACAGAATTTGAAACACTTAGCCATCCAGTATATAAGAGGATATGATATCTAGGTGCGTGTGTATCTTTTTATGTTTATGAACAGGTGTACATATTGGATGAATATTGTAAGCAACTTGCTAGATGCTCGATAGCAGTTTTCTTTCGGAGTTTCTCATGAAATTATTTTAATATAATAATAGGGCATGATACTGCCTCTTCCTCAGCAATCTACTTAATTCATGAATTCAGGTAATTATTAAGTGCAGTAGATGGTTGGTAGCCTGTACTTTGTGGCTTTGTTTTTTCTTTACATCAATCTGCTTCATTGGCTATAAACTGGCATTCTCTGTATTTAACTGTGTGCTAAAGATTATATCAGGCATGTTATGTACACACACACACACACACACACACACACACACACACACACACAACACACACACACACACACAGATGGCTTGATGGAAAAAAGCAGATTGCTGTTACTCAATGTACCATCTGGAAATAAAAATTTGATTGATTGATTGATGATTGATTGAGTATACACACACAGTGATATACACACACACAGTGATACACACACACACGTGATACACACACACACACACACACACACACACACACACACACACACACACACACACACCACGCACACACACACATGACACACACACACACACACACACACAGAGTACACAGAGACACACACACACACACACAATACACAATAACACACACACACACACACCCACACACACACACACACACACACACCACACACCACCCCCACCCCCCCCCCCACCCACACCACACACAACACCACACGAGTGAACCTCACACACACACACTACCATTTTTTTATTTATTTTATTACAGAAACTGAGATAGGCAACAGATGTACTAGATCTGTTTGAAACAACTTTTTTAATAACTCTGTGTGAAATGCAGGGCCCATTTTTCCCAACTTTTGTCATGTCATCAACATGAAACACACTGACAGTGCCTTCTCTTTCTCTCCAGTGTCTAAAAATATGACTCCTTTAGAACATAAAAAGGTGAATCAGTATCCCACCTTGGCGCTGTGGTTAGCACCTCGGGTTATGGACTGGAAGGTTGCGGGTTCAAATCCTGTAAGAATGATAGGATTTTTTCAGACTCAGGCTTACACCTACCCAGAGTGAGTTAGCTATGGGTTTTTATTAGGAAGACTGGAACCACACAGTGCAGCTTCATCCATTGGGATTTTGTGAGTCTTACTTAATACCTGGCTAACACTGCAGGTGTCTATATATATATCTCTCTTTGGGCATGGTTGATGCTGGGATATAGCAGAGTACAGCCCTGTCACGTAGTCTCAGAGCAGATCTATGCACTTCCATAGCAGCATTGTTACGTCATCATCATCATTGATCATCATCCAATCCATTTAAAGAAAATTGTCTCTGATTCGATGGCGGATAGAAGATAAGGCAGGGAAGAAAAAAGGTGAATCAGTGATCTACTGGTTAAACACCTGTTCCTGAAAGTCAGAGAAAGTAGGTTTGATCCTTTCTTTTTGTTGTTGTTACTTGGCTAGAGCACCAAGGTTCACAATGGTAGATTTTGCATAGTAAATATATTATATCATTTATATATGTGACTGTTTTTGTCCACCATTATTAAGGCAGCTGCATTTTGGCTTTGGGGATGGTGTCCAGAGACAACACCAACATTAGAGTGTTGCACTCATATGGTGGCGTCCGCTTTAGGGAAATTTACCCAGGAATTAATGTTAGTGCTGACTTCACTCCTCCTGAAAGTCCTTCAGATGAGACTAAAGACTGAGGTCCCACCCATGTGCGAATGCTCACAGAACATCTTGCGTACAATGTTACAGGCCTGTTCCGCCTATTGGAAGAGCAGGCCATTTTGTATCAGGAGGAATGGATGACAAAATTTGTTAAAGATACATGTGTCATGTTTAGATTTGCAACGTCCCCAATGTGAAAACCTGGAAAGTGGCTATGTACATTCATGGTGGGGGGAAAAACGGTTACATTTATTAGCAAATCGCATCATTCGTGAACCTTAAAGCTCTAGCTGAGGGACAGAAAAAAGAGCTGAATCATATACCGCATATGGATCTATCTGTAGAAAGTTCTCAGTTTTTCATCATACCCAAGAGACTAGTGCCTAGTCCAACTTTCATGGTTTAGTGATAAGAAAAATCTGGTTTCAGTTGAATTGGACCTGTGATGTATCATATTCTATACAGTATACTCGTGCATCATGCTACACCACTGATCCACTGTGTCTTTGCTTAGTTAGTACTTCAAAATCATATATTTATGTGGATTTTGTGAAAAAAGTGCTGATTGTAAAGTTTAAGAATAAATTTAATTTATCAATTCATCCAGCCCATCTCTTTAATTTTTGCCGATTTTTGGTGGTCTACATTCTTAGCACACACACACACTGCATGCATGCATGCACACATGCAAACAGGCATGCACCCACACATGCATACATGCACACACACATACACATGTATGTTTGTTTACACACCACACATGTGTACACACACACACACACACACACACACACACACACACACACACACACACACACACACACACACACACACACTCACACTCTCTCTCTCTCTCTCTCTGTCTGTCTCTGTCTCTCTGTCTCTCTGTCTCTCCTCTCTCTCTCTCTCTCTCTCTCTCTCTCTCTCTCTCTCTCTCTCTCTCTCTCTCTCTCCTCTCCTCTCTCTCTCTCTCTCTCTCTCTCTCCACCACACACACACACACACACACACACACACACACACACACACAGACACACACACACACACACACACACACACACACACACACACACTTTTGCTCTCTCTCTCTGACTCACACGCACACACACACACACACACACACACACACACACACACACACACACACACACACACACACACACACACACACACACACACACACACAACACACACACAAACAACACAAACAAACAAACAAAACAAAACACACACACACACAGAGTCACACACACACACAAGAGGGAAGGAGGAAGGGAAGGAAAGGAACGAAGGAAGGAGGCAAGGGAAGGGATAAGTCAAAGTCAAAGTCGTGACTCCCCCTGTCTTGCTGGCATGAGCAATGACCCTCATGTGACCAGAGGCGTGTCTGTCCTGTCACCTGTTACGTGGACTCCCCCTTCCTTCTCCCCTTACCACCTTTCTCCCTACTTCTCTCTCCCCCCCCCCCTCTCCTGCCTTCCTTTCTCTTCCCCCCCTGTTCCACTTTGGGGCATCTAGAATCTTCTCGAAGCTGGGTTAGTGGTGACATCATGTCACAGTATGATCTATATGTATATATTGTATGTATATATATAACAGTGTATACCCTCCCCTTACCCCCTTCACCCCCCTAATTCCACCCTCCCCCTGTACCCCCCCTCCCCCTGTACCCCCCTTCCCTCTCCCACAACTGTTCATGGAAGTGACCACGGTTTAGGTAGAAAGAGGATGTAAGATGTTTAAGGTAGGGGTATAAAAAAAAAATAGTGGGCAGGGGAAAAAAAATGTGTGTGTGTGTGTGTGTGTGTGTGTGTTGTGTGTGTGTGTGACTAGAGGGAAAAAAGGGGTATATTTCCAATCATGGCGTCACATGGTCTGACTGAAGATTCAAGATATATCATACAGCACTTTAGAAATTCCATTTATTGTTGATGATGATGAGTGATGATGATGATGATGATGATGATGATGATGAGATGATGTTATATTAATAATTAATAATAATAAATATATATAATATATAATGATAATATATATCATTATATTATAATATTATACATTATCATGTTGTTGTTGTTGTTACTACTACTACTACTACTACTACTACTACTACTACTACTACTACTACTACTACTACTACTACTACTATTACTACTACATATACTGCTACTCTACTGCTAACTACACTACTAACTATATATAGAGGTACATTTCTCTTTAACCCAGACTTTGCATGGCTGGCTACATGTCATTCAAAGACATGATATTATACTCATGATGACATGTCATACTTCTAGTCTAACACACATTACACTTATATGCATGCATGAATACATGTATACACACATACAATAATCTCTCTCTCTCTCTCTCCTCTCTCTCTCTCTCTCCCTCTCTCTCTCTCTCTCTCTCCTCTCTCTCTCTCTCTCTCTCTCCCCCCCCCCCCCCCCCCCCCCCTTTGTCTATCCCAGTCCCTCCTGGCTCCCTCCCTCTTTTCCCCTCAAACAGTTTAAAGAATGGAGATTCTTAGCCCATATATCCACCATCACTCTCTCCCCTCCCCCCCCAAAAAAAAAAACAAACTCCCTCACCCCTTACCTCATCCCACCCTTCGCATTTTTGCTACTAGTAAATTGTCTTCCACCTTGTTCCCCTATTTTTTTTCCATATATTTTTTTTTACATAGGATTCATCGCTTTCTTTCATCTCTCACTCCTACGAGAAGTACTTTGTCTTACTTTCGGACAGAGGAAGGGGAGGGAGGGAGAGAGGGAGGGGGGGGGGCAGTGGGGATTTGACCTTAAGAACTTGGTGGGCTGGCTGTTCATTATGCAGACTCGTGCTTGTGGGTTTCTGGAAAGTTCTAACCACGATAGTTTCCTGGTGTATATAATAGGGGTGTGTTGTACTTGTAGTTGTATCGCATCGAAGGCCTTTTTTTTCCTTCTTCTTCTTCTCTCCTTTTGTTTAGTTGGTTGGTGTGGCTTCTCTGTTGTCAGTGGTTGGGTTTGTTGTGGTTTTGTTTTTCTTGTGGTTTGCTGTGTAAGTGCTTGCAACAATGTGTGGAGTGCCTGTGTGGTTTGTGTAGGTGTTAGTTTTGCATTAGTGTTTTGTTTTTTTTAGTGATTTGTTTACTTGTTATGTAAACATTTTTTTTTGGGTGGTGGGAGTGGTGGTTGAAGCATATTTGGATTTTTGAAAAAGTGTGTGTATGTGTGTTGTGCGTGTGTGCGTGCATGGATGCATGTTGATGTGTGGTGCTTTGTTGTTGAGTGTGTGTGTGTGTGTGTGGTGTGTGGTGCTGTTGTGTGTGTGTGTGTGTGTGTGTGTGTGTGTGTGTGTGTGTGTGTGTGTGTGTGTGTGTGTGTGTGTGTGTGTGTGTGTGTGTGTTGTGTGTTTTGTATTTATTAAAATTCTTTTATTTCAAGGTAATATATGGAGAAAGCACTTGTGCTTTTTTTTTTTACATCCAGACCCCATGTGTGTGTGCAGTTTAAAACATTTTTTTTAATCTGTTTCCACTGACACACAATAGCCTACTCTTTTGAAAGGCGGAACAGGTTTTACTATGTGTGCAAGATGTTCTGTGTGCACTTGGGATTTGGGCTTATGGTCTTTTTTCTTTGTGTATGTGTGTGTGTGTGTGTTTGTGTGGGGTGTGTGCATGTGTAATGTACATATATATGTGTGTGTGTGCGTGCATGCATGCGTCCAAGTATGCGCACATATGTGTGTGTTTTGGTTACTTTCGATTTTTTTCAGAGCAATATAAAGTTTTTGTTCAAGTTTGTTTTTTTGATAACTAATTATAAAGTGTATATAAAGCATGTAGTATAATTTAGTTTAGAAGAGGCTATCCAGTTCAAAAATAGAATTCAAAAGGTTATGTAGTCCCTTATCTTTTTTTTCTGTCAGAAAGATACCGTACATAACATACCCTTAAAATTCTGGTTTGGTAAGGAACTGAAAACTTTTCTGTAGAACTTTCATCATTCATAAAATGTAAGTGGTTAGAAAAAAAAATCAGTGGACATGTGACCAGATTCTGCCATTATCATCATGAGTTATGGCCCAGGTCAAAGTGTTGGCAGGTATGGATCAGTATAAGTCCTTGTAAAATTGGTAGGTTCAATTCCCAGGTGTATCAGACTATCACCAAGTCGGAATGCAGCTACCTTTAATTGATAGTAGTGGGGAGAATAAAAACCACGGTTGCATTATATATATATATATATATAATATATATATATATATATATATATATATATATATATATATATATATATATATATATATATAATATATATATAATATAAAAATTTCATCATTAAGTACTATTAGATATTCTTGAACTTAAGAACTCTAGCTGAGAAACAACAACAGCAAACAACAACAACAACAACAACAGCAACAAAACAACAACAACAACAACAACAACAACACACAACAACAAAGTAAAGAAGAATTGTTCTTGGCAACAATTCTAAAGCCACTCTGATAGGGAAATGAATATCTGCAGATAGGAAAAAAAAAAAGGGTGGTGCTGCTCTTGTGGCAATGTGCTCATTCCTGGGAGAGCAATCTGAATTTCATGTGCCAGAGAAACCTGCCATGCCATGAGTGAGAGAAGTCTACAAAACAAAACAAATTGTACGTTTTGTTTTGTGCAATTTTTTTCTTGCTATGATTTTTGTTTTGGCTGGTTATATTTTGTGTTTTTTTTTTTTAAATTTCAGATTATTTCCCCAAGTCAGAAAATGGCTAACTTATTAAGGGTAAAAAAAAAAAAAAAGTGAAGTTTTTGGGAACCTCTAAGAACTATTGTGTTCAGGTTGAGCTTATAACAAACCCAGACTTTACTCTGTTACATTGTTAATTTACTCATTTGTATCAAAGCGTAAAATCTTTTCTATCAAAAAGTTAATAATTTCTAAGGTTCTCCAATGGTAAAATTTTTGCTTATGCAAACCATTCCCCCCCCCCCCCCCCCCCCATGCCATTTAGGTAGCCGTATTCTGACTCGGGGGATGGTGTCAAACATGACACTTGTGTGTATTTTTTTTTGTTATCTGTTACTATTGGCACACAATGGCGGAACGTATTTTTGACATTTACGCAAGGCATTCTGCATGCGAAGAAAACTGGGCAAGGATGGGAATTGAACCCAGAACCTCACGGTCTACATGTTGGCAGGCAAATGAAATGTCTTGACCATCCTGCCACCCACCGTCTTAGTTAATTGATAAATACCCCCCCCCCCCCCCCCTGCAGGTTTATTCTTGAGTTTAACAACAAAAGTGGAAAAGATGAACGGACAAACAAAAAATGGAAAAAACCGCCCACTGGCTTGTTTAAAATCAACTTGTACAAAATACGCCAATCTTCAATGTAGACCCGGAAGCCTTAGACTTGTGGTTTGGCTTCACCTGGCTGAATGAGTAAGACGAAACTGGGTTAAAAATTTTTTCTACAGTCCCTAGATAATTCTATATATCGGATAGCTGCGCTGGGACTGAAATGCAATCCCATTGTATTGCCAATCCCCTACACCAAAGCTTCCTAGTTCAGCTTTTAACTAAAACACCTGGTCTCCCGCTCAGAGAACATTGTCAACTTACAGACTTGGCAAGGCGCCATTTTGAATTACTGGCGGATTGAAAACGCAGCATTACGATCACGATTACTGATTAGCCTAATATTGCGACCACTCAACCATCCTGTAGGGCATTATATTATATATATGGATAAGGAATGCGTGCATACAACATACATGTATATATATATATACAGCCCTGGGCAAAAGCTGTGTCAGTTATTGATGTAAGCAAAGTGCCAAGGCCTACATTACTTGATGTTGTTATGCTTTGAAATGTTTTGTATATATGGTATATCATTATTTATATATGTGGGGATAGTTTTCATCCATGACAAGTTCCTAGTATAATAATAACAATCTGCACTCTCCATTGATTAATTAAGGAGTTAAACAAAATCATTTGAAATCAGAGTATGGCTGACTACATGGCAAGACTTCAGCGTTATTATCAATTCAAATACTTAACCAGATCTTCCTGTGTTTAGTTTTTTTTTGAGTGAGACAGAGTGCATATCTTGGACGACCCCCAGTATGCTTTAAAACTGTGGCATGCTCAAGAAGTAATACAGTGTGTGCTTGCACAGGTTAAAGAACCTTGGTGATTTTTTAGATGTATACAACCAATCACTTTCATAGGAGAAAAAAAGGGAGAAGAAATTGGGAGGGAATAGATAATAGAAAGAGAGAGACTGACAGAAGAGTTTGTAGGAGACTGAATAATAGTGGCAGAACCCTGAAGTCAGAGTGCAGCAGCCTCAATCATGGGCAAAGTACTAAACAGAGTGATTGACAGCCAGATAGAGACATGTATACACACCAAACAGACACAGACACACTACAGACAGACACTGAGACAGACAGACAGACAGACACACACACATATGCACGCACACACGCATACATGCACGCATGCATGCATGCATGCATGCGGTGTGTGTGCACCCAAACACACACACCCACACCCACACACACACACACACTACACACACACACACACACACACACACACACACACACACACACACACACACACACACACAACACACACACAACACACACACACACAACACACACACACACACACACACACACACACACAACACACACAATACACAACAACACACACACCACACATCACACACCACAACACACACACACACACACACACACACACACACACACACACACACACACACACCACACACACACACACACACACACCAAAGTCACCACAGTCACACACACGTGCACACACACACACATGCATGCACGCATGGACGACCGTGTTTTTCCCTATTGAGTTGAACATAGATCTATAGATACAAAAGAATTGTCAAGAGCCTAAGGGTTATTCAAACATTTTTGAAAGCAGTATTTATCAAACTAGCTAATAAAGTTTGAATAATTTACCTTTTATGTTAAGTGGTGCAATAATACTCCTGTATCATGCTTGAAAGAGAAATTGGATAGAGTGCATACATGTGTGTTAAATAGATCTGCAAGATTTGGAAGTGTTCTTAAATTGTGGTATTTTTGGTGTGTGTGTGTGTGTGTGTGTGTGTGTGTGTGTGTGTGTGTGTGTGTGTGTGTGTGTGTGTGTGTGTGTGTGTGTGTGTGTGTGTGCACGTGTGCCTAGGAGAGAGAGAGAGAGTACACCATCTATGGGTGTGTGT
Organism: Stramonita haemastoma; assembly: GCA_030674155.1. Lineage (NCBI taxonomy): Eukaryota > Metazoa > Mollusca > Gastropoda > Neogastropoda > Muricidae > Stramonita > Stramonita haemastoma. The sequence goes on from CM060340.1 coordinate 25,724,238, forward strand.
GAGAGTGCACAACATGATGTAAGCCCCATCTGTGTGTGTGTGTGTGTGTGTGTGTGTGTGTGTGTGTGTGTGTGTGTGTGTGTGTGTGTTTGTGTGTACATGATGTGTTTGTTTGAAACAGAGGAGAGAGAGAGAGAGAGAGAGAGAGAGAGAGAGAGAGAGAGAGAGAGAGAGAGAGAGAGAGAGAGAATGCTTGTAAGCATATTTCTTGTGTGTGTGTGTCGTGTGTGTGTGTGTGTGTGTGTGTGTGAGTGTGTGTGTGTGTGTGTGTGTGTGTGTGTGAGTGTGTGCGCACACGTGCACTCTCTCTCTCTCTCTCTCTCCTCTCTCTCTCTCTTCCTCTCATCTCTCTCTCTCATCCTCTCAGTCCCCCTCTCTCCTCTCGCACTCTCTCTTCTCTCTCTTCTCTCTCTCTCTCTCTCTCTCTCCTCTCTCTCTCTCTCTCTCCTTCTCTCTCACCTATCCAGTCTCCTATCTTAGGGTCGTCTGGTATCACTTAAAGTGGAAAGACGTTAAAATTGAAGACTGACTTACTTACTTACAGTGACACACTCACATTCACAACACACACACTCACCCCCCCCCCCCCCCCCCCCACACAGACTCACCAATAAATGCAATGTTTTAAAACCATTGGCTAGAAAGACATATAAATTTACAAGCAATTAAAAAAATCAATAAAGCCAAAAATAAGACATACTTATTTTATGGGTACATAAGCATGTATATATATATATATACATGCACACCTGTATGCATTGACTTACATTCATAACAGTGGCAATCAGGTAAGTAATTCAGAGAAGTGAAAACAAACAAGCAAACAAACAAAACAACTCAAAAACAAAAAACCAAACAACCTCAGTCAGTGTTATTATGAGTTTAGAACTGGATAGCTACTGGCACAAAGGAATTCCTTTTTCTGTTTGTTTTGCTGTTGCGGCATTGAAAATGGCGTCCTGAAGGCAATAATTTAAATTCTGAAAACAGAGCTGGGGGGGGGGGGGGGATCGGCCAAAATGGCTGTTGCATTGTGTACAAGCTGCTGATTGCAAAACGACTTGAGATCTCTTTGTTCTTCTCCAATAATTTTTGAGCCGATTCTTACAATTCTCCGAAGACCATTCTTGTTCTTAATCCTAAGGTTATTGCACCAACAAATGAAAGCAAAACTTAAAGATGCTCTCTATGTAAGACTTGTAAAACAAAGAAGAATCTTTTTGTCAACAAAAAATGAGTTAAGCTTCTTCAGAAAATACACTCGTTGTATTGTTATATGTACACATGCTACACACAGCATGTGAGTGTGCAGTTGCATTTGTTATAGTTTGCAGTTTTGTTTGTCAGGGTGCATGGCTGTACTATGTACATGTATGTATACATTTTGTGTGTGTGTGTGTGTGTGTGTGTGTGTGTGTGTGTGTGTGTGTGTGGTGTGTGTGTGTGTGTGTGTGTGTTGTGTGTGTTTGTGTGTGTTTGTGTGTGTGTGTGTGCCGGGCGTGTCGTGTGTGTGTGTGTGTGTGTGTGTGTGTGTGTGTGTGTGTGTGTGTGTGTGTGTGTGCGGCGTGTGTGTGTGTGTGTGCGTGTGTGTGTGTGTGTGTGTGTGTGTGTGGCAAGCACGTACACACCCCTCTCCACCCCCCCCCCCCCCCCCCCCGCCCAAAAAAAAAAAGGTATAGAACGGATCAAAATAGGACAGTAGATATATATATTTTACCCATTGTTACAAATAGGTGAACATGACCGTTCATTGTTTTGTGTGTTGAAACAAAACTGAAAAAAAAAACCCTGGGAAACTTCCTTCCCCCCCCATTGTCAGTCAGTCTGTCTGTCTCCTCGAGGAAATCCTATTGCATTGAGGAACAGTTGATATGTCCTGAAAGTTATGACTCTCAAAATTGTGTGTGTGTGTGTGTGTGTGGTGGTGTGTGTGTGTGTGTGTGTGTGTGTGTGTGTGTGTGTGTGTGTGTGTGTGTGTGTGTGTGTGTGTGTGTGTGTGTGTGTGTGAGACAGTGTGTGTGTGGACAGTGTGGTGTGTGTGTGTGTGTGTGTGTTGTGTTGTGTGTGTTGTTTTGTGTGTGTCGTGTGTGTCTGTGTGTGTGTGTGTGTATGTGTGTGTGTGTGTGTGTGTGTTGTGTTGTGTGTGTGTGTGTGTGTGTGTTCTTTGATGTAGGTTAATGACTATTCACAATAAGTGATATTGCTAATTACAGACACAGACAGACAGACAGACAGACAGACAGACAGACAGACAGACAGACAGACTCACTACTCACTCACTCACTCACTCACTCACTCACTCACTCACTCACTCACTCACTCACTCACTCACTGATCACTCACTCACTCCACCACACACACACACACACACACACAACAAACACACACCACCACACACACACACACTCACTCACTCACTCATCACTCACTCACTCACTCACTCACTCACCAAACACAACACACCAGGGGTGTGTGTGTGTGTGTGGGGGGGGGATACAAACTACAGGAAAATAATGTAACAGTGCAAATGCCCCTGCCTGGGAAAGGCTGTCAATTGAAAGATATCATTCCATAAAGTACGAGAGATAGATAACGTATGGAACACTGCTTTAAAACACCAACACCATTTCTCAAAGCAATGCATTGTTGCTGAAAACCTTGCCCCAAAGAATTCTCAGGAATGTCAGGAAGACGTTGTTTTTAAAACCTGACATCCGAAAAGAGCATGAGTAATCGAGATTGTTTCTCCACACACATGCAATTTATATTAAAAAAAAAAAAAAAAGTTTGCCCGGGAATGTTAAGTTTAATTTCAGTACGTCCGCGAATAAAACAAATTATTGTCCTTTTGTTTGAGTCGTGGAAAAAATTCAAAATGGGAATACAGAATATTGTGTCTTAAGTTGAGAAAAAATACAGAAAGAGGAAGGTAGATCATGCAAGATTTTGAACCCACGACGTGACGGACCCATGGGATTGAAGTCGTATGGAATGGCTTAGGCCAAAAGTCGTGTCAGTTATTGATGTCAGCTCATTGCCAAGGCCTACACTAAAATGTTGTGATGTTGTAAAATGTTGTGTTGAGATTGCCGTCAGCCATGACAAGCTCTTAACAGAACGACCTGCACTCTCCTTCAAAGGAGAATAAATCCTCTGACGTCGGGAGTATGGCTGCCTACATGGCAGGTACTTGAAAATAGTCATACACGCAAACTTCTCATTCAGTGTGCAATTTCAATTCACAGTGATTCCCAGGTGGGATTAGTGAGTCAGAGTGCACATTCTGGGTGACCCCCCAGAGTGTTAAGCTGGGGAACAACAACAACAACAAGTTGTATGGTCTTAACCACTAGGCTGTGTACAGCATCCGTCAAGTGAGTTGTTTGAATCTGGGTGTTTGTTAGCCCGCGCCCACGAGCGAAGCGAAGCGTGGCAAAGATGAAGTGAAGGGAGGCACAGGAAATGAGGTTTTAATTAAGCACTGGCTGGGGGACAGTCGCAGGATGTCGGCATGAGATAAAATTATTAAAGGAGACACGCACACATGTATGTATAAGTTGATTAAAAAATCTCCAGATTTGTGTTGTCTGTCTCCTCTCCTTTTTCTCTTTCTTTCTTTCTTTCTTTCTCTTTCTTTCTCTTCTTTTCTTTCTTTTCTTCTCTTTCTCTTCTTTCTCTTCTTTTCTCTCTCTTCTCTTCTCTTCTCTCTCTCTCTCTCTCTCTCTGTCTCTGTCTGTCTGTCTGTCTGTCTGTCTGTCTGTCTGTCTGTCTGTCTGTCTGTCTGTCTCTCTTTCACTGAAATTTACAATAAACATGCTCCACTTAAAACCATAAGGGTCAAACATGTCCCCAAACCGCCTTGGCTCACAAAAGAACTAGAAGAAGCATGCTATCTTAGAGATTTCTTAAAAAAACATAAATATCATGAAGAGTCAAAAAGATTACGAAACGCCATAAACTCACAGAAACGTCGAGAAAAAAAGAAATATTTCCAAGATTTACTATCCTCCAAACAAAACTCAAAAATCATTTGGAGGGCCATTAATCAAATAACAAACACACAATCATCTTCCAAATCAAATGTAATCAAAGATGTTACTGCTGAACAACTCAACAATCACTTCATAAACGTTTCTACTAATGTTGTTAGCAATGACAATTCGAAATCCAATAACCTAAACACATTAAAACAATATTGCCAAGAAAAGCATATTCCCTCAAAACTCCACATACCATTTATTTCTGTTTTTGAGGTCCATAATTACATGATTCACCTCAAACAGTCAAGGACACGAGGTCTTGATGGAATAGACAGCAGAATTCTAAAACTTTCAGCGCCAGTTATCACAGACACTCTCACATACATATATATATAACCAATGTCTTGAAAAGAACTATTTTCCCAATGCTTTCAAAACTGCTAAAGTGATCCCCATCTACAAATCTGGTGACACTTCAGATCCCTCAAATTATAGGCCAATCTCTATTATATCCCTTCTTTCAAAACCCCTGGAAAAACATATAAATAAACACTTAGTCAGTCATATAGAAACTAACAACCTACTCCACCCTAATCAGTCAGGATTCAGACAAAATCACTCATGTCATACTGCACTGACTAGTCTCATAGACAATTGGCTAACAAACATTAATGAAAATAAATTTTGTGGAGTATTATTTAGATTTCAAAAAAGCATTTGATACAATTGACCACACACTTCTCGTCAGAAAGCTAGACCTGTACAATATATCATCAATAGTCTAGAACTACTCGCTTCTTATCTCAAGAACAGACAACAGTGTGTTTCAACAACTACATCCACATCCAATCTAAAACCCATTTCATTATGGAGTACCACATGGATCTATACTAGACTACCAATATCTCTTCCTATAGCAAATACCTGTCCCAAAGGTATAGCAGTTGACTAAAATTAAACATTCCTGATGAACAACATGCCATTCAAGAAATAATATCTTTCAACTATATACAATTCCTCAATAGACAGCTAACCCTATATATTCCATCAAATACTAGAAATCCCTTATCCAAGCGACAAAAACTGTTCTACTCAAAACTACCTCCGAAAAACCACACAATTCTAGTGAAGTGGATTCACTAGTTCTACATATTCTCACCCTATCAAAAAGACCAAAATATACCATTGACTAATTAAAAACTTTCCCTGACTGTCCATCCAAGAAATTCCTTTCAAGAATAAATCCCAATAGAATACATTCTGCCAGAAATACTGAAAAGCCTATAATCTGTATCTCCCAACTCCCAAGAATAAACTTACTTGAAGGTCCAGTTTAAGTATCTCCCCAGGCCAAAGCTAAAATTAACAGCATCCGATTTAAGATAATAAGCCCCACATCCTTAAAAAATTCCAATGATCATTCGAATACTAAAACAAGTACCCAACCAGAATAGACTTTCAGTCCAGTTACTATACTCACCTGTACTGGAAATTCAATCCACCATCTTCAAATCACCTAATGCACATGCATCAAAACTAATGAACCAGTACTCATCCTGTTGGATATATATAATTCTCCCCCTTTCTCTCTCTTCCTGTTGTGTGTGTGTGTGTGTGTGTGTGTGTGTGTGTGTGTGTGTGTGTGTGTGTGTGTGTGTGTGTAAATGTTTTTATATGTATCTTATCATTGTGCACTTGTAACTGATTTCAAAGAGTAAATTTTTAATATTTTATTTTCACTCACATTTATCATATGGTATATTCTCTATATATGCATAAGTAAAAGATAGGGAGTGTTAAGTGATGATATTATTGGTCAGTTGAAAATTGTGCGCAACACTACCTGGCTAAAAATGTATTGTGTACTCTCCTCTCTCTCTCTCTCTCTCTCTCTCTCTCTCTCTCTCCTCTCTCTCCTCTCTCTCTCTCTCTCTCTTCTCTCTCTCTCTCTCTCTCTCTTGTTGCCTAAACATGTTGCCATCCATATTGAGAAATACCTTATTCACTATTTGTACTATTTAATAATCGTGTTGAATGCAGTTGATTTTGTATAACCTTTTAATCTTCAAGTAAGCTGAATAACTATGTCCATCATGATTACAAAATGGTTATGAACGTGATTTTTATGACCATAAATGCATAATCATAAGATTCAGGTACTAGAATATGTATGTCCTAATATATATGCCTTATAGCGGATGGATTCCTTTTGTGTTCGTTACATGACTTTATTAAAATTAGGCATATACTTCCTTTAAAATGAAGTTTATTGATGACATGAGCGCGAACTTGTGTGTGTGGTGTGTGTGTGTGTGGTGGTTGTTTGGGTGTGTGTGGGAGTGTGTGTGTTGTGTGTGTGGATAATTGTTTTTATTTGTCATCTCCCTTGTACTAAAATATTATGATTTGCATGACTTTTTGTCGTTGATAGGTTGTACCTCAAGTTTTTGATGTTTTGTTCTGTTTTTTTGTTTGTTTGTTTGTTTGTTTTAACTTTGCTGATAGCTTTTGTTTCTTCTTTTTTATATGAAGTATGAATGTAAAAGAAAGGATAATATTGTCACCTGATATGATTAAAAAGTTAAAGTTAAAGTCTGTCCCGAGCCATAAGGCTCATCAGGCCGGTGCTTATCCCGGTTTCTGTGGCGTTAAGCGACTGAGGTCATAGACTCCCCCCTGGATAGGACGCCAGTCTATCGCAGGTTAACCCCCAACACAAGGTTGGTACCCTTTTACACCTGGGTGGGTGAGAAAATAGCCGTAAAGTGCCTTTTTCCAAGGCACAACGCCATAGCGGAATAGCTGGGATCGAACCCGCAACCTTTAGATTACGAGTACAACGCCCTAACCACTAGGCCACAGCGGCGGCTCCTGATATGATTGTTTGACTTTTATCATTCTTCTTTTTTATGACTATTTTTTTTTTTTTTTTAAAAACAAAAAAAACAAAACAACCCACCACCTCAAGTACATGTGCGCCTGCGGATATGTGCTTATAAATATTAGTGTGAGTAAGTGTGTGTGTGTGTGTGTGTGCATTGTGTATGTATGTATCTTCAGTTTAACGTCTATTCACATTTCGTGATTTTTATATGAAGTGTGTGTGTGTGTGTGTGTGTGTGTGTGTGTTGTGTGTGTGTGTGTGTGTGTGTGTGTGTGTGTGTGTGGTGTGTGTGTTGTGTGTGATATTTGTATGTGCATTTGCGTGCGAGCGTGCATGCGTGAGTGAGTTGCGTATATGTATGTATGTATGTATGTGTGTGTGTGTGTGTGTGTGTGTGTGTGTGTGTGTGTGTGTGTGTGTGTGTGTGTGTGTGTGTGTGTATGTGTGTGTGTGTGTGTGTGTAACCTACGTGTAGGAGTGAGTTTTATGTGTATTATTATCATACTATTATTACTATTGTTGATATTATTCTTATTGTTATCATTATAATCATTGTATTGTCTTTAGTTCCTTTTGAATTCATTTTGTTGTTATGAGTTGTAACAATGTTGTAGCTAAATATTTTTGGGTGGACTTTTCTTGGTTGCTAAGCTGTTTATTTCATTATGTTTCTTTGTTTGCTCTTTATCTATTAATGCTTCTCTTTTATTCTATAATCAAAATCATTTTATTGTGACTTCTGATTTTCGTCTTCTGAATGAGTGCATTTTTATTACCTTATTATATATAATGTTCTTATTCCTTTATGTTGTTTGGTACTGCATTTAGTTTTACTGTTTAGTATCTTTTTATCTTGATGTTATCCCTGAAAAGGGCGGGGACTGGATGTAAAAAAGCACATGAGTGCTTATCTATTATCCTCGAATAAAAGAATTTGTCTTGTCTTGTCTTGTCTTGTCTCTCAGTTAAATGTTTCAAAGAGTTGTTGTTGTAATATGAATATATATATATGTGTCAATATTGATAAAACTAAGGTGATGGTGTTTAGGAAGGGAGGGTATCTAGGTAAAAGTGAAAAATGGTTCTTTGATGGTAACAGACTAGAAGTGGTAAACAGTTACTGCTACCTAGGGTTTAATTTTACAACAATGGTTAGTGCCAAAAGAGGCACATTGCACTTAGCTACTAAAGGGAAAAAGGCAGTTGTGCAGGTTAAACGGGTTTTCCAAAAATGTAAGGAAATGACAGCGGGTACTTTCTTTAAAATCTTTGACACAAAGATCCAACCAATTTTGACATACTCAGCTGAGATATGGGGACTAAATAGATTAGAACATTTAGAAAAGGTACATATGGCTGCTTGTAAAAGGTTCCTTGGTGTTCCAGTTAGATCTCCAAATAAAATGATATATGGGGAACTGGGAAGATATCCATTGTATGTGAATACATATATAGCATGTGTAAGATTTTGGTTTAAACTATTGGAAATGAATAGAGAAAGGTTACCATTTAAAGCGTATGAAATGCTTCTTGAACTTGACAACTCTGGTAAACACTGTTGGGTTTCAAAAGTTAGAGAGATATTGTGTGTCACTGGCTTTAATATTGTTTGGCTACAACAAGGGGTTGGGGATACAAAAGCATTTTTATGTATATTTAAACAGAGGCTTTATTGACATGTTCATGCAAGAATGGGAGGGGCTGTTAGAGATCGTGATAGGTACATAATGTATAGGACATTCAAAACTGATTTTGGCATAGAAAGTTATATTTTAGATATGAATTCATATTGTTTTCGAGTTGCCTTAACACAGTTAAGATTTAATGTACTTCCTCTAAACAATAATGTGCATCGTTACAGTGAAACTGCACAAAATAAAATGTGTCCATGTTGTAAAGAAAAAATCGAAAATGAATATCATTTCATATTTAAATGCATTGCCTATGAGGATTTACGTGCTAAATTTCTTAAAGAATCAGCCAACCTTCCTTTGCATGCATTACTAAAGGCTTCAAATCCCACCCACAGACACAATTTATCCAGGTTCGTGTTCCATGCGATAAACAGAAGGAAAAACTTCATTTTGGAAACATTTATCTAAACATTGTGTTGCTATGATATATGACAATGACCATGGGCAATTATTTCTGGTGTGTGTGTGTGTGTGTGTGTGTGTGTGTGTGTGTGTGTGTGTGTGTGTGTGTGTGTGTGTGTGTGTGTGTGTGTGTGTGTGTGAGTATGTTGTGTGTGAGTATGTGTGTGTGTGTGTGTGTGTGTGTGTGTGGTGTGTGTGTGTGTGTGTGTGTGTGTGTGTGTGGAGAGTGAGTGAGTGAGTGCGTGCGTGAGTGCGTGCGTACGTATCTGTGCGTATGTGTTTGAGTATGTGGACGTGTGTGTGTGTGTGTGTGTGTGTGTACGTGTGCGTGCGTGCGTGTGGGGGGAGGGAGGCGTGGGTGTATGTGTGTACATGCAAACATGTGTGCGCAAGTGTATTTGTGTTTCTGTGAGTGAAGGAGGGGAGACGGGAGGAGGTGAGTGTAAGTGTGGGTGGGTGCGCAAACTCGTACATGTGTGTACGTGCGCGCGTGAGAGCACGTGCGCGTGTGTGTGTGTGGTTGTCGGCAGTTGAGGGAATGCTTTGTGTGCAAACATCGGATGAAAATATGCGTGTAGGACAGGGTACGAGTGAATATTGTTTATGACGGGATGCCTTATTGGATGTTACATGTTGTGATTAAGTACTGTGAAATACAAGATTTTGCATACAACATTGTGGCTACATTGAATTGGCCTGGGGCTGACATGGTTATATATTGTGGGCACACTTCTCTGGTGTGGTGATTGTTTTGAGAACACAATTGTGTATGAATATTGTAGCTATTTTGACAATGACAGTCAGTGAGTAAAATAATTTCCATTGTTGTCATGATGTACGATGTGCCTGATGTTTGTATTTTGTATGTTATAAAATGTCAGCCTTTGATTATTTGTTTATTTAGTCATGATATCGGAAGATATATATTCAAGGGTGTAATGTGTTGAGTACACGCCAAGGTATGATGGCAAAGCACTATCAAAGTTTACGAAAAAGTTATATGTTTTTTTGTTGTTTTTTTGCATCTTTCCATCTTTTGCCCCTGAAAGTGTATTGTGGTCTAAGGCCGATGTACATTAAACAGTTTCAGTGTTCAGTGTTCAGTGTTCTCTCTCTCTTTCTCTCCCCCCCCTCGCCCCCTCTCCCATCTCTCTCTCTCCCCCTCTCCCTCCCTCTCTCTCTCTCTCTCTCCCTCTCCCTCTCCCTCTCTCTCCCTCTCTCTCTCTCTCTCTCCCTCTCTCTCTCTCTCCCCCCCCCCCTCCTCTCTCTCTCTCCCCTCGCCCTCTCTCCCATACCATACCTGCCTGAGATAAAGCTCTCTCTCTCTCTCTCTCTCTCTCTCCCTCTCCCTCCCTCTCTCTCTTCTCTCTCTCTCTCTCCTCTACTCTATCTCTCTCTCTCTCTCTCTCTCTCTCTCTCTCTCTCCCTCTCTTTCTTTATCCCCTCCCCCCCCCCTCTCCCATACCATACCTGCTTGAGAAATAGCTTCGTGTGTGAGATAAGGTCGAGGGCTGAGCGGAAGTTTGTGACAAAATGAGGTGTCAGAAGTGAAAAGTCTTAATGAATGACAGTCCTGAAAGTTTGTTTTGTTTTGGGGTTTTTGTTTGGTTTTGTTTTGTTTTATTGTGTTATTCTATTTTGGTGTTATTTCATTTGATTTCAGTTTATGATGTTTTTTGTTTTATTTCGTTCTATAGATTTCATTTCAGTTTGTTTGATTTCATTAAAAAAAAAATTAATATCTTTATTTTAGGGGTTGATAGTTTACGTTTAAAAAACCCCTGCATTTTAAGAAACATACTTACAAAAGTATATCATTTAATTTTGGCTGTTGTTGTTCTTGGTTGTTTTTTTTTTTTTTTTTTTTGGGGGGGGAGGCTGTGTGTGTCCTTGGTGTTTTGTTGTTGTTTATGTTGTCATTGTTTTTTGTTTGATTTTGAGTGGTTAATATTTTATGTTGACTTCCCCCCCCCCCCCCCACCCTTCCCCCTAACTTTATTTAGGGACGCACAACAGAATTACATCTTTGTTTTACCCAACATTTGAACGGCTGAGTAATGTATTAGTAATAGTCAAAAACAAGACACATATAATGTGAAGTTTATGAGAACCCCCCCCAAAACCCCCCCCCCCCCCAACCCCCCAAAAAAACAATGCTGGACTGGCTCTCTCTTTCACACTCACTCGCAAGCTTGCATGCATGCACTCCTGCACACACGCACACATGCGTTCATGCACGCACGCATGCATGCACGCATGCACGCACACACACTTCTCTCTCTCTCTCTCTCTCTCTCTCTCTCTCTCTCTCTCCTCCTCTCTCTCTCTCTCTCTCTCTCTCTCTCTCTCTCTCTCTCCTCTCTCTCTCTCTCTCTCTCTCACACACACACACACACACACACACACACACACACACACACACACACACACACACACACACACACACACACACACACACACACACACACACTCTCTCTCTCTCTCTGTCTCTCTTGCTCTATCTCTCTCCACTGTCTCTCTGTCTCTCTCTCCGTCTCTCTGTGACACACACACACACGCACATGCACACACACACACACACACACACACACACACACACACACACACACACACACACACACACACACACACACACACACACACACACACACACACACACACACACTCTCTCTCTCTCTCTCTCTTCTCTCTCTCTCTCTCTCTCTCTCTCTCTCTCTCTCTCTCCTCTCTCTCTCTCTCTCTCTCTCTCTCTCTCTCTTCCCTCTCTCTCTCTCACAGCACACACACACACACCCCACACTACCCCCCCCCCCCATCCACACACACACTAACCCCCCCCCCCATCACACACACACACTAACCCCTCCCCCCCACACACACACTAACCCCCCCCCCCCACACACAACCACCCTCCCCCCCCCCACACACACACACCACACCTCCCCCCCCCCTCCCCCTACACTACACGCCTCATAGCGAGCTAGCTATAGATAGAGGAGGCAAGGACAAAGCAAACCTGGCAGTAATGTATGGAGGAAAATCCTGGAAAACTGATAACAGGCGGTCGGTTGGTCGGTGGGTCGATGATCAGTCGATGGCATGGAGCAGCACACATTTTACACCCGGTTCTGCCGGTTTGAACTAAGCTTTGATAAAAGGCGTTTGGATGGTTTGGAGTTCTGTGGGAGGGAGGGAGACAGACAGACAGACAGACAGACAGACAGACAGACAGACAGACAGACAGACAGACACACAGACAGACACACAGACAGACAGAGACAGATACTCAGAGAGAGACAGACACTCAGACAGACAGACAGAGACATAGTAGGGGGGGGGGGGGGGAGGGGGTAATGGGGTAGAGTAGAGTTGAATGGAGTGGAATGGAATGGAATAGAGTTGAACGGAGTGGAGTGGAATGGAATAGAGAGGAGTGGAATAGAGTGGAAATGGAATAGAGTGGAGTGGAATAGAGTGGAAATGGAATAGAGTGGAGTGGAATAGAGTGGAATGGAATAGAATAGAGTGGAATGGAATAGAGTGGAATGGAATAGTAAATACAGTGGAATGGAAATAGAGTGGAATGGAATAGAATAGAGTGGAATAGAATCTAGTGGAATGGAATAGAATAGACGAGTGGAATAGAGTGGAGTGGAATAGAGTGGAGTGGAATAGAGTGGAATGGAATAGAGTGGAATGGAATAGAGTGGAATAGAGTGGAATGGGATAGAGTGGAAAGGAGTGGAATAGAAAAGAGTAGAAAGGGGTGTGGAAAGGTGTGCACGCACACACACCACACACACACACACACACACACACACACACACACACACACACCACACACACACACACACCACACACACACACACACACACACACACACACACACAACACACACACACACACAACACACACACACACACAACACAACACACCACACACACACACACACACACACAACACACACACACACACACACACACACACACACACACACACATTTACATTCAAACTGTTTAGCATTGTGTCATATTAGATTGTGATAGATTGTATTCCTTTCCATTGCATAAATCTTTGACCTATATGAAACTTTTCATAAACAGTTTTGTCTTTACGATAATAATAATAATAATAATAATGATAATAATAATAATAATAATAATAATAATAATAATGATGATGATGATGATGATGATGATGATGATGATGATGATAATAATGATGATGATAATAATAATAATAATAATATAAAAAAGACCCCCAAATCACCCTTACCTTCCTTAGATCTCTGTATAGGAGAGTGGGATAGCCTAGCTGTTGGAGAGTTGTGCTCGTGATCTGATGGCCCAGGTTCATGCCTGTTTTAGGGGATTTTCCCTCAGGAGTTAACATCAGTACCAACTCCACACCCCCAAAAGTCCTTTGGATGAGACTATGAACTGAGGCCCAGTGCGCCAATACATGCAGAACATCTTGCACACTTGTGAAAAACCCATTCTGCATACACAAGAGGACTGGATGTAAAAAAAAAGTATATGATTGCTTATTCCATTATCCTCGATATAAAAGAATAAATAAATAAATAAATAAATGAGTAAATAAAATTCCACCTTTTGGACAGAGTATGACATTTTGTGTTAGTAGGAACACATGACAAAATAATAATAAAAAAAAAAAAGAACCATGCTTAGTCATAGGTGTTGTGTTTAGACACCGTCCCTGAATTCAGAATGCAGCTAGTGTACCTTAACCCTCTTGCATTCGGATTCTCTGAACACAAAGTGCCCCTAGATTTCACATTCCATCATGAAATCGGGTCAGGCACACATGCTTGCTGGCCTTTTCCTCCTTCTAAGTACATACCAGCAGCTATAATTACTTCCAGACTCTCAGCAGGATCTGTGCCTCTAGCCTGATAGAGCTTTGACATGTGGTAGCAATTAGTGATGGTCACTGCCTGATGGAAAACTACTGTGTGTAAATCCCGGCAAATCCTGGTTCAGGATATTTTTTTTGGGGGGGGGAGGGGCAATTATTCAATCCCAGCGAATCCCGGTTCGGGACTAAGAGGGTTAATAGCGGTTTAAAAACGGTTACATACACAAAATCTCGCCATTGGTGAACCTCACAGCTCTAGCTAGCTGAGGAACAACAACAACAACAACAACAAAAATCTTTAAATTGTTGCTAAACTCTCATTTTCTTCACTCGTGTCACTTACTTTTTGTCTTGTCGTGTGTGCAGATGAATGGTGACCGAGCACTTATGGATTTGCCTCGGCAGAGTGCAGAGTAGAAGCTTTGTCATCATGTGACCAGAACATTCGTCCTCTGCCACATTCCCAGCCATTCAGAGATTATCGGACCTCGCCTGTGAATGACAGTATCATGCGTCATCGAATAGAGAGAGATGCGTGGTGTTGGCTTTCACGAGTGGTGAACATACTGTTGTGAGAGAGCTTGTGTGTGGAAAATATTTGTTTGGTTCAACCAAAATTTCATTCGTTTAGAGCAACGTTGTACCACAGAATGATGAAGTACATGAAATGAATACAAAAAAGACAGTTTTTATTCCAATTTTATGTGTGTTGAAAGGTCACTTTTATTGTAGTTAGTAAAGTTTTTTTTTCTTCCAAGAATTGGGATTCATAAGGTTTTTTTTCTTTTTCATTGATGGAAAGAAAGCATTTTCAGAAGTATTTTTTATCTTTGCAATTGGAAGTTTGTAGAAGGGGGGAAAAACCCAAACCATTTTATTTTCATTTTTTTTTAAATTGCAAAAAGAAACACATCTTTAAGCAAGAGAGAAACTTGAAGGAATGAGAATATCACATAAAGAGGAAAAATAGTCTGGAATCTTTTTTTTGAGCATTTGGATTCAATGAAAATATATCGCAATAGTTGCAGAGGAAACACACAAGACATTAAATTAGCGTACTAGTTTTTGCGAACAAAGGAAAAAGGCGAAGGAAATCAATCATCTTCACGGATTTGGGGAAAAAAACCAAATATAATTGAAAGCTTGAGATTGCATTAACAACAAAAGTATGTCTTTGGTAGCTTAACCAGTAAGAATAAAAGAAAAAGAAAAAACAAAACGAAAAATCAGCTTTCCCTGACTAAAAGAATCCTAAAGATACCGCCCCCCAAAAAAACCCCCCCCAACAACAACAAAAAACAAGAAAACAAAAAAACTCCCAAACCTCTCCTCCCCCCCCCAAAAAAAAAAAAAAAGAGAACAGACTACTCACAAAAACCTGACTCCACCCCCACCACCCCACCCCACCCCAACACCCCTTACCCCCCCACCCCAACAAGGCTAAAACACCCCCAAAGGGCGGTAACTGTGGGTGCACCCTTATGGGTGCGGGCGCTGTGAACGGCCATCAAGTGTCCCCCGAAGACAGCCATCTCTTCTCCCCCTCCTCCACCCTCTTCACCACCACCACCCCCACCACCGCCACCACCACCGCCGGCACTCGACGACGGACCAACAACGTCAACGGCACTGACACTGGCAGTGGCACTGGCACTGGCAGCGGCAGAGTCCCGGCAGAGAGCCCGGGAAGAGCGCGCGACACGCCCCGGCAGACTTTTGGTGGTGGTGGTGTCGGCGGCGGCACCTCGTCTGTCAACAACATGCCTAACAAAGTGGTGTCCTGCGAAACGTGCGACAACAGTTTCGGGTTCTTCAAGAGAAAGGTAACGTAACGTAACGTAACGTAACGTAACGTAAGAGGGTGTGTGTGTAAAGGTAAGGGTGGAGAGGGTGGGGGTGGGAGGAGAGAGGTGAAGGGGGGGTTGTAAAGGTGGGAGAAAGGTAAGGGGTGGTGGAAAGGTGGGAGGGAGAAAGGTTTACAACATGCCTAACAAAGTGGTGTCCTGTGAAACGTGTTGACAACAGTTTCGGGTTCTTCAAGAGAAAAGTAACGTAATGTAAGAGGGGTGTGTGTGTAAAGGTAAGGAGGAGGTAAAGGGGGGTGTAAGGGTGGGAGGGAGAAAAGGGGTTTTAAAGTGGGAGGGAGAGGAGAAAAGGGTGTAAAGGTGGGGAGGGAGAAAAGGGGTGTAAAGGTGGGGGAGGGAGAAAGGTAAAGGGGGGGGGGTGTAAAGGGGGAGGGAGAAAAGGGTGTAAAGGTGGGGAGGGAGAAAGTCAGGGGTGTAAAGGGTGGGGGGAAAGTTAAGGTGTAAAGGGGAGAAAGTTAAGGTGTAAATGGAGAAAGGTAAGCTAAAGGGTGTCAAGGGGTAGAAAGTTAAGGTGTAAAGGGGAGAAAGTTAAGGTGTATAGTGGAGAACACACACACACACACACACACACACACACACACACACACAACACACACACACACACACACAACACACACACACACACACACACACACACAACACACACACACACACCACACCACACACACACACACACACACACACACACACACACACACACACACAACCACACACACCCCTCACACCACATACACACCACCCCCCCTTCACCACACATTCAATCTCTCCCTCTCTCTCTCCTCTTCTCTCTCTCCTCTCTCTCTCTCTCTCTCTCTCTCTCTCTCTCTCTCTCTCTCTCTCTCTCCTCTCTCCTCTCTCTCTCTCTCCTCTCCTCTCTCTCTCTCTCTCTTTTATTAAGGAATTAAACAAATAAATCTCTCCCTTGTGTGTGTGTATAAATAAACCCTCCAGAAGAAGGTATGTTTGATTGAAAAAAAAAATCTTTTTTTTTTTCTTCCTCTCCACAGAAAATTTGCAGGACTGCCATCGCTCGTTCTGCTCTACCTGCTTGCCCAAACCTTCGGGCAGCCTGCGACAAAATGGCCGCCAGTGCGACAAGTGCACCATCCTGACCTCCGGAAAGTTCACCCGCCAGCAGCTCTCGGCCTGGAGGGTCAAGGTCACTATTGCCCCCTGGGATTGTTTTTTTAATTAAAATTTTATTTTATTTAATTTATTATTATTTTTTTTAATTATTGTTGCTGGTTTTCATTTGGTTTTCTTTTTTGTTGTTGTTTTTTTGTTTCTTGTAGATGTATGAACTAGCAGGGGTGTATATTCCAGAAATCTGGTTTTTATTAAACTGTAATTGGTTTCAGATGTTGAGTTCTGTATATGATATAATTGGACTGGTGGGAAGGATCTATTGTTTAGAGTGTTATGCTTGTGGTCTGATGGTCTGAGATCGAGCTACCATGGAGGCATCTGTTCTAAGGAATTTTACTCTGGAGCTATCATCAGTACTGACTCCACTCCCCCAAAAGGATGAGACTAAACCAACACCCTGTGTGCAAATGCATGCAGAACATTTAGGGGTTGTTTTAATTTTAAAGCATTTTACCTTTGGAAGAGAAGGGAATTTCATGCTGGTAGGAATGGATGACAAAATTAAAAAAAAAACTTGCATGCACATGGGTGTCGTGTTTCTAAAGACACCATCCCCGAAGTCGCAGTGCTGTTTGCCTAAATGATGGGTGAAAGCGGTTGTATGTATACACAAGATCTCACCATTGGTGAACGTCAGAGCTCTTGTCGAGGAACGGAAAAAAGAAAAGAGTGGATTGGATTGTTTTGATTTGTGTACCTAACAAACTGCTTTGTTGCTCTTGTGGAGGGAAGAGGGAGAGAGCGAATGCAAATGCAAATGGCTTATTCAAGGAGAGATTTATGTATGTATGTATGTATGTATTTATTTATTTATTAATTAATTATTTATGCAACAACACAATACACAATACTTCCTACTGAGAGAGAGAGAGAGAGAGAGAGAGAGAGAGAGAGAGAGAGAGAGAGAGAGAGAGAGAGTACGTGTGTGTGTGTGTGTGTGTGTGTGTGTGTGTGTGTGTGTGTGTGTATGTGTGCGTGCGCGCGTGTGCGCGTGTGTCTATGTCCATGTGTCTTTGTATTTGTATGTTTATGTATGAGAGTGATAATCTAAATGTTTCTGTCTTTGCATTTTGCACATGCATACATGCATGTGTGTGTATATATATTATATATATATATGTATATATATGTATATATATATATATATATGTGTATATATAATATATATATATATATATATATATATATATATATATATATATATATATATATATATGTGTGTGTGTATATATATAATATATATGTGTGTGATGTTGAGATACTTCCTTGTCATTGTGTGTGTGTGTGTGTGTGTGTGCACGCTTGCACGTTTGTATGTGTGTGTGTGCAATGTGCATGCGTGTGCATGTGCGTGTGCGTGCGTGTGCATCATATTCATCATTCTATGCGTTTGTATAATCATAGCGCTAAATATTCACACACCACCACAACAAACATGTCACGACTCTGATCTCACTAATCCCACAGGACATGCGGTGTTTCCTGGACGTGCGGAACATCCCCACCTCCACCTGCAAGGAGAAGCACGACCTCATCGACCTCCTGCTGCTCCACTTCTGTCTGGAGTCCACCTCCGTCCTGCGAGAGCAGCGGGAACATGACCGCGTGGTGGGGGAGCTGGCTGTAAGTGGGAACTGATGGATGACTTGTCTGAGTTTCTCTGGGGTGTGTGTCCCTTTTTCTCTCTATGAGCTAGCTCCATGCACTTTGTAGGTTAACTAACCTCTTAACTGCGCTGTTGACGAACATAAGCGTTCGTTATAGAAACCGTTGCCAGCAATGCTCAGTTGACGATCGGTGTTCGTTATGATTCAACGCTCTCTCTGTTTCGTCCAGCATGTGCCTGAGTAAAACAGGATAGCAGCGAAAGGGTTAATGGAGAAAAGGGAGCTGAATGTCAAAGTCCTTTGGGTGAGACTATAAACCGAGGCCCCGTGAGTGATTGCACGCAGAACATCATGCGCACGTGTTAAAAACCTGTTCTGCCTTTCAGAAGAGTAGGCCAATTCATGCTGGAAGGAGCGGATGGCAAAAGTTTCCCCCCAAAAGCATGCACACAGGTGTTGTGTTTAGACACCATCTCCAAAGTTCGAATAAGTGGTAGGGGAAAAAAAACCCAGTTGCATACGCATAAATGTCACCATTGGTGTACCTTGGAGCTGTAGCCGAGGAACAAACAGCAAAAAACCCCCAAAGTACCTGACAAATCATCTCCTCTGTCATCGCTAGGATTGAATGCGAAGCAGCACTTTCTCTTCTGAATTTTAACGACTAAAAACAAGGTGATGTATAAGAATTGCCCACAAATATCTCTGAGGTGACAAACGAGTTTCTGTGTGGTGTCCAGGATCGAATGCAATGCATGCGTGTTCCTGACCTCAATTTTAAACACTAAACTTCTTCTTCTCTGTCGAATACTCAAGACAGCAATTATTTTTGTCTGCCTTGAAGCGCCTGGCAAGTCAGGCCCAGCGCATTCAACTTCAGCATAAGAGAGAATTGTTTATCTTTTAAGTCTTAGTGGGGAAAAAAAGGCGCAGGAGAATCCTTTAACAGTAACCTTAACAATAACCTGAACTCTAACCCTGGCCCCACATGTGGACACAAAAGACTGTCGATATGGTAGGCTGACACACTGGCCAAATAGTGTTGGTTTTTTTTTCACTGGGGTGGGGGTGGAGGATGAAAGACTAAAACAAGAAATGAAGTATGTAATAAGAACAGCCTACAAAAAAAGCCTGTAAGATGACCAACCAACCAACCAACCAGTCTCCTGTGTGGTGTCCAGGATCGGATGCGAAGCAGCAGTTTCTATAGGAGGGGGAAGGGAGGGGATGACAGACTGAAACAAGAAATGATGTATATAATAACCTGAACTCTAACAAAAAAATGCCTGTAAGATGACCAACCAGCCAAGTTTCCTGTGTGGTGTCCAGGATCGGATGCGAAGCAGCAGTTTCTACTCCCCGGGCACCACCCTGCCTCACCAGGTGCCTGAGGACGACTTCACCTCCTCCTCCTCCACCCCCCCCAGGGCAGCACAGGAGGGGGAGCCCCACCCCTCCTCCCTCACCACCACCACCACCACCTCAGCAGGGCCTTTCTCCTCCTCCTCCTTCCTCAGGACTGGCCACACTGCAGGTGAGTCACAGCTGTCAGTTTCCCCCACTTTCAGCTCCTCTCAGCCGCTAATTGCCCCATCCCATCCCAGCCCAGATGTGGCCAGCTGGTACTATTTATATAGCAGGAGCTAACCACACATGGGCTAGGTAAAAGGAATGAGTGCGCTAAGTTTAGCACTCTTGACAAAGCCTTGCTGAGTGATGTTGGATTTGTGCACTGTGGAGTGAGTGTTTGTCTGGTGGCTCTGTATAGGTTTTCTTTTTTTTTTTTGGTTATTGTTTTGTTTTTGGCTCCCTCATCTTCAGAACATTGCGCTCGCAATTTGACGACCCGGGTTCGATTCCCGTTCGAGGGGATTTTTTTTCCCTTCTGGAGTTAGTATCAGTGCTTACTCCACTCTCTGAAAAAATCTTTTGGTTGAGACTATATAAACAGAGTCCCCGTGTGCGAACGCATGCAGAACATCTTGCGCACGCGTTAAATCCTGTTCTGCTTTTCGTAAGAGAAGGCCATTGTGTGCCGGTTGGGAACAGATGACAAGATTTACAAAAACTGCATACACACTGTGACTGGATGTAAAAAAAAATGCACATGAGTGCTTATTTAATTATCCTCCATATAAAAGAATAGATAAATAAAAATTTTTTTAAAAAAATGAGTGTTTGTCCAGTGGCTCTGGGGCTTTTGTCTTGTCTTGTTTTTTTTGTTTTTGCTGCCTCATCTTCTGTGATGCTCCTGTCCTTCTGTTCCCACTCTTCATCTCACCCATACCTGGACTTGTCATGTTGCATCCTCGGGGCACATACGTTATTTGTGTGGTTACACTTCTTCTTTGTCGTCGAATGCTCAGACAGCAACTACTGTTGTCTCTTGTATGAGCGAAAATGCGTTGCACTTTTGTACGGTTAGACTTATTCTTCTTTGTTGTTGTGCGCTCTAGACAGCAAGTATTGTTGTCTCTCATATGAGCGAAAATGCGTTGCGCTTTTGTATGGTTAGACTTCTTCTTTGTTGTTGTGCGCTCTAGACAGCATGTACTGTTGTCTCTCATATGAGTGAAAATGTGTTGCGCTGCCGTTAAATCGCCTGACAGGTCAGGCCCTTAGCATCTGAGCTTCTTCATGGAGTTAAAGTTAAAGTCTGTCCCAAGCCTAAGGCTCATCAGGCCGGTGCTTATCCCGGTTTCTGTGGCGTTAAGCGACTGAGAGTCATAGACTCCCCCCTGGATAGGACGCCAGTCTATCGCAGGGTTAACCCCCAACACAAGGTTGGTACCCCTTTTACACCTGGGTGGGGTGAGAAAATAGCCGTAAAGTGCCTTTTCCAAGGGCACAACGCCATAGCCGAAAGCTGGGAACGAACCCGCACCCTTTAGATTATGAGTCCAACGCCCTAACCACTAGGCTACAGCGGTGGCTTTCTTCATGGAAGAGGATTGTTTTCTGTCAAGTCTCTCTGGGAAAAGAAGGGGGGTCAGGAGAATGGAGCAAGAAGGCAGGAAAGATTCAAGAAGGAGGTGACAGGAAAAAAAAAAAAGGAACAAGGCAGAAACAAAGAGAGGGATAGAAAAGAGGGGGAATTTCTGGCACAGAATTTTTCGGAAGAAGGTGGGCATGCTGTTTGTACTGACAGGCCTCCAGCATCCCTGTGGGGAAGATCATTTTAACCTCTTGACTGGGGGAAGGGGTAGGGGGGTAGCCTTTGTGGTTAGAGCGTTGCACTGATGGTCTGGGATCGAGCCACCATTGATGTGCCCGTTTGAGGGATTTTTTTCCACTGGAGTTATTATCAGTACCCGCCTCTACTCCATGAAAGTCTTTCAGATGAGACTCTAAACTGAGGTCCTCTGTGCGAATGCACACAGAACATCTTGTAAAAGGTAAAAAGGTAAAAGTGTTCCATAACCTATTCAGCTTCTCCAGGGGCCAGCATGTTGAGGGTGGCGCCCATCTCCTCTCCCTCGCTGCTTTACCTTCCCTAACCTTAAAGAGGGCAGGTACCTATTTACAGCTGGGGGAACTGTACTGAAGCCAAGGCGCGCAAACGGTCACCCATCCAACTGGTAACCACGCTCGACGCTGCTTAGCATCGGCTGGGGGACAGCAAGCGCTCTGACCACTGAGCTATCCTGTCCCCTTGTGCTCATGTTTGAAACCTGTTCTGCCTTTCAGAAGAGTAGGTCATTTCATGCCAGTAGGAGCGGATGACATTTACAAAAAAAAAAACCCCGCATGCAAACACGTGTCCTGATCAGACACTATCCCTGTTGTCAGAATGGGAGGGGCTGCTGTAATGATGGGTGAAAAAGGTCGCATATATGCAAAATCTCACCATTGGTGAACCTCGTTCGTAGCTCCTGCTGAGGAATGGAAGAAACTTAAATATTTTGTTACAAAAGTTAAGTTAAAGTCTGTCCCGAGCCTAAGGCTCATCAGGCCGGTGCTTATCCCGGTTTCTGTGGCGTTAAGCGACTGAGAGTCATAGACTCCCCCCTGGATAG
>CM060340.1:25751709-25774209 GCA_030674155.1 Stramonita haemastoma
GTAATAGTTATAGCTGCTGGTATGTACTTAGAAGGAGGAAAAGGCCAGCCAGCGTATGTGCCTGACCTGATTTCATGATGGAATGCGAAATCTAGGGGCAGTTTGTGTTCAGAGAATCCGAATGCAAGAGGGTTTAACAACCCCCCCTCCCACAGTATGCAAATCCAGCATAACTCAGTTAAGAGTTGAGGCCCAGTGCTACAACGAGCATGCTGCTTGCTTTTCTTTACCCTCAGGTTTTCTTAGTGTGGTCAGTTCTTGCTGTAATTAGCGCCAGCTGGCCCCAGCTGGGCTGGGATAGGGTGGAATGGATAGCAGCTGAGAATAGCTGTGCCCCCCCCCCCCCCCAACTCTCCCCCCTCCTTAAAATAAAAAGTCGAACAACCTCCCCCCCAAAAAACTTACCACAGACCTTGCACCCTTTGTATTCTTTAGTATTTTTACTGGAAAAAATGTATATGCAAAAATGTATCTTAGATTTCCCCCGAAGTCTCAATTATAGCAGCAAGATGATTCTATATTTGGCCCAGCTGGTCATCTTGGCTGTGTGTACTGTCGCATATTCTGTGAGTTTTGCGTTTAATGCTGGCTTTTTAAAATATTTTTTTAATCCAGGCCAAAAGCTGTGTCAGTTATTGATGCAAGGCCTACATCAAAATTATGTTGTAATATTGTTGTGAAATGTTACGTTGAAATTGTCTTCAGCCATGACAAGCTCAAAGCACAACCACCTGTACTCTTCTTTAAGGTGGGACATGGGGGTCGAAACTGATGAAATTTTGTTTACAAGCCCATGTCAAAAGTTATGCCATATATTGAAAGGGCATCACTTGTAAAGCATAAAAATCAAAGAATTACTCAGTTTTCTGCACTGTTGCCATGGAAACAATCCAAAATGGCCACCCAAACTCAATATTTCAAACTCCTAAACCTTTTTATCTATAACAAGTATGAGTAACCTGTTTCTGCAGACATATTTTATGATTTGAATTCTTTAAATTCACACAGGGGAATCTCCATAAATGTATCCAGCAATTTTTAATTCTAAAAAAACCACATGATTTTGGCCACTTTTGGACCCGTGTCTCACCATGAAGAAAGATTGAAAAAAATCCTCTGAAGTCATAGTATGGCTGTCTGTATGCCAAGGTACTTCTAAACACTCATGGACGCAGATTTCTCATCCGTTGTGTACTTCAGGTTTTACAGTCATTCCCAGGTGTGATAAGTGAGACAGAGTGCATGTTCTGGACAGTCAGTCCTCAGGGTGTTAAGCTGAGGAATGCCCAGCAACACTTCTGTTTGTCTTCTTTTTTGGTGTTGTTTGTTAAGTTTTGCTCACTCTGTAGGGTGGGTGGGGGATGGTATAGTGGTTAGAGCGTTGTGCTTGTGATCTGACTGGCCAGGATTGAGCCGTCACTGAGGCACTCACTTTAAGTAGGATTTTTCCCTGGAGTACAGACTCCCTGAAAGGTCCCATGTGCAAACACACCGAGAAAATCTTTCACACATGTAAAAAACCTTTTGGAAGAGTAGGCCATTCTCAGCCGCCGCGGTAGTCGAGTGGTTAGGGCGTTGGACTCGTAATCTTAAGGTTGCGGGTTCGATCCCAGCTTTCGGCTATGGCGTTGTGCCCTTGGAAAAGGCACTTTACGGCTATTTCTCACCCCACCCAGGTGTAAAAGGGGGTACCAACCTTGTGTTGGGGGTTAACCCTGCGATAGACTGGCGTCGTATCCAGGGGGGAGTCTATGACTCTCAGTCGCTTAACGCCACAGAAACCGGGATAAGCACCGGCCTGATGAGCCTTAGGCTCGGGACAGACTTTAACTTTAACTTTTAGGCCATTCCATGCTGCTAGGAATGAAGGACAAAACTTAAAGAGCCACATGCACATGTGTGTCGTTTTTAGACAACATCCCCCAAAGTCGGAATGCGGCTACCTTCATGGTGGGTTAAAAACGGTTGCCAATGGAGTAATTGTAGAAAACAGAAACCAAAAAAATTGTTCTTTAGTTGAGATTACATCCAAGGTGTTTAGTTTAGCATGCAACCGATTATGTTATATGTATAGTATAACAAACCTTTTTTTTTTTTTTCTTTTCACCAAAGATTAACACCACACTGTCTTTATCTCTTTCCCCACCCCCCCCCCCCCCCACCAGCCTCAGCAGCAGACAACATCACCCTCATGGCCGATCCTGCCTCCACCACCAGCAGCACCACAGCACCAGGAACAACCACAACCACAACCACAACCACAACAGCCACAACACTGGGACCCAACGGCAAAGACCCCGAACAGGACGTGTGCAAGATCTGCATGGATGCCGCCATCGACTGCATCCTCCTGGAGTGCGGTCACATGATCACCTGCAGCAAGTGCGGCAAACGCCTGGCCGACTGCCCCATCTGCCGCCAATACATCACGCGGGTCGTGCACGTCTTTCGCTCCTGATGCGCCCCAGTGTTGCGCCAGCGATGCGACATGCTTGGGGGAGATCAGAACTCGGGATCGGGAGCGAGCTAGCTCCAGATGCGCCCCAGTGTTGCACGAGCGACACGCTTCGCTCGGGGAGATCAGAACTTGGATCTGAGCGAGCTAGCTCTTGATGTGCGCCATTGGGGAGATCAGAACTTGGATCTGAGCAAGCTAGCTCTTGATGTGCGCCATTGGGGAGATCCAAACTTGGATCTGAGCGAGCTAGCTCCTGATGCGCGCCATTGTTGCGCGAGCATGAGATCAGAACTTGGATCTGAGCGAGCTAGCTCCTAAAGTGCGCCATTGGGGAGATCAGAACTCGGATCGGGAGCGAGCTTATGTGGGATCAGTGTGTGGCAGTAGGGTGTTAAACCGTCCCATCATGTGTGTGTGTGTGTGTGTTGTTTCCATGATGTGTTATCTTTTTTTTTTTTGTCGTTACATCGTTTTTACGATACGACTGGCTGGCTGTTGTGGTTACGTACGTACATACATACATACATACCTGTGGTGGCTTAATTACCATGACGATCTCAAGACTTTTGGGGGGGGGTGGAGGGGGGGGGGGGGGAGGGGGTTGCTTGTACAGATCGGTTGTATGATACGAGGCTTTTGTGAGAAGCTGTTGACTGGTTTGTCTAGATTGTTGGCTGTGGAGATTAAAGATTTTTTGGGGGGGGGAACTTTTGGGTCCACTAGGCGTCATCATCTTTGAATGTCATCAAGGGGTGTGGGGGGGAGGGGGATGAAAATGGAAATTCATACAGGTAGTGTAGAACTAGCACAAAACTGAGTTGGTACTGATTTTTTAAAGAAAAGTAGGATGAATTGAATTCCAAAAGCCTAAATATTTGATTTCGAATGAATTGTGAAGATGAAATTGGTTCCAAATCACTCATAGAAGCAGATAGATAGCCAGATTTTAAGAGATAGGTAGATTTTTAGGCATTATTTTAGTAATAGTGAAAGAATGAGGAAATCTAGAATATTAGATGCAAGTACTAGAGAAATAGTGTCCAAAATTTTTTTTTGTTATTCACTATTATGTGTTCAAGTCATTCATTGAAATTAAAAAAAACAAACCCAACCTTGTAATGATGTCACTCTAGACCTGGAGCGATCTCACTTTTATTGTTGTTTTCTTTTATATTACCTTGATAATCATGTAACTAAGTCTAGAGAGACTTGAGCAGAGATCAAAAAGAGGGTGGATAGCTGAAAAATAAACCAGATATCTGTCTGTCGTAATCATGGAAAACTGATTCCCCCCCACTGATAGATTAGATTTTAGAAATTAGTTGTCATGTCAGTGATAATTTGAATAATCGAAACAGTGTGAATTGTAATGTGTGGAAGATTTCTAGTCAAACTAATCGTTTTATAGAGATGTTGAGAATTGTGTGACTATTGCACACGTTTCATGCCTTAACAGGGATATTGGAGTAGATTTACAGTGTTGGTTGGAAGCTGCAGGATTTTCACTTACTTTACTATCTGGCCACAAAATATTTCTTGCAGTGGGCTCTATCAGGCAAACAAAACAAAAAAAAAAAGGCTATGTCACTTAAGGGGTTGCGCCATTGTAGTTGCTGTGTGTGTAACTGGTAGTTAGCCGAGTGCCATTTTCTGTAGATGTTTCTGATTGCTGAGTTGTTTTCGTCCCGACCAATCACTGTTTACTTTGAATTGATGTCACACTTTGCCTTAAAATAAGCGATATGGGTAATGCAGAGTTTAAAGACATGACCCAGAAAACTGTAAGCAAATGAGAACAGGAATGATAGTGAGTTTCAAATCTGTGGCAAGATTTCCGTTTGGTCCCCTCAGCAAGCGTATGTGCATTGGCTCTTTTAGGTGCCTGACAGCGCTCAGAAAATCCGTGCTGGCTTCAGTATAAATGGAATGGGAGATCGAGAACTTTGCAACACGGAGTACAAGTTAATCTTATGCCATCTCATTACGATGGGTAGCTTTTCTCTTGCGTTGGCTGACAAGATGACGATAACTGTTAAAGCATTTTCCATCTTTTTTTCCCCTGATGATAAGCTTGTAGTGTGTAGGAAAGTTGGCTAGTTTTTTTTGGAATAGATTTGGTGAGAGTGAGGGCAGAGGGTGTAAAGCAGTCAGCATTGAAAAATGAAAGCTACCTAAAACTGATTTTTAGCAAACAAAGTCGGATTTTAGACCTGTTTGGTTTTTAGTTTGATGTTCCCTTTATACTGTGCTCTTTTTCTAATTTTTGTTTGTTTGTTTGTAAAATTTCACAGAAATTTTCATGTTTTATACCAGCAATATTTTTTGTTGTGGAAACAAACAAACAAACAAACAAAGGCCAACAAAACAAAAATCATGGCAGTGATTGTATGTATTCAAAGAAGTTCCGAAATTGTCAGTCGGACAAATCAACACAAAGTATGAAACGGGAATCTTGCTGGGAAACTCCTAGCAGCCAATTCTGCTGTATCCAACCACTAGCACGCAGTCCTGCTACAGTCATGATGCCTTTACGCAAGATAGTTTTGTAGATTTTGTAGTTTTCTCTGCTCGTGGCACAGTCAGAAGAAATTTTTGCCCCCAAAACAGTTTGGTGTTGATATCATTCACTAGGCCTGCTATAGGTTTTTTTTTTGTTTGTTTGATTTTTGTTCCTTGGCTGGAGCTTTGAAGTTCCAATGGTGAGATTTTGTGTGTGCAACGGTGTTTGGTCGCCAATGAAGGTAGCCGCATTCCGACTTTTGGGATGAATGCTGAGTATGTTTGCATTTCTGTAACCACCAAATCCTGACTTGAATTACAGGATTTTTAACGTGCATATTCGATCTTCACACAAAGAGAATTAAGGCACTAGCAGGTCTGCACTTGAAGTTGACCTGGGAGATGGCAAAAATCCCCCACCCTTAATTTACCAGACACCACCAAGATTTGAACCCGTGACTTCATGGACCCATGGGATTGAAATTGAACGGTCTTAAACACTTGGCTATAGAATCCGTCGTTAGGCTGTGTGGGTTGTATTTGTTTGATATTGGACAAGTTGTTTGTATAACCACTATCTGCTTCAAGTGATGTGCCTTTATGTTCACAGGGCCTGAAGTCCTTGTCCCTTATTATTTGATGTTCATCGTCTCTGCCGTGTTGTGTTGCATTGTATTGTGCCGCATTGCATTCGGATCGTTTTGTAGTGGAGGGGTCTGTTTTGAATTGTGTTGCAGTATATTGTTGTATCAAACTGTATCGTGTCAAATTGTATTGTGCATTGTATTGTGTGTTGTATTATATTGTTATATTGCTGCTGTGAAATTCAGGCTTCTCTTCGGAGGGAGAAAGTGTTATCCAAGTTCATTCCATCTTGTATTTCTTTTTTATCCCGGAAATCAGAATGGGGCTACCTTCATGGTGGACACAAAAAGGTCGCATACGCAATATTTCACCATTTGGTGAAACCCAGAGCTCTAGCCAAGGAACAAAAAGAAATGTTTGTTTTTTTTTAAAGAAGGAAGGTGGTAGGACAGTTTAGATGTTCACCTGCCTAACAAGTAAACCATGAGGTTCTGGTTTCGGTTCCCAGCCGTTCCTTTTCTCCCCAGTTTTTCTGGGAAATCAAACTGAATGTAAAATCTTTTGGAGGAGAGACTAAACCAGTCAGACCCATGAGCCTATGGACTTTTGCACGTCTAAAGAACCCAGTAGCCGCCGCTGTAGTCTAGTGGTTAGGGCGTTGGACTCGTAATCTAAAGGTTGGGGTTCGATCCCAGCTTTCGGCTATGGCGTTGTGCCCTTGGAAAAGGCACTTTACGGCTATTTTCTCACCCCACCCAGGTGTAAAAGGGGTACCAACCTTGTGTTGGGGGTTAACCCTGCAATAGACTGGCGTCCTATCCAGGGGGGAGTCTATGACTCTCAGTCGCTTAACTGCCACGTAAACCGGGATAAGCACCGGCCTGATGAGCCTTAGGCTCGGGACAGACTTTAACTTTTTTTTTTAAAGAACCCAGTACAGTTAACAATCAGAAAGAGCAGGGAGGGACCTCTTGACTGTCCAGGTAGAATTGGTAGGTTCAATGTCCAACTGTATCCCTGAAGTTGGAATGCAGCTACCTTAATGATATCGGGTGGGGGGGGGGGGGGGGGGGGAACTGTTGCATACGCAAAATCTCACCTGGGCTGAACCTTGGAGTCTCACCAAGGAACAAAACAAAAAGATGATTTTTAACAAATATGATGAGTGCTATCCTCTATCATACAATAAAAGGCAAATCATTTTTTTTAATTTGAGAAAATTTGTGGATGTTTAGAATCTTTTTAAAAAAAAAAAGAGAAGATTTTGCTAAGAGTAGACAGGTCAATTGTTATAGTTCTCTTATGAATTCATGATTCCTGTTTCCAAGTCCATTTTGCTAAGAGCAGACAGGTCAATTGTTATAGTTTCTTATGAATTCATGATTCCTGTTTCCAAGTCCATTTTGCTAAGCAGACAGATCAATAGTTATAGTTCTCTTATGAATTCATGATTCCTGTTTCCAATTTCCATTTTGCTAAGAGCAGACAGATCAATAGTTATAGTTCTCTTATGAATTCATGATTCCTGTTTCCAAGTCCATTTTGCTAAGAGCAGACAGATCAATAGTTATGGTTCTGTTATGAATTCATGATTCCTGTTTCCAAGTCCATTTTGCTAAGAGCAGACAGATCAATATTATGGTTCTTTATGAATTCATGATTCCTGTTTCAAGTCCATTTTGCTAAGAGCAGACAGATCAATAGTTATAGTTCTGTTATGAATTCGTGATTCCTGTTTCCAAGTCCATTTTGCTAAGAGTAGACAGATCAATAGTTAATAGTTCTGTTATGAATCATGATTCCTGTTTCCAAGTCCTATAAGTGTTTTATCAAAAGTGGCTTACATGCAGGGATGTTATTTTATCCTGTCTCCTGCCTTATGTGACGTGAGTGTTGTCCAGTGGATCATTCAGTAGCTCTCTATAGGGTGAGGTAGTTGAGAAACAGCCACGCAGGCAAACTTTTTATCCAGTGTGTGTGCTTACAGTCTCACAGGGATTCCCAGGTGGGATGAAAAGAGTGAGGCAGAGTGCACATTCTAGGTTGGTCTTGGTGGCTGACTCGATTGCAAACTACAGTAGGCACAACATCATCATCATCATCTTGGTCGTCGTCGTCATCATCATCATCATCATGTCATCGTCGTCGTCATCATCATCATCATCATCATCATCATCATCATCATCATCATCATCACCATCATCATTCCTTGGAGTTAGATGATTGTTGTGGAAACATGAGGAATGTGTTGGTCAACATTTTTTCTCCAGGATGGTCTGTTGTCAGAATTTTTCAGAAACACAGGTACATAACTTTTCAGTAGGCACTTACCTTTCTGTAAAAAAAAAAAAAAAATGATACTCCACCACACAATGAGTCTCATTGCGCCATAGATCAAATTTTAGCCATTGACATGTTATCAATCTACAATGAAAAGGCTGTTTAATTAAAAAAAAAAAAATTGAAAATTGGACAATTCTATGAACAGTTATAACAAGTTGAAATGATAGACTGCAGGAAGCAACAAAATTGGCAGGTTATGCATCAAAATAGGAGGTCAGAATGAGGGCTTTGGTATTTTTTTTAAACATGTATTAAAGCAAAGGAAACAAACTGATGCCTTGATATTTCAGTATGAGGTAGAATAATGGCCAAAGTTTTGCAATCAACCGACATCTCAAAAATAAAAATTCTGACCCCTACCTGCTGAAATGGCTCATAGCAGAAAAGTTGGTCAGGTGCAAAGCGACTCATTTCGTGGTGGAGTGTCACAAACAAGCCTTTTTATTTTGAGGACAATGCAATAAGCACACATGGGTTTTTTTTTTTTTTTTTTTTTTTTTTTACATCTAGTCCCTGTGTGCAGGCGGGTTTGTCAAATTTTGTCATCCATTCTCACCAACATAAAAGGCCTACTCTTCTGAAAGGTGGAACAGGTTGCGCAAGATGTTTTGTGTGCGTAAGATCTTCACCTGAAAAGTTGGTGTCTGTCTGTTTTGGAATGTTTGAAAAGAAATTGATGTTGATCATTTGCTATTTGGGAATGGGTTTATTTTTTTTTTCTTTCAAAATTCTTTAGATTTGGTGAAAGCAGGGAATGGAGAGGAAAGGGTGGAGTGTATTGTTTGGTTTGCAGAAAGTTAGAGATTTATTGAATGTTCATTTTAAGAGGGAAGGCATAACATTTTGTTTTGATACTATGTATATATGGCTTTTGTACAATGAACCAATAGGTTCAGAGGGGGTGGAGGGGAGCAATTGGTTGAAGTCGCACTCCAAGCACATTCTGAAATATCAAAGATGACGCAAATGTTTGACAGCGTGTGCAGCTACTGTAAGCAATTTTTCAGTATTCATTGATTCCCACTGTTGAGTGTGTACGTGTATACATGTACATGATATATACACTCCTGTATAACAGTTTGTCATATGTATGTAGATCTGTGTAAGTGTGCATTGTGTTAAAATCTTGTTGATTGGTCAGTATTCATTAGGGAGGAACAGTTTTATTTCGTTGTTTTGTCGGCAGCGTTTATGAATACTTGTTCAAGATACATGTTGTGAACGGCAGAAAATCAGAGACAAAAAAGACCCTATGTTGACTGAATCATGGACAGTACAAAAACCGCTATCTTTTTCTTCTTTGTCATGTCATTGAAGCCGCCGCTGTAGTCTAGTGGTTAGGGCGTTGGACTCGTAATCTAAAGGTTGCGGGTTCAATCCCAGCTTTCGGCTATGGCGTTGTGCCCTTGGAAAAGGCATTTTACGGCTATTTTCTCACCCCACCCAGGTGTAAAAGGGGTACCAACCTTGTGTTGGGGGTTAACCCTGCGATAGACTGGCGTCCTATCCAGGGGGGAGTCTATGACTCTCAGTCGCTTAATGCCACAGAAACCGGGATAAGCACCGGCCTGATGAGCCTTAGGCTCGGGACAGACTTTAACTTTCTTTAACATCGTCGTTGAACGCTCAGACAGCAACTATCGTTGTCTGTTCTTTGAGCGATAATGCGTTGTGTCTGCTATTAAGCGCCCGACAAGTCAGGCCCAGCGCATCCAACTTCAGCATGGGAGAGAATTGTTATTTTTTAAGTTTTCAGGGAAGAAAGGCAGGAGAATGGACCAAGAAGGCAGAGAAGAGGTGACGAGAAGAAAAGGAACAAAGCTGACACAAAAAGAGGGATAGAAAAGAGGGAATTCTTAGAATTTCCAAAAGGTGGGGGGATGTTATTTCAAAATACTAACAGAGCCTCTGCATCCCCACAGGGGACAGACAAAAACAATGTGAATGGGAGAACAGAGAGAAAATCATGATATCCGTTATAAATCTCATTATCCAAGTGTGCTATAGATGTGATGTATGTGATGATTGGTGTGATTTTGCCATTATGATTATGATGTCTATAATATGGTAAAAGCCAGTGCTTTGTTTTGACGTCTTTATGCTTAACAAATTGATTTGCTTACTTTATTCATCCATTGTATTTACTTACACCTTGAGGTTGGGTGGTTTCTCCCCCAACGCGGTGACCGTCCTGGACGTTGACCCTTATGGTTAGTTAACCAGGGTGTTGATACTAAGGAATAACAAGAGAGTTTTAGCATGTTTGCAAGATATTTTGCGTGTGTTCACACACTGGATTTCAGTTTATAATGCCATCCAGAGGGCTCTTGGGGGGAGTGGAGTGGCACTCATATCAACTCCAAGGGAAAAGTTCCTGTAAAAAGTTAAACGGGCGTCTCTGTGGTAGCTGGAACCTGGGATCGATCGTGGTCCATCAGATGGTGAGGCACTACTCTTCTTCTTCTTCTCTCGTTCGCTTTACACTGTCAGATGTGTCTGGGAAAAAATAATGGCAAGGCCTTTCCAGCTCCTCTGTGGGCCGTACAGCTTGGTCTGTAGGGTTACCTCCGTCGGCCACACTTTCTTCTGACCTAGAGTAGAGAAGGATGACTACCACCACCTCAAAAGAGAGATCAAGTCAGAATTCTAAGACTCCGCACTGGGCACAACAGTGCACTACTCTAACTAGGCTATCCCATACCCCGTCTGATGTGAAATGTTGATGGGATGCTAGCCCCTGACAGGTGACCTCTGTGGTGGGCGGGGCTGTAAGATATAGGACTGGATTGGATGCCAACATTATGGCTGGGTAAAAGTGTTCCCATTACCTATGCTGGTTGTTGGGGAGTGAGGTGTCGGGAGACCTCAGTTTTTCCAGGCGTCTGCATATTTAGGGCGGTGCCCATCTCCTCTTCCTCGCTGCTATGCCTTCTCTGTATTAAGAGGGCAGGTAAACATTAAGCTGGGTGAACTGGGAGACTGTACTGAGCTGAGGTTCATGAATGGTACCCATCCAAGAGGTGACCACGCTCAACACTGCTTAAACCTTTGCCTGGGGAGAGTGAGTACTTGACCGCTGAGCTTCTCTTCCCCATAAACTTTATACGGACAGGTTATAAAGAATACCCTCAAACTCAAACTAACTAGAATACATTTAAAACTAAAATCAGAAGGTTAGTGAAGGGATACAGTCTGTATTATGATAAGAGTTAATATAGATAATGATAATAATAACAATGATGGACCTTTCTTGTCTAGCTCAAAATCTTGCTTGCACTAGCAACATTTTGCACAGTGCCTGTACCATTTTATAGAGACTTTGGTATGCTCAAAGGATTCTGTGTACAGTTCGGAATGAAAGAGTCGGGCAGCTTTTTAAGAATTTAATTTTGTGAAGTGAAAAGGCGTTGTGGTTTAAGATTTGAGAAAGTTGTTCAGCTCCAGATGGATGGCTAATGCAATTTCTAAGATAGAGTTGTGACTTTGGTAAGAGAGTGTATGTGTGTTCTCTTGAAGCCAGCAAGCTTTTGTTTGTTTTGGCAATTTTGGTAGACTGGAAATTATTATTATGTCGCTTAAGGCTTACTTAAGTTATTATTATGTCGATTAAGCATAGTTATTACAAAGTCAAGCTAAGGTTATCATTATGTAGCTTAAGCTAAAGTTATCACAAAAGAAGCTAAAGTTATTTATTTTAGGTTTAGCTTAACTTGTTGAAGCTATGATGTAAATTAAGCTAAAGTTATCATGATGTGTAGATTAAGCTGAAGTTGTTATGTATATTAATCTAGAGTTGTTTATAAGCTAAAGTTATCTTACGAAGCCAAGCTAAAATTGTTTTTACACATTTTCAAGCTAAATTTGAACCATCTTGCTCCACGCACACAATTTTTACTTTGAAGTCATCCTTTATTGGATTTTTTTCTTTTTCCTTTTTTTTGGGGTGGGTGGGGGCATTCAATTTCATTAGGTCATGAACCTTTTGTTTGTTTAGAAGAGAAGTTACGATGCAAACATCAGGCACTGAGGCTGTGACAAGGGCCCCAGTGTGAAAATGGAAAATCAGAAGTATGAATGTCAATCAAGTTTCTGGTAAGTAAAAATTTAAGGTCATATTGTCCAGTTTCAAAATGTAAACCCAGAAGTTTGTGCCCAAATCAATATAATTCATGTCATACATCTGAGGTGGAAATGTAATGTCTATGACCAACATAATACGTGAAAAGATCTGATTGTATTTATTTATGTTTTATTATGTATATATATATATCATTATTATGTTTATGACCAAATAGAAGCCATACCAACAATTTTGGGGGGAGGGGGGTGTTAAGCAAAACTATAAAAGGTGGTAGAACTGGTTTTTAAAAAAAAGTGCAAATATGTTTCATAAAAATCAATAAACCCTTGTTAAGGAACGAACAATTAGGACCATTCAAATGTATAAGTCATTCTGAACTACCAAATGAAATATGATCTTATTCTGTATACTATGTGTAGTGTGTGTTTGTTTGTGTGTGTGCGGTGCATGTGTTGTGTGCGTGCGTGGTGTGTGTGTGTGTGTGTGTGCATGTGTATGTGTGTGGTGTGGTGTGCGTGTACATGTGGGGGTGTGTGCTGCAAAACTCCTTGTGCCTACGAGCATCAATGAATGTAAGCTGGTGCACGTGTTAGCATGCGTAAATGTTTTATATGTGAAAGAGCGCATCCTAGCTTTTTAAAAAAAAAAAGAACAGCAAAGCTTTCAACTAGAAAAAAATAACAAATGAAAACAGTTGGGGAAGGGGTGGGGGAAAAGAAGAATGGGTGCAAATTTCATTTTATTGAATAATAAAATCATGAGCAGTTTAACTTGACAGTGCTGTTCATGGTTTGTAAAGTTACATACTTTTCTTGTGCCTCTGGGTTCCAGGTACCCACAGAGTCTGGCCAAGGTTAAATTCATCACTTTGTTTTTGGTCTAGAATTGTTTGTTGAAAAGCAAAGGTTATCTGTAAATACTGTCATGTGTGTTAAGTCAAACCAGGTTTTTCAGCTGGTTAAGTTTTTCACATTTCCTCAGTGCAATTTTGTAACAGTTGGTGGGAAGAGATTTTCACTGTTAAAATTTCAAAATGTGTACCTTTGTTTTGCATTTATTGATCACATCCAAAATCAAAAGTCTATTGATTTCTATGTAGTTGAAGATTAAGGCTACCTGAAAGAATGAAAATACATTAAAAAAAATTATTGTAGAAAAAATA
Organism: Stramonita haemastoma; assembly: GCA_030674155.1. Lineage (NCBI taxonomy): Eukaryota > Metazoa > Mollusca > Gastropoda > Neogastropoda > Muricidae > Stramonita > Stramonita haemastoma. The sequence goes on from CM060340.1 coordinate 25,764,838, forward strand.
TGTTGTAATTCAAAGAATGTTTCTCAGTTGAATTTTTTTTTTTTAAAAAAGTGAGAACTCAAGGTAATTAGATTATGTTACAAGAATTCTCAAATGTGAGTTTTGTTGTCATGAAAGTGAAATCAAAATTAATGACACCAACAGGTGTTGCAATATATAATAGAAATCAAGTCAGCGATTGATATTCAATGATTTACGTTTTGAAGAGGATGATTATATTTGCTTTCAGTTCCTCTGAAGCTTTTTGTTGAAACATGGCTAGGGACTCCACATATTTTGGGTCACCATCTTTTCTTTGCTGTAATGATCACATTATCTTGTGTTCAGTCTTTGTTGCATGTCACTAACATGTATGAGTGATCGCCTTGGATTTCTTGAAGAGTAATGTCACTCTTTATGTTTGAGTGCTCGCCTTGAATTTGTTGAAGAAGAGTATAATCAAAACTTTGCTCAAATTAATTACCTTATGAATTAATAGTGGCAGCCATGTGATTTGATAAGATGTCACTGTACTGTATGGGAATATTTTCAGATGAAGACAAACTATATGTGGATAAAATATTCTACTTTTTGTTGTTGTGGATATCTCAGTCACCAATGAATGTTGGGATGATTTTGCTGTGAGCTGATAATAAATTGTGTACATGACTGGCTGATGCTGTCTCCTTGTACAGGTGTGATGTGTGTGTTCTATTTATTATTATATGGAGGGTAATGGAATAAGCAATAATATGCTTTTTTACATCCTGTCCCCATGTGTATGCAGTTTTGTAAATGTCACCTGCTCCCACCGGCACACGATGGCCTACTCTTACCAAAAGCGGAACGGGATTTAACGAGCGTGCAAGATGTTCTGCGTGTGTTTGCACACAGGGCCTCGGTATTTAGTCTCATCCGAAAGACTTTTGGGGGAAGTGAAGTAGAGTCAGCACTGATGTTAACTCCAGAGGAAAAATCCCCTTGACCAGGATGAACGGTCGCAATTGCGAGCGCATGTCTGACCCTGCTATCCCCTCCTTATGTTTTTATTTTTATATTGTTATTCTTTCTTTATATCGAGGGTAACAGATAGCAATCATGCTTTTTTTCATCGTCCGTGTATGCAGTTTGTAAATCATGTCATCTGTTCCCACCGCCAGATGCCTACTCTACGAAGCGAACAGGATTTAACGTGTGCGCAATGTTCTGCAGATGATGTGTGTGTGTGTGTGTGTGTGTGTGTGTGTGTGTGTGTGTGTGTGTGTGAGAGAGAGAGAGTAGAGAGAGAGATAGAAGAGAGAGAGATGGAGAAGAGAGAAGAGTTTTGTGTGTGGAACACACAGCATGACTCACTGTGTGTGTGTGTGAGATCGTGTGTGCAGCACTGTGCTGCCAGGCCCACCTTTGCGCTGTAGTTAGCACCTTGGGTTACAGACTGGAAGGTCGCGGGTTTGAATCTCATCAAAGTCTTGGGAATTTTTCAGACTTACTCAGCTGGCTCTTACCCAGTGTGAGTTTGCTATATAGCCTATGGGGTCGTTGGGAAGACTGGGACCACAAGTTCGAGCTTCATCCACTTAACAGAATGCAATTTTGAGAGAGCTGTTCAAATTGCCTGACCAAACACTGCAGGTATCTGTATCTTTGGGCCATGGTTGACACCAAGATAGGATCTAGCAAGTGTAGAGTACAACCCTGTCCATGTAGTCTCAATGAGCATGTTGCACTGAGCAGCATCATAAAATCCATCATCCTCCATTGATCATCACGCAATAAAAGAAAATAAGTCTCTGATTCAGTGGGCCAGGTTGCTCTGCTCTCAGGGTGACCTCAGTTTCAGTTTCCCCCTACACCTCTGTACCTGTGCAAGTTTGTGTCAAAGCCCTAGAGTTGGAGGTTCATGGGAGAACTTAGGACACTGGAGGTGTGTGTAGTTGTTAACCAAGTGGACATTTCACTCAGCCTGCCCTGGCCCTGCGATGAGCTATTTACCCCTTGACTGCCTTGCAAAATACCTCATTTCGGGGACTGGATGTAAAAAAGCACATGAATGCTTATTCAATTATCCTCGAAATAAAAAAAACCAAAACCCCCAATAAATAAATCCCCAAAAGTTTTAGCAAATATTAACGGACAAAGTACCAACATCCATATTTTATTTTTTCAATGTACAGAGAAATTCATGTGTAACCATGTCTGTCTACATACAGGCATCTGGCATTACCAACACTGGACAGATGTATGTCTGCAAAACAAATTGAAGCAGTCAATGGGTTAATGTCGTCAGTAGAGGGATGAGTAGGTGGTGTTCTACCCATATTAGCTCAGAATGGGCACCAAAGAACGCGCTCAAAATGACCCAACAGGAGTGTAGGGCCCCTCTGGCTGGTGATCATACGGCGCTCAATATTGATAGGCTCCCTATGGACTTCGACCCTGAGGATGAGACATAACAAATCTGGGTATGGCTGGGGCGGGAGATTGAGTTGAGAGGTGTGGGAACAGCAGGACAAGAACATCAAGAAAATCCAGCAGCAAAAAGAACAAAAAAAAAGGTATGGAACGTTGTGTGTGTGTGTGTGTGTATGTGGGGTGTGTGTGTGTGTGTGTGTATTATATATATATATATATATATTATATATATATATATATATATATATATATACACACACACACACACACACATCACAGAGTTCCACACTTTTTTTGTGTGTGTGTGTGTGTCAGAGTGTGTGTGTGCATAATCATTATCCCAGGTCAAGCCTAACTTGGGCATTGGGACAAATAAGAAAAGTGAATATGTAATATTTCTATCACACCGAACAAGCCAAGATGGTCCTTTCATGAGATTATATCATCACATTTTTTTTAATGGCCAGGGAAGTACAAAAAGAAACATTGAACTTCCTACGAAATATACCATATAAAAATTGTAACAACAACTTACAGTGAATACTTCATGTTCACCCTGAGAAAAAAATCTATGTGATTCATTGATTGTGTCGATAACTTGTTAATGATCACATATAAAATACATGACAACATAAAGAGTATTATAGATATGCTCATTATGCTAGAAATTTAGATTAACTAAAAAAGTACAGATTACTAAGTTAATTGCACATGTTACATGGTTATGAAGAACAAACGAAAGCATTCTTGATGAACTCTCAGTACAAACACGAAGGTGGTTCGGTGGTTCGGAGGCAAACACCTGCCTAGTAAACAAAAAGACAGAATTCAGTGTGTGAAGGTTCGATCCCTGTTTGGGCCAGAAACTTTTCCCCCATCCACTAGACTGTGAGTGGTGATATTGTTGCTAGTCTTTTGGATGAGACAATAAACTGAGGTCAAGTATGTAACATGCATTTAGCGCACGTAAATGAACCCACAGCAACAAGGGAGCTGTACCTGGCAAAATCCTATGGTAAAAAGCCAGTTGATTGGGAAAAAATCCATATGACTGGAAACCTCCCCAAAATATGGGTGGCACTGCTCTTGAGGTAATACACTCTCCCCAGTGGAGAGCAGTCCAAATTTCACTCAGTTAAATCTACCATGACTTAAAGTGGTATACAATACAAAACAAGCATATGTTTATATTTTAGCTTGGCTGTATGTGTGTGTGTGTATGAGTGTGTGTGCACACATACATTAGTCACTCAGTGTGTGGTGTGTGTGTATGTGCTTGTGCTTGTGTGCTTGCATGTGGGTGTGTACATGTGTGAGGTGTGTCCATGTTACATTTTCACTGCAAATCCATAGGACTTGAATATAAACAAATATTATTACTGCACAAACATAAAAATCACAATACATAGTCCCCCCCCCCCCAAGAACTGCACAAAATCACTTATCCCTGAGGAACAAATCTTAATATCGTGCATCCGACAGCCCGCAAAACAAGCGTAACTCAGTCAAGGGTCCAGGCTCCAGTGTTTGTTAAAATTTTTTTTTTTCAGGCTCTAGTGTTAAAATTATCATGCCCCTTCCTTTAACCAAGTCCAAGTGTGGTCAGTTCCTGCTATAATTAGTCCTGGCAAGACTGGGATGGATGGAATGGAGAACAGCTGAGCGTAGCTAACAGTGGGGGAAAACAGACACTGTGATCAGCTACGATCTCATACGACGATCTTTCATAATTTCTGAGAGCAACCTGGATTTTTCATCCCCAACACTGAATATCACAAACCACACTTCACCAGCTGTATCCCACATCCTCATTACGACTCTTTGCTCATAATTTCTTTGGGAGAGCAGCCTGGATTTTTCAATCCTCCACTCACACACTGGACTGTACTCACAGAACCCACACTTCCACGCTTCCTCGATATCCACACCTGCCACCTCTCTGCGCCCGTGCCAGTACTCCATACACCGACCATACGTTCGCCTCAACCAATCGCCGTCCTCCTCTACCCCGAATCGACCAATCACAGATCCCGTGTCTTGCAGGACGTACTCGATTTCCAAGCGGGTGATGCGAACCAGAGCCTGTGCGGAGTTGATCAGCAGGGAGAGGAGATCAGTGAGCGTGGAAGCCCGGACTCCAGAGCGTTTGAGGTGTCGCAGGAGATCTTTGCCTAGAGGTTGGTTCGCAGAATCCGTGAGGCCCAGTTTGGATAGGAAGGTTTCCTCGCAAAACCTCCCTGAGACCAGGTTGTCCCACAGCTGTTTGTACAGCAGCACCTGGAAATTGAAAAGCCACGATGAGCGTTGCTGGCTCTGGCCAAAAGGTTTTTGTCAGTGACTGATGTAAGCAAAGTACCAAGGCCTAAATTGAACTGTTGTTATGAAAGACGCTATCAGCCAAGTGGTTAAGACTGAAATCAATCCCATGGGTCCATGAAGTCATGGGTTTGAATCTTTTATGGAGTTTGGTGAATTAAGGATGAGGATTTTTTACGATCTCCCGGTGCCTTAATTTCTTGCATGTAATATACACATGCAGAAGATTAAATATGCAAATTAAAGATCCTATAACTCATGCAGGGTTTGGTGGGATTTGGAACATGAACTACACCCAGCATTCATCCCCAAAGTCAGAATGCAGCTACCTTCATGGTGGGCAAAAACGGTCCGATACGGCAAAATCTCACCATTGGTAAACCTCAGAGCTCTAAGCAAGAAATGCAACCCCCACAAAATTGTTATGCTTCAAAATGTTATTCTAATATTGTCTTTATCCATGACAAGCTTTAAGTATTTTTTTGTTTTTTGTTCCTTAGCTTCAGCTCTGAGGTTCAGCAAAGGTGAGATTTTAATGTATGCAACTGTTCTTTTCTCCCACCATTAACTTAAGGTATCCACATTTTGACTTTGGAGATACACTTGGGAATTGAGCTGATCAATTTTGCCAGGACAGTCGGGAGATACTTCCCTGTTCTCCAATTTTCAACTGTCTGGGTTCTTTCGACTGCACAAGACACAGATCCGGCTGGTTTAGAGTGTCCACTGAAAGACTTGACATTCCGTTTCGATTTTCCTATCTGACTCCACTCTCCCCAAAAGTCCTTCGGATGAGACTATAAACCGAGGCCCTGTGTGTGAACGCACGCAGAACATCTTGCGCACACGTTAAATCCTGTTCCACTTTTCGTAACAGTAGGCCACTGTGTGCTGTTGGGAACAGGTGACATTTGCAAAACTGCATACACACAGGGTCTGGATGTAAAAATGCACATGAGCGTTTATTCCATTCTCACAGACAAAAAAAAAAATCTCACCTGTAAAACGTGTTGTTGCTTCTGAGCTTTCCCGGCATTCGTTTCACCGTTCTCGTCTTCAGCTCAGCCAGACCCATCGCGTACGATCAGGATCGAACCGAAGCTCGTCAATGATGCCAAAGACCAGATCCCCCTTCCCGAAGGGATCCCCGAAGATGGGAACCTCACCGCGCCACGGTTTTCCCCGCCAGGAAAGCTTTGAGGCTGGTGAGAAGGTTGAGGGCGTGGAGACCCCACTTGTCGGCTGCAGATGTGATGCTGACGCTCACCACGTCGTGAACTTCCAGCTCTGCAGAGAAGAAAACAGAACAGATGAGTGCATAAATGGCATTTTTTTTGGGGGGGTTATACTGTACTGCTTTTTAATTAATTAATTAATTTTTTTTAAGCAATGGTTTTTGTTTTTTTGAGCTCCGCTCACTTGGCGGAGCTAGTTTTTTTCCCCCTTGCTTTTACCCCATCCTTCCCTTTGTGAGGGTTGGTAAAAAAAGAAAAATAAATATACCCCAAAGTTAATTAATTTTTCTGTTTTTTGTTTCCCCAGCTAGAGCTCCGAGATTTATTCATGGTGAAATTCTGCATATGTGACCATTTTTACCCTCCGTCAAGGTAACCGCATTCTAACTTGGGGGATAATAACGAAAAAAATATATATGTATACTGGGTAAGCTGGTTTCTTTGAACCTTATTTGAGCTTGAGAAGATGGGTAATAAACATACCTAGCAAACACACAAAGACTTAAAAAAAAAATCTGTTCCAATCAACATTGTACGCACATGTACCACGACAGCAAGAACTAGAAACAGTTCTGAGTGTGGAATGTTATTTGTTAGGATAAGACATATTAACAAAAAAATTTTTTTTTTAGTTTGTGAAATCCGAACCACAAACCTCGTGCCAGATGCACAGCCTTTCCTGCCTTCACTTCGGGTCGATCTGCTGTGGGAAGAGGCAAGGGGAGATCAGCCTCATGTGACAGCGTCGGGACAGGGGGCTCAACTCCCATCAACGTGTAGCACAGATACTGCTCGCACCACAGCTGTTGTGTCAAGTCTGTCACGCACAGGTAGTCTCCCTTGCTGAACAGTTGTAGGGGAGTTGTCTCTCCCTGAAGATAGGAAAAAAAAAAGAACATAGCCTAAAGTCAAAGCTTTGGATTGAATTTTTTGGATTTTGTTGTTGTTGTTCAGATGATTATGAAAATAAAGTTGATGAAACTGAACCACTTTTCCCCGTCATTTTGAATTTGTTGTGCTTATTAAGTTATTTTCCCCTTCCTGTTTAGTGTACAATGGTGTAGATCTATGTATATCTATATTTTATGGATTCTCTAAACAATCAATCAATCTCGTCTAAATAATAAAGTTTATGAAAAAAAATGTGTGTGTTTGTGTGTCCTCTGTGTGCGTGGTGTGTGTGTGTGTGTGTGTGTGTGTGTGTGTGTGTGTGTGTGTGTGTGTGTGTGGTGTGTGTGTGTGTGGTGTGTGCGCGCTGTGCACATGTTTATAAATCATAAGGTGTGATTTATTCATGCTCAAATAAACACAAAAATATATCTACTTTGAACACAATAATAATAATAAACAAATGAAGTGAATAATACTTTTCAATATCATCAAACACACCAACTGGAACATCACTCCCTATTCTGCTAGTTAGCCCAACTAAGTTATTGTTGTTTTTCAAACAATATGTAACACACACACACACACAACACACACATAGTGACTACACACACATACACACACATAGATACATACACACACACATAGTACACACACACACACACACACACACACACACACACACACACACGCACACAACACAACACACACACACACACACACAAACACACAAAACACACACATGTTGCAAAGGTTTACTTACAAGTTCAGAGCATTTCACAACTTTAATCACGTCTGCCTCACTGTTCTGATCCCCATGATGATGGGATGACGTATCTCTGTCACATTTCTGTGACACTTCTGATATCAGCGTGTTTTCCCCACACCACCATGCCCCTCTGTTGGTATTAATAGTTACTTTCATGCCAGTGTTTCGCTGTGCTGTTGCAAATATTTTCCTTTTCTGAAAAAAACAAACAAAAATTCATTCATCATGAACAAGAGACAGCTCTCCTACTCCTGTAGGTTCTTTTTATCATGTGTGGAAAGTTGATGACATATATTGGGTATAGGCCTATCTAATTCAATTAGCATTATTATTCAAATACAAATACTCCCCCCCCCCCCCCCCAATGTAGGTTGTATTAAAGTACCAGGGGAGGTATATATTTATTTATTCTTTTATATTTATATTCTTTTAATCAAGGATAACAGAATTTACAAGCAATCATGTGCTTTTTTCATCTGTCCCCGTGTTATGCCGTTTTGTAAATACTGTCATCTGTTCCCACCGCACACGAGGCCTAACTCTTACGAAAAGCGGAACAGGATTTAACGTGTCACAGATGTTCTGCATGCGTTCGCACACGTGGCCTCAGTTTAAAAGTCTCATCCAAAGACATTGGGAGAGTGGAGTCAGCACTGATGTTAACTCCAGGAGAAAAATCTCCTGGACCTGACTCAAACCCCAATGGTCAAATTGCCAGCGCAATGTATAACAAGGCTAAATTAGGGATGTAACATTTGAAAGGTAACATGTTCTTACTCACTCACTAAGCCAGGTGGCAAAGCCAAGTGGCGGACTCCACGGCTTCTACTTCTAGCCTAGCCTACTATACTAATGAAAATCTCTCTCCCCCCCCCCCCCTCCATTTAGTTCTTACTTTAAATCCTTTCCTAACAAACAAGCAGCCCAGTTGTATGACCACGGGCTGATTTCAGATTTCATTACATAAAAAACTGATAAAAGAATCTAGTACTAAAATGACATGGCAGATGCTGGGTGTTGTAAGAATATATTATCTTACTGCTGATGGAGGTTGAGTAACTTTCGCTTCGACTATTATTGTTACTGTTTCCTCTTCCGCAGTGATCTGCCATCTTTCTCGATCGTCCTTCAACATGACTTTTAAATTACAATTATAAAAAAAGTCACGAACCGATCTGTTCACATTGTACCAGAACTGGATTCATCGATGTCACTCCAGCAATCGTCTTCAATTTCTTCATCGTTGAGTAATGTCTGTATCGCACCAGACATTTTGCATATCCCGCCAAAAACCGGAAATGCCAAAAGCGAGATAGTTCCTGTCGTCACTTGGATACAAACAAATACGCGAAATATAAAGAACCATACAAATCCTGCATGTTTTTCCATAAAATCTAAATGTTTATATTTCTATACTAAATTTATACTTTATGAATATTTCAGAAATTTTATCTACACGTTTAAAACTTAACACAAAGGGTGTTTTATCAGTACTATATTGGCGGAGGATAGCGTCGTCTAAGCAGTAAGCAGGCCGCACTCGAGGGCGAAGGTGGTCAAGCGAAAGAGTACCAGACCTCTCTCGCGAGTGAGCCTAGGCTCTGTTTGTCATTTTCGTTTTCTTTCGTTTTTTGAGAAGTGCTTCTGGAGGAATGGAACTTTGTTTGAGGACACCTGACAGGAATTCCCATTGATATGGAGCCTAAAACGGGTTCGCGAACGATCAAAAAGAGCGCTGGCGGTGGTGTTTTAGGGGATCGTCGAAAATCCCGG
>CM060340.1:25799661-25819661 GCA_030674155.1 Stramonita haemastoma
GGAGAAGGCCGTGGAAAACGTGGAGGAAGAGCGGGAGAGGATCGCGGTGTACAAGATGAACCGCCGTAAGCGGTACCTGGCGGCTGCTCAGGCGAAGGGACTGGGGTGGGCCATGAACTACAATTGTCAGAGCGCCGTCACGCCCATGTCGGAGGATTCCGGGGTGGAGACAGGTTGCGGGTCTCCCGGGATGTCGGCCTCGGCCTCGGCCGGTGCGTACATTGACTTCTCCAGCATGCAGACGTTGCGGCCCATCCCCGCCCACCGAGGGCTTCAGGAGGCTTTCGTGGAGTGTTGATGCTGGTCTTGTCTCTTTTTTTTTTTTTTTTTTTTTTTTTGGGGGGGGGGGGGCTGGGGTTTTTTTGTGTGTGTGTGTGGGTCTGTGGGGGTGGTGGGGTGGGGGTGGGGTGGGGTGGTGGGGTGGGGTGGGGGGTAGGTGTGGGGGTGGGTGGTGTTGGGTGGGGGGGGATGTTGTGTGTGTGTGTGGTGTGTGGGGATGTTGTGTGTGTGTGTGTGTGTGTGTGTGTGTGTGTGTGTGTGTGTGTGTGTGTGTGTGTGTGTGTGTGTGTATGACTCCTTGTGGTTCTTTCTGCTGTTCTCGGACATTTTGTGACAACACCGGATTAGATATGTTGACATGTTTTTTTTCAATGTGACGAATCTGGATTGAATACATGTCGGTTTTTTTTTTAATGTGACGAAACTTGATTGAATTTATATATTTTCTATTTGGCATAAGTGATAACTTTATTAGATATATTTACATTTTAAATTAATCAAATATGTGGCTTAACAATTCTGTATCATAGAGAGGTCAAATTTTAGACAAAAATCCGGAAGCTAATCATAAGGTTTGAGGTGGAATGGACACCGAAATATAGAGATATTCAAAATGTTGTGCTCAAGGGGTATTCAACTGAAAATGTGAATTTAAATTCAGTTCAAATTGGGAAATCTGAATTTGAATTCTATATAAAGGACGGGGGGGGTATGTGTGACATCAATGGGTCCATCACTTAATAGAAGTCTACCTTGAAATGTTAAGCCATCACAAAATTTCTTTCAGTCCTTTTTTTTCATTTTTAAAAACCAAAACTACGTAAAAACTCTTTTGATTTCTCTTTTATATGACAACTTTTCTACCATGCGAAGGAACACGGTGGTTCTTGGACAAATACTTTTTTTTGCTGTTTAATTTCAAAATTTTCCTCCATGGATACAACCTCAGAAAATACCAGAAGAGAAAGTTGTTAATTTTCCAACACTGAGAGAGAAACCCAACCAAATGTAATCTAGGCAATTCATATATATATATATATTATATATATATATATATATATAATATATATATATAAATATATATATACATATATCATATTTATATATTATATATATATATAAATATATATATATATATATTATATACGTTTTAACAGCTTTACAAAGAATGATCTAGCTATTCTGCCTTGTTCTTATTGAGGCCTTAGATTCTACAGTAACAAGAAGAGTGCTAACATTGCTTTAAATGGGTCTCATGTCTTGCCTTGTCTTATTCAACATTTTTTTTTCCCGAGGACCATGAAATTATATATATATATATATATATATTTTTTTTTTATGTGATTATATGTGGTACGGTCTTTGTGGTCGGCTAGACCGTACCATTGTGAGCGGAATGAATTGCCATTTTCTGTGTGCTGTAAAATAGACTTGTGTTGTGTTGTGTTCTAGTTTCCAAGGGGCCTTCCTTCATTAAAGTCAATGTGATGTCTTTGCGTGGAGATTGCGTGAGAGAGAGAGAGAGAGAGAGAGAGAGAGAGAGAGAGAGGAGAGAGAGAGAGAGAGAGAGAGAGAGAGAGAGAGAGAGAGAGGACGTGTGTTTATGATGATACTCTTTTTGCCATCTTTTGCCCTCCAAAGAATGGGATGACTCGTGGACATTACTGTGTCAATCTGTTTATAATATTTTACCTTTTAAAGGCCTTTTTTGTTCTCCCCTCTCCATTCGTCATGCAGATCTTGTGTATTCCTATAACGGTGTGTATGTATGGGGGATTATGCTTTGCCTGCCACAGATCTACTTTCACAGAAAATCCAAGATTCGGTAAAACCTGCACTCTGTATACCAAGTAAGGGTTGAATGGAGTTTTGGCTACTCAACTCAAGAGATTAAAATGAACCGGCGACAATCACGTCAACTTGGAAGTTCTTTTGAGTAAAAGTTGGGTCGGGAGGGGACTTTGTATGAGGGTGTTTGGGAAAAGAAGGGTACATTGAGAACATTGTTGTGCTTTTTGGAGATAACTGAGAGTGGGTTTTTTTTTATAATTTTTTTTTTTTTTTTTTTTTTTTTACTGAAAGCTTTATTTAGACCTGGTTATTGTGGAATGGATTAAAAAAAAATAAAAGCCACCCACCACCAAAAACAATACAAAACCCCTCAAAGCAAAACAACTCTACAAACTCCTAATGCCTTTACAGAAAGGGACTTTCCCTTAATGAAAAGGATAACAACACTCGCCTACGATTTGGAACTAAAAACGTGATGTGTGTTTGCTGATACTTGCTTCGAGTTGGTAGGTTTTCTTTGTCAAAAGATTGCAGAAAAAAAAAAGATCCTCAACCGTTCAAAGTTCCCCGAAGTTGGAATACAGCTACCTAAGTAGTGCGGGGGTGGGGGTGGGGGAACAAGTCGGTACGCAAAAAATCTCACCATTGGTGAACCTTCGCAGCATAGCAAGGAACAAGTAAATAAAAAGACAGACAAGAAAAAAAAACACTTTCAAAGTGAATCCTGACTTTGGAAAACAGTTTGGCATTGAGTTTTTTGCACAAGGGCTGGTTTTGAGGCTAAAAAGATGTTGGATTAGGTGTCCTATGCTGAATTAAAAAACAAAACAAACAAAAAAAAAACTTGCAGAATAATAGTTTATTCTGTGTGGATGAGAGCACAGAAGATGGTTTAGAAATGTGCATTTTACTTTGAAGAAGAGAAGTCTCTGACGCAAAGCATGCCCCACAGATTGAGTGTGTGTGTGTGTGTGTGTGTGTGTGTTTGTGTGTGTTGTGTGTGTGTGTGTGTGTGTGTGTGTGTGTGTGGGGGGGTGGGTGCGTTGCGCGCGTGCGCGTATGCATGCATGCATGTGTGTCCATCAATATGTCAATCTGTGCCTTTCTAGTTATCAATGATGATTATTATGATGATTTTAATCGTTATGTGGTCATTTCTTTTTTTGTGTGTACTTTTTTGTGCTAATGTGGTCTGTTGAAGAAGGCAAATGTCAACTTAAAAGTCAGCTGATTGAAAAAAAAAAAATCATCTCCCCTTTGTGTGCCTTAACATTACTTATATTATGATTAAAGAGATTTTATTTCTTTAGAGTTTTTTCCAAAGAATTTTGGGGATAAATTAATATGATGTTGTCATGTTTTTTTCACACTCTTTGTTGTATATTTTTTCCTGGAAGGGTGATATTGGTATGGCTTAGTTGTGTGTGTGTGTGTGTGTGTGTGGTGTGTGTGTGTGGTGTTGGTGTGTGGTGTGTGGTGTGTGTGTGTGTGTGTGTGTGTGTGTGTGTGTGTTGTGTTGTGTGGTGTGTGTGTGTGTGTTGGTGGTGTGTGTGTGTGAGAGAGAGAGAGAGAGAGAGAGAGAGGAGAGGAGAGGAAGAGAGAGAAGAGAGAGATATTGTGATTTGTGATATTGTGATATTGTGATATTGTGATATTGCCATTTCTTTGATTTAGTTTGAATGCTGCAGAGTCTTTTTTTTTTTCTTCTCCTTATTACGTATATCTGCCAGTCTTGTTGTTCGGTTGTTAGGCATTCCTCAGCTTAACACTCTGGGGGTCACCCACAATATGCACTCTGTCTCACTCATCCAACCTGAGAATCACTGTGAGATTGTTAAGTGCACACTGGATTATGAGAAATTTCTGTGTACGGCTGTTTTCAAGTACCTCGCCATGTAGGCAGCCATACTATGAATTCAGAGGTTTTTTTTTTTAAGTTCATCTTTTGTTGGAGAGTTACAAGTTTATTACGCTCGGAGCTTGCCCCGAATGAAGACAATCTCAACATCAGGTTTGAAATCATAACAAACATTGTTTATTACTGTAAGGCTTGGTGGTTTTGCTTGCATCAATAACTGATGCAACTTTTGGTCTGGGGCCACTCCAATCTTAGTGATCATTATTTGTTCTGCTTTAATTTTTTAATTTTTTTTTAATAGTCCTTCTTGATCCCTTAAAAAAGAATCTGTCCCTCTCTCTCTCTCTCTTGTCTCTGTCTTGCTCTCTCTCTTCTCTCTCTCTCTCTCTCTGTCTCTCTCTTCTCTCTGTCTTCTCTGTCTCTGTTCTTCTTCCTCTCTCTCTCTCTCTCTCTCTCTTTCTTCTCTCTCTTCTCTTCTCTCTCTCTCTTCTCTCTCTCTGCTCTTCTTCTCTCTCTCTGTCTCTCTCTCTGTCTGTCTGTCTGTTCTGTCTGTCTCTGTCTGTCGTCTCTGTCTGTCTGTCGTTTGTTATCTCTATCCCTTAGTCTGGCGACCGTGGGGCACCCCGATCGAAGACTTGACAACCAGTTCCCTCCATTCTCTCTCAGTTCTGTCTTTCTTAGTCACCACACTACACATTCATAATGATTTCTGTCATCGTGAACCATGCTAGACAGAAATGTTAGATAAGAAAGCGTATTCTAAGGGTTTATTTATCATCATAACATGATTCATGACTTTGTCATTTATTCTAATAATCATTCATTTATTTATGTGGCAGCGTGTATCAGAGAATCTCCATTCATCCTATTTTTTGTTGTTGTTGTTGTTTACTTGCCGGATTTATTCATTTTATTCCAATTTGTGTATAAGTGGCGATTTTTTGGGTGTGTGTGTGTGTAGTTTATTTGCTTGTGTTTTTCTCCTTTTTATTTTCATGAGAATGCGTGTGTGTGTCAATGAAGATTCCATTGTGCTAAAAAGCAGGGACTGAATTTTTTGATTTGAATCACTGGAGTGATTTTTTTTGGCCTTAAAATAAGGAAATATAACGTTCATGACTCAAAATTATGCTTTTTGTTTCGATGCTCTCTCTCTCTCTCTCTCTCTCCTCTCTCTCTCTCTCTCTCTCTCTCTCTCTCTCTCTCTCTCTCTCTCTCTCTCTGAAGGGATAGGAGGCTGGGATTTGAAGTAGGAAGTTAATAAAGTAAAAAATAAGTGACTGCAAACTACGAATAGACTAGCAAGACTGTAAGTAAACGTCGGAGGAATACATGAATAAACAGACAAACAAATGAATGATCGAGTGAACGAACGAATAAAAGAAGGAATGAGTGAGTGAATGACCGTGAAAGAATGAATGAGAGAAGACATGAATGAATTAATTACTGAATAAAGATAAATGAGTACATCATGGCTTTTTTTTTCTTTTTCAAAACTCTCTTTTTCTTCAATTTAAGAGAGTATTGTTGTTTTGTGTTAGGAATAAGAAAATAAAGGGTAATTGTTACTTTATAAGTGACTTACCCAAACACGAATCAGGGCTAATTTTATTTCACATCCATTTATACTAAGTAAAATTCATTCATCAATGGCTAGCACACTATCACAGGAAAATATGGTTATCAATACTTTCTTTCACGGGAATATACATGTTAAATTTTTTTTTATTATCACCCTTAAGCTGTTGTAATATCATGTGTTGCTTTTATCATCATTACTGATACCATATATATAATATACATGTATGGATGAATTGTGATAAATGCCTTGCGTTTTATTGAATGAAGTAGTGGTGTATGAATCAATTGTTATATGTTTTTATTAATCTCATGATATTGATAATTGTATCTGCTATTGTGATAAAAGGCCAGAGTTTAAACTGCTGTAATGCCTTCATTATCAATTTATTGTCTGTATTTTTATGTATGACAAATATTCTCGACAATTTGCGTATTTTAAGATTGTCTCTTTTTTCTCTTCCTTTCATCTTTTTGTGATTTTCTTCTTTAATTTCCTTTAAAAACAGAATTCGTATTTTAAGCACTATAATCTTTTTCTTTTCATTATTATCATTTTTTGTGATACTTCTTCTTTGTTTCTTTTAAAAACAGTAATCTCTCTCTCTCTCTCTCTCTCTCTCCTCTCTCTCTCTCTCTCTCTCTCTCTCTCTCTCTCTCTCTCTCTCTCTCTCTCCCTCTCTCTCCTCTCTCTCTCTCTCTCTCTCTCTCTAAAATAAATCATAATAAAGGGGGGTAATTGGTCTCCTTCACTTGCTTTTTTTAAAAAAAACTACTGATTTGTGTTTGGCTGTCTTTTTTTTTCTGTCTTTATTATCACGTCCTTCTTCTTTCTTTTTTCTTTCTTTCTTTCTTTCTTTCTTTCTTTCTTTCTTTTCTTTTTTCTTTTTTTCTTTTTTTCTTTCTTTCTTTCTTTCTTTCTCTTTCTTTCTTTTCTTTCTTTTCTTTCTTTCTTTCTTTCTTTCTTTCTTTACCCAGTTATCCCCTCTTCTTCCCTTTTCATGATGATGGTGATGATGATAATTATCATTTAACATTATTATCATAATCTTTATCATCATCATCATCATCATCTCATCAATCATATTATTATTATTATTATTATTATTATTATTATTATTATTTTTTTTTATCATCACCATGGTCATCATTATATGGTTTATTATCAACATGTCATCATCATCATCCATCATCACGATTATTATTTTAACAATAATAATAATTATTATTATAATCATTAACCTTGTTGTTTATTGTTGATATGTTTTGTTCTTATCCTTCCTTACTCTCGTACACTTCTTAGAGGCTAAATCTATTATGTTTTATGACGACTTTGACAATGATGAGCTATTTTTTGTAAAGATGTGTATGAAAGGGGAGAAAACGATAACAAACTAAACTGTTCGACATATTTATACATAATTATTATTTCCCCCCCTCTGATCCAGTTCTCTACATGGCATGTGTTTGGATATTAAAAGAAAACGTATGCCAGACCTCATAGTTTTTGTTCTTGTGTGTGGACTGAAAGATTGAAACGATGGAGAGAGAGAGATGGGGGGGGGGGGGGGGGGAGGGGGTGAGAGAGGGGGGGAGGGCGTGAAGAGAGGGGGGACGGGGACACAGAGAGAGAGTGTGTGTGATAGAGAGAGAGAGAGAGAGAGAGAGGAGAGAGAGAGAGAGAGAGAGAGGAGAGAGAGAGAGAGGAGAGTAATGTGTGTGTGTGGAAGTGCTGTTGGTTCAGATGTGAATAAAAAATGTGTGTGTGTGCGCGCCGCACGTGAATGTGTACATGCATGAGGGGCACATACATGATGCACGTAGCCGACAGGTTTATCGACAAACATCTCTCTCTCTCTCTCTCTCTCTCTCTCTCTCTCTCTCTCTCTCTCTCTCTCTCTCTCTCTCTCTCTCTCTCTCTCTCTCTCTCTCTCTCTCTCTCTCTCTCTCCCTCCTCCTCTACCCCCCCAAACAAACCAACCAACCGAAAAGTAATATATTTTCAAACTAATTACGTATCTTTTCTATGACGAATATACACACGACCGACTTTGAACGAAAACAGATTGATATATCAAAAACGCATTAACCAAATTCAGATTTGTCGTTCTGAAAAGAGTTTGTCATTTTCTTTACATAGCAAAAAAAAAAGAAAAAGAAAAATGAACGGACGATTCTACAGCGAACATTTGAATAAAACTACCAAGGAATTTAAAAACATCCATTTCAGGTTTTCTTGTATATATGTATTGAAAGCGAAGTCTCAACGGGAATTTAAGAGACCTAGATTTAGCGACCTGTTTGGGTTATAGAAAAATCAAGTTCGCTTGTCACATGGGCTGACTCTATGTGGTATATTCTATTGATTAATTTATTTGATTCGATCTGCGGCTACAGCTTTGGGATTCACTAATGGTGAGGTTTTCATAGGGGATGGTTCTTGCCCACCATTAAGGTAGCCGCATTCCGACTTCGGGGATTGTGGTTGATTTGAGTGATTAAAAAAAAAGTTAACAGCTGGAAGAGTTCATCAGGCACTGACGCTGAATTTTTCAGGTCGTGAGTGTGTGAATTGGACTGGTTAAATTCCATCTTTCTCCCGGTTTATTTGTCTATTCAAAACAAACATGCACACAAAAGCTACGCACACGCGCACAGACACACAGACACACACAGACACACACGACACACACACACACACACACCACACACACACACACACACACACACACACACACACACACACACACACACACACACTCAAAATAACAAAAAAATGTCGTCACATCTAACATCTCCAAACACTAACAACTTCCATAATATCAATGAATAAAACAACAACAACAAAATCTTCGTCTTTTTGTATGAACGGAGCTTAAACTCCTGCGACCCCCCCCCCCCCTCCATACATAAACAAAAAAGCAACACACACTGTTACACACAACATATACACACACCCTGTTACACACACACACACACACACACACACACAACACACACACACACACAGAGTTACACACACACACTGTTACCACACACACACACACACTGTTAACACACACACTGTTACACACACACTGTTACACACACACACACACACACACACACACACACACACAACAAACATACACACAACAACCCCTGTACACACACACTGTACACACACATCACACTGTTACCACACCACACACACTGTTAACACACACACAACACTGTTACACACACACACACATACACACACAACGCACGCACGCACGCACGCACACACACACACACAACATACACACAACAAAACAAAAAATCCAACAAAAACAACCTTCAAGAACCCCAACTCTTTAAAAAAAACAACAACAACATCCAAACAACATGTAATCTTCACACTGCTAATGGTCATAACCACTTCACCTCTTTGTTTTGTGAATCAGGTATAAGCTCTTACAACCTTCCCCCCTGCTCCCCCTCTATCTCTGTCTCTGTCTGTCTGTCTCTCTGTGTCTGTCTCTGTCTCTCTGTGTGTCTCCATGTCTGTCTGTCTCTGTTTCTGTCTGTCTGTCTGTCTCTGTGTCTGTCTGTCTAGTCTGTTGTCTGTCTGTCGTCTTGTTGTCTGTCTGTCTCTGTCTGTCTCTGTTCTGTCTGTCTGTCTGTCTGTCTTCTGTCTGTCGTTCTGTCTGTCTCTGTCTGTCTGTCTTCTGTCTCTCTGTCTTCTCTTCTCTTCTCTTCTCTCTCTCTCTTCTCTCTCTCTCTCTCTCTCTCTTCTCTCCCCTCTCTCTCTCCTCTCTCTCTCTCTCTCTCTCTCTCTCTCTCTCTCTCTCTCCAACCTAAGCACCGATATAATACACTCACAACACAACATAGTGTAACCTGCCAAACTAACCTTGAGATAAAATAATAATTGCGTGTGTAGGGCCATACAGATTGCGTGTGTAGGAACTGGGTGCTTTTTTTCTTTTAATAGTTTTGGGAGGAACAGGATGTGTGAAGGCTTCATGAGTGGCGCGTGCGCGCAAACGCATACAGATTCGTGCGCACGAGTATGCACATACACATCACATGCACACACACACACACGCACGCACACACACCACGCAGCAACGACACGCACACACACACACACACCACACAACCACACACGCACACACCACCACAACCACCACACCACACACACACACACACCACACACACATGATGGGATAGTCTGGTGGTCAGAACATTGCGCTCGCAATTTGACGACCCGGGTTCGATTCCCATTCGAGGGGATTTTTCCACTGGAGTTAACATCAGTGCTGACTCCACACCCCTATATAAACGAGGCCGTGTGTGCGAACGCACGCAGAACATCTTCACACACGTTAAATCCTGTTCTGCTATTCGTAAGAGTAGGCTATTGTGTGCCGGTGGGAACAGATGACAAGATTTACAAAAATTGCATACACACAGGGACTGGATGTAAAAAGCACCGGAGTGCTTATTCCATTATCCTCGAAATAATAGAATAGAATTTTTAAAGAAAGATACACACACATACACTTCCACTTTTCGGAAGAGTAGGCCATTGTGTACAGGTGGGGACGGATGACAAAATCATGTTGAAATTAATAAAAAAAAATCCAAGAATTTCAAACAAAAAAGTTGGTAATAAGCATTGTTACATATCACAATATAACGTTAAGATAACGACAGGGAAAGCGGAATGCATTGTTTTGGTTCTTAAAAGGCACAATACAAGGGAGATAAACGAGCAAGTCTTTCTCTTTGTGTGGGACGAGAACGACTTGTCTACCTTTAGCCGCTTCTTTCGTAGCGCTTGACTCTACGCGAAGAATTTTCTTAAAAACAACAACCCAAACAACAACAAAAAAAGGCATTTTCCTATGAAAAAAGCACACCAGTAAATGAAGAAAGATGGATATTTGCATAAACCAGCATACAAACGAAATACTCGAAGAACACACACACACACACACACACACACACCACACACGCAGCACGCACGCACGCACGCACGCAGCACGCACGCACGCACACACACAGCACACACCACACACGCACACACAACACACACACCACACACACACACACACACACACACACACACACACACACACACCACACACGCACACACACGCACACACACGCGCACGCACGGACACAGACAGACATACAGACAAGATAGAAAGAAAGACAGATAGACAGACAGACAGACAGACAGACAGACAGACACACACACACACACACACACACACACACACACACACACACACACACACACACACACACACACAACACACACACACACACACACACACACACACACAGGTGGTCAGATAACTATACTACAATAAAGAAAAAACAAACAACAACCAGAAACCTAAACAAAGCAAATAATTTCAAATCAACCCCCCAAAAAAGCATTAAAACAAATAGTATCAGTAAAACAACAACAACAACAACAACAACAAGGTAAAGGTGTCCCATAACTTGTGGTCATAGGGGAGCAAGACGTCAGAGACCTCAGCTTTCTCTAAGGGGCAGCATGTTGAGGGCGGTGGCACCCATCCTCCTCTCCCTCGCTGCTCTACCTTCCTTGACCCTAAAGAGGGCAGGTACCCATTTACAACAACAACAAAACCTAAAAAAACAACCAAATCCCCAAAATCTAAAAAAAAAAATGTTGAAACCACGAAACTCTGTATGGTGTTGACAACAGGAGCTAAACAAAGCTTGAGCTGCGAAGGAGAAGAGCCAGATTCACACAAACAACTTAAAACTCAGCTAATTAATGATTCATTCTGGTGTATATTCCATAATCGGACTTGTAGTGACAAAGTTCTTCTCTCTCTCTCTCTTCCTTCCTCCCACCCCCGCCCCCCCTCCTCTCTCTCTCTACATCCTCTCCTTCTGCTCCTCTCTCCGTTCTCTCTACTCTCTTTTCTCTCTCTCGTCGGTCTGTTTTCTTCTGTCTGTCTGTCTGTCTGTCTGTCTGTCTGTCTGTTGTCTGTCTGTCTGTCTGTCTGTCTGTCTGTCTGTCTTGTCTTCTCTCTCTCTCTCTCTCTCTCTTCTCTCTCTCTCTCTCTCTCTCTCTCTCTCTCCTTCATTGTAAATCACAAAAAATGACACCACCCCTACCCCCTCCCCCCTACCCCCCTACCCCCCACCCCGCCCCGCCTGCCCCCACCACCCCCTCACCCCCTCCCTCACCCCCACAGAACAAAATAGAGCCAGAAATAAACAGCAGTAATGCGTCCTCAAGGTTGAAGCCACAAAGCTTAAGTCGCCATCATGTGTCGGGTCAGGTAGCCTACATTGCGAATTCAGTACCGCAGCTTTAAGCCGGATATAACCAGTCACTTCAACAGCAACAACAACAACAAAAAAAGATTTCTAAACCATGACTGTGAGCTTACAGATGCTGTGTAACCTTGTATTGTGTGGTGAGAGAATCTTTAGGGGTGGTGTTATTTTGTTTAACTCCCTCCTCCCCTCCCCACACCCACACCACCACACACACCACATAAAATAGTCTGCATATATATGTTTTTTTTTTTTCTTAGATGGATGGCTTGATGAAAAAAAAAACCCCGCAATTGCGCGGCTTATTCAATGTATTATCTGAAAATAAAAGTTGGACTTTGACTTGACTTTGACTTTGACTTTGACCACCACCTCCGAAACTAGAGAAGGTGGTGGATTTTTTTTTGGGGTGGGACGGGGGGTGGGGGTGGAGGGTGGGGGTGTAGATTGTAATTGCAACGATCCCGCATTTAATGCTGTTTTTATTCTGTGTGACAATTATCGAAAGAAACACCATAAAGTAGTCATCCTGTTGTAACAGTGTCAGTGTATCGTAAGTTTTAGTTTCTGGTCTGATACTGAAAGTGTTTATAGTTTTCAAACATTGTCTGTGTTTGTCTGCCACTCACTCTGTTTTACAGCCACCTCTCTCTCTCTCAGTCTCTGCCTCTGTCTGTCTGTCTCTCTCTGTGTCTCTCTCCCTGTCTCTCTCTCCCTGTCTATCGTCCCTGTCTATCGGTCTCTGTCTCTGTCTGTCTCGTCTCTCTCTATCTTTCTATCTATCTCTGTCTCTCTCTCTGTGTCTCTGTTCCCCCCCCCCCCCTCTCTGCCTCTCTCTGTCTCTCTCTGTCTCTGTCTGTCTGTCTGTCCGTCTGTCTGTCTGTCTTCTGTCTGTCTGTCTGTTTCTCTCTCTCTCTCTCTCTCTCTCTCTCTCTCTCTCTCTCTCTCTCTCTCTCTCTCTCTCTCTCTCCTCTCTCTCTCTCTCTCTCTCTCTCTCTCTCTCTCTCTCTCTCTCTCTCTCTCTCATCTCTCATTCTTCCGTCTGTTTAAGCAAAGACTGATTGATATGTTTACCCACGAATGGTATAGTGCATTCACAGATCAAGACAGGTACGACAGCTATAGGAGCTTCAAAACAATATTTATTTGTTAAAGAAGAATATATATCTTCTACAGTCAGATACGTACTGCTTTAAAAGTTGCTGTGTCACAGGTGAGATGTAATGTTTTGCCACTGTAACAACAATGTACATCGATACAGTGAACAGAATCAAAAGAAAGAATGTCCATTTTGTAAACCTCAAGTTGAAGATAAAAAGTATTTCCTCTATGAAAGTTTCGTGTATAAGGATTGAAGAATTAAAATTTTAAAGTGATTGTGTTGATTGACCTTGACACGATCTGCTTAAAGCCGAAAACACACAAAAACCACTGTCTGTCTAGATATATCTTTCATGCCATCAATAAGGGGAAAAATTGTATTAGAATGTGACGTCACAAACGAAGACAGCAGTTATCATTTTGATATGATTTTTGAGTAGTTATACGTATTATCGACTTTTTTCAGACAGAAAGAAGGTACACTAGAACAATATTATGAATTTTTTTTTTATTATTCAAGTGTCTTATTATGTATTGTCTTTATCATTCCTTGCATAGACACTGAGCTTGGTATTATGAATTTTCTTTTGATTGTTGCCCACTCTGTGTGGTATTATCAATTTTTCTTACACCAACTATGTATTATGGGCCAAGGTCAATTTCTGCGTTCTGAGTTCTCTCTCTCTCTCATTCTCTGTCTGTCTGTCTGTCTGTCTGTTTGTGTGTGTGTGTGTGTGTGTGTGTGTGTGTGTGTGTGTGTGTGTGTGTGTGTGTGTGCGTGCGTGCGTGCGTGCGTGCGTGCGTGCGTGCGTGCGTGCGTGTGTGGTGTGTGTGTGTGTGTGTCTCTCTCTCTTCTCTCTCTCTCTCTCTCTCTCTCTCTCTCTTCTCCTCTCTCTCTCTCTCTCTCTCTCTCCTCTCCTCTCTCTCTCTCTCTCTCTCTCCCCCCCCCCCCCCCCCCCTATCTCTCTCTCTCTGTGTTACAAACACACAGGTGTCAATTTGATGGATGGATCAAATTTACCTCCTGGGAGGGGGGTACAAAATCACGGTAATTTCCAGGACACCGCACCGGGTCCCCCCCACCCCCCCCACCCCCCCTTTCTGCTTCCAGAACCGACTGACCGTGTGTATAATGCACACACGACCTAAAAGCATCAAGACTCCGCGTGGCTTTTGAGCAGAGCATTAGGGAGGTTTTTGGTTTTTTGTCACTCGGACAGGCAAAAAAAAAATCTCTGGGCGCGAGAGATACAACAAAGCTCATTACTTATTTATCTATTTATTATTTTTTTTCCCATTTATTATTTTTTTAATCGAGGATAATGGAATAAACGCTCATGTGCTTTTTTTTTTCTTTTTCTTTTTACAACCAGCCCTCGTGTGTGTGTGTGCAGTTTTGTCAGTCTTGTCATCTGTTCCCACCGGCATACAATGGCCTGCTCTTTCGAAAAGCGGAACAGGATTTAACGTGTGCGCAAGATGCTCTGCGTGCGTTCGTTCGCAAACGGGGCTTCCTCGGTTTATAGTCTCATCCGAAGGACTTTTAGGGAGAGTGGAGTCAGCACTGATGTTAACTCTAGAAGAAAAAATATCCTCTCGAACGGGATTCGAACCCAGGTCGTCAGATTGCGAGCGCAAGCAAATGTTCTCACCACTAGGCTATCCCGTCCCGCCTGTCATTAAAAAAAAAGTCTAAATTAATACCATAAAAATGGTTACGAAAATGAAGATGATTAAGCCTTACTACGTCAGCAAACTATCAGCACACATGCACCCAAACTCCCCCCCCCCCCCCCCCACACACGCCCTCCCTCGTTCTCCGACACCTCTTTCCTCTCCTCCTCCCCCCACCTGCCTCCCGTCTCCCGTCCCGCCTGTGTGTCTGTCTGTGTGTGTTTGCACACAGGCCAGAAAAGCGTACATGGTGAACAAACAGCAATGGTCATGCTGATTGTATTTCCTTTTCTAATTAAAATTCCTCTGGCTTGTGTTCGACTCTAGCTCGGTGTGTCCGTGTGTCTCCCTCTCTGTGTCTCTGTCTCTGTCTCTGTGTTTGTGTCTGTCTCTGTCTGTCTGTCTGTTGCTGTCTCTGTCTCTGTCTCTCTCTGTCTCTCTTGCCGCACAAACACAAACTGTGTCTCTATGTCATCTGTCTGTCTGTCTGTCTGTCTGTCTGTCTGTCTGTCTGTCTGTCTGTCTGTCTGTCTGTCTGTCTGTCTGTCTGTCTGTCTGTCTCTCTCTCTCTTCTCTCTCTCTCTCTCTCCTCTCTCTCTCTCTTCTGTTTCCGTCTCTCTTGCCGCACAAACACAAACTGCGACTCTCTCTGTGTCTCTGTCTCTCTTTCTGTCTGTCTCTCTCTGTCTCTCTATCTCTATCTCTCTGTCTCTGTCTGTCTGTCTGTCTGTCTGTCTGTCTGTCTGTCTGTCTGTCTGTCTCTCTCTCTCTCTCTCTGTCTCTCTCTCTCTCTGTGCCTGTCTGTCTGTCTCTGTCTGTCTGTATGTCTGTTTCTCTTTCGCTCTGCCTCTGTCTGTGTTTGTGTCTCTCTTTCTTTCACACAAAAATATAGAACACACATAAACACACACTCACACAGACCGACCGACACACAGACAGACAGACAGACAGACACACACACACACACACACACACACACACACCACACACACACACACAACACACACACACCAGCACACACACACACACACACACACACACACACACACACAACACACACACACACACACACACACACACACACACACACAACACACAAAAGCTCGCACAACACAGAGAAGCATACTTAATGACCAGAAACAAAATCAGTTGTGGGTTTTATTTTGGTTGAAAGCTAAACTAATACTGAAATAGTCCCGGGTTTGCGAGAGTGCGTTTCAGTGTGTGCATATATTTATTATGTTAAATCTGGGAAGGGGGGGTGGAGAGTGGGAGGAGGAGGGGGTAAAAGTAGGAAGGGGGAGCGGGGAGGATTTGTAAAGGGAGAGTAGTTTGAGCTATGGGTATGCATGCATGCCCTTTGCCAAAGTACGCATGTAGTATGTCAAAGTCAAAGACAAGGTTAAATTTTTTATTTCTAGATGGACATTCAAGAAGCCAAAAGCTTTTGTCTTTTTTCGTCATCAAGTTATCTATCTAGGGACACAAACAATTTCATCAATAAAATTTTTTTTATGAATATGAATAATATATTCATGGGTATGCTAATGTGTGAGCAGGAATTTCTTCATTGCTAACATATTAACAGACACATAGATATATTTATATTCATAAAAAATGTTATTCATGAATTTTTTTTTGTTTCTAGATAGATGACTTGATGAAAAAAAGAAGATTTCTTATTCAATGTACCATCTGGAAATATAGAAAAATTCCTGACTTCTGTGAACCCCCCCCCCCCCCCCCCCGCAAACTATAGTGGTACGGGTACGTCACACGAACATCTGGACTGGTCAAGACTGTCCCTACTGAGAACCTTACAAGGAGGGAGAAGAAGAGGCAGACAGAGGAAACGATGGGAAGACAGCATCAGAGAGGGGACTGGCCTTGAGTGGAACGATTTGCTACGGAAAGCAGAGACCGCGGGAAGTGGAGGAAGCTGGTTGCAAAATTTTCAGTCCGCGTGCTACGGGGTAGGTGAAGGTGAAGTTAATGTGATGTGTACAAGAGAGAGAGAGAGAGAGAGAGAGAGAGAGAGAGAGAGAGAGAGAGAGAGAGAGAGAGAGAGAGAGAGGAGAGAGAGAGAGAGAGAGAGAGAGAGAGAGAGAGAGATTTATTCTTTTATATCGAGGATAACAGAATAAGCAATCATGTGCTTTTTTTCATCCGGTCCCCGTGTGTATGCAGTTTTGTAAATATTGTCATCTGTTCCCACCGGCACACGATGGCCTACTCTTACGAAAAGCGGAACAGGATTTAACGTGTGCGCAAGATGTTCTGCGTGCGTTCGCACACGGGGCCTCGGTTTAAAGTCTCATCCGAAGGAGAGAGAGAGAGAGCATGTTTATGTGCACATGCTCGTGCATGTGTACGTGGGTTTCTGTGTGCGTTTGTATTTGTGTACTGCGCACGCATGTGTGTATGTGTGTATGTGTGTCTGTGTTTCTGTGTATGCACGTGCGTACCTATTTATGAACGCATACTTGTGTACGTGTACGTGTGTGTGTATATGTGTGTGTATGTATGGGTGTGTATGTGTGTGTGTTGTGCGTGCACGCGCGCGCGCGCGCGCGTGTGTGTGTCTCTGTTTGTGCGTGCATGTGTGTGTGCGTTCGCTCGCCACCACACACATCACACATATACTCTCCATGCATATGCTTCGAGCTTCTCAAAAAGCGCGGGATCGCATGCATGCATAAATGCATATCTGCACATTTTATCATGCACAAACCACGACCCCCCCACCCACCCCCCCCCCCCCCACATATGTGACGTCCCACCAACTAATGCTCTCTTCCGTTCATGTTTACCTAATCTTAAAGAGTTAAAGTTAAAGTCTGTCCCGAGCCTAAGGCTCATCAGGCCGGTGCTTATCCCGGTTTCTGTGGCGTTAAGCGACTGAGAGTCATAGACCCCCCCCCTGGATAGGACGCCAGTCTATCGCAGGGTTAACCCCCAACACAAGGTTGGTGGGTACCCCTTTTACACCTGGGTGGGGTGAGAAAATAGCCGTAAAGTGCCTTTTCCAAGGGCACAACGCCATAGCCGAAAGCTGGGATGGAACCCGCAACCTTTAGATTACGAGTCCAACGCCCTAACCACTAGACTACAGCGGCGGCATACCTAATCTACTAGAGTGGATTCATCCCCTGAATCTCTTTCCACCTTCTCTTTTTGTTGTCAAACCTTGGCGAAGTCTGTGTTTTTAGGATTAAATGCTCCACTCACACAGAAAATGGCTGAATCTTTCCCCAAACTGACCGAAAGGCTAACGCCCTGACCGCTCATCTCTGATGGAGAGAGAGAGAGAGAGAGAGAGAGAGAGAGAGAGAGAGAGAGAGAGAGAGAGAGAGAGAGAGAGAGAGAGAGATGAGAGAGGAGAGAGATGAGAGGAGAGAGAGATGAGAGGGAGAGAGAGAGAGAGGAGAGGGAGGGGAGGGAGGGAGGGGGAGGAGAGAGGAGAGGAGAGAGAGAGAGAGAGAGAGAGAGAGAGAGAGAGAGAGGAGGAGAGAAGAGAGAGAGAGAATGAGAGGGAGAGAGAGAGAGAGAACTGAGAGGGAGAGAGATGAGGGGAGAGGAGGGAGGGGAGAGAGAGGGGAGGGAGGGAGAGGGAGGGAGGGAGAGAGAGAGAGAAGAGAGAGAGAGAGAGAGAGAGAGAGAGAGAGAGAGAGAGAGAGAGAGAGAGAGAGGAGAGAGAGAGAGAGAGAGAGAGAGAGAGAGGAGAGAGAGAGAGAGGAGAGAGAGATTTTGTTTGTTTTTTCTTTTATTTCAAGGATAATGGAATAAGCACTCATGTTCTTTTTTTTCATCAGTTCCTGTCTGCATTCTGTTACGTACTTTTTTGTCATCTGTTCCCACTGGCACACAGTAGCCTAAAAAGGCAAAAGTAAAGGTAAAGGTGTACCATAACCTAGGTGATCGTAGGGGAGTGAGGCATCAGAGACCTCAGCCTCTCTAGGGGCCAGATTATTTAGGGCGGCGCCCATCTCTCTCTCCCTTGCTGGTTTACCTTCCCTGACCCTAAAGAGGGCAGGTACCCATTTACAGCTGGGTGAGCTGGGGGAACTGTCCTGAAACCAAGGTGCGCAATCGGTCACCCATCCAATTGGTAACCACGCTCGACGCTGCTTAACTTGACTTGGGGAAAGCGAGCGCTCTGACCACTGAGCCATACTTCCAAAAAAGCGAACAGGTTTTCGCGTGTGTTTATTTATTTTTTCTTTTATATCGAGGATAATGGAATAACCACTCATGTGCTGTTTTACACCCAACCCCTGTGTGTATGCAGTTTTGTAAATCTTGTTATCTGTTCCCACCGGCACATAATGGCCTGCTCTTACGAAAAGCGGAGCAGGATTTAACGTGTGCGCAAGATGTTTTGCGTGCGTTCGCACATGGGGCCTTATATATAGTCTCATCCGAAGGACTTATGGGGAGAGTGGAGTCAGCACTGATGTTAACTCCAGGGGAAAACCCCCTCGGACGGAATCGAACCGGGGTCGTCAAATTGCGAGCGCAATGTTCTGACCACAAGGCTATCCGCACCCACCCCGCCCCCGTGTGTGTAAGTGTGGTGCGCGCACACGCACAGATGCATGTGTATGCATATGTCTCGTGGTGAAGATGTTTGGTGTGTGTGCGTGCGTGCGTGGTGCGTGCGTGTGTGTGCGTGTGTAGTGTGTTGTGTGGTGTGTGTGTGTGTGTGTGTGTGTGTGTGTGTGTGTAGAGAGAGAGAGAGAGAGAGAGAGAGAGAGAGAGCATGAGAGAGAGAGAGAGAGAGAGAGAGAGAAGAGAGAGAGAGAGAGACACAGAGAGAGAGAGAGACAGAGACAGAGAGAGAGAGAGCTGAGAGAGACACAGAGAGAGAGACAGAGACAGAGAGAGAGAAGAGAGAGAGAGAGAAGAGAGAGAGAGAGAGGAGAAGAGAGAGAGAGAGAGAGAGAAGAAGAGAGAGAGAAGAGAGAGAGCAGAGAGAGAGAGAAAAGAAAGAGAAAGAGAAAGAAAAGAGAGACAGAAGAAAGAGAAAGAAAGAGAGACAGAAGAGAGACAGAGACAGAGAGAGAGACAGGGGCAGAGACAGAGACCACACAGAGACACACAAGACACACAGAGAAGACAGACAGACAGACAAACAGTCAGACAGACAGAAAGAAAAATCCCCAAGGCAAACAGAGAGAGAGACAAGATACAAAACTCGAAGAAGCCCGAACCCAAAAACCATTAAAGACCTCATTGTTCCAGTCGCGTGCACAGCCACTAAAAAGCAACATGAACACTTAATCCCCAGTACCCCTCCTCTCCTCCCCCCCCAACTCCCCCACCACTCACCCAACTCCCCCCCCCCCAACTCAATCCCCCCCCCCCTCAACCCTCACCCAACCATAGCAAGGATTCACTCCCGGCAATAATTATAGGGGATTTGAGGAAA
>CM060340.1:25864661-25867161 GCA_030674155.1 Stramonita haemastoma
CACACACACACACACACACACACACACACACACACACACACACACACACTCACACACACACACACAACACACAACACACACACACACACACACTCACACACACACACACACACACACACACACACACACACACACACACACACACACACACACACACACACACACACACACAAACCTTAAGTTCTCCCACGATCTCCTACCCCCTACTCTTCGACCCTCACCTCCTCCCTCCCCCCCCCTACCCCCCTGGATGACAAAATCATGAACAACAAAATCTTCATATTTTCCCAAGCTTCTGTTCCCTCTACACACGACTGTGCAATTTGTGATATGCAGTCATCCAAAAAACAAACAAACACAAAACCCAAACAAAAAACCCTAAAGGGAGGAAGAGAGAATGACCGAAATAAAAGAAAAGAAAGAAAAAATAAAAATAAAAATAAAAATAAAAGAAAGAAGAAAAAAAACAACAGAAAAAAGAAAGGAATACACACAAAAAGAAAAAAAAAAGTCAAGAAAAAAAGAAGAAAAAGAAGAAGAAAGACAGAAAGAAAGAAAGAAAGAAAGGACAGAAAGGACAGAAAGAGAGAAAGGAAAATACAAAAAAGAAGTACAGAAAACAAGAACAAGACGCAATGAGAACAAAAGAAAATTTAAGAAAGAAAGCAGCAAAAAAGAAGAAAAATTGAAACCCCCCCCCCCCAAAAAAAAAAAACAACAACAAAAAAACCACCACCAAAAACAGAAAATGAGACAAAAGGAATAAAGAGAAAAATGAATAGAAATA
This sequence comes from Stramonita haemastoma, assembly GCA_030674155.1. Classification (NCBI taxonomy): domain Eukaryota; kingdom Metazoa; phylum Mollusca; class Gastropoda; order Neogastropoda; family Muricidae; genus Stramonita; species Stramonita haemastoma. The sequence continues at coordinate 25,865,449 of CM060340.1, forward strand.
AACAGATAAAAAAAATAAGAGAGAAAGAAAAAAAGAAGAAAGGTAGAAGAAGAAGAAAAAAAGGAGAGAAATTATAAAAATAAGAAAAGGAAGAAAGTCAAAGAAAGAAAGCACAGAAAATAACCACGAGAAAGAAAAAGAAAAGAGTAGATAAAAAAAATAACCGCGAGAAAGAAAAAGAAAAAAACTGGACTAGACAGATAGAAAGAAAGAAACACAGGACAGAGAAGAAACTTTAAAAAAAAGAGAGGAAGAAGAAAAGAAAAGAAAAAGAAAAAGTCCCAAATTCCCAGGCCTCTTAAAACCCTCCATCTAGTCTGTTGTACAGGGTCCAGTCATCCAGAACACAGGTTAGGTAGCAGTGAGGTGAAAGTCGGTCTGTCTGCTTGTTTGTCTGTCTGTGTCTGTCTGCTTGTCTGTCTGTCTGTTCATCTGTCTGTCTGTTCATCTGTCTGTCTGTCTGCTTGTCTGCCTGCCTCAGTGTGTGTGTGTGTGTGTGTGTGTGTGTGTGTGTGTGTGTGTGTGTGTGTGTGTGTGTGTGTGTGTGTGTGTGTTGTTGTTGTTGTTGTTGTTGTGTGTGTGTGTGTATGAAACAACCCGTCTTCTCCTTCCTTTCCTTCACCAGATGGGCTTCCAATGCACAGACTGCACATCACAATACAAATTAATGATTCCGAATCTGACAAAGCCCATTGTCTTCATGAACGTGCGAATTATGTAAAACAACAGAACCCCCCCCCCCCTCTCCCCCTGGAAAATTAAGCAGTACTCATTTTACGTTTTGTCTCGACTGAAATTTTTCTTTATGTAATAATACTTTTTTTTATATAGCCATTATTTTGGGGTCGTGTTTTCGTGTGTTGATAGAAAACAATATGCGTAGTAGTTAGCAAAATCATTTCAAGTTACTTTTTTTTTTTAAATGAGGGTTTGCACAATTGAATGGGAGACAGGATAGCCTGGTGGTTAGAACGTTATGCGTTGTATTTGTGATCTAACGGCCCCGGGTTCAAACCTGGCCAGGTTTGAGCCACTACCGAGATGTCTCTTAAAGGGAGGGGACTTTTCCTCGGGAGTTAACATCAGTGCCGACTTCGCTTCCCCGAAAGTCCTTCTGAGGAGACTATAAAGCGAGGTCCGGTATAAGAACGCGCGCAGATCATCTTCAACAGACGTGTTAAAACTTTGTTCTGCCTTTCGGAAAAGTAGGCCAATCTGTGCCAGGTGGGAAGAGGTGACAGAATTTACAAAATCTGCATGAACACGGGGACTGGTTGTAGATATAAAAACAATGACACGAGTGGTTATTCTATTGTCATTGAAATGATAAAACGATTAAAGACATGAATGAATAAATAAATAAATAAACAAATCCAGTTAACGATAAGGAGTCAAGTTAAGGACATCACATCTCTGTCTGCGTGTCTGTGTGTCTGTCTGTGTGTTTGTGTGTCTGTCTGTCTGTCTGTGTCTCTCCTTTTCATTCTATTACGTGAGTGCTTATTCAATCGTCATTAAAATGAGAAAACGAATAAAGAAATGAATGAATAAATATATAAATAAATCCAGTTAGCGATCAGGAATCTCGTTAAGGTCATCACATGTGCGTGTGTGTGTGTGTGTGTGTGTGTGTGTGTGTGTGTGTGTGTGTGTGTGTGTGTGTGTGTGTGTGTGTGTGTGTGTGTGTGTGTGTGTGTGTGTGTGGGTGTTTGT
>CM060340.1:25868286-25870786 GCA_030674155.1 Stramonita haemastoma
GAGGAAAAAAGAGGGAAAAAAAAAAAAAAAAAAAAGAAAAAAAAGAAGGGAGAAAAAGGGAAAAAAAAAGGGAAAAAAATTTTGGGGGGGAAAGGGGGAAGGCCCAAAAAAAAAAAAAAAGGGGGGGGGGGAGAAAAAAGGGGGGGGAAAAAGAAAAAATAATTTTAAAAAAAAGAAAAAAGGGGGGGGGTTGAGGAAGGGAAAAGGCGGGGGGGGGGGGGAGAGGGGGCGGGGGGGGAAAAAAAAAAGGGGAAAGAAAACCCCCCGGGGGAAAGGGGGGAAAGGGGAAAAAAAAGAAAAGGGGGGGGGGGGGGGGGGTTTTAAAAAAAAAAAAAAAAAAAAAATTTAAAAAAAAAGGGGGGGGAAAAGGGGGAAAAAAAAATTTTTTTTAAAAAAAGGGGAAAAAAAATTTCCCGAAAATTTTTTTGGGGGGGGGGGGGGTTTTTTCCCTTTAAAAAAAAAAAAGGGGGGAAAGGGGAAAAAAAATTTTTTTTTTAAAAATTTGATTATTTTAAAAAAAAAAGGGGGGGAAAATTTTTAAAAAAAAAAAAGGGGGGGAAAAAGGGGGGGGGGGGGGGGAAAAAGGGGGAGGGGGGGAGGGAGAAGGGGGGGGAGAAAAAAGGGGGGGAAAGGGGAGAGAGGGGGGGGGGAAAAAGGGGGGGGGGGGGAAGGGGGGGGGCCCCCAGGGGAAAAAAGGGGGGGGAAGGGGGGAAAAGGGGGGGGAAAAAAAAAAGGAAGAGAGGGGAAAAAAAAAAGAAAAAAGGGGAAAAAAAAAAAAAAAGGGGGGGTGGAAAAGGGGGGGGGGGAAAAAAAAGGGGGAAGGGGGGGGGAAAAGGGGGAAAAAAAAGGGGGGAAAAAAAAGAAGGGGGTAAAAGGGGAGAAAGGGGGAAGGGGGGGGGGGGTTTTTTAAAAAAGGGGGGGGGGGGGAGGGGGGGGGGGAGAAGAAGGGGGAAAGGGGGGGGAAGGGGGGGGGGGGAAAAAGGGGGGGGGAAAAAGAGGAAAAAAAAAGGGGGGGAAAAAAAAAATGGAAGGGGGGAAAAAAAAGGGGGGGGCCGGGGGAAAAAAGGGGGGGGGGGGGGGGGGAAAAAAAAAAATTTGGGGGAAAAAGGGGGGGGGCCGGGGGGGGGGGAAAGGCGAAAAAACCCCCCCCGGGGGGGGGGAAAAAAAAGGGAAAAAAGGGGGAAAACCCCCCCAAAAAAAAAAAAAAAAAGGGGGGGGGGAAAAAAAAAAAAATTTTAAAAAAAAAAAAATAAAAAAAGGTTTAAAAAAAAAGGGGGGGTTTTAAAAAAAAAACCCCGGGGAAAAAAAAAAAAAAAGGGGGGAAAAACCCAAAAAAAAAGGGGGGGGGGGGGGGAAAAAAAAAAAAAAAAAAAAAAAAAAAAAAAAAAAAAAAGGGGCCCCCCCAAAACCAAACCCCCCAAAAAAAAAAAAAAGGGGGGGAAAACCCAAAAAAAAAAAAAGGGGGGGGTTTTGGGGGGGGGGAAAGGGGGGGGGAAAAAAAAAAGGGGGAAAGGGGGGGGAAAGGGGGGGGGGGTTTTTTGGGGGAAAAAAAAGGGGGGGAAAAAGGGAATTTAAAAAAAAAAAAGGGGGGGGGGGCCCCGGGGGCGGGGGGGGGCCCCCAAAGGGGGAAAAAAGGGGGGAAAAAAAAGGTTTGGGGGGGGGAGGGGGAGGGGGGAAAAAGGGGGGGGGGGTGGGAGGGGGGGGAGGGGGGGGGAGGGATTTGGGGGGGGGGGGGGGGGGGGGAAGAAAGAAAAAAGGGAAAAAGGGGAAAGGAAAAGGGGGGGGGGGTTTTTAAAAGGGTTTTTTGGGGTTTTTGGCCCGGGGGGGGAAATTAAAAAAAAAATTTTTTTTTTTTTTTTTTTTAATTTTTTAAAAAAAAATTTTTTTTTTTTTTTTTTTCTTTTTTTCCCCCCCCCGGGTTTTTTTTGGTTTTTTTTGGGGGGTTTTTTTTTGTTTAAAAAAATTTTTTTTTTTTGGGTTTTTTTTTTTCCCCGTTGGGCCCGGGGTTTTTGGTTTTTTAAAAAATTTTTTAAAATTTTTTTTAATTTGGGGGGAAAAAAGGGGGTTTTTTTTTTTGGGGGGGGGTTTTGGGGTTTTTTTTTTTTTTGGGGGGGCCCTTTTGGGGGGTTTTTTTTTTGGGTTTTTGGGGGGGGAAAAATTTAAAAGGGGGGAAAACCCTTTTTGGGGTTTTGGGGGTTTTTTTGGGTTTTTTTTTGGGGGAAAAAGGGAAAATTAAAAAATTTTGGGGGGGGGGGAAAAAAAAAAAGGGGGGGGGAAAAAAAAAAATTTTAAAAATTTGGGAGGAAAAAAAAAAGGGGGGAAAAAGGTGAGGGGGGAATTTAAAGGGGGGGGAGGGGGAGGGAGAGGGAAAGGGGAAAAGGGGGGGAGAGAGGAAAAGAAAGGGGGGGGAAAAAAGGGGGAAGGGAAAGGGGGAAAAAGGGGGGGGGAAGGGGGGAAAAAAAGGGGGAAAAGGGGGGGAAAAAAAAAAAAGGGGGTTTTT
>CM060340.1:25878286-25883286 GCA_030674155.1 Stramonita haemastoma
TTCAATCCTGGAGACAGACTAGACAGATAGACCATCCAGATCTAAAAGGGAAAAGCTCTTTTTCAGACAAATGACCAGCAGTTCAACAGTGCCTGCATTCGTGTCACATGGATTTACCCAACAACACCTGTGTTCAATTACAAAAATAGCGAATAACACTATCAAGACTATATATATATATATAGAGAGAGAGAGAGAGAGAGAGAGAGAGAGAGAGAGAGAGAGAGATATATATATATATATATATATATATATATATATATATATATATATATATATATATATATATATATATATATATACATACATATACAGAGCGAGAGAGAGATCATTCTCTCTCTCTCTCTCTCTCTCTCTCTCTCTCTCTCTCTCTCTCTCTCTCTCTCTCTCTCTCTCTCTCTCTCTCTCTCTCTCTCTCTCTCTCTCTCTCTCCACACACACACACAACACACACACACACACACACAACACACACACACACACACACACACACACAACACACACACACACACACACACACAACATACAGATGATAGAATTTCTGGACTTAAGTTCAAGGCTGGTGCTATATTACAGGGTCTCATTCACACAATCCCAGACAACAAATCCAGTTCTTTACATCCGATTAACAGTTCGTAGACATCTTTATAATAGGAACATTGTCTCTAAGAGTGGGTTGTGCAAAAAAAAAAAAAAACGGATTAATATTCTGGACAGATGTATGTATGTATGTATGTATGTATGTATGTATGTATGTATGTATGTATGTATGTATGTATGTATGTATGTATGTATGTTTGTATCTGTCTCTGTCTCTGTCTCTGTCTCTTCTGTCTGTCTGTCTGTCTGTCTGTCTGTCTGTCTGTCTGTCTCTCTCTCTCTCTCTCTCTCTCTCTCTCTCTCTCTCTCTCGGGGGGGCATGAATGTGAGCGCTCACACCAGGTTGTGTTTTTTGGTCTCTGCCTTTCAACACCAACCACAGTGACTATAGAGAGACTTCTGGCTCCATATTGCGCAGACTGACTGGTGAAGGACCATGCCATCGGGACCGCTGACTTTTAGGTCAACATGCGGCTGCTTCTGTGCAGTCTACATCAACTTTATGTTGAAGCGAGCAAAGGCGAAGAAAGCAGCACACATAGCCATGTTGAAACTGAGAGGGAAAGTAGACGGTGTCGTATTGGGTTTGCTCCTCTCCTACGTATTTTGGGGCAGCCTACTTTTACGTTGTGGCGACATCGAGAGCAATCCTGGGCCCAACCCAAAGACATGAAGCAGACGAGGCTGTCCAGGACTTCCAGCTCCAGGGCCAGTATGGAGAAGACGTGCCCCTCTCCTGGTGGTGCTTCCACTGACAGAGGAGAACCAACGCTGTCTGCATTGGCGGACATGCTGCAATCCATGCGTTCCAGTATGGACACCGGGTTCGAGGAGGGGAAGCAGGAAAGGCACGTTCTACGTGAAGACAACAGGACCTTGCAGGACGAGCTGAGGGGACTGGCGGGGGTCATCCACGGGTTACGCCAGGAGAACGAGGAGCTGCAGAGGAAGAACGAGGACCTGACCAAGAGGGTGGAGGAACTGGAGAGGAAGACAGACGACCTGGAGGGACGGTCCAAACGCAACAACCTCCTCTTCTTTGGTCTGCCGAGGAGTGCTGGCGAAACCCCTGCTGAATGTGAAGGTAGGGTTCAGGATCTCCTAACGGACACTATGGAACTCTCAGAAAACATTGAGTTTGACAGGGTCCATCGCATAAACTCAAAGGCTGATTCCCCTGTGATTGCCAGGTGTGTTTTTTATAAACAAAAACTGTCTGTGTTAAAAGCTAAGGGCAAACTACGGGGGTCCGGTGTGTTTATCAGTGAAGACTTTTCCAGTCGAGTTAGGGAGATCAGGAAAAGGCTGACTCCACACCTAAAGAAAGCTAAAAGTGAGGGCAAGAGGGCAACTATGATCTTTGATCATCTGGTCATTGATCAGAAGAAATTTACAGTTGATCAGGACAACAGATTGGTTGAACTGAAATAGGGTGTTGGCCGCCTCAGTAATATTTCTCTTCCACTTTGTCATGTTTTTGGTGAGGGGGTAAATTTTAGGGAAGCACCAGTGTTGCAACCTCAGTGTAGTGTCAACAACAGGCAGCCTGCACGTGCTGTGCATGGGACAGATTTAAACGTGGTGTGTTCTATTATGGATGTAAACACAAGCCAGGATGAAGTTGTAAACACTGTATGCATGAATGAATGTGTGTCCGATGTTGTGAATAAAGATGGGCTGCAAGATGCGTGTGCTTTCTCTACTACATTGATTGACTATGATGATAATAATATGAATTGTTCCCCTTTATGCAAGACATCAAAATTTTCTTTTTTGCAGTGGAATGTGAATGGTTTATTGTCTAAATTGTGTGATATGGATTTTGTGTCATATGTTTGTTCCTTCGATTTTATTTGTCTTGTTGAAACTTTTGTTGAAGATTTTCACTCTTCAGTGTTTGTTGGTTATGAGACATTTTGTAAACCTGCTACCAAACTTTCAGTGCAAGGGAGGCGATCAGGCGGTCTTTTGTGTCTCATTAGACGGGAATTATGTTCCTTTGTGAAACAGCTAGACATAAAATCAGATATTTTTTTTTGCATTCATGATCGATAAAGTGTTGTTTGGTACAATAAAAGATGTATTATATGTGGCCATTTATGTACCACCAGCTGATTCACCATATTATAGAATTTTTGATATTGAAAATGGAATAATGGTACTGGAAGATTTTCTTTGTGACTGTATGCTTTCTTGTGGTGATGTTTATGTCATATTGGGAGGGGATTTTAATAGTAGAATTTCCAATGTTTCTTTAGATTTTGAGGACAGTCATGCGCCATTTACAGATCAATACCTAAGTGGACCTTTACATTCAAATAGAATGTCACAAGATAGTGTCTTAAATCAATATGGTAAAATGTTATTGAATATGTGCACTGCATTACATTTACATATTTTGAATGGTTCGTGTCATGGCGACCATCAGGGTTGCTACACGTACATTTCTGAGACTGGAAGCAGTGTCAATGATTATTTCATGATGTCTGAAGATATGTTTATACAATTTTCTGAGGATTGTGAGATGAATGTTTCTGAAAGGTGTGAATCTGACCACATGCCTTTGGTGCTTTATGTTAATTTTCCTAAGGAAAACATATTTGAAGAAAAAGAGGAAAAAAACAAATGTACAGTGGAAAAGTTTGTTTGGAATGAAATATATTGTGAAATGTTTGACAGGGCAATAGACTCAGATGAGATACAAGAAAAAATAAGTATGGCTAGTGATCTGATAGATGTTAATATTAACCAAGCTCTTTATATTTTTAACAGTTGCATGAAAGACTGTGCTGATTGCATGAAAAAGCAGACAAATGTAAATAGAAAATATGGCTACAGTGATTGGTATGATATGGAATGTCGTGTATGTAAAAGAAATGTTCGTAAATTACTAAACAAGTATCGTAGTTCTCTATCCCCATTTGATCGTGATCTGTATCGCACAGCAAGACGTGACTATAAAAAGCTTTTGAAAACAAAACGTAAACTATTCAATAATGCTATGTTAGATAAATTGATTGCTTCTGTTGATAGTCAGAAAGAGTTCTGGAATGTAATGCGTAGTATACAGTGTAAAAGAAAGCAGCCTGTGAATAATGTTAGTCTAGACGATTGGTTTCAACATTTCCAGAAATTGTTAGAAAAAAATGATGATATTCATAATGTTACAGACAGGGAAGAAGTGACTGATGATAGTGATTATGGTGATGATTATTTTAATCGTCCAATTTCAAAAGAAGAAATAATATTAGCCTTACGGAAATTAAAAAATCAAAAGGCCGCTGGACCTGATGGTATTATTGGAGAGATGATCAAAAGTGCTTGTAAAACAGAGTTGGTAATCAAATTTCTTGTACAATTTTTTAATGCTTTATTTGATAAGGGCATGTATCCTGATAGTTGGACAGAGTCAATTGTTCTCCCTTTGTACAAAAAGGGTAATGTTAATAATCCAAATAACTACAGAGGAATTTCTTTGTGTAATATTAGTAGTAAATTATATAGTGCAGTTATTAATAGAAGACTTCAGGAATGGGTAGAGGAGAACAACATAACTGGTGAATTTCAGGCTGGGTTTAAACGAAATTACTCCACTATAGATCACATGTTTACTTTAATGGCTTTTGTTCAGAAACAGTTTTGTTTGAATCGTAAGTTATATGTGGCTTTCATTGATTTTGAGAAAGCCTTTGATTCTGTTAATAGAAGTATATTGTGGCCTATTTTGTTTAAGAATGGAATTCGGGGAAAACTGTTTAAATGCATTATGAGTATGTATGAATTTGTAAATGCAAGAGTTAGATGTGGTGCTTCATTGACAGATTATATAAACTGTACAGCTGGTGTTAAACAAGGAGATGTGTGTAGTCCTATTTTGTTTTCCTTATTTATTAATGAGTTAACATTAGAAGTTATACGTAATGGAAGACATGGTGCACAATTCATTGATGACAGTTTAGAAATATTTTTACTCCTTCTGGCTGATGATGTAGTGTTAGTTTCAGAGACAATAGTTGGGTTACAAAGACAATTAAATAGTTTAGAAAAAGCGTCAGTTTCACTCCACTTAAAGGTAAATATGTCAAAAAGTAATATTATAGTATTCAGAAAAGGAGGGTATCTTGCAGAGCGGGAAAGATGGACATATAATGGAAGCGTTATGCCAGTTGTCAATGTCTATAAGTATTTAGGAATATATTTTTCAACACGATTAAGTTTTTCTTTTGCATGTAGAGATTTGGTAAGTCGAGCAAAATTTCCTTTAGTGTGTATTCTGAGAAAATTAATGCAATTAAATAATGAATCTCTTACGTTATTTTTGAAACTATTTGATGCACAAATTCAACCCATGGTACAATATGGTGCTGAATTATGGGGCTTGGATGCAGGTGTGGCTGAAA
>CM060340.1:25888286-25893286 GCA_030674155.1 Stramonita haemastoma
CTTCGCAATTCTTCTTCGCAATTCCTCTTCGCAATTCTTCTTCTTCTTCGCAATTCTTCTTCTTCTTCTTCGCAATTCTTCTTCTTCTTCGCAATTTCTTCTTCTTCTTCTTCTTCTTCTTCTTCTTCTTCTTTCTTCTTTCTTCTTCTTCTTCTTCTTCTTCTTCTTCTCCTTCTTCTTCTTCTTTTTTCTTCTTCTTCTTCTTCTTCTTCTTCTTCTTCTTCTTCTTCTTCTTCTTCTTCTTCTTTCTTCTTCTTCTTCTTCTTCTTCTCCTTCTTCTTCTTCTTCTTCTTCTTCTTCTTCTTCTTCTTCTTCTTCTTCTTCTTCTTCTTCTTCTTCTTCTTCTCTCTTCTTCTTCTTCTTCTTCTTCTTCTTCTTCTTCTTCTTTCTTCTTCTTCTTCTTCTTCTTCTTCTTCTTCTTTTCTTCTTCTTTCTTCTTTTTCGCAATTCTTCTTCTTCTTCTTCTTCTTCTTCTTCTTCTTCTTCTTCTTCTTCTTCTTCTTCTTCTTCTTCTTCTTCTTCTTCTTCGCAATTCTTCTTCTTCTTCTTCTTCTTCTTCTTCTTCTTTCTCCTTCTTCTTCTCTTTTCTAATCCTTCTTCTTTGCATTCTCCTTCTTCTTTGTTGCATTCTTCTTCATCTTCTCCTTCTTCTTCCTCTCCACATTCTTCTTTGCATTTTTTTTGGTATTCTTATTCGCATTCTTCGAATTCTTGGCATTCTTTGAATTCTTGGCATTCTTTGCATTCTTCGAATTCTTCTTCGCATTTTTCTTCTTCAAATTCTTTTTTGCAGTCTTCTACTGCTTTTTCTTCTTTGCATTCTTTTTCTTCAGTATCTTCTTCTTCTTCACATTTTTTCGCATTCTTCTTTGCATTCTTCTTTGTCAAACGCTCAGAAATGAGCTCGTCGGCAGCAAACACATTTTCCTTCATGTAACTAACTTTATGATTAGTGAAGACTGATATGATTGGTGTGTTTGATTTTTTTCTGGGGTGCTTTGTCGAAAAAGAATCAAAATCATGCGAATAGCCTATATAGCTTTCTAACTGATCTGCATTTAATACCTAGCATCGTTAGCTAAGTGGTCAGAGCGCTCGCTTTCCCCAAGTCAAGTTAAGCAGCGTCGAGCGTGGTTGCCAGTTGGATGGGTGACCGTTTGCGCGCCTTGGCTACAATACAGTTCCCCCAGTTCACCCAGCTGTAAATGGGTACCTGCCCTCTTTAGGGTCAGGGAAGGTAAATCAGCAAGGGAGAGGAGATGGGCACTTCCTCAATATGCTGACCGTTAGAGAAGCTGAGGTCTCTGACGCCTCGTCCCCTACGACCACACAGGTTATGGGACACCTTTACCTTTACCTTTTATTTAATTGCCGAGCATTGCAATTGTCTACTTTGCTTAACAACGTTGATAAGACACATCAAATGCAATCTACCCCTGTGGGGATACCGGGGTCCTGTCAGTATAATATAATTATAACAGTATAAACAGCATCCCCACCTTTGGACATGATGTGCTAGAAACCTCCTCTTTTTATTACTCTCTTTGTTTCGCCTTGTTTTTTTTGTTCTTCCTGCCAAAATACCTTCTTGTTTTATTTCTGCCTTCTTGGTCTATTCTTCAGCCTTTTCTTCCAGGAAGACTTAAAAGATAATAGTTCTCTGCGATACTGAAGTCGGATGCGCTGGGTCTGACTTGTCAGGCGCTTAAATGGCAGCGCAACGCATTTTCGCTCATATAACAAACAACAATAGTTGCTTTTGGACGTTCGACGAAGAAGGAATTCCATCTCAGATGCCAAATCATTTTTAGAGAGGAAAATAAGAATATTGTTTGTTTTTCATCAGCAAATCTGGCAATTAGTTACTGGAAATGGTTGGCTTAGTGACCAGTTTAGAATTGATTGTGATGCAAAGTTGTGTCAAACACATAAATGAAAGAATTCTAGCTTAAAACATTTTTAGGGGCGAGTTTTGTTTTGTATATGTGTGTTTTTATATATTTTTTACAAGACGGAATAGCTCAGTGATCAGAGCACTCGTTTTCCCCCAAGCCAAGGTTAAGCAGCAGTGAGTGTGGTAACTTCTTAGATGGGTGACCATTCGGGTGCCTCAGTTTCATTACAATGCCCTAGTTCACTAGTTCATCCAGCTGTAAATGGGTACCTGCCCTCTTTAGGGTCAGGGAAGGTAAAGCAGCGAGGGAGAGGAGATGGGTGCCGCCCTCAATACGCTGGCCCCTGGAGAAGCTGAGGTCTCTGACATCTCGCTCCCAAACGACCACATGGGTTACTGGGCACCATTTTTGTTGTTGAAACAACGTATGTTCAACAAATATAAATCACCTTTTCTGAACAACTTTTATTGAGCAAATCAACCATTGTCCAATTACAAACTTCTTTTTGAACAAGAAAAGTAGTAGTACTTATTTTGTGAAGAAAACAACAGCATCTTTTCTACTATGATTTCAGTGTCCTGCAGTCTTGCTACGACCTGCTCTACAGACAATTAGCCAAATCAAGTCAAGTTAAAAAAAACAAAAAACTTTAATCATCCCATGAAGGGCAGTTATTTTGTAAAGGAAGCACCACCACCACCACCACCACCACCACCACCACCACCACCACCACCACCACCACCACCACCACCACCACTACCCCTACCACTACTTCTACCGCCATCATCCTTCCTGCTCTGATTTCCATATCCTGCAGTCTTGCTACGGCATCCTCGACAGGCAATTAATTAGTCAAGTCAAAAATACTTTAATCGCCTCATAAAGGGCATTTATTTTGTGAAAGAAGTAACACCCCCATCACCACCACCACTACTACTATCCCCACCATCCTTTCTGCTCTGAATTTCATATCCTGCTGTCTTGCTGAGACCTGTTCTACAGGCAATTAGCCAAATCAAGTCAAGTTTGAAAAAAACAACTTTAATCATCCCAGGAATGGCAGTTATTTTGCGAAAGAAGTAACAACAACAACAACAACAACAACACCACCACCACCACCACCACCACCACCACCACTTCCACTACCACCACTACCACCATCCATTTTTGCTCTGAGTTCCATATCCTGCAGTCTTGCTATGGCATCAACTACAAGCAATTAGTCAAGTCAAAAACACTTTAATCATACCATGAGGGCCAGTTATTTTGCGAAAGAAGTAACACCACCCCTACCACCACCACTACCACTACCATCACCACTACCACCACCAGCATCCTTCCTGCTCTGATTTTGATATCCTGCAGTCTTGCTACGGCATTCTCTACAAGCAATTAGTTGTGTCAAAATCAATTTATTTCTCCTATAAAGGGCAGTTATTTTGTAAAAGAAGCAACACCCCACCACCACCACCACTACCACCACTACCACCACCACCACCACCATCCTTCCTCTCTGAGTTCCATATCCTGCAGTCTTGCTACGGCCTCTAGTCAAAAACACTTTCATCATCCCATGAATTCGCAGTTATTTTGCGAAAGAAGCAACACCACCACCACCATACCACCACTACCATTACCACCACCATCCTTCCTGCTCTGAGTTCCATATCCTGCAGTCTTGCAACGGCATCCAGTCAAAACACTTTAATCATCCCATCAATGAAGGGCAGTTACTTTCTGAGGTAGTAACACCACCACCATTACCACCACCATCCTTTCTGCTCTCAGTTCCACATCCTGCAGTCTTGCTACTACTACGACCTCCTCCTCCTCCTCCTCCTCCTCCTCTTCTTCTTCTTCCTCTGCCCATGATGGTCCAGAAGGTGTGCCTGTAGCGGGATCCTTTGGTGTAGTAGATGAGGATGTTGAAGGTGGCATTGATGTAGTTGATCATGTCCAGTACCCAGTTCAGCAGGATGGACAGATTCTGCTGCTGCCTCCCCACCCCCAGTTCTGGCATCAGCAGGCCTGCAACTCTGCGGACACACACACACATACTCACGCACGCACACGCATACGCACGCAAGTACGTACGCACACATGTACGCACACATTCACGCACGCACGCACACGCGTGCATACACACGCACACGCGCGCGCATGCACATACACGTACGCACGACACACACACACACACACACACACACACACACACACACACAACACACAGCGGCAGTCAGACAATAGTCTGTTACTTTTGAACACACACGCACACATACACACACACACGCACGCAGGCACACACACAGAGATACACACACACGCGCACGCGCACGCGCGCGCGCGCACACACACATACGTACACACACACACAACCCACACACACACACACACACACACACACACACACAACACACACACACCACACACACACACACACACACACACACACACACACACACACACATACATACAGCGGTAGTGAGACAAATAGTCTGTTACTTTTTGAACATGAAAATTATTGTATCACTTATTTTATGAAGAAAACAGTAGCGGTTTTTTTTCCTACTCTGATTTCAGTGTCCTGCAGTCTTGCTACGGCCTCCTCTGCGTGCTCTTATTTTTCTAATAAAGGAAACACCACCACCCCACCATCACTAGCATCCTCTCTCTTCTGATTTCAGTGTCTGCAGTCTTGCTACGGCCTCCTCTACAGACAGTTAGTCAAGTCAAGAACACTTTAATCCTCAGTAGTCTCTTACTTTTTGAACAGGAAAATTATAGTCACTTATAAGTGTTAACCATTTAATCAAAATTTGTCTTTGTATTGAGTGCTCATCAAGAATGTTTTCATTTGTTCTTCTGTCTGACAATTTGTCATTTAGAAACTACCGGTATAGCCATCACTTGTAAGGGCCACATTCTGGCTGTATTCATTACATTTCTTCACATTCATGTATACTTTTAGCAACAGAATTTTGAAAATAGAACAGCTTTTTTTTCTCTCGTGCTCGGCTAGAGCTCCGATGTTCACCAATGATGATATTTTGCGTATGCGACTTTTTGCCCACCATGAAAGTAGCCAGATTCCGAATTCGGGGATGT
>CM060340.1:25898286-25908286 GCA_030674155.1 Stramonita haemastoma
CAGGGGGATGCTTTTCTTAAACTAAATCCTTCAAAATAATCATCATCATCATCATCACCAAAAAATTACTTTTCCTCAATGGTGAAACCCGTCACAAACTGAAAGTAGGCTTGCTCCGCAAAATAAAACACGTGGGAGAGCAGAAACAGCAAGTCCACGAGCGACAGCGAAAACAGACAGACGTTAATCCGCTCCTTCAGGCCTTGCTTGTAGAACACCGCCATGTTGATGACGTTACCAGGCCCACCAATCAGAAACAAGATGGGCAGAACGACCGTGAACCTCACGCGGCTGACCAAGTCTTCAGTTTCAGCGCTAACCAAGCTCTGGGGGTTGTTCCAGGGAATGACTCCTTTGAATTGAATCACTGGGCAAGCAAGCGAGGCATTGGTCTCGGTGTTGCTGTTGTTTGGTAGTGTTGGTGTTGATAATAATACGGTCGATGAGGCTGGATGTTGTTGTCATTGTTGTTGTGTTGTTGTAGGCTGTAGTCATATTTATTCAAATTGGTGTAAACTGGGGGTTTTTTGTTGTTGTTGGGTTGTTTTCGTCTGTCAGTTGGTTCTCAAAAAGCTGCGGTTTGCGTTGATTTTCAAAATTCTGCACACACAAAAAGCAAGTTTAACATATTTTAAACTTAGATGAAATATATAACGGCGCAACAAGTTGTAATTGCTCCTCGTGGGATGATTAAAGTATTTTTTTACTTGACTTCTCTTCTCAATAGTTTCGTGGTGGGAAATTTGAGAATTTTCAATCGTTTGAACAACTTTTAGTCTTCACAGGAGGGGGAAAAAGATGCTCATTAAGATAATGCTATTACTGTCAAATTAGGTTTTGGTTTCTACATTATTATCAATCTCCAACTACTCCGTAATTTGTAGACCGTCGGGGCACCACTGAAGATTTTGCAACCAGCTTCCACCACTCCTCGCGGGTCTCAGCTTTCCATAGTAGTGTCGTTTCCCTCAAGGCCAGTCCACTCTCTGATGTTGTTTTCCCATCGTTTTCTCTGTCTGTCTCTTCGTCTCCCTCCTCCCCTTACTGTTCCCTGCAGGACAGTCTTGGCCAGTCTAGGTGTTCGTGCGACGTGCCTGTACCATTTTAGTTTGAGGGTGTATTTTTTCCAGTGAATTCATGAGCTCTTCCTATGACTCGATGGTGATTTTGATTGTGGTTTTCCCTTCCTCGTTATTTTCTTTGATCTCTGTAGGAGACAACAAGAAGTTTGCGATAGCATCTCATCTCCATTGCCTACAGAGAAAATGGTTCATGAGAAACTTGCACTATTTCAACTTACCTCTGGCAAATGTATACCGTCAGATTTGGCTTCCCTTGACTGTTGATTTATTAATTTCAAGAAATCAAATAAGCACACGCTTACTACTTTTAAAAAAATTTAATTTCTGTGTGTATACAGTTTTGTAAATTTTGTCATCCTTTCCCACCGGCACAACTGGCATAATCTCCCGAAATGAACATGATAACTAACACACGGACAGTTATCCGAGTAAACATGAACATTATATGTATCAACTTTGTTGATTTCAAGTCCGTAAACAAAAAATCAAGACATCATTATCTTTTTCGGGTAGAAGAAATGTATTCAAAAGCGATTTGTTTCTCCCACCTGAAAAAAAATCGACGAGGCGTTCTTCTACCGATAATAATTATGATGGTAACATAATAACAAAATGAATAATATGAATGATGGCAATAATAATAGTCATAATAACGATGATGATGATGATGATGATGATGATGATGATGATGATGATGATGATGATGATGATGATGATGATGATGATGATGATGATGATGATGATGATGATGATGAAGAATAAGAATGTTGATGATGGGAGTGATGATCATTGTGTTCATAACAATAGATGATGATAATGATAGGAAGTGAAAAGAAGAAGAAAAAGAAGAAGAAAAGGAATGATGATGATGATAATTGTTATTACTATAATAATCATAATAGTATTGATTTACAACACCTGTAGTGTCTGTCTCTGATTTGTTTCAAACAAATATTCTGAAAGTGGTATACAATATAATATAGTACAGTACATCAAAATGCAATATAATACAATACAAAACGATACAATAGAACACAGTACATTACAACTCTAAACATTACACAGTGATATCATCAAAACTATCCTTTAACTCCAAGACAGTAAAAACATCAATCACTCAAACAAAACACTTTACGGGACTCGAACCCCCGCTTTAACAGCGTCTCAGATGAAAAAATCATTACCGTACAAACCACTCGGCCTTTCCATCCCTTCACTCTACCCACCGTTGATTAGAGTACATATAGGCCTATAGATATCTCTGATATTTGAGGTCCGATGCCAGTGGAGTCTTACTTCTGTTTGAATGTTTGAATGAAAATATCTCTGATATTCTGCGATTCAAACTCCAAGTATATCATTAACGCAACTCAACTCAACTATCTCCATCGCCGCTGTCGTCGGTAGGAGCTCCACACATACCACCAGGGTTCACCATCTTTCTCTCTCTCTCTCTGTGCTGAGTTCTACCATCTCCTGTAGCCCTCCCTCCCAGACCACTGCCCTCAGTGATGTTGGCAAGGTAGGATGTTGGTAGTCTATCTGCCTCTTTTTTTTCTTTCTGTCCTCAACCTTGTACTTTACCTTGAAGAACTGTTGACATCAGATTTTTTTCTGTGTGTTTCTGTTTGCATCAATTGGTCATCATTAATTAAAACGAACTTTTATCATCTACTTTTCATTATTATATATACCTTCGTTTCGACGTGCAAACACTCTTTACGCTTGTTGCGTCTCTTAACAAAAATCGAAAAGTTAAATAATGAAATAAAAAGTCGTTTTCATGTAATTAGTCAGTGGAGAATAATTAGAAGGGAGGAGAGTGTGGGTGTGGGGATGGATAAAGCGAGTGGTGAGGTATGAAGTGAAAAAAAATCAATTCTATTTTCAGTGTTTTGGCAAGAGATCAATATCTTCTATTGTTGGTGTTTTCAAAGCATGCATGTGATTCCTTTACAAGGAAATAGATTTATTTTTGTAAGCTACATAAACAGACAACGACTAAAACAGTGCATGCGCGTTTAAATCAATCAACTTTTAGACAGAAGTGAACCAAAAATGCCTTTTGAAAAACAAAAACGTAAACACAGATATTCATAGCACGCACACGCCACATACTGTGCATATACACATGTACAGACAAGTGTGCGCGTTCGCACGGGAGCACACATTCACGCACGCATGCACTCACGGAAACGCGCGCGCGCGCGCACAAACACACACACACACACACACACACACACACACACACACACACACACACACACACACACACACACACACACACACACACACACACACACCACCACACAACACACACACACACACATAACACACACAAAACACGCACGCACATGTACACACACACACATACACACACACTTTGACTTTGACTTTGACAAACACACACACACTCGCATGCTCGCATGTGCACACACAAACGCGTACACATACATACAATAACGCACACGCACACACACACATCATACATACACACACACGCGTGCACGCGCGCGCGCTCACATGCCCGTATGCGCACACACAATCGCGTACACGCGCGCCCACACACACACACACACAACACACACACACACACACACACACACACACACACACACACACACACATCAAACAGACTATAACAAATGCACATATTTACGTACCAAGCCTCATATGCGCACACACGCGTAAACAAATGAACATTACTTAATATTCCAAACAGAGAAAACCTTAATCAATCAATAAATAAAGATATGCTAGATAAAAATGGAATTCTTCGTTAACAAACTAAGAAAACAAAGAGCGCTCACGTATTCGTAAATAAATGTGTATCCGCGCGTGCGAATGCACACTAAAACAAGACACACGCTTGCGAACGCGCGTATACACAAGCACGTACACACTCAAGCGCGCACGCGCACGTGCACACACAGACCCCTCTCCTCTCTCTCTCTCTCTCTCTCTCTCTCTCTCTCTCCTCTCTCTCTCTCTCTCTCTCCTCTCTCTCTCTCTCTCTCTCTCCTCTCTCTCTCTCTCCACACACACACACACACACACACACACAACGCACGCACACACGCACACACACACACACACACAATCACATACACACGCACGCGCGCCACACACACACACGAACAGACGCACACACAGACCCATACACACGCGCGCGCGCGCGCGAGGCATGCATGCATCACAATCATAACGACAGCACCTACACACTCCACATACACACACACACAACCCTAATCACATACACACACCTACACACAGCACACACACCCAACAACCAACGCACACACAGCACACACACACACTACACACACGCACAATCACACACACACCATCACACACACAACGCACACCACACACACACACACACACACACACACACACACAACACACAGACTGACAGACAAACAGAAACGCACAGACAACGAGAGAAATTTAAAATAAAAAAAAATAAAATGAAAGAATAGCGATAAGAAATACAAAATCTAAAAGACTGGAAGAGAAGCACATAAATGACACAAAATGTTTTCCACACGCCAAAAAGAACATCACAACCAACCTGACAGCCGCAAGTGGGATTTGAACCCACTACCCTCGTATCAAGCATCAAAGTGATTTCATCCACTGAGCCACTTTGGCCCAAGCTTCATGATTACCGCATTCTCAGAAAAAGATAACCTTTTTTCTGTGTGTTTTTGTTTCAGATTTCTCTAATCTTACAGTAGGGGGACGGAATGGTCTGGTGGTCAGACCGTTGTACTCGCTAACTGACGGGGACAGGATAGCCTAGTGGTCAGAACATTGCGCTCGCAATTTGACGTCCCGGGTTCGATTCCCGTTCGAGGGGGATTTTTCCTCTGGAGTTAACATCAGTGCTGACTCCACTCCCCCCAAAGGTCATTTGTATGAGACTATAAACCAAAGCCCCGTGTGCGTACGTACGTAGAACATCTTGCACACACGTTAAACCCTGTTCCACTTTTCATAAGAGTAGGCCACCGAGTGCCCGTGGGAACAGATGATAAATTTACGAAACTGCCTTACACGCGGGGACTGAATTGTAAAAATCCATGAGTGCTTATTCCATTATCCTCGATATAAAAGCATAAATAAATTAATTAATTGTGTAAATAAATAAATAAAATCTATAAATCTGACGGTCCGGGATAAAGACCAGATTTTAGCTACCACGGGTACACCCATTAGAAGGGATATTTCCCCTGGAGTCAACATCAGTGCCGACTTCGCCCGATCCCCCGAAAGTCCTCCGTATGAGACTATAAACCGAAGTCCCATGAGTGTGCGAACGCACACAGAACATCTTGCTCACACGTTAAGACCCGTTACACCTTTTGGAAGAGTAAGCCACTGTGTGCCGGTAAGAACAGATGGTAAAATATAAATAAGAATTTATGCACATTTGTGCTGTGATTTAATATGCCAAGAAAAAAACAAAAACAATCACAATCACAATCATCATCATCATCATCATCATCATCATCATCATCATCATCATCATCATCATCATCATCATCATCATCATCATCATCATCATCATTGCAAGCGATAAGAAGAGAGACATGGAGAGAAGAGGAAGAAGAAAATGTAGAAGAAAAAGAACGTAAGAGGAGAACGAAGAGGAGAAGGAGAAAGGAGAAGAGAAGAAGGAAGTGGGGGAGAAGAAGAAGAAAAAGGAAGAAGGAAGAGGAGGAGGAAAAGGAGGAAGAAGAACAGCAACAACATCAACACCAATAACAACAACAACAACAACAATCATTGCCATCGTCATAATGATCATAGCATAACTTGAACAATAAGAACAACAATGATGACGACGAGAAAAAAAAAGAAGAAGAAACAACTGTCCGAGTTTGTTTCTTTTTCTTAATATCAATTTGTGAAAAAAAAATCAGATGTGCACCTAGATGACATTCAGATTAAGAGTACACCACTTTACTGTAAAGGTCAAGCCATCGCTTTGGGAAAAAAAAAAAAAAAAAAAAAAAAAAACCCACGAAAGAAGTCATGATAACCACAAAATTAAGTTAAGAACTAGGTTAGGTGACATATTTTAGTTTTTTTAAAAAAACACATTTTTAGGGAAGATGAGACACATTTTTCCAACTCTTAATATCACATATGTTTAAATGTTTACAAAATGTAACATTAAGTATTTACTCCCTTGCAGATGCTCTGAGTTTGCAAGAAATAGTTGAACATTAAGTGATGTTTATTCCTCCTTAGGTAACCGTTTCCGACGTGTTGTGGACCAAAGACGAGAGACAGATGTGACTGTAGCCAGACCAGACTAGAGAGTAACAGCAGATGAAGATACGATGAGAGGAAGAGAGAGACAGACGAGACGAGAAGAGAGAAGACAGACAGAGCAGAAGAAGACAGACAACAGAGAGAGAGAGAGAGAAGAGAGAGAGAGAGAGAGAGAGAGAGAGAGAGAGAGAGAGAGAGAGAGAGAGAGAAGAGAGAGAGAGAGAGAGAGAGAGAGAGAGAGAGAGAGAGAGAGAGAGAGAGAGAGAGAGAGAGAGAGAGAGAGAGAGAGAGAGAGAGAGAGAGAGAGAGAGAGAGAGAGAGAGAGAGAGAGAGAGAGAGAGAGAGAGAGAGAGAGAGAGAGAGAGAGAGAGAGAGAGAGAGAGAGAGAGAGAGAGAGAGAGAGAGAGAGAGAGAGAGAGAGAGAGAAGAGAGAGAGAGAGAGAGAGAGAGAGAGAGAGAGAGAGAGAGAGAGAGAGAGAGAGAGAGAGAGAGAGAGAGAGAGAGAGAGAGAGAGAGAGAGAGAGAGAGAGAAGAGAGAGAGAGAGAGAGAGAGAGAGAGAGAGAGAGAGAGAGAGAGAGAGAGAGAGGGAGAGAATCGGGCATTTTCTGAAATACGAGAAAGTGAAACCGAAACTGAAACAAATTGAAGAAGAAGATCAAGAACAATATTACTGGATTTTTCTTGGCATTGATAACAACAAATTATTAGTCTGCTCCTGCACTGGCGCTCAGATTACGAGAATAATATCAACATTAGGCGGGAGAGCAAAATATGCCCATGCATACACACGTGCGTGAGGGCACGTGCGAGAACGCACACACACACGCGCGCGCGCACGCACACACACACACACACACACCACACACACACACACACACACACACACACACACACACACACGTGTGTGTGCAGCCTGCAGTAACGCACATACTCGAGGATACACATGCATAGACACGCCTCTCTCTGTCTGTCTGTCTGTCTGTCTGTCTGTCGTCTGTCTGTCTGTCTGTCTGTCTGTCTGTCTCTCTCTCTCTCTCTCCTCTCTCCTCTCTCCCTCTCTCTCTCCTCTCTCTCTCCTCTCCATCTCCTCTCCTCTCTCTCTCTCTCTCACCCACACACACACACACACACACACACACACACACACACACACACACACACACACACACACACACACACACACAAACCGTTTAATAGCAAAAGCTGGTTAACCGTTGCTGAAAACGCTGGGTTATGTTCATTCTATAATTACATGATCTTTTCAGAAATAAGGTAGGTAAAGATATGGTAACGGTAAAGTGTCCCATAACCTGTGTTGTCGTAGGGAGCGAGGCGTCAGAGACCTCAGCTTCTCTAGGGCCAGCATATTGAGGGCGGCGCCCATTTCCTCTCCCTCGCTGCTTTACCTTCCCTGATCCTGAAGAGGGCAGGTATCCATTTACAGCTGGGTGGACTTGGGAAACTGTACTGAAGCCAAGGCGTGCAAAGGTCACCCATCCAGCTGGTAACCACGCTCGACGCTGCTTAACATTGGTTGGGGGAAAGCGAGCACTCTGACCACTAAGCTATCCTATCCCCCAAAATCAAAACTACACATAATTATGTAAATCAAACAATAGGAGCAGAATAGCCTAGTGGTTAGAACGATGCACTTACGATCCCACAGCCTGGGGTCGAGCCACCACCCAGCGCTTGCCTATTCGATGGGATTTTTTTTCCCCTGGAGTTAACATCAGTACCCACTCCACTTCTCCGAAAGTTCTTCGGGTGAGACTATATAGCCATACCCGAGGCCCCGTGTACGAACGCATGCAGAATATCTTGCCCCCTTTGTTAAAAACCCGTCCTGTTTTTGCTAGAGCAGATTTTTTTTTGTTTCTTATTCACGTCGGTTTCGTGTTCAGGCACTATCCCCTAAGTCAGAATGCAGTTGCACTAATGGTGGGTGTAAACAGTAACATACGCAAAACATCGCCCTTGGTGAACCTTACAGCCCTAATCGAAAATTCCTAAACAAACAAGAGGCTACATACAAAAAAGTCAAAGCTGTGGAAAAGATACAACTTTTTTTTCTCTTTTAATTCATCATCCTCGGCTTACATAGAGATTATTGCATAATCAAGATTGCAAAACACATGCTTCTGATCTCTCTCTCTCTCTCTCTCTCCTCCTCTCTCTCTCTCTCCTCTCTCTCTCTCTCTCTCTCTTCGCAAGTTCAATAGGGAAGGGATCATGAAAGCAATACTTTGAGATGGGAGGTAACTTTACGAGAAACATTCATCATGGGAGGTTATTTGTTTGCTATCTTTCCTGTCTTAATTTTCGAACTTTTCTGTTGCACAATCAAGGCATGATAGCAAATATCCGTCCAAGTTTCAGTCGGTTTTTTTTGTGCCCAGATGGTAAACGTTGCTGTTGTTGTTGCTGTTGTTGTTAGAGGTTCACGGGAGGAGGTCGTTAGAGGGACATTGTGGTGAGTGTCACCGTGGGAGTACCGTTCCCTTTAGGACAGTCTTGGCTGGTCCAGATGTTGTGTGACGTACCTGTACCATTTCAGCTTTGTGATTTTTTTTCACTAAAGATCAGGAGCTCTTCATATGGCCCGATGACGCTTTTTTTTTCTTTTTTTTTTTTTTTTCTTTTTTTTTTTTGGGGGGGGTGGAGGCGTAGACGGTAAAAAAGCAACAAAAAAAACACAAACCAAACAAACAAAAGAATAGAAAAGTCACAAAATTAATTAGTCGCGGTGAGTTTTTTCTACGCGTTATCTTGAAGTTTTAAATATGGCTGGTATCAAGTGCCCACTTCATTAATTAAGATGAAGGTCAGGCTCTGCGTAATAATTCAAGTGTATGCGAAACCTTGCCGCGAGTTCTAGTTTTTCACATGGGAGTATTTATGATTGTGCAAATGAAACTTCCTTTGCATGTCTGTCTTATGTCCTCTGCCTGTCTGCTGCCCTGCCTCCTGCCGCCTGTCTGCCTGTCTGTCTCCTGTCTGTCCTGTCTGTCTGTTGTTGGAAGGCTGACTGTTTGGCTGTCTGTATCTGTCCCCGTCTTTCTGGGTATCTGTCTTTGTCTCTCTGTCTCTGTCTCTGTCTCTCTCTCTAAGTTTTCTGCCCCCCCCCCCCCCCTCTCTCCCTCTCCCTCTCCTCTCTCTCTCTCTCCCTCCCTCCCTCCCTCCCTCTCTCTCTCCTCATTATTTCCTTCCCTCTCTCTATTTTTCTCTTTCCCCCCCCTCTCTCTCTCTCATTCTCTCCTTCCCTCTCTCTATCCTCCTTCCCCCCCCCCCCCCCATCTCTCTCTCTCATTCTCTCCTTCCCTCTCTCTATCTCTCCTTCCCCCCCCCCCCCCCCCATCTCTCTCCTCTCATTCTCTCCATCCCTCTCTCTATCTCCCCCCCCCCCTCTATCTCTCTCTCTCATTCCTCTCCATCCCTCTCCCTATCTCTCTCTGTCTTTCTCTGTCTCTGTCTGTCCTGTCTGTCTGTCTGTCTGTCTGTCTGTCTGTCTGTCCTGTCTGTCTGTCTGTCTCTGTCTCTTCTCTCTCTCGTCTCTCTCGTCTCTTCTGTCCTCCTTCCTCTCGCTCTCCTCTCTCTCTCCTCTCTCTCCTCTCTCTCCCTCTCTCCTCCTCTCTCT
>CM060340.1:25918286-25928286 GCA_030674155.1 Stramonita haemastoma
TTCTACACTATGCAGACACACTTTACAACCATTTCCGATGTGTGTGGCACTGCAATTGTGGCGACACCACGGCCCCGAAGATGGCAACCCTTCCCGTACATAGCCAAGTTGGTCGCCAAGAAACATGGTACAGTGTAGGCAAAAACCACCCCTACAACACACATCCAATAATAATATCATACAATATCAAGCACCACAGCAATCTGCAGGGTCTCCTCCACACGCACAAACACAAAAAAACGACACACAAACACCAGCGAACGCACGCACTCGCGCATGCATACCCACTCTCCCATCAATAAGCTTAAAGAAGCATTGGGAACAGATGTGACGTAAACGCCGTTTTCCGGCCCTTGCCGCCCGCACTTTTCCGCGGTTACACAGCCCACGGCACCAAGACTGTCTTCTACACTATGCAGACACACATTACAACCATTTCCGATGTGTGTGGCACTGGAATGTGGTGACACAACGGCCCGAAATGGCAACCCCGCTCGTACATAGCCAAGTTTGTCGCCAAGAAACATGGTACAGTGTACGCAAAAACCCCGTAGAATACACATCAAATATAAATATCATACAAAATCATGCACCACAGCAATCTGCAGGGTCTCCTCCACACACACAAAGACAAAAAGTCGCACACACAAACACCAGCGAACGCACGCACGCGCACATGCATACCAACTCTCCCATCAATAAGCTTAAAGAAGCATTGGGAACAGATGGGACGCAAACGCCGTTTTCGGACCGTGCCCCCCGCACTTATCCGCAGTTACAGAGCCCACGGCACCAAGCTGTCTTCTACACTATGCAGACACACTTTACAACCATTTCCATGAATGTGGCACTGCAATTGTGGCGACACCACGGACCCGAAGATGGCAACCCGCCCGTACATAGCAAGTTTGTCGCCAAGAAACATGGTACAGTGTACGCAAAAACCACCCCTACAACACACATCAAATAATAATATCCCACAATATCATGCACCACAGCAATCTGCAGGGTCTCCTCCAAACGCACAAACACAAAAAAAACGCACACACAAACACCAGCGAACGCACGCACGTGGGCATGCATACCCACTCTCCCATGAATAAGCTTAAAGAAGCATTGGGAACAGATGTGACGCAAACGCCGTTTTCGGGCCCTTGCCACCCGCACTTTTCCGCGGATTACAGAGCCCACGGCACTAAGACCGTCTTCTACACTATGCAGACACACTTTACAACCATTAACGACGTGTGTGGCACTGCAATTGTGGCGACACCACGGCCCCGAAGATGGCAACCCCGCCCGTGCATAGCGAAGTTTTGTCGCCAAGAAACATGGTACAGTGTACGCAAAAACCACCCCTACAACACACATCAACTAATAATATCATACAATATCATGCACCACAGCAATCTGCAGGGTCTCCTCCAAACGAAAAACAAAAAAAACCGCACACACAAACACCACCGAACGCACGCTCGCGCGCATGCATACCCACTCTCCCATGAATAAGCTTAAAGAAGCATTGGGAACACATGTGACGCAAACGCCGTTTTCGGGCCCGTTGCCGCCCGTAATTTTCCGCGGTTACAGAGCCCACGGCACTAAGACCGTCTTATACACTATGCAGACACACTTTACAACCATTTCTGATGTGTGTGGCACTGCAATTGTGGCAACACCACGGCTCCGAAGATGGCAACCCCGATCGTACATAGCCAAGTTTCTCGTCAAGAAATGTGGTACAGTGTACGCAAAAACGACCGTAGAATACACATCAAATATAAATATCATACAAAATCATGCACCACACCAATCTGAAGGGTCTCCTCCACACGCACAAACACAAAAAACCGCACACACAAACACCAGCGAACACACGCACGCGCGCATGCATACCCACTCTCCCATCAATAAGCTTAAAGAAGCATTGGGAACAGATGTGACGCAAACGCCGTTTTCGGGCCCTTGCCGCCCGCACTTATCCGCGGTTACATAGCCCACGGCACTAAGACCGTCTTCTACACTATGCAGACACACTTTACAATCAATTCCGATTTGTCTGGTATTGGAAGTGTGTCGACAGCACGGACCCGAAGATGGCAACCCCTCCCGTACATAGCCAAGTTTGTCGCCAAGAAACATGGTAGAGTGTACGCAAATACCACCCCTACAACACACATCAAATAACAATATCATACAATATCAAGCACCACAGCAATCTGCAGGGTCTCCTCCACACGCACAAACACAAAAAAACGCACACACAAGCACCAACGAACGCACGCACGCGCGCATGCATACCCACTCTCCCATGAATAAGCTTAAAGAAGCATTGGGAACAGATGTGACGCAAACGCTGTTTTCGGCCGTTGCCGCCCGCACTTTTCCGCGGTTATAGAGCCCACGGCACAAAGACCGTCTTATACACAATGCAGACACACTTTACATCCTTTTCCAATGTATGTGGTACTGGAAGTGTGTCGACACCACGGCCCCGAAGATGGCAACCCCTCCCGTACATAGCCAAGTTTGTCGCCAAGAAACATGGTACTGTGTACGCAAAAACCACCCCTACAACACACATCAAATAATAATATCATACAATATCATGCACCACAGCAATCTGCAGGGTCTCCTCCACACGCACAAACACAAAAAACCGCACACACAAACACCAGCGAACACACGCACGCGGGCATGCATACCCACTCTCCCATCAATACGGTTAAAGAAGCATTGGGAACAGATGGGACGCAAACGCCTTTTCGGGCCCTTGCCGCCCGCAATTTTCCGCGGTTACAGAGCCCACGGCACCACGACCGTCTTCTACACTATGCAGACACACTTTACAACCATTTCCGATGTGTGTAGCACTGCAATTGTGGCGACACCACGGCCCCGAAGATGGCAACCCCGCTCGTACATAGCCAAGTTTGTCGCCAAGAAACATGAAACAGTGTACGCAAAAACCACCCCTACAACACACATCAAATAATAATATCATACAATATCATGCACCACAGCAATCTGCAGGGTCTCCTCCACACGCACAAACACAAAAAACCGCACTCACAAACACCAGCGAACGCACGCACGCGCGCATGCATACCCACTCTCCCATGAATAAGCTTAAGTCCCATGCTCTGAATAATATCATCAACGAATGAAAGTATTGTTTTGTAGTAAAATGTTCCAAGTGTATATAAAACATTCATAAGGCATGGAAGAGTTTCTTATGTCATGGATAGTATTTGCTGCTTTTTTGTGATTTAAAAGCTTCATTGTAAATTCCCTCCACCTCCCCCCCCCCTTCCCAATGGACCATTCACAAAGGAATATAATATGAACAAAATCTCTCTCTCTTCTCTCTCTCTCTCTCTCTCCTCTCTCTCTCTCTCTCTCTCTCTCTCTCTCTCTCTCTCTTCTCCTCTCTCTCTCTCTCTCTCGGGATGGATAGCCTAGTGGCCAGAACATTGCGCTGGCAATTTGAAGACCCGGGTTCGAGTCCGGCCGAGGAAATTTTTCTCCTGGAGTTAACATCAGTGCGGACTCCACTCTCCCCAAAAGTCCTTCGGATGAGACTTTAAACCGAGGCCCCGTGTGCGAACGCACGCAGAACATCTTGCGCACACGTTAAATCCTTTTCCGCTCTTCGTAAGAGTAGGCCATCGTGTGCCGGTGGGGATAGATGACATTTACAAAACTGCATACACACGGGGACTGGATGTAAAAAAGCACAAGAGTACTTATTCCATTGTCCTCGATATAAAAGAATAAATCAAATCAAATCAAATCAATCAACTCTCTCTCTCTCTCTCTCTCTCTCTCTCTCTCTCTCTCTCTCTCTCTCTCTCTCTCTCTCTCTCTCTCTCTCTCTTCTCTCTCTCTCTCTCTCTCTCTCCCCCCCCACCCCCTTTTTGTACCTACATGGAACGCTAGAGGGTGGCAGACGCCGAGGCAGATAAACCAAAAGCTGGATGGATAACATCAAGGAGTGGACCCGCCTGGACAGTCCAACACTCATTCTGAAGGCGGAGGACAGGGCTGGATGGCGACGGCTGGCTGAAGAATCGTCTCTCATGTCTCCTCCACAACCCTTCCGGTCATAAGAAAGAAGAAGGGTTGGTTGGTTTAAGGCGGGGGGGGGGGGGGGGGGGGGGGGGGGGGGGGAGGAGGGGGTTAGTTCTTAGTTCCATGGCAAGAAAATTGAATGAAGACAAAATCACGTCATTGGTGAAACACTATGATCCAACCAGCTTTCTTCCCTGATGGAAAACGGTAAGTAGAGATTCTAGACTTGGGGAATGCCAGACACTGTTTGGTAATGGTTCAGAATAGAGAGGAAAGGAGGAAGGATTGGAGTTGTCTTTTCCTGTATGTTCAGCTAATCCTCTGTCTCTGTCTCTGTCTGTCTGTCTGTCTCTGCCTGTCTGTCTGTCTGTCTGTCTGTCTGTCTCTGTCTCTCTCTCCTCTGTCTCTGTCTGTCTGTCTGTCTGTCTGTCTGTCTGTCTGTCTGTCTGTCTGTCTGTCTGTCTATCTGTCTCTCTCTCTCTCTCTCTCTCTCTCTCTCTCTCTCTCTCTCTCTTCTCTCTCTCTCTTCTCTCTCTCTCTCTCTCCTCTCTCTCTTCTCTCTCTCTCTCTCTTTTGCATTTTAAAAGCTTCATTGCGCTCGTGATTTGGTGCAATCAGATGACAAGATCTACAAAACTGCACACACACATGGGGACTAGATGTAAAAAAAAAAAAAAAAAGTTTAATCTTAAAAGCACAGGAGTGCTTATTCCATTATTCTCGATATAAAAGATTAAATAAATAAATAAATAAAATTTTAATGGCCCAGGGTTTGAGCTATCACCCAGACAACCCGTTCAAGGGGATTGATCCCCTGGAGTTGACATCGATACCAACTCCACCCCACCTCAAAGTCCTTGGGATGAGACTTTAAAAGTTTAAACTGAGGTCCCAGTTACTGCAATTGTACACACAGCATCTTGCACACACGGGATAGCCTAGTGGTCAGAACATTGTGCTCGCAATCTGACGACCCGAGTTTGATTCCCGTTCAAGGGGACATTTTCTCCTGGGGTTAACATCAATACAGACTCCCCTCTCTCTAAAAGTCCTTCGAATCAGACTATAAATTGAGGCCATCGTGTGCGAACGCAAGCACAACATGTTAACATATTGCGCACGCGTTAAAACCTGTTCCGCTTTTCGGAAGAGAAGCCATTGTGTGTCGGTGGGAACACATGACAAAATTTACAAAACTGCATGCGCGGGCACAGGATGTATAAAAAATAAAATAAAAAAGTACATGAGTGCTTATTCCATTATCCTCGATTATAAAAGAATAAAATAGATAAACCAGTTCCGCCTTTTTCCCAAAGGCCATTGAGAAGGCCATTTTATTTTGTGCCATTGGGTACGGATGATAAAATGTACAAATTTACATGTAGGCACGGGGACTGAATGTGAAAAAGCACATAAGTGTTTATTCCATAATACTCAAAGTAAAGAATAAATAACAAAAAGATAAAATAGATAACATACATTACAAGAGACAATGATGTTTTTAAAAACATTTTTAATGCATTTTGTTTGACACATGATAGTTTAACAAAGCACAAAATAACATTACAGACGCACACACGCACACACACACACACATACACGCACGCACGCATGCACGCACGCACGTGCGCGCGCGCGCGGTCACACATCCATATGACGTAAGGCATGGCTTGCTGACAATTCCTATCCATCGATGTCAAAGGAACTCGAAGCCCGGTGTTAGATAAGTGCGTAACAAAATTCATCACAATAAATGTAAAGAAAAAAATTCCATCATCACTATTAATACGATTAACATTCAGACAGAAGGGAAAATTTATTCTGAGGGGGAAAAAAAAAAGCTGTGTGACCCCGACGTGATTCGAACACGCAACCTTCTGATCTGGAGTCAGACGCGCTACCGTTGCGCCACGGAGTCAACATCTCCAGGCTGGCAAATTTTAACAATATAACCAAGGCATCATTAGTTTTCTGGGGCTAAAACAATACATTAATAGATATCTATACACAGATAGATCTACCTAGAAAACAATGAAGTTTTTTTTCTTATCTATAGGCTATTGCTTGTAGAAAGACAGGCTAAGACAGTCTTACAGGGAACAGTAAGGGGGGGGGGGGGGGGGGGGACGAAGAGGCAGACAGAGGAAGCGATGGGAAGACAACATCAGACAGGCCTTGGTGGAACGATCTACTACGGAGGGCGGAGGACCGTGGGGAGTGGAGGAAGCTGGTTTCAAAATCTTCAATTGCGTGCCCCCACGGTCCACGGGACTACGGGACAAGTGAAGGTGTCGGAATATTGCTTCTAAACTGTTTTCTCACATAATACACGATTGCATAACAATTCTATCGGAATTTAAGTTGACACTTTGAAAACTCTATGATAGTCTATCGTACAGTTTTCAGTGTCAACAATTTTTTGCGCAGGCATACCGGCTAAAACCTAGGCTAGGCCTACCCACTGCAAATCTGTGGATGCAAATTAATGATTTCTCCCAGGTATTCTCTATTAATTAATTTATTTATCAATTTATTTATTTATTAATTTATTTATCTTTTTATTTATCTTTTTTATTTATCTATTTACACTGAGGATAATGGAATAAGCACTCGTGTGCTTTTTTTACATCCAGTCCTCCAGCGTATGCAGTCTTGTAAATATTGTAAGATGTTCTCTGTGTGTTCGCACACGGGGCCTCGGTTTAAAGTCTCATCGAAGGACTTTTGGGGAGAGTGGAGTCCCTACTGATGTTAACTCCAGGGGAAAAATCCCCTCGAATGGGAATCAACCTGGGTCGTCAAATTGCAAGGCAATGTTCTGACCACTAGTCTATCCCATCCCCATAGATATGTCTGGTGATCATAATTTTAATCCTACTTAAGGCATGCACGCATGCACACGGGGACTGGATGAAAAAAACCATATGAATGCTTATTCCATTATCCTCGATATAAAAGAATAAATAAATAAATAAATTATCACGCACTGGAACATCGTTGGTAAATGTAACTGGGAACAGATGACAAGATTGACAAAACTGCATACACGCGGGGACTGGATGTAAAAAATAAAAAAGCACATGAGTGCTTATTCCATTATCCTCTACATAAAAGAATAAATAAGTAAATAAATCGGTCAATAAGTAAATCAGTGGTCTAGAGGTAGTGCACCTGCTAAGAAAATGGGAAGTGGCCAGTTGATTCTTGCTTGGACCCAAGTATTCCCCCCATCCATCTGATCTTGAGTGGTGGTCTGGGTGAAAGTGTTTTCCATGAGACCATAAATCCCAGTTTTGTATGAGACATCTATCTGTCTGGCCGCACGTAAAAGAAACCACAACAACATGATGATTGTTCCTGTGCTGGCAAAATTGTGCATTAAAAAGTTAATTTTTTTTTTAAGTTTCTTGCATGGGGAAAACAGAGTGACAGAAAATATAATTATTTGTGTACAAAAATTGTTAAAAAGAAAGTAAAAGTTACTTCTTTTTTTTTAAAAGGAAAAAATAAACACAAAAAGTGGTAGCATTGCTCTGGTAGCAACACACTCTTCAACACATAATTAGGCTTATGTACTAAAACAAAAAAACAAAAAAAACAAAAAAACCCAAATCCTCACACACACACACACACACACACACACACACACACACACACACACACACACACACACACACACACACACACACAGAGTCAGACTGAGACAGACAAGGTGAGAGGATCAGAAGTGGGACAAAGGCCTACTAGTCTACCTAGACCTGCAGAATGTCCTCTTTCCAGGTCAGTTTTAACTTTAATTCTTTGCATTCTTCTATGTATTCTCATCTGCAATCCTCTACTGTGGCCTTGACCCTTCTATTCTGTGGCCTTGACCGTCAGTCTGGCGACAACGACAGCTTGTCCACGTTCTTTGTTATCTGCACGTGCAATCCATGCTCTGTGACCTTGACCGTCTGGTTGGTGTCGTGAATGTCACCAACTTTCTGCAGTCCGCATTAAATTCACGTGCAATTCATGCGCTGTGGCCTTGACCGTCTGGGAGGTGTCGTCAGTTTCACAGTGTCTGCATTCCTTGTTGTATTGCACGTGCAGTTCGTGCTCTGTGGCCTTGACTGCCTGGTAGGTGTCGTCAGTTTCACAGTGTCTGCATTCCTTGTTGTGTTGCACGTGCAAGTTCGTGCTCTGTGGCCTTGAACGTCTGGGAGGTGGCGTCAGTTTCACGGTGTCTGCATTCCTTGTCATCTTCACGTGCAATTCGTGCTCTGTGGCCTTGGGTGTCTGTGTCTAAAGGAAAAAGGGGAATCCCCGTCCCACTCTACTCTACCCGCTGTCCTGACTGTTGCCATTGAAGAAGAAAGAGGGGAATGAATGAATCCTGTATTGCAGTGTCCACATAGCTCTGACTGTTCAGGGCCCATTACATTGCTTGTTGGCTGTTCACAATTATTCATAGTGGTTCCAGCAGTGACTGAGGTTTTGGCATGAATGAATTTTACTCCCAGTGTCAGAGAGAGAGAGAGAGAGAGAGAGAGAGAGAGAGAGAGAGAGAGAGAGAGAGAGAGAGAGAGAGAGAGAGATATTCATTTATTTATTCTTTTATATCGAGGATAACAGAATAAGCAATCATGTGCTTTTTTTCATCCGGCCCCCGTGTGTATGCAGTTTTGTAAATATTGTCATCTGTTCCCACCGGCACACGATGGCTACTCTTACGAAAAGCGGAACAGGATTTAACGTGTGCGCAAGAGAGAGAGAGAGACAGAGACAGAGACAGAGACACAGAGAGAAACACAGAGAGAGACACAGAGAGAGACACAGAGAGAGACAGAGATGTGAGGTGTGTAAGGGGGGGGGGGGGGAGCATCCATCAGTCTTGGAAGACTATGGAGTTGTGCTCTAGGCTCTAGAGGGCAAACCCTGGCAAAGTAAGTATAGAGGGCAAGCTATTAACCATGCAGCAGACCCTTCCCCCCTTCTCTCTCTCTCTCCTCTCTCTCTCTCTCTCTCTCTCTCTCTCTCTCTCTCTCTCTCTCTCTCTCTCTCTCTCTCTCTCTCTCTCTCTCTCTCTCTCTCTGACACTGGGAGTGATCACCAGTTCCGCTTTTTGTAAGAGTAGGCCATCGTGTGCCGGTGGGAA
Source organism: Stramonita haemastoma (assembly GCA_030674155.1). Lineage (NCBI taxonomy): Eukaryota > Metazoa > Mollusca > Gastropoda > Neogastropoda > Muricidae > Stramonita > Stramonita haemastoma. The sequence goes on from CM060340.1 coordinate 25,927,495, forward strand.
CGGATGACATTTACAAAACTGCATACACACGGGTCTGGACGTAAAAAAGCACAAGAGTGTTTATTCCATTATCCTGGATATAAATAGAATAATCATTAATCTCTCTCTCTCTCTCTCTCTCTCTCTCTCTCCTCTCTCTCCTCTCTCTCTCTCTCTCTCTCTCTCTCTCTCTCTCTCTCTCTCTCTCTCTCTCTCTCTCTCTCTCTCCACGTCACTAGAATGGTCCATTGGTCTGGAATCCGCTGGAATGGTCCACAGGGACTAGATGTAAAAAAAAAAATTTTAAAGAGTGCTTATTCCATTATCCTCGATATAAAAGAATTTTTTTTTAAATTAATAGATAAATAAATACATCGATAAATAAATAAATAAATAAATTAAATAAATAAAATTGGACAGGCAATCACTGATACGTATGGTTCCAGTGCCGTTGCAGGAACCGCCAGAAACGTTGCCATATACAGCCCCGAACCTCCCTGGGGACTCCAACTCCCCGATTTTTCCTGACAACACCTGTGTGCACGCTGGTTTTTTTTTTTTAATTATTTTATTTTGTTATCATCCTCTCCCACCGGCACAAAATGGCCTGCTCTTTGAAAAGGCGGAACGGGCTTTTAACGTGTGCGCATGATGTTCTGCATGCGTTCGCACACAGGGCCTCCTCGGCTTATAGTCTCATCCGAATTACACACACACACACACACACACACACACACACACACACACACACACACACACACACACACACACACACACACACACACCACACACACACACACACACACACACACG
>CM060340.1:25930786-25948286 GCA_030674155.1 Stramonita haemastoma
CTCGAGTGAGAACATGCGCAGAACATCTTGTGCACACGTTAAAACCCGTTTTTTTGAAAGAGGAGGTCATTGTGTGCCGTTGAGAACGGATGAAACAATTTAACAAAACTGTATACACACGGGGACTAGATTAACAAACAAACAAAACATGAGTGCTTATTCCATAATCCTCGAGATATTAAAAAAAAAAAAATCACAGACACACACGCGCTCCTACCAATGGAAATATGAAACAAATAAAGGAGAAAAGTGTTATGATGTCCAACCTGTAGTTTGTAACACAAAGTAATGAAAGTCAACATAGAAAGGTGAAGTGTCCTCAACTAAGGGAGGCAATTGCGCCGAGCCAAATAATGTAGGGTTTTTGACGGATTGTAGAACTTACTTCAGAGCGAGCGGGCGTGCGCGCGCGCTCTGTGTGTGTGTGTGTGTGTGTGTGTGTGTGTGTGTGTGTGTGTGTGTGTGTGTGTGTGTGTGTGTGCGTGTGTGTGTGTGTGTGTGTGTGTGTGCGTGTGTGTGTGTGTGTGTGTGTGTGTGTGTGTGTGTGTGTGTGTGTGTTGTGTGTGCGTGCGCTGTGCGTGCGTGTGTGTGTATTTCTCAATTGTGATTGATTGCTTTAAATGTAGGCATAGGCCTACAGATCAGAATTGGAAACTGTCAACAACAATCATCTAAACACATCATGTCTCTCACTTCAGACAAGTGGCCAACAAAACAAGGCCTCAGCATACGCTACCTGAACATCAGAAATGCAGCAAACAAAAAAGACGTTATTACAACCATACACTACAACAGTGGGAATCAGTATCATTTGTTTTCTCTTGCTTAGTCTCGCCTTTCTCCAAATGGAACTGATGCATACATAAATAAATAAATATCCCAGGGTATCAGATCTTCTCCCAAAGATCCACACAAACTCAAATCCGCTAGGCTATACATTGTTGACATAATATCGTATTTTGTCTCTTCATCGAGCTGTAAAAGAACACGCAACTTTAATGTTTAATTTGTCCGTTCTTTGACTAGTGTGCCGATGTCCACCAACGGTGAAATTTTTGCATAAAACGACCATTTTTGCCCACTACCAAGGTAGCTTATGCCTACAGTCCAACTTCGGGGTTGATGTCTAAACATGACACCAGTGTAAATGTGTCTTTTTTTTTTTTATTTGTTTGTTTGTTTGTTGGGTTGGGGTTTTTGTTTGTTTGTTTTGTGTTGTTTTTTTTTTGGTCATCCGGTCTTACCTGCTCAAAATTTAATGTGCTGCTATTCCAAAAGGTAGAACAGGTTTTAATGTGTGCTTAATGATGTTATGCATGTATTCGCACTCGGGACCTCGGTTGTATAATCTCATCCGAGGGACTCGAAACTAACTCTCAACCTCCAGTAATAGATAACAGAGTAGTCGAAAAAGTTGACTTACATAAAACTCTTAAATGAAACGCTTTCTAAATAACCATCCACGTAAACATTTTCTTTGTGTCCATATCTCCTCTATCATTGACTATGCTTCATCCGTTTCAGATAACTATTAAACAAAATGAAATTCATTCTTCGTTTTAGTTAAAGAATAAAAAAAATATAAAAGCTTTAGAACTGGTCCTATTAAAATCAAGCTCCCTGGTCATCAAAGATTATAAGCAAACACGCATTTGGATTTTCCATAACATTTTTTTTTCCTATGATAAAGCTGTATATGTGTACAGAATGTTGTACTGGAAATGCAATGTCCCCAAGACCCCTCAATTAATAGTCTTCATGCAAGCTTCTTGCACTCAAAGTAATTATTTTTGGAACAAACGCCCAAGAAAATTCAAATGTGTCAAAAACAAAAATCAATTTAAAACACTCGTGAACAAATCATGTAATGCATAAGCGTTTAGATAATGACTTTATTCCTTCTGAAATGCATCATCCTTTTTTTTTTTTTTTTTTTTTTTTTTACATCCCTTTAAAAAAATGTCTCTGGTGTGATTTCATTGTGACTGGAATCAATACAGTGTTTCATGTTGTGTGTGTGTGTGTGTGTGTGTGTGTTGTGTGTGTGTGTGTGTGTGTGTGTGTGTTGTGTGTGTGTTGGTGTGTGTGTGTGTTGTGTGTGTGTGTTGTGTGTACAAAGAGGAGTAATTGTTGTCAATAGTGTCAATATTAATGGAAGTGAGTGTGTAGTTTATAATTATTGGCACGTGTATCAAGCTTTTTTTTTTTTTTTTTTTTACATTTGAACAAACAAGTTAATGGTCGATGCAGTGGTTAGATACTATAACTTGACCCTCCCCCCTCCACCTTTAAAGAATTTCTTTTTTTTTTAATTGCCTTTCGTCCTTGATACATGTTTCATATCCTCTTGCACTTAAAAAAATGTTATTATTACTGGGATCTTTACTGTTTATGGAGGTGAATGATTATTTTAAAAAAATGTTATTACTGGGATCTTTACTGTTTATGGAGGTGAATGATTATCATCTTTATTTTTGCTTTGTTTACTTTTAAACCGAGTGCGCGCACGTATGTGTGTGCTCTTTTTTGGTGAATGGGTTGATGTTTTAAAAAGAAAACAACAACAACATAGAATCGGGAGCGGACGAGCGTGCGTGTGGGTGTATGTGGAGGGGAGAGAAGACGTGTCATATTGACACCTACTGTCTTTGCTAACAGGAACGAATGCCTAGTAATAAAAAAAAAAAAATTAATGTCTGAATATGAAAGAAAGGGTGGTAGGCTATGATCATGTAACCCGACTCGATTTTTTTTCTCAGTAGGCTAGGCCTATATCACTTTTTCTGTTTGAGACCCCCCCCCCCCCCCCCCCCCCCCCCCCCCCCCCCCCCCCCCCCCACCACACACACACACACACCCTTTTTATTTTACCTTTTTTAAAATTTTTATTGTACCTTTATCTTAATAAATGTTGTTACAAGTTGTTGATGATAATTTTTGTGTTCTCGGTTAGATGGTTCGATGGGTAAACAAATAAATGCGGCTTGTTTATAGTACCATCTGAAAAAAGACTCAGTTTAACATTTTTGATTCGGGTAAAATAATGAACCAGATGTACAGATAAACATAGCCATAAAAATTTGTCTACAGCTTAATCTAGTGAGTTTGGTCAAGTTTTCAAGTAGAGATGTGGGGCTTCGGCAGTAGGTAAACCTATTGCTGCTTATTAAGGCATATGTCTGATATTCTAGTTCGAAATCGACTTTAGTTTTTGAGTCCACCGTGTGTATAGTCACGTAGAATGTAGGCATACCGATGCACAGATGCTGGCATTAGCGGTTGATGAAGTAAAAGGAAAATACTGCGTATCATTCACGAGAAAATGAAACATAAACATGTCAAATGTTAAAGTATAATATAAAAATGAACAAGTACATTCGAATCAATTGAATAGTTTTTTAAAAATCACTACCGGTATGTTTATGCACAGGCTAGCAGAAAAGCTTTCTGTGTATTTTCGGCTGTACAACCGTGCTCATTAATAATGATTTTCGAAAGTAGTCCGCATGTAAGAAAATATCAAATCAGTATCTACCTCTCGAATTTGCTACTCTAGGCGTAAATTGATTCCATATCTCGTGTATATTCCTGAAAAGATTCAAGCTAATATGATGAAATTGTGAAAATTAAGGCCAAGAAATTATTCGCATCTAGTTCCTTTCGAGGATTAATCCGTTTCCGGGTGTAATTAGGCTAACAAACGCGGAGGTGTGTTGATGTTGAGCGAGAAGATGGGAGAAGCAGACTGACGATTATTTTCCGCTGTTGTGAAGAAATCGGGTGCTGTTCTACAAATTTTCACTGAAATACTCTCAAAAATATGTCTTCAGCAGAAGCCGAGGCCCGACAGGGCCTGTTAAGGGCTGTCAAAAAAGAGGCAAGTTGTTTTGTATCGTAGTTGACTGGTAGAATGCAAATCAGCACGATAGTCATAATTTATTAAAAACCAATGCATGATGCCGACACCTTACAAGTAACATGTTGACAGACTTCTGACACAAACATATTGTTATTGATAACTTTGGAAATGGCGCACAAGCAGATTCACTCTTAGATTATTTGTAAATCATGTCTGTTGCAAAGGAAAATCTGGTATTGGTGGTCTTTATAATGCCCACATAGAGGTGAAATTTCACACCTTCAGTCACCATGTTTTGTTGTTCATTCAACAGTGACCGTAAATAATTGCTTAGCTAGTTAATTGTATTGATTACTGGTGCCTCTGTTTTATATGATCACTGGGTTAACTGACAGTAACAGTTTTTTTTCTGGTTGCACCATTTTTGTTTCTAGTGGTACTGTAGTCCAACTAGTTACAGTTGAGTTATGATACCATCAAACTAGTTCTACTCAAGCTGTTCACATGCTGTCACTGTCATATGATGTTATTAAATCACAAATGCATAACGATATGTTTTCAGTCTTATTCCTTGTTTTATTGTACTCTGTAGTCATTAAATACAGTATGCATTGCACAGGCTGTACTTTTAGTAATGACTAATGTATGCCCGATTTGCCTGGCAAAGTGGCATGCTCAGTTATCATCGAATATATTATATATATATTTGAATGAAGAAAGTTATCACTCAGTCACACACACACACACACACACACACACACACACACACACACACACACACACACACACACACACACACACAGTGACACACACACACACATACACACACACACACACACACACACACACACACATTGCTTTCTGAGTTATTGCTTAGTATGCTGTATTTATGGGATGCAGAAATTGTTAGTTTTAATTTGTTAAATTCAACCTATTCTTTTATTTATCTTTAAATCTATTTATTTTATGAATTTATGTTGAGTGATTTTCTGACATCTGTCATAGACTACTCATATGTCACAAGCAGGCACAGAATCAGAGAATGACAGATAGATCATAAGGATAAAGAGATGTAATCTAAGGCCTTTATCGCACACATATTGATTATAATGGTAATAAAGAATATTTAAGATTTTAAAGAATATTTGGATTCTCTATTGCAGTATACTATTTGATATGATATAATGTCAGTTGTCACAGTGTGACATGCTAATTACAGTTACACACACACACACACACACACACACACACACACACACACACACACACACACACACACACACACACACACACATGTGATTGCAGCACATGGTTTAAAAATTTTGATCAATCTATTCTATGTCTCTGTTGTCCTAAAGATAGAACGCGTTTGTCAGTAAATTTTTTTAAATTGTCTTTTAAAATTGTTCTTCGGCGAGAGCTTTGACAGTTTGAGATTCGCCAATGGTGTGATAATTGTGTAAATATGATACATGCACTGATGCAGCCTTTTTTTTCCCCCACCCACCCTTTAGGTAGCTATGTCTTAAAATCAAAAGCAGATTAGGCTTAAGTTATGTCTTTCATTTTAAGTACCATACCTTAATAAAAAATTAAAAAAAAATATGTTGCACCTTTGAATGAAGAGAATATGATGGCCCACCCCTCCCGTTTTGAAGTTTCTCTTCCCCTTGGTACAGAAATCTTTTTTTGTTGTGCTCTTCTAGTCATTGTATGTTCTGTCCACTTTTTAAAGTGTTTTCCCCATAATAAAAGTCAATTTCTTGTGTGGTCAGAATTTTTTTGAAAAGTTAAGATAAAAAAGACTTTCTTCTACAGATAGAAATTCATTGAAAGTCATGATTTAAATATTTAATGAGGTAGATTGTAAATAAGAAAAAAAAACAACCAGACTTTTTTCTTTTATAATATTGAAACTCGAGTACCAAGATCAAATGAAAAAAAAAGAAGCTTTTTCTTTAAACAGATAAAGTTACGCTGAAATTGGTTGTGCTGGGCCTGACTTTTTAGCTCATCCTCATGATATGACACTCGACAGGCAACAATACATAGTTGCTCATTCAGTCATTGCCTTGTCTTCAGGAGTTTTTGATAAAGAAAAATATCAAAACTCAGTTAATGTCTTTGTGCAGTCCTGAGTACAGACAATACTCTTATGTCTGATTCACAAACTATTCTTTGTTTGTTTGGGGGGGGGGGGGGGGGGTATTCTTTTTTTTTTTTTGGGGGGGGGATGTTTGGATGGGGTGGGGGGGGGGGGGGGTTGTGTTTTTTTGCTTTTTCTTTGTTCCTTGGCATGGATGTTTGGGCTTGGAGGTTCAAATATTGTGAGATTTTTGTGTTACATGTGACAGTTTTTGGCTACCAGTTTTAGGTGAATCTCTGCATTCTTTATTTATGACTTCTTTTTTCTCCATGATATCCAAGTTAAGAATTAATTTTGTATTCTAGAGCCCCCCACAAGACTTCTGTAAACAATTATAATCAATGTCAAGTGAGTTTGATTGACAAGATAACCATAAATCTAAAAAAAAAAAAAAAAACCAAACCCCCAAACCGCAAACAAACCCCTCATTGACCATTACAAAGACACTTAGTATAGATTATACTTTATAGTAGTCATTGATTACCAGTAAGTAATACTTATTCATTGTAAGAGGATATAACATGATTGCAAGCTCATTAGCACTTTCTTCTTCTGATGGCGCACTGTATTTAACTGCCCTTTCACTCATGGTCATCGTGTGCTGTTGTGTGCCGGCATTATTTATAAATAGCACACTACAGTGACACAGATTGCTTAGCATGGGTATAGTACAGTACTACTTGTTAACTAGTGCCATTTACACTACTGGCCATAATTGGCCTTCTTGTGACAGAATAATGGACGTGTTTTGTTAACACGTGCACCAGCCCTTTGGTTGAGACTATAAACCCCCTTTGTGCGAACTCACCAGAACATCTTGCCCACACGTTAAATCCTGTCCCGCTTTTCATAAGAGCAAACCTTTGTGTGCCGGCGGGAGCAGATGACAAAATTTACAAAAGTGCATACACACGGGGACTGGATGTAAAAAAAAAAAAAAGCACATGAGTGCTCATTCCATTATCCTTGATATAAAAGAATAAATTAAATAAATGAATGAATGAATGAAAAGCATGCATATTTTATGTTATTTTAATTGATGTACAAGGATACATGTACATTATACATGTATGCTACTTTGATTAAGAGCGTAATTTATCTGAAACAAGTCAAAGACATGAATTCTTGGTAAAGCTGTCTGTCAAAGTCAGTAAGTGTCTTGTCTTGCAGGTTTGCTTCTTGTTGAGACTGTCAAGTAAGACTGCAAGTTGCTTGGGAGGGGCAACATTCTTTGAATGCTTGTTTTTGGGTTTTTGTTGTTGCTGTTTTTGTTTGTTTAGGGGGGGGGGGGGGGAGGGGTTCTTTCCATCCTCAGCCAGAACTCCCAGATTCACCAGTGGTGAGATTTTTGTATATTATAATATATATATATATATATATATGCAAAGCTGCTCCCCCCCCCTCCTCCCCCCCCCCCCCCACACACACTTTTACGGTACAGCATTCTAACTTTGGTGATGGTGTCCAGACACGACACCTGTATTCATGAAAAAAAATCATCTGTTCCAGCATGAAATGGCTTAGTCTTTTGAAAAGGCGGAACTGGTTTTTAAAGTGTGCACTAGTTCTGCATCCATTCGCACATTGGACCTCACTTTATAGTCCTATTTGAAAGACTTTGACATTAACAGTCAAAAAGACATGAACACAAATGGGTTTAAGTTGTCAAGATTATGAATGGTTAGGATAATCAGCGAAAACTGTTACATGTGTCAGTGAAAGATGGGTGTTGTATAGAATCTATGCAGCTGTCACACTGATGTTATCTAAAACCATGTTGGTTTTTTTTGTTGTTGTTGTTTTTAACAGGTGAAGCAAATTATGGAAGAATCTGTGACCAGGAAATTTGTCCATGAAGAGAGCAGCAGTATTATATCTTTGTGTGGTAAGTATCGGTTTCATTTAATGATTGATATTTTTATGCTTTCAAAGGTCTGTGATTTTATACATTGATATGGCACACACACAGAGGGGTAAATGCTACATGGTCCTAATGTACACAAACTGTCTCTGTTACACAAACATATGAATGCATCCATCCACATATGTACACATGTAATGATGTCTGCTTACCTACATGCATACATGCCCTCATATTTGTGGGTACACACGCACACGCACACGCACACCCACACACACACCACACACACACACACACACACACACACACACACACACACTCACTCACCACTCACACACACACACAACACACACACACCACACACACACACACACACACACATTGCGTCATTGATCACTCAAGTTGATCTTCTTTCTTGTTTTATTTTGTACATGTATAGTTCAATGAGTTCTCATGGTTAGATCTGTGTTTTCTAATATCTTTCATTCAGTTTGACATTATTTCTTCCTCATCATGGTCTGTCTAAAATAACTTTTTAGTGATAGATTTTTTTAAATGAAGATGTGCTTAGTGGATAGATGCATAATGAACACTGCAACGCATACACACACACACACACACACACACACACACACACACACACACACACACACACACACACACACACACCACATCTTCTCTCTCTTCTCTCTCTCTCTCTCTCTCTCTGTCTCTGTCTGTCTCTCATTCACTTGCATGTATACACACATCAAGTACCTATTGAATTGACAAGAGTTTTTTCATCTATATTTATTATATATATATATTGTTTGCCTTTATTCCCACAGAGAGGATTTTTCTCTTTTTTGTTTGCTCCTGATGTACTAGTTTCCTAGTAGAGCTTGCTAATGACTCTCCAGCTGTGTTTGTGCACCAAGAAGACAGAAGGACACAGAGGAACATTTGACATTTTAGCAGCACGGGTAAAGTAAATCCAGTGCAGTGCAGATTCCATGAGTGGGGAAGTTCCGGGATGATTAAGAAAAATAAAAAAAAAAAGCATTGTTTGTATGGGGCACAACATGCCTAGTGTTGTATTTAATATTAAACTAATTATTCAGTATCGAACTGTGTGTCCATGCACATCTGCACATGTCAAAAACATGTTTGCACTGGTGGGCGTGCGGCACGCACACACAGCACACACGCACGCACGCACGCACGCACGCACGCACACACACACACACACACACACACACACACACACACACACACACACACACATCAACACACACCACTCATGACACACCATCACACACTCTTCTGTATTTACTCACCGATTCTCACTCATGTCACAAATCTTGCTCTCTGCTGTCTGTCGTCAATCTGTCTGTTCTGTCTGTCTGTCTGTCTGTCTGTCTGTCTGCTGTCTGTCTTGTCTGTCTGTCTCTCTCTTCTCTCTCTCTCTCTCTCTCTCTCTCTCTCTCTCTCTCTCTCTCTCTCTCTCTCTCCTCTCTCTCTCTCTCTCTGTTATAAATAAACATAGAGATAAGAGTTATTGTTAGTTCAAGAAATTGAAGAGAGAATAAAGGGACATATGGGAAGAACATTGACAGATTGATGGCAGCAAGGAAAAAATGTGTAAGTCCACAGAGATTGCATTGACCTAAAGCAGTTTTGCTAGACTGTTGGTGTGATTCTGGTACTGTGGTCTTGAGTTTTGTCTGAGATAGCTGTGTAGAGTGTTATTTAGTGTCCATTGTCTAGAACTAAAATGTGTGTTGTGTTGTGGCACTTGTGTGTTGTGTGTGATGTTGTGTGTGTGTGTGTGTGTGTGTGTGTGTGTGTGTGTGTGTGTGTGTGTGTGTGTGATGTGTGTGTGTGTGTGTGTGTGTGTGTGTGTGTGTGTGTGTGTGTACACGTGTGTGTGCAGTGTGTGTGTGTGTGTGTGTGTGTGTGTGTGTGTGTGTGTGTGTGTGTGTAGGAGGGTGGGTGATCATGCATGTTACCTCTGCATTATTTCATTTTCATGCATAGGTATTTTTTTCCAAACACATTTTGAAATGAAAAATAAAACCATCCACTGTTGCAGATTCACTTATTTAAATGTTAAGTACTATGAGTCATATTTGTGTCAGTGTGGCATTTTCAGTCTATTATTTTAAGATCCATGATTTTACACACCACACACGCACACACGCACGACGCACCACGCACGCACGCACGCACAGCACCTACACGCACAGCCACCGCTCCTCACTCACTCACTCACTCACTCACTCACTCTCTCTCCTCTCTCTCTCCTCTCTCTCTCTCTCTCTCTCTCCTCTCTCTCTCATCTCTGTCTCTCTCTCTCTCTCTCTCTCTCTCTCTCTCTCTCTCTCTTCTCTCTGTCTTCTGTCTGTCTTTTCTCTCTCTCTCTCTGTCTCTCTCACATCTAAAAACATGGGCATCTGTGTGTTCATGTGACATACACAGCTCTAAATTCACATAAAATTTATAAATCTGACAGTAACTGCATGTATTCATATGCCACGATATGGCTTTATAGGGCTGTCCTTTATAATAATGTGAATGATGCTCATCATTATCAAAATGTTTTATGTACCATGTAGATTGGCAGGCGGATCATGGGTCTGCACAAGTCGCACAGGCTTATAGTATATGGATTGTATGGTCACATGTTTTGGATGCTTTTTTGAAAATGTTGTTGTCTTTGCCTGTTGTGTAGCTTGAAAGTATGCTTGGTGTAGGTAGTTTGTTTAAAAAAAATCATGATGGGTTGTGGTTTTTTTAAAAAAAAATTTCGGAGCAAGTTTACTTGAGACTTAAACTGTTAAAAGAGAGTCCATCTTTTGTGTGTTTGCTTGGTTATTTGTTTGTTTGATGTTGGTTTTATTTTTTAAGAAGGTGAAGCATTTTTAACTCTCTACTCTTTCAAATGTCAAGTTATGTTAGCTTTATATTGTTTAACAGCAAAAAATGATTGTCATCTAGCTGACGTAGATGACTTTTTTTCCTTCATGAATAATGTTGTTTCAGAACAAGTTTGCTCAAGATTTAACTGAATTAAAAATTATGCAGTCTGAGGTTGTTTGCTGGTTTCTGTTTTTATTTTAAGTAAGAAGTTGAAAGCATACTTCAGACACTAAGTACACTTTTGTATGTGAAGTTGTGAAACAACAAAACTGGCCATTATAGCAGGTGACGTAGATGGTATTTTATTCATGATAATATTTCAGTTGATGATGATTTATTTCAGAGTTAAGTTAACACAAGACTAAGCTTCAAAAAAGACAATCCAGACTTTTTTGTTGTTGTTTGGTTAGTTGGCTTTTTTTTTTTTTTAAGAGTTGGAAGGTTTTCTTTTAAAATGCTCTACACTTCCATATTACAAGTTATATTTGTTTGTATATTGGAAATAGCAAAATTGGCTTTTCGAGGTTGTGATATATTCTGTTCATGAGTAATTGTCAAGCAAATTTTACTCAGTCTCAAGACTTATTGGTTGTTTTTTTTTGTTTTTTTTTTTTAAAAGACAGTCCACGTTTGAATGTTTTGGTTTGCAGGATGGATTATTGTTGTATTTTTAAAAATTTAAAAGCAGTCTTGAACAGTCTACTCTTTCCAATATATATCAAGTTATCTTTAAGTCATATATTGTGAAACAGCACCCCCCCTCCTCTCCACAAAAACGCCTGCGGTCATAGCTGACCCAAACATTCCGGATCAAATGTCATCAGCCGGACTGACCGGAGGGGTGGGTCAGATTTACCCAGAGATCACCTCCTCCTCCAGTACCCGGGTACGGGTCAGGTCACTTTGCCGGTGCGGTGTGGTGGGCACGGTGCGTATGTCGTCTGCCTTGCCTGTAGCCAGGTCTGGTCTAATCATTCCCCAGCTAGCAGCACTCACTTCCTCCAGGCCAGGCCAGGCCCCGGCCCCGCCGCATCTGTGACATTTCTATTGATTTCTGTGTGGTGGCCTTCTCTTCTTCCCCTCGTTACCCAGAGGCCTCTCCAGGGAGGGAAGGAAGGAAGGGGCAGGAGGAGGAGTGGGGGTGGGGTCGGTTGTGCCAACTCTTCTTCTTGCTTCTGATAGACTGCAACCACACTCTGTGTGCTTGGAAAATTCCTGGCTTTTGCCCCCTTGTCCAGTTTAACGGGTGGTGCTTTGTCACTCTTTAAATAGTTTAATGCTCATGCCTGCTGCTGGATTTTTTTTTTTTTTTTTTTTTTTTGAGAGTTGGGGGATTTTGTCTGCTGTTTTTAATTGCAGGGGAGGTTCTTTTGCTGAGTTGGCGGATTAGGGGGAGGTGTTAGTTTTGTTGTGTTGAAATTAACATGGTGGAGAGATATCTTGGACTCGACTTTTTTTGCTTGGGTGTTGTTGGGTTTTAACCCTGGTGGAATTGCTTGAATAATACCCTTGAAATGTCCTTTTTCTGGGTTTTTTTTGTTTTTTGTTTTTAGTTTTGTTTTTACACGCGTTCACAGTTAACAGACTAATGTTGTGTCTTGGATGAAGGTTAATGCTAGTGTGAAATTGTGTGATTATTTTGGAAAAATCTGTTGTATGCTTGGTCATGTTTGTATTGTGTGCTTCTGCTTTTGTTTTCCTTAACAACCGAATGCAATAAACTAATTAACAAAATTAAACAACAGTATGCTTTCTTGTGATTATTAATGGTAGTAAGTAGAAAATTTAACTTTGTCATTTAATGTACTATGTTTTACAATTCTGGTTTTGTTTTGCTTTATATTCAAGTTAGTAAACCCAACATAGAACATGTATAAATCTGGAATTACACATGTACACACATGCATGCACACGCACGCACACACGCACGCACGCTTGCATCATGAACAACACCACGCACGCATGCGCATGTGTGCGCGCAGCACACACACACACACACACACACACACACACACACACACACACACACACCAACACATCACATTAACACACACATATACACACTATACACACACCAAAGGGTTTATCATCTGAAATATGACCTCTTAGAGCATACTTTTATGACGACGATGACCCTAAAATGGGGTGTTAGTGTTCTGATCAATACTGTTATGGACTGATGCATAATGATATTCCCCTATGATGTTGACTGACTTTGTTTTTTTATAAGTGTGTGTGTGTGTGTGTGTGTTGATGTGTGTGTGTAGCATGTGTGTGTGTGTGCGTGTTGTGTGTGCTGTGTATGTGTGTGTGTGTGTGGTCACTGTTGTGTGTGTGTGTGTGTGTGTGTGGGCGGTGTTGTGTGTGTGTGTTGGTGTTTGTGTAAATAATGTGTGTGTGTGTGTGTGTGAGAGAGAGAGAGAGAGAGAGAGAGAGAGAGAGAGAGGGGAGGGGGAGGGAGGATCAGAGAATGGATTAACTTTTTTGAATGAACAGTTTTGAATGAATGAAATTTTTTGTGGAGGGAAAAGAATAAGCACAATGGTGGCTAGTTTTTATCAAGCCCTCGGTCTGAAAAATAATGTGTGAATGTAATCAGCCACGTATACATAATACTATGGAATATTGGGAAATAGTAAAACATAAAACATGCATATAAACCAACAGAATAGAGACAGTTTCACACACAAGATAGATACCACAAGAGAGAGAGAGAAGCTGGGGGGGGGGGGGAGGCATTTACTGTATTTGTTATTCTCAGCTGATGAAGAGGATAAAAAAAAAAATGGAAAAAGAAAAGAGAATGATAGGAAAGAGGAAAGGGAAGAGGAAGAAAAGATCGAAGAAGAAAAGAAAGAGAAGGAACTGGGAAACACTAAAAACTGAAACCAGATTGATTGATTGGTTAGGATGGAACAGATGATATCTGTTCAAGTGGTGGAGAATATATGTTTGTTGATATGATTAGAACTCTAAAGGTTTTGATAATATGGACACAGGTAGAGATGGGTCTGGTAATTGGAGGGATCTGAATGGTCACCAGATTTAAAGATAAGAACAACTTGGCAGTGTTAATAGCTTAGAGAGAGAAGAACAGAACAGACACAGACACACACACACACACACACACACACACACACACACACACACACACACACCACACACACACACACACACAAGTCACACACACGCACACACGCACGCACACACACACACACACACACATGCACCAACAAACAAACTAAACACATCCAAGGAGGCAAAAGTTTCACACACAGGAACTGCAACCTTGTCCACTATTTTTCAGCAGTAATACACAGATGACTGTATTCATAACAACTGACCCATTAATTAATTAATTTGTCCTCGGAACAGATGTTTGCAAGATCATTTTGCACTGTGGTTGAATCCATTACTAGACTCTCTCAGTCTGTCTGTCTCTGTCTGTCCTCTTCTGTTCTCTTGTCTGTCTGTCTCTCTTCTCTGTCTCTCTCCTCTCTCTTCTCTCTCTCCTCTCCCTCTCTCTCTCCTCTCTCTCTCTCTGTCTCTCTCTCTCTCGATCTCTCTCTCTCGCTCTCTTCTCTCTCTCTCTCTCTCCTCTCTCTCTTCTCTCTCTTCTCTCTCTCTCTCTCTCTCGTCTCTCTCTCTCTCTCTCTCTCTCTCTCTCCTCTCCTCTCTCTCTCTCTCTCACTCCTCTCTCTCTCTCTCTCTCCCTCTCTCTCTCTCTCTCTCTCTCTCCTCTCTCTCTGTCTCTTCTGTCTCTGTCTGTCTGTCTGTCTTCTGTCTGTCCTGTCTCTCGTCCTTCTCATCAATCTCGGCATCTCGATACTTCTTACGTTCTCTCTCTCTCTCTCTCTCTCTCTCTCTCCTCTACTCTCTCTCCTCTCTCTCTCCTCTCTTCTACTCTCTCCCTTCTCTCTCTCTTTCCCCTCTCCCCCCCTCCCTCTCCCCCCCTTCATTGCCTTGCTGAGTGGGATGCATAGTGCCTGGTCTTGTCCTGTGCACATGAATCCAGGCATCAGACAAAATAGAGATTATGATTATGTTTTACAGTTATTATCATGGATGATAAAGGGTAGAGAGAGGGGGGGTGGATTGGGGGGGGGGGGAGAAGAGAGGAGTAGAGATAGAGGACATAAAGTGGTATGATAAATACATATTATATATTTTTTATATTATTTATTTTATTTTTTATTTTATTTTAATTTTATTTTATTTATCATACCACTTTATGTCACATCAGATTTCTCTGTGTGAAATTCGGGTGCTCTCCCCGGGGGAGAGCGCGTCCCCACAAGTGCAGTGTGTTCTGTCAGAGACAGAAGAAAGAGAGAGAGAAAGACGGACAGACAGACAGGCAGGTAGGCAGACAGAGCCCAAGGAGGACAGAGGCAGACATACAGACTTACAGATAAGATACCAGGAGACAAAGATCCACACACAATGACCAGGTCATACTTGATCAAAATTGAGATCAGTGGTCAAAGATTCTGATCTGATCATGATGGGCCTTTTGGTGATGGTTACTCAAAACTTGCTTTATTAGTTTCTCTGAATACTGCAGACCAAATATATATATAACTTTAATTTATGCTCACACAACACACACACACACACACACACACACACACACTCACACTCACACCACACCACACCTCACACACACACACACACACACACACACACACACACACAGGTGAGGTCCTTCAGATGAGGCTATAAAGTGAGCACTTGTGTGCTAATGCACACAGTTCTAACATCTTGCGCGCATGTTAAAACCAGTTTTATTTTTCGGAAGAGTAGGCCATTGTGTGCTGGTGGAAACTGATGAAAAAATTACAAAGCCACAAATACATCTATAGAGACTGTATATATTTATATATAAAAATGCACATGAGTGCTTATTGCATTATCTTCAAAATAAAAGAATAAAAAGTAAAACGCACACACACAACACACACCACACACACACATACATACACACATACATACACGCACGCACACACGCACGCACGCACGCACACCAGGTCATGGAAGACAAGATACCCATCTCACACATTATATATGACCTTATATGTTGACCTTTAAGTTTAGGTCACATTCAAGCTATAAAAAAACAATCAAGCTTGAAGGAAAAATGTACACATGTATGTATCATGTATGTATGCATGTATTCTTTTTATGTATACATGTATTATGTGAGTGTGTGTGTGTTTAAAAAATTTTTTTATTTTTTTATTTATAAGATATCGAGGATAACAGAATAAGCAATCATGTGCTTTTTTTCATCCGGTCCCCGTGTGTATGCAGTTTTGTAAATATTGTCATTTGTTCCCACCGGCACACGATGGCCTACTCTTACGAAAAGCGGAACAGGATTTAACATGTGCGCAAGATGTTCTGCGTGCGTTTGCACACGGGGCCTCGGCTTAAAGTCTCATCCGAAGGACTTTTGGGGAGAGTGGAGTTGGCACTGATGTTAACTCCAGGAGAAAAATCTCCTCGACCGAACTCGAACCCGGGTCGTCAAACTGCCAGCGCAATGTTCTGACCACTAGGCTATCCGTCACCCATCTCACACATTATATATGACCTTATATGTTGACCTTTAAGTTCAGGTCACATTCAAGCCATAAAAAACAATCAAGCTTGAAGGAAAAATGTATACATGTATGTATCATGTATGTATGCATGTATTCATTTTATGTATGTATTATGTGAGTATGTGTGTGTGTGTGTGTGTGTTGTGCGGGGTCGCGCCGTGTGTGTGTGTGTGTGTGTGTGTGTGTGGTGTGTGTGTGTGTGTGTGTGTGTGTGTGTGTGAATCAATCAATCAATTTTATTCAGTTTTTGCAGGGCATAAGATCCATACATATAAACACAGAATATGAAAAGCAACCATGGAGCAGTTGAGTTGGTATGATACAGTAAGCTCTGCCGTCTTTTGTTGTAGGCACCAAAAGACCTACATGTTTCTGATTTTTAGACATTCATCGATTCAATTACATAAACTGCCAAGTTCACTATCAGTTTGTCAGAAGGATTTGAGCACAACAACTGAACTTTAAAGTCAGATGGAAACTAGTGATAATAAAGGGGGATATATAACGCTTATGCAAAGCTGCAGGTGTGTGTGTGTGTGTGTGTGGTGTGTGTGTGTGTGTGTGTGTGTGTGTGTGTGTGTGTGTGTGTGGTGGTGTGTGTGGTGTGTGTGTGTGTGTGTGTGTGTGTGTGTGTGTGTGTGTGTGTGTGTGGTGTGTGTGTGTGTTTGTGTGTGTGTGCGTGTGTGTCTGTGTGTGTGCGTGCGTCTGTGTGTGTCTGTGTCTGTGTCTGTGTGTGTGTTGGTTCTTGAACTTCTTCAATTTAACATCCTTTTACTGAATAATATCATCACATTATCAGACAGGGAAGTGTGTGTGTGTGTGTGTGTGTGTGTATGCATGCATGCTTAAAATATGTTTTGTGTGCATGTTTGTGTTTTCTTTCATTCAGGATCTTTCCACTGAATAATGCTATCACACAAGGAAATGTGTGTGTATGTGTGTGTTTATTTTTTATTTTATTCTTTTATATTCTTTTATATCGAGGATAATGGAGTAATCACACACACATGGATAATTTGTGTGTGTGTGTGAGTGTGTGTATGTGTGTGTGTGTGTGTGTATGGTGTGTGTGTGTGTGTGTGTGTGTGTGTGTGTGTGTGTGTGTGTGTGTGTGTGTGTGTGTGAATTCAGGG
>CM060340.1:25953286-25961590 GCA_030674155.1 Stramonita haemastoma
TGTGTGTGTGTGTGTGTTGGTTTTCTTTATATCAGGCATCTTTGACACATTGTGATATTGGACAACATGAAGTGTGCATGCATATTTGTGTGTGTGTGTGAATAAAGGTGTGTGTGTGTGTGTGTGTGTGTGTGTGTGTGTGTGTGTGTGTGTGTGTGTGTGTTGTGTGTGTATACAGTGTGTGTGTGTGTGTGTAAACTTGTGCAAGTATGTATGAGAACATAGGTGTGTACATTTTCTTGCGCCTTTCGGAAGAGCAGGCCATTGTGTGCCAGTAGGTGCGGATGACAGCAGAATTTAAAAAAAACACCAGCATACACACAGCTGTCATGTTTAGACACCATCCCTGAAGAAAATTTGGGGAGTTGGAGTCTATAGCCTTATAGTCTATAGAACTATAGCCTTATATATAGGCCTGTATGGCAACGTTCTGGCGGATCCTGTGATGGCATTCGAACCATTCGTATTGGCGATTGCCTTTCCAGTGGACCATTCCAGTGACATGGAGAGAGGGGTTCTGCTGCTGATGGGTAACAGCTTGCCCTCCATACTTACTCACCCAGGCTTTGCACTCTAGAGCCTATAGTTCACCTCCATTCTCTTCCTAGATACACACACACACACACACACACACACACACACACACACACACACACACACACACACACACACACACACACACACACATGCACACGTACGCATACACGCACACACACGGGATAAGATAGCCTAGTGGTCAGAACATTGCGCTGGCAATTTGACGACCTGGGTTCGATTCCGGGTCGATGGGATTTTTCCCCTGGAGTTAAACATCACGGCATCAGTGCTGACTCCACTCTCCCCTCTAGTCATTTCAGACGGGACTATAAACTGAGGCCCTGGGTGTAAATGCTTGCAGAACATCTTGCGTGCACGTTAAATCCTGTTTCTGCTTTTTGTAAGAGTAGGCCATTGTGTGCTGGTGGGAACAGATGACAAAAATTTAAAATACTGCATACACATGGGGGCTGGATGTAAAAAAGCACACGAGTGCTTATTCCTCACTCACTCTCACTCAGTCCCATGTCCCAAAGGACGTAGGGGGGACATGAGAGAAGACGCAACGGAGATCTTTTTCCATGCTTCACGATCCTGTGTGGCTAGTAGGAGGCGTTGCAGGGGTTGGGCAGTCCAGTCTTTGATGTTGTCAACCCATGATTTCTTTTGGCGGCCTCTTCTTCTTTTGCCCTCGACTGTTCCTTGCAAGATGGTTTTTGCTAGGGTGTTGTGTCTTGTGGTGTGACCAAACCACATCAGCTTTCTCCTCTTTATGGTGGAGAGCAAAGGCTCTTGGGGGCCCACACGCTTTTTGATTTCCTCTTTCACATAGTTATTGGTCTTGTGTTCTTTGTATGATATTTTGAGGAGTCTTCTGTGGCACTTGTTCTCGAATGCTTGGATTCTTCTCTCTAACTCTGCTGTCAGAGTCCATGATTCACAGCCATATAGGAGGATAGATATTACGAGGGATTTGTAGAGGTGGTATTTGGTGCAGAAGCTGATGTTGTTGCTTCTGATGATCCTCTGGAGTCTGACTAGAGCAGATGTTGCTGTTGCAATGCGAGCTTTCACCTCATTGTTTGATGTGCCATCTTTTGTTAGGATGGAGCCTAAGTATTTGAATTGGCTCTCCTCTTCCAATATTTCTCCATTCATCTTTATTTCCGTGCTGTCATTACTCGCGCTGTTGACCATGATCTTCGATTTCTCTGTACTGACCTCCATGCCGTATGCGCTCGCTCGGTCTGTTAGACTGTCTGTGAGGATTTGCAGTTCTTGTTTGCTGCTGCCCATGAGGTCAATGTCATCTGCAAATCTGAGGTTGCAAAGGGGTCTTCCACCAATGGAGATGGAAGTGTGGTGGTTTTGCAGTGTCTCTGTCATGATGTTTTCGAGGAAGAGGTTGAAGAGTACAGGTGAGAGAAGGCAGCCCTGGCGGACTCCAACCGTGGTCTTGAAGAACTCGCCCACGTGGTTGTTCATGAAAACTGCACTTCTTGCATTCTCGTACAGAGCCTTGATGACTTCAATTAGGCAGTTGTCAATGTTGAAGTGCCTGAGTACTTGCCAGAGGCCGTCATGCCATACCCTGTCAAAGGCCTTTTTGAAGTCTATAAAATTGTGGTACAAGTCTTTTTGGTGTTGGAGATGCTTCTCTATCAGAATTCTCAGGTTGAAAATTTGTTCCATTGTGCTGCGTTTTGGTCTAAAGCCCGCTTGTTCTTCTGCCAGGAGTTTTTCTGCTTGGTTTTTCAGTCTGTTGAGGACTACCTGCAGCATGATCTTGCTAGGATGGCTTATGAGACTGATGGTTCTGTAGTTCTGGCATTGCTTGAGGTTTCCTTTCTTTGGCAGGGGTATTACAAGAGACTGTGTCCATTCTTTTGGCCATTCTTTGGTGTCGTGGATCTTCTGACAAAGGTCTGTGAATCGCCTTGCTGTTTCATTCCCTCCATTTTTTATGAGTTCAGCTGGGATGTTATCGATTCCAGGGGACTTCCCCTTCTTCAATTGCTTAATAGCTGTGTCTACTTCACACCTTAGTATTGGTGGGTCTTTATCTTGGTGTTCAGGGGGTTTGTTGGAAACTATGTTGGTATCTGGGCGTAGTGGGTAGTTATACAATCCCTCACAGTATTCTGTCCAGCGCTGGAGGATGGCATTGTTTTCCGTTAAAAGATTTCCTTCTTTGTCTTCAATAACAGAGGCTTTAGGCTGTGTGGTTTTCGTTAGTACTTTCAGAGTGTTGTAAGCTGTTTTGCTGTTTCCCTTGGCCATTCCATCTTCGATGTTGTTGCATTGTTCTTCTATCCACGCTTCTTTGGCTTCTCTCATCTTTTTCCTCACTTCTCTGTGGCTATCCATGTACTTGTTGTTGGCTTCTTGACTTGTGAACTTTTGCTTCTTAAGTTCTCTTCTTTTGTCGCAGAGGTCAAGAACCTCATTTGTCACCCAGGGTTGTTTCTTTGTTCTGCTTCTGCCTAATGTTTCTTCTGCTGCTGTCGTTAGCACTTCTTTGATGTTGTTGGCTAATGTGTTCACATCATTGTCAATGGCTGTGAGTGCGGCGAACTTTCCTCCAATGTTGGCTTGGAAGATCTCAACCACTGTTGGGTCTTTGAGTTTTTCCAGGTCGAATCTTATGCGTGGGCTTTTTGGCTGTTGTTTTGCTTTCAGTTTCAGCCTGATGGTGGTAAGTACAAGGTCGTGGTCACTGCCAATGTCAGCTCCTGGGAATGTTCTTGTATTTGCCTTGTTTATGCTGGATTTGAATCTTTGGGGTGACAGAATGTAGTCAATTTGATTATGAATCAGACCATTTGGTGAGTGCCAGGTTGATGTTCTAGATGGCTTGTGAGGGTGGAGTGTGTTAGCCAGAGTTAGTTTGTGCTTCTTTGCGAATTCCAGCAGCCGCTGTCCTCTGTCATTTGTTTCTCCCAGTCCAAAGCGTCCTGTGGTTCCTGCCCAGGTGTCATAGGCATCAGGTCCCACCTTAGCATTCCAATCGCCTTCCACAATAAGGATGTCTTTTTTGGGCGTTTTGGAGATGACGTTTTCAAGTTCTTCATAGAATTCTTCTATCTGGTCATCATCGTAGTCAGATGTTGGAGCATACACTTGGATGATGGTGAGATTCTGGGGTTTTGCAGAGACTCTGATTGAGATGAGTCTGCTGGATATTGGTGTGCAGTTGATGATGCTTGACACAATCTCTTTCCTGACAATGAAGCCTACTCCGTGTTGGTGTAGTTTCTCATCTCCACTGTACCATATTTTGTGGCCGTCTTGCGTGGTTGTTTCTCCGAAGCCAGTCCATCTGACTTCCGCAAGCCCTAGGATGTCCCATTTATACCTCTGTAATTCATGTGTGAGTTCCTGTACTCTTCCTGTTTGGTACAGAGTTCTAACATTCCATGTACCAATGGTTACCCCTTTAGCTGGAAGCTTTAGGGTTAGTTCTGCTCCAGTGGCACACTTGTCACTCCCACCCTGGAGGCTTGCAGTGGGTAGCGCGGTCGTTGTTGATCCGGGCCTCGACCGATCCGGCATGTGTTTCTGTTTTGCTTTTCTCATCATGTCCTTGCAGTGGGCTTGAGGAAGCTTGGTGGCGCCCATCTCCTCTCCAAGACTCCTACTGGTGATTAAGAATGCACCAGCCCCTCACAACGTTTCGCCCGCCAGTAGAAGCGGTTACCGGGGTGTGGGTGGGTTAAGGACCCGGACCCAGAAGTGAGAGTTGAGTGCCAAGTGAGGACCAGTGCTCCCGTCCATCCCGAGGGATGCTACTGCCAGGTTTACAAAGGTACCACCTCTCCTTAAGCACCCCATACACCTTATTCCACTATCCTCAATATAAAAGAATAGATCAAATAAATGAAATAGAGAAAGAAAATAACCCGAGAAACGCCAAACAACAAACACAGTATTGCCAAATACACCATGCTATCAGCCCTGTGCAAAGGTTCGACTGTCGCTCCAATCAGATTTGCCAGGAATGATATTCCTTGCGAAAAGGACGTTGACTTCACAGCATGCACAGCGATAGCGGTAGTGTTTCATCATGCATATTGGATCTTTGGCAGTGGTGGGGGGTCTGTGGATATATCGAGTGGTATCGTGATAAAACCAAAGGCCCGCTTGGAATTATTGAAGAGGCGCACTGCACGCATGCAGAGATAGCGCCAGCTGCAATTAGTGTTGATTATTCCTTGGAGTCGGAGCAATGGAGGACAAATTGCATTTTTGGTTGTTGGGTTTTTTTGTTTGTTTTTTTGAAAGGGTGGGGGAGGGGGGTGGAATTTTTTGGTTTGTTTTGTTTTTTATTCGTCAGCTAAAGTTCTGAGGCTCACCAATGGTCAAATTTTGCACACAACACACACACACACACCACACACACACACACACACACACACACACACACACACACACACACACACACACACACACACACAAGATGTTTTACTTGCCTTTATACATGACACCTCAGTTTATAGTCATTGTGTGTGTGTGTGTGTGTGTGTGTGTGAGCGCGCACGCTCAAAATTTGACCATTGGGGCATCATGTCTGGCAGGACAGTATGACATGTCTGGCAGGACAGTATGACATCATGTCTGGCAGCATGTCTGGCAGGACAGTATGACATGTCTGGCAGGACAGTATGACATCATGTCTGGCAGCATGTCTGGCAGGACAGTATGACATGTCTGGCAGGACAGTATGACATCATGTCTGGCAGCATGTCTGGCAGGACAGTATGACATGTCTGGCAGGACAGTATGACATCATTGTCTGGCAGCATGTCTGGCAGGACAGTATGACATGTCTGGCAGGACAGTATGACATCATGTCTGGCAGCACGTCTGGCAGGACAATATGACATGTCTGGCAGGACAGTATGACATCATGTCTGGCAGCATGTCTGGCAGGACAGTATGACATCATGTCTGGCAGGACAGTATGACATCATGTCTAGTAGGACAGTATGACATCATGTGTGGCAGGACATTTTGACATCATACGTCTGGGAGGAATGTATGAGATGATCTCTGCCATGAAAAAATAGGACATCATGCAGGAAACTAGCACGTCTGGAAGGAAACGTTGACATCATGTCTGGCAGGAAAGTGTGACATCACAGCATGATATCACATGTGGCAGGAAAGTGTGACATCACATGTGGCAGGAAAGTGTGACATCACAGCATGATGTCACATGTGGCAGGAAAGTATGACATCACATGTGGCAGGAAAGTGTGATGGGAAAGTGTGGCATCACAGCATGACATCACATGTGGCGGGAAAGTATGACATCACATGCAGCAGGAAAGTACGACATCACATGTGGCAGGAAAGTGTGACATGCATCACATGGGACAGGAATGTATGACATCACATGTGGCAGAGGAAAGTATGTCATTACAGCATGACATCACATATCATGGCGGGGAAAGTATGACATGTCAGGCAGGAAAGTGTGACAAAGTATGACATTGATTATGTCTGGCACTGCAGGACAATATACTGGCAACATCATCATCATATCTGGCAGGACAGCATGACATCATGTCTGGCACAACAGATGATGACGTCATAGCTCATGGGGTGAAGTGACAGCCTCAAGCAGTGATACTTGTAGGGGATTTGCTTGGTGAAGGCAAACATAGCCAGTGGAGATGGACAGAGAGGGAGAGAGAGAGACAGACAGACAGACAGATAGGCAGACAGAGAGAGAGAGAGAGAGAGAGAGAGAGAGAGGGGGGGGGTGATGAGGGAGAGAGAGAGGGAGGGAGACAGAAAGAGAGGGGGAGAATGAGAGACAGAGAGGAGATAGAGGGTGGAGAGAGAGAGAAAGTGTGAGGAGAGAGACAGAGAGACAGAGAGACAGAGAGACAGAGAGGAGATAGAGGGTGGAGAGAGAGAGAAAGTGTGAGGAGAGAGAGAGAGAGAGAGAGAGAGAGAGAGAGAGAGAGAGAGAGAGAGAGAGAGAGAGAGAGAGAGGGAGAGAGAGAGCAGAGAAGGGGAGACAGAAAGAGACAGGCAGCGATGCACTCACACACACACATACACACACACACACACACACACACACACACACACACACACACACACAACACACACACACACACACACACACACACACACAAGTGCGGCTCATGACGTGAAGTGACAAGCACAAGGGGCCGTGGCTATATGTGATTTGCTTGGGAAGCAGCAGACTGTTTTTTTTGGTTTTTTTTTTTTTTTTGGGGGGGGTAGGGGTGGAAGGAAAGAGAGGTCAGTCACAGACAGACAGACACGCGCACACACATATGCACGCACTCATGCACACACACACAACACCAACACACCTCTCTCTCTCTCTCTCTCTCTCTCTCTCTCTCTCTCTCTCTCTCTCTCTCTCTCTCTCTCTCTCTCTCTCTCTCTGGCTGTCTTTCTTTCTTCTTCTTTCTCATATCTCTGTCTGTCTCTTTATCTCTGTCCGTTTGTCTGTCTTCTCTGTCTGTCTCTCTGACTCTCTGTCTCTGTCTCTCTCTCTGTCTGTCTGTCTGTCTGTCTGTCTCTCTGTCTCTCTGCTCCCCTCTCTCTCTCTCTCTCTCTCTCTCTCTCTCTCCTCTCTCTCTCTCTCTCCTCCCTCTCTCCCCCTCCCTCTCCCCCTCCTCTCTCCTCCTCCTCCCTCCTCCCTCTCCTCTGTCCCTCTCCTCCTCTCCCTCTCCTCTCCTCCTCTCTCTCTCTCTCTCTCCTCTCTCTCTCTCTCCCTCCCTCTCACTCCTCTCCCTCTCTCCCCTTCTCTCTCTCTCCTCTCTCCTCTCTCTCCTCTCTCTCCTCCCTCCTCTCCCTCCTCTTCTACCCCTCTTCTTTCTATATAGCACCCCTTCTTCACCAAATAAGGTGCCGCGTACATACGTACCACCAACGTCTCTCCCTAGCCTGTTACTACCCCTCGGTTCTGTGTGTTATATATATATTATAATAATATATGTAATGCCAGCCAGCACGATCTGGAATCGTGCGTGGGTGGGACTGGGTGGGTGGCTGGTGCGTACGTGTGTGTGTGTGTGTGTGTGTGTGTGTGTGTATTGCCGCGGTGAGGTGCAGGTGACAGTTGGTGTGACAAGTTCTCTCCCCAGAAAAACCAAGAAGGACGCGCAACACAATGGCCGCGAAGCCACAAGACCAAGAGACTGCAAGATGAATTGAGGGGGTGGGGGTGGGAGGTGGGGATGAGTGGGGAAAAGGGGGGGAGGGGAACTAGGTGGGTGGGAAGGTGGGTTGGAAGCCCGCCGAAGGCGGTAGCCACGCTTTATTGATCTGGTGTCAGTGGACGATGCTATGCCGTCATCATTTATGCATGCTGAGTAAAGTGAAGCAAAGCCAAGCCTGAGCCAAAAAATTTTTTTTTTTTTTAAAAGAAGAACAAAATCTGGTGCGTAGTCTCGTCTCGTGTTTCTGATGAGGAAATCAAAACTGACTTTTTGTTTTAGTTTTCTTGTTGTTGTTTGATGATGATGAGTGGAGCGGGGTGGTTTGGTTTGGTTTGGTTTTTTTTTAATAGTTTTTTGTTGTTGTGTCTTCAGTTCCCTGTCCAAGATGTGACTTGTTTGTTGTGTTGGAGTGGATGGAGGTTGTGATTAGGGGAGGGGGGGGGGGGGGGGGGGGTCTGGTATTGCTGCTAACCTACCTTGGCAGTGTTAAGTCTGAAAGAGGGGGTGGGGTGTGGGATTGGAGATTTTGAGTGTGTGTATGTGTGGGGGCAGGGGGTAAGAG
>CM060340.1:25961690-25969190 GCA_030674155.1 Stramonita haemastoma
GCCCCATTGTTCATGGGTTTTTTTTGGGTTTTTTTTTTATTTAGAGAAAGAAAAAACACACTATGAATTGTCAAAGGGAAAGTTTTTTGTGCAATGGGTGTTTTTTCTTTTTGTTTAAAACCTTTAAATGAGATTTTTTTTTTTTTCCCCCCGCCCTTTTTGGTGAATTTTTCTTTCGTGCTTTTTTTTAAAAAAAGGGTGTAAAAATAATTTTGCCAACTTTTTTCTATTGGGAAAAAGGGAATGAACAGTTTAAAAACCCTGTGTTCCAATATAGATGCATCGCCCAAAATGTAGTAAAAAAGTAACAAACCAAGAAAAAAGAAGAAAAAACATAGGTGATTTATTGACAATCCCTTGATGCCAGAGTATACCTTCTGCAGGTTTCCAGCTCGCTGTACTCCGGCGTCAGACACTTTTTTTTTTCAACATAATCTTTTTAAAATGTTGAGAATTTTGGAAATTATTTTATATAGAGATTTGAAGCACTGTACTGTCATGGTAACAATCATTGGGTTAAAACTCAGTGGATGGCAGTTCTGAAGTGGTGCACCGATGAAAAGTATGTAGATATCAGCGTGATTGTTGTTTTATACTGTTTTGAGCCAAGGCTAACTTAACTTGGGATGCTTCAGTCTGTCATAGTACCATGCTTATGTCATGTACAGGATCTGTCGAAAGAGGAATTTGATTTTGCAGCTTTGAATTTTATTTGCTGTCTTATATGTGTAGTTTGTGTGTGTGTGTGTGTGTGTGTGTGTGTGTGTGTGTGTGTGTGTGTGTGTGTGTGTGTGGTGTATGTGTGTGTGTGTTTGGGTGTTTGTGTGTGTGTGTGCATGTGCGAATGCATGCATAGAGGGATTGATTTTTTGACAATCAAGTGGATATTGAATCTGTCCTTGAAACAGTTTCGACTTTTACTCCACTTGATAAATACTTTGGAAGAGACTTTAAACTGAGTTCCCATGTCTGAATGCACGCAGAAAATATTCATTCTTGCACACACGTTATAAACCTATTCCAATTTTCGGAAGAGTAGGCCATCTCATGCTGGTAGGAACAGACAAAATTTTTTTTTTTAAATGCATACACACAGGTGTCATGTTCAGACACCATCTCTGAAGTCAGAATGCGGCTCCCTAAGTGGTCACTGTGTGGTGGTGGGGGGGGGGGGGGGGGGGGGGGGAAGGGTTGCGTATGCAAAAATCTTATCATTGGTAAACCTCAGAGCTCTAGCCAAGAAAAAGAAATGTTGCTGTACATTAGGACTTACAGAATACTGCTATTTATATAGTCGTAACTGTTTCGGTTTTTATCGAAGTTTAGCTGTTAGTTGTCATGAGAAGCCAAACTAGTCATGAATAATATTCATGTCCGTGTGTGTGCATTCTGTCAGAACCATGTTGTGTCTCCCATATACATGATATACTATACTACATCCTTGCTTGCCTGTGTCTGTCAAATCCTTTACTTTTACAGCAAAAACTACCCTAGACATCTTTTATTTTTTTAAGTTGACTAGTACACGTTCTTGTAATCAATTTCATTTTTATAGTCATATGTGTGTAGCGTATTAGCCTGTCTCTGCTTGCCCCAAAAAGTACTTGACGTAACCCGTGTCGTTTTTTTGATTTTTTTTTTTTTTTTTTTTTTTGAAGCATCAGACGTGCAGTCTTTCGGCAGTGGGTCGAAGGAAGAGTGCCCAGCTGGGAGTACGTACCTACTACTACCCTTACTCTGTGGGCACACACACAGCCAGTGGGCATGGATGGAGCGTTCTCTTTAGTCTAGTAGTACCCTTGGGCACACACACTACAGCCATAGTAGGCATGGATCGCTCTCTCTTTAGTCCAGAGGCTGCTCATGCCAATCGCTGCCGGCCCTAGCCACCTGCTTGGCTTGCCTTGCCTTGCCTTGCCTTGTCTTGTCTTGTCTTGTCTTGTCTAGAGACTGCCCCTTTGCCTTGCCTTGCCTTGTCTTGTCTAGAGACTGCCCCTTAGCTTGTGTAGTCCACACCATTGTTCACTACTCCTCCCCTCTCTCTCCATCCATCCCTCTACTCTTGGTTTTGGTGACCTGTGCCTGGTAGTTTTCTCTTTCTGTGTGGATTGTGGGTTTGGGGGCCACACTCCAGCTTTAGATTTTTTTTTTTTGGCCATGCTCTGACTCAAACATTTTTGGGCTGTTTTTGGGTTGTTGTTTTTTTGTGTGTTTTTTACCATTTTTTCTTTGAACTCAAACACACATATCAACAGTGTTTGCTATAATGTATACATCTCCCCAAAATGAAAAGCTTTTTTTTTTTTGTTGTGAAAGACCTAACTCCTGACTCACAAACCTATGTCATATTGTGCAAATTTGGTAGGTTTGATTTTTTTTTTAATACATTTTCAGCAATATGCTTGTCCTGGGGGGGGGGGGGGGGGGGGGGGGGGGGGGTCCAACACTGTAGAAACGCAAGCAGTCCTTGGTGATCATGCAACTACCAAAATGGTGGGTGGGGGGGGGGGGGGGGGGGGTCGTTGCATACACGCAAATCTCACCATAAATCTCATCTAGCCAAGGAATAAAAAAAAAAAAAAAAAAACCCCACCTCAACTGCGCTTTTTTTGTATATTGACTCCTTGAAAATGAGCAAAAACCCTCCATTTTTACTGCGTTCCACTGTGACTCTGTTGAAGAAAGTACTTGACCTGGAAGCTAAAGCTGGAGTGTAACCTTTTCACAGGCTGTGTGTAGTGTGTGTGTGTGTGTGGGGGGGGGGGTCTTATTTCTGTGGGTATGTGTGTTGGGTGTGGTTAGTTGGTGTGTGTGATAGGAAGGTGTCTTGTAAATCGGTGTATTTTAGTCTTCACTTTTTGTGAAGATGTGGAAGTGAAGAAGAATTGTGGTGACCATTGTTTCAAATTGGAACTGTAGTGTGACATGAAAAAATGGTCGTCTTGTTCTTTATTTTTTTTCAGCTCAGCTTTCCTCTGTCTTGACACTTCAGAAGGCATGTCTTTGCTCTTGGTTTTTTGTTGTTGTTGTTGTTTTTTAGCATCATGGTCGATCCTTTCAATGCTGGATTGTGATACTTATGTAAAAGCACTTTTGTGGATTATGTTTAAGAAAAGTTTTTCATGTGCCAAGAACCCCACCCCATTCGTAACTGAAAATCGCAGCTCTGTATGTATGTATATGTGTGTATACATACATAATATATATGAAACCGGCTTTTTTCTCTACAAAATATTATGGTATGGTTTTTATTCCTTCACAAACATTTTCACAAACATTTTTTTTTATCTCCACAGCATCCTTATGCTGATTTTTGGTGAGGGGGCCAATGTAATATACATCTAATCATGGCTGGTTTGTATGCTTTTTTGTTGTTGTTGTTCAGATAAAAGTAGAGGTTGTATTAAAAAAAAAAGTGGGTTTTTTTTTTCAGTCTTTGATTACACTGATTGGGTATAGACAGCATATATATACAGGCCAATTTGGGTATAGAGAGGATGTACAGGTTGTTGGACTATTATTGGCTTTGTACACACTCATGCACTTGTGTACCTCCTGCTGGGTTTGTAGATCGATCTATGTAGATGAATTCTGGTGATTATATATGCATTGCACAGCCACTGATGTCTTTGAAAATGTTTTTTTACCCACCTGTACACACTCTTCCCTACCATTTTTAGTGTTGAATTTTTTTTTTTTTTGAATGTGTGTCACGTTCCTAAGACAGAAAACTGACATCTTTTGGGTGAACATGTGTTTGGAGGGGATGATGTTGAAGCATATTGCTGCTGTGGCTTTTGTGTGTGTGGTTTATTTATTTTTTTTAAATTTTTATTCTTTTATATCGAGGATAATGGAATAAAGCAATCATGTGCTTTTTTTTTACATTCAATCCCCATGTGTTGTAGTTTTGTAAATCTTGTCATCTGTTCCCACCAGCACACAATGGCATACCTGTGTGTGTGGTGTGTGTGTGTGTTCATTCTGCTTCTCTGGTGTCTGTGTGCCTGTGAGGATGTTAACTTACTGTGTCGCTGTTGCTCTGTCTGTCTTTCGTGTCGTGTCTGTTCATTCTGTCTGTCTCTGCTGTCATTGTTTCATTCAGCTGTCCTTGGACTTAGCAGGATACAAGATTGTGAGCAGTCCTGTTTTCTTCTGTTTATTCAGTTTTGAATTCTAAGATTTCTAGAAAGAATTTGTGAGCACCTTTTTTTGAACCGCTTGAAAAAATTGTATTTCAGAAAGAATTTATGACATCCAGACCTATTACTTACAGGTCAAACCTGAACTAAAAAAAAAAATAAATAAATAAAAAACAACCAAACAAATTTTTAAAATTCAGACCAAATGCCTTGTGAAATGAATTCTTTCTAAGCATTATTTCGTATTGTAATGCTTCAAATACTCCTTGCATTTTCCTCTTAGATATTTGGAAACTGAATGTCAAACACACAAAAAAAGTTCCAGATAATTTGTGACAGTTGTAGATGTTTGAGAGCTCATAGGATAAAGTTCCCCCCCCCCAAAAAAAAAAAAAACAAAAAACAAAAAATCATAACATCACTACTGTATAAACTCTGAGTGTTGGAATTGCCCTTTGGTTGCTGGGAAGTCAGGTTGTGTTGGCTCTGGGGTGAAAGCAGGATGCCTGCTCTGCAGTTTTCTTTGCCATGAAAAAAAGGTCTTATCTATAAACTTATTTATTCATGAATTTAGCTGTTGCTTCCTCATTTTTCTTTCTGTGTTTTGGTTTGGACTTTGTTTGGTAGTGGAAAGAATTATGGAGCAGTAGTTGGGTAGTCGTGGCCGTTGTTTGGCATGGGCAAATCTGGTCGCTTCGATAACGTCGTTAATCGTATTCTTTGTGCTAGGTTGAGGAAGTCGGGTATCAGGGAGATCTTTGGTAGTGACTTGGTTCATTATAGAATGTGTGTGTGTGTGTGTGTTGTGTGTGTGTGTGTGTGTGTGTGTGTGTGTGTGTTGCTGCAGGTTTTGTTTTTTAGTTAACATTATAAAGGTACTTAATGGTTGATTGGACACTTTGTAGTCTGTCTGTATTATAAATCTTCAGCCCCTGCCATGTAAGATTGCTGATATACCTTTGAGAGTTTATGTTATGAGATGTGACCCTCCAAATTTTACTATTGACTGGACTTCATCAGCCTTATCACTGAGACATTGAAGAATAGCAGAATTTTAAAATCTGCAGATGTAAGCAACTTAATAGGGTTATGGGGTACAGCACACTTTGGTTCTAGTGCATATCCCACAACCCTGAATTTTACCATTCAAAATCTGATTTTATCCATTATATATGGGAAAGAATATTTTAGGGTGCTATTAAAATGAATGCAGTTGATTAAAGATGAAAGGTTAGAATTTCAAGAAACTAACATTTGTCAGTCAATTAAATTTTTAATAGCTGAACCATTATGGACATATATGTGATCTTGCTTTTGAAATGAAATCAGCAAATGGTGGTGACATGGGATGTAAATTATCTCTCCAAGTTTTCACAAACTATGAAACAAACTGCTCCAATTCAGGTGTCACTTCACCTGAAATTACATAGATTATTTTTCACTAAAGCACTGCTAGCAGGAACATTTTGGGCCAGCATCTCATTTGCATTTAGATAACCATTGATTATTTCATCGTCACCTAATGAGAAACTGAAATTGATCGCGCGATGCACTTACTCTGACCAATCCCAACTCTTTGTTTTCTGATGGACATGTAACAGTGGCAGTGACAAGTTGATGGACAATGAAACATTGATATCAAAGGCTTATTCCTGACCTGTTTTGGAAGCTAGCTTTGATACAATTTGTGACGCTCCACCACATAAGGAGATGCATTGCACCAGAGGTCAATTTTCAGATATTGACAAGTTAATAATCTCCAATAAAAAGGCTATTCAATACAAAAAACAGATTGAAAATCGGACAATTTTATGCAGAGTTATTACAAATTGAATTGATAGACTGCAGGATGTGACAAAACGAGAAACGGGCAAGTTTATTTTCATAACAGGTTGTCAGAAAGAGCGCTTGGGTATTTTCAAAACACTTTTAAAAGCAAAAGGAATAAAAATTATGTCTTGATATTTCATTACAAGGTAGAATAACGGATATAGTTTAATAATTGACCAAAATCTCAAAATTGATAACTTAACCCCCCCTGCCTTTAATGGCTCCTAGCGCAAAATTGAGTAATGTGCTAAGCAACTCATTCCATGGTGGAGCGTCACATTTGGATTCTGATAGTGTTTCGGCAAGAGTTTATTCATATACACATTTCGCTGAGTTGGAATGTGGCCACCTTAATGGTGGAGAGAGAAATAAAAAAGGTTGTATATGCAAAAATCTGACCATTGGTGAACCTCAGAGCTTTAGCCAAGGAACAGAAAATCCCCCAAAGCCCAAGATTTCTCTTCATGAGATGGTGAAGTTGTCTTGAATACACTAGGTGCATATATTAGGAGGCACAACAGTCAAGGTTGAGTTTTTTTTTATTCTCTAAAATTTGATGTAGTCCTAAGACTCGAGCTCAGGTTGTATCTGAGAAAAATTCTGTTATAAGCCACTCTCACCTATAGACAGGGAAACAAAAATACCTGCCTAAAATCACTTCCAGCAAAAAGTGGTTCCAGGTACAGTCTGACTCATTTTGTGGTGGAAGGTGACATAATTATGATATTGTAATACTGATAACACTCACCAGTCAAATTTCTCAAAGTTCTCTGTCTGTCTTGTTTTTTCTCCTCTTCTCCTCTTTTTTTTTTTTCCAAACTCTCCTCCTCCTCCTCCTTCCCCCCCTCCTCCCTTCTCTTCTTCTTTCTTTCTATTTCTCTTCTCTTCTTTCTCTTCTTCTTCTTTTTTCTCTCTTCTTACTTCTCTTCTCTTCTTCTCTCTTCTCTTCTCTCTTCTTCTTCTTCTCTTCTCTCTTCTTCCTTCTTCTTCTTCTTCTTCTTCTCTCCTCCTCCTCCTCCTCCTTCTCCTCCTCCTCTCCTCCCTCCCCTCCCTCCTCCCCCCTCCTCCTTCTTCTCCTCCTCTCCTTCTTCTCCTCCTTCTTCCTTCTTCTTCTTCTTCTTCTTCTTCTTCTTCTTCTTCTTCTTCTTTCTTCTTCTTCTTCTTCTTCTTCTTCTTCTTCTTCTCATTGTCAGATGACATGGCCATATTGGATAGAATGCATCGTGTTTTTCTCCTGTGCTTGAAATTCTGCAGGAGGTCTGAACGCTGCCTCAGCCGACACATTCTGACTTCGAACAATGCTGATCTGTCTTTGAAATTTGTCTTTTTTGGGGGGGGGGGGGGGGGAGGATTGCGTCATCTTGTAGTTTCTGTTCATCTGCTTGTTGACTGTTTCATGCTTCACCTTCTGGCTATGTATGCGCATGTGACCTTGTTGAAAGTTTTTGATTCTTTTTTTTTTAATTTATTTCTTTTTTTATCAGTTATTTCTTAGCGTGGGTTTTTTTTTGGGGGGGAGGGGTTGTTT
>CM060340.1:25974190-25981690 GCA_030674155.1 Stramonita haemastoma
GCCTGACCAATTGGGCCCAGTGCATCTGACTTCGGCATGGGGCTCAATTATATATAGAACTGGATGTAAAAAAACAAACTACATGAGTGCTTTAATCCATTCATCAAAATAAAAGAATAAATGATATATAGGACAATGATAATAATAATAATAATAATAATAATAATAATAATAATAATAATACATGGAATTTATATAGTTCTATATCGTAAAAAACAAACAAACAAAAAACTGATTATAGAATAGAAATTGAAGTACACATAGGTAAAAGGAAGAAAACAGTATTATTTTTCAAAGAAAAGATATGAGCTTCCTGTTGTGTGGGAGATTATGGTTTGTGTTGCTGATGAGTCGTGATGACTGCTGTGTTGCAGTATATACTGGGATTTTGCCATGACCATTTATGTGGACGAGATTGTCTACATACACTGCCATCAGCAGCGTAAGTTACCTGATTCTGTGTGTGTTTGTGTGTGTGTTTGTGTGTGTGTGTGTTTGTGTGTGTGTGGTGGTGTGGGAAGGGGGGTGTTGGGTGGGTGATGTGTATGTATGTGGATGGTGGTGGTGGTGTGTGTTGTGGTGATGGTGTTGGGTGGGTGGGTAAGTAGAAGAGTGTTTCGTGTGTGTGTTTGTGGTGATGGTGGTGGTGGTGGTGTTGGATGGGTGGGTGGATAGGTGGAAGGGTGTTTTGTGTGTTTGTGGGGGGGGGGATGGGTATATGGAAGAGAAGTCTGTGTTATGTATTCAGAGACTCTGTGTGTGTGTGACATGGACTAGGTTTGGATCTTTGTACATCTGATTTGAACATGCTGTACTGTATATGAAACTACACCTTATGCCAAGTGCCTTTAACCAATGGAAACATTCTCCTTTCAGCGGACTGCCGAGGAACGGTGGTGCTCGTGGGGCAAGATGGCGTCCAGAGGCCCCCCATCCATTTCCCCAAGGGAGGTCACCTGCTGTCCTTCCTGTCGTGTCTGGAGAATGGATTACTTCCCCATGGTCAGCTGGATCCGCCGTTATGGTCGCAACGTGGTAAAGGTAAATTTTCACTTCGAATCCAGGGTGTACAGGCTTTTTTCTTTTACTTCCCCCCTTTTTTTTTTCTTTTTTTTTTATCTATTTGTTTTCTAAGATTAAGTTGTTATCTCAGGTTTTTTTGTTTTTAATTAAATCTTTTTTTGTTTCTGTTTTGCAGTTGCAATGTGAGCAAAATTTCATTGTGTTTCTTGCCTGTTTAATCTGAATGTTTATAATGTGTTGAAAGTTTTTGGAACCCCCCCAAAAAATGGTTTGAATACTTACTGGTTTTGAAATGTATACATTCAACTGATTAACCCTGGGCTGACAAGACTTTGGAAGATAAGAGTTTTTGACAGCCCTGGTGTATGTATTTGCAAACAAGATGTTTCCCAGGCTATATGTAATGCAAACAAGCTACTCTTGGAGTTGTGAGTAGATATACCCAAATCAGGGGTAGGGGTAGTCTAGTGACTACAGCATCACCACTGAAACGTCTGTTCAGAGGTATTCTCCCCCAGAGTTGACATCAGTACTGACTCCATTCCCTGAGAGTCCTTCAGATAAGACCATAAACTTAGACTCCATGTGCAATTGATGTGTGGAACATCTTGTGCACGCACGTTAAAACTCAATCTGTCTTTCGAAAGAGTAGACCATTCATGCCAATAACACTGGATGATAAAAAATATGTTTAAAAAAACCCAGACACCACATGCACGCTGGTGTCATTTTTAGACGTCATCCCTGAAGTCAGAATGTGGCTACCTTAATGGTGGAGGGAAAAAACAGTGGCAATATTATAAAATGTCACCATGGGTGAACCTTGGAGCTCTCGCTGAGGAACAAAGAAAAGAACAACAAAACAAAGCAGAAAGCAAGTGCTGCATTGTAAGGGTTAATCTGGAATTTTAAATTGTTGTTGGTTTCATTTTTAAAAAAAATATATGTATTTATTTATTTATTTATTTATTTATTTATTTATTTATTTATTCTTTTATATTGAGGATAATGGAATAAGCACTCATGTGCTTTTTTTTTTTTTTTTTTTTTACATCCAGTCCCCTTGTGTATGTAGTTTTGTATATCTTGTCATCCATTTCCACTGGCACACAATGGCCTACGCTTACGAAAAGCGGAACAGGATTTAACATGTGCGCAAGTTGTTCTGCTTGATGTGTTTGTTAGTTAACGAGTTATTCTTTTGATAGATTTGGTGGGTTTTTTCATGGTTTTGGGGATGAGTATGGGGTTTTTTTTTTTGTTTTTTTTGTTGTTGTTTGAAGAAGTGTGAGTGAGCAGGGTTTGGGGGGTATGTTTTTTTTTCAAAAATTGGTCAGACCAAGTCTGCATGTTAGTAGTTGTTTTTTTTTGTTTTTTTTCTTGTTCAAAGAAGTGGGAAGGAGGAGGAGAAAGAAGGGGGGGAGGGGATTGTGTATATATTTTTTTTATTTAAAAAATTGGTCAGAGCGAGTCTGCATGCTACTATTTTTTTTTGTCTTTGTCTTTCTTTTTTTTTCTCCTTTAAAAAAAAGTGTAAGCAGTGGGGGGCGGAGTAAAAGAAAGAGAAGGGTCGGGTTGACATTTTTTTTTTTTTTTTGTGTGGAAATTTAAAATTTAAAATTTTTCAAAAAAATTGGTCGGAGCGCGAGTCTGCGTGTTACTGTGATGAAGTAGGCGGTGTGTCTGCCCCAGGCAAGGTGTTCCCCAAGCTGCGCCGCAAGGCCAGCAGTCGCTCCAACAGCAGCGGGGGCAGCACCAGCAGCGGGGGCAGCACCACCAGCATGGAGGACGAGGAGGCCACAGACTACGTCTTCCGCATCATCACCACCTTCAAGCCAGACTCCATCAGTCAGTGCTTTTGTTTTGGGGTGTTCTGGGGGGGTGTTGGGGTGGGGTGGGAGGGGGGGGGGGGGGGTTGGGAAGGAGGGGGTTGGGTGGGGTAGGTTGGGGTTGTGTAGTGTAGACTATGTGTTCCGCATCACCACCACCTTCAAGCCAGACTCCATCAGTCAGTGATTTTGTTTTGGGTGTTCTGGGGGGTTGGGGGGAGGGTTGGGGTGGGGGGGTCGGTGGTGGTGGTGTGGGTGGTGGTAGGGTGGGGTGGGTTGGGTGGTGGGGTGGGGTGGGTTGGGGTAGGGTAGAGGTGGGGTAATGGTGGGGTTTGGTTGGGTGGGGTAGGGTAGGGTAGTGTTGTTTAGTGTAGTGTAGTGTAGTGTAGTGTAGTATAGTTTAGTATAGTGCAGGGTTCGCGATAATCGGTAATTGCCGGTAT
Source organism: Stramonita haemastoma (assembly GCA_030674155.1). Taxonomy (NCBI): domain Eukaryota; kingdom Metazoa; phylum Mollusca; class Gastropoda; order Neogastropoda; family Muricidae; genus Stramonita; species Stramonita haemastoma. Next base: position 25,977,486 of record CM060340.1, read on the forward strand.
TTTACCGATTGTAAACTGGGAATACCGAAAATTTTCGAAGCAGCCGGTACCGCGTACCGATTCTGTTTGCCTGTGACCGATTAGATTTCCGTCTCAAAAAAAAGTCTGAAGTGACATTTTCTAACAGTCTGTCATGCGCCTGTACTGTGCTTACGCACCTACCCCTTCCTACCACCACCCTTCCGACGAACATCTTTGGCGCCAGCATGATTAGCCTAGCACGTAGAACAGCAAGCTTTACTGTGAAAGAATAGAGCTTCGCGCTCTTCTCGGCATGACAGTAACTTCCATTCACAATGAGTAAATGGGGCCTAGATTTTTTTAATCTTTATTCTTTTAATCTTTTATATCGAGGATAATGGAATAAGCACTCCTGTGCTTTTTTTACATCCAGTCCCCATGTGTATGCAGTTTTGTAAATGTCATCTGTTCCCACCGGCACACGATGGCCTGCTCTTACGAAAAGCGAAAGCAAGGGTCTTTGACTATGAATTTGCGCGTTGCTTTGAGAGAGACGAGTCGAAAACTAAATCTAAAATGAACGAAAGATCTAGATGAGCGCTAAGCATAGAAACAAGAAAGAAGAATATAGTCTCACGAATGATGCCATGCAAAACAACAGACTGACACAGACAGTGACACAGGCGCTAGAAAAAAAATCATATTTCCTGCGTGGCTTCGTGCCCAAGAAGTGAGTGGCAGCAGCACGGCAGTCAAAGTCTGAGAGATTTGCGTTCAATTTAGATTTAGTTTTGCTGCCGAACAATCCCCCCCCCTCCCCCACCCCCTCACTGAATAGTTTCGTTTTGTTCACAGTACGTACCGGATATTATTTTCTGGGGACCAATTTTGGGGGAGTTGGTCAAGATATCTCTGAAATGGCAACTCGCAGTACCAGTTTTAAAAAATCCTAGCGCGAACCCTGATAGTGTAGTATAATGTAGTGTAATGTAATGCAGTGTTATGTTGTGTAGTGTAGCTTCTTCTGTAGCTTCTTCTTCTGCTTCATTGCAATCTTCTTCTTTGCTTTCTTTTTCTTCTTCTTCTTCTTTGCATTCTTCTTCTTCTTTGCAATCTTCTTCTTTGCGTTCTTTTTCTTCTTTTTTGCATTCTTCTTCTTTTTTACATTCTTCTTCTTCTTTGCACTCTACTTCTTTGCATTCTTCTTTGCATTCTTATTCTTCTTTGCATTCTTCTTCTTCTTCTTCTTCTTCTTCTTCTTCTTCTTCTTCTTCTTCTTCTTCTTCTTCTTCTTCTTCTTCTTCTTCTTCTTTTTTGTCTTCTTCTTTTTTTTCTTTTTCTTCTTCTCCTTCTTCTTCTTTGCATTCTTCTTCGAATTCTTCTTCTTCTTCTTCGCATTCTTCTTCTTCTTTGCATTCTTCTCCTTCTTCTTTGCATTCTTCTTTGCATTCTTCTTTGCATTCTTCTTCTTTGCATTCCTCTTCTCTTTTTTTCCCCATCTTCTTCTTTTTCTTCTTCTACTTCTTCTTCTTCGACTTCTTCTTCTTATTTGCACTCTTCTTTGCATTCTTCTTCTTTGCATTCTTCTTCTCTTGGTTTCTCCTCTTTGACATTTTATCAAAATGTTTTTTTGGTTTTTTTTTTAACTTGTGCATATTTTGTTGACAGCTTGCTGAACAAAAAAAAAATCGTTTGTACTTATCGCCGTAATGAAATAAAATATTGTTTATTCATTTGTTCCATCCTCTTCCTTTCAGCGCCAGAAATGATGGACCCCAAAGCCAAAGTGACGGGAGAGTTGACCCCCTTCCCCGTGAAGCGCCACCTACCTCGCAGCCCCCTGGCGGCGTCGGCGTCGACGGTGCAGTCGTACGCCCGCACCCAGGAGGAGCAGAACCACAGCTGCCTGAGCCAGGCGGGGAGCAGCCATAGGTACAGTCATCTGTAGGTGTTGTGGCCCCCGCCCGTTTTTTGTTTTCTTCTTTTCTTTAGTTCTTTTTTTAGTAGTTTTTGTAGTTTTTTAGTTCTTTTTTGTAGTTTTTTTTTGTTTTTTGGAGAAGGTTTTTTTTTCAAGTTTTGCTTGGTGGGTTGTTCTTTTTGTTGTTGTTAGTGTTGTGTGGGGGAGGGGTGGTTGTTGTTTGGTGGTTTTTTTGTGGGGGCTCCGGGAATTTTTTGTTGTGGTTATTTATATTTTATTTGGTTCTGAGGTTTGGGGCTCTCCGGTTCACCAGTAGTGAGAATTTTTGTATATGTGACCATCCCCCCCCCTCTCCCACTCCCCAGGCCATACAGTTAGCTGCATTCTGACTTGAGGGGGGGGGGTGGGGGGGGGAGGGGTTAAACATGACACCCGTGTGCATGTGGGTTTGTTAGATTTTTTTTTTCATTAAAATCTGAAAGAGTTAAAAAAATGTTTAGAAAATCAGTTGAATAGATTTATCCCTGAAGTTGGAATGCGGTTACCTTGATGGTGGGTAAAAATGGTTCCGTGTGCAAAATCTCACTGTTAGTAAACCTTGGAGCTCTAGCCAAAGAACGTGCTTGAAAAATGTTTATTGAATGAAGAAAACACTGTTTAGACTGAACCTAAAGACTTACGCCAACTAGAATTTGAGGGGATTTTCCCCCTGGAGTTACCATCAGTGCTGACTCCACTCTTCCCAAAAGTCCTTTGAATGAGACTGTTAACCAAGGCCCTGTGTGTGAACGCCCACAGAACATTTTGCGCACATGTTAAATCCTGTTCTGCTTTTTGTAAGAGTAGGCCATTGTGTGCCAGTGGGAACAGTTGACAAGAATTGCAAAATTGCATACACATGGGGACTGGATGTAAAAAAGCACATGAATGCTTATTCCATTATCCTCAATATAAAAGAATAAATAAATAAAAATTTTAGAAAATTGAATTACATACAAAGCCTTGTTTTGTCGTTTCACAATATACTTTTTTCAGTGATTTGTAAAAATTTTTGGTGTTGCATTGCTGTTGTAAACATAACTTTTTGTCATGTATTTCAGTGATTTTTTTGTTTTTCAGTTGTTTGTTGTTTTTTTCTCCCTATTGTTTTATTGATGGTTATTGTTTGTTGATAATGTTTTGATTCCCAAAGTGTCTGGATTCTTTTTGGACTGATGCTGATAAAGTGTATGTGCATCAATGAAGTAAATCAAGCAATGGAATCCAAAGAAATTTTAAAATGGTAGAATCAGAAGCAATGAAATGTTGTTGTAAATAGGTGTTTTGACTTTTAAAAGGAAAATTAGTTAACAGCTACTGACCTAAGAAGTGGACTGAAAATAGTAACTTGAAGAGTATGTGGGTGTGACAAATTGACCTAGCTAAACTTTTGTAGTTTTATCTATTCATAAAGCTTGACTTAAAAAAAAAAATTAGTTAACAACTACTGACCTAAGAAGTAGAAGGGAAGACAGGAGTGGAGTTTGGGCAGCGGTGGTTTTGCTGGTTGGTTTGTGTCTAAAAAAAAAAATGTAAAAAAGGTAAAGGTGTCCCATAACCTAGGCAGTCGTAGGGGAGCAAGGCATCACAGACCTCACATTCTCAGCTTCTCTAGGGGCCAGCATATTGAGGGCGGCGCCCATCTCCTCTCCCTCCCTGCTTTACCTTCCCTGACCCTAAAGAGGGCAGGTACCCATTCACAGCTTGGTGAACTGGGGGGGGGGGACTGTACTGAAGCCAAGGCACGCAAACGGTCACCCATCCAATTGGTAACCACGCTCAATGCTGCTTGACTTGAGGGGAAAGTGAGTGCTGTGACCACTGAGCTATAGATCCCGTTTGTGTGTTGCTAAAAGAGGTGTGTGGTGCTGACTCCACTGTTGCAGGGCCCACATCAAACAGCTGTGTGACACCATGACCAAGCAGATCATCTCCAGGGCTTTCTATGGATGTGAGTTTTTCTGCCTGCGTCCTATTTGTTCTGTTCTGTTGGGTGGCGTTTTGGGGGGTGGGGTTTTTTTTGTGTTTTTTTTGGTTGGGGTGGGGGGGGGGGGTTTGGAGGATGGTTGTGTTCCAAATTTTGGTGTGTTTGTGGAGTACAATGTGTGTGATCTGTGTTTAGTGTCTGTCTGTCTGTGTGCGTGTCTGGGGGTGTTTGGAGGATGGTTGTGTCCCAAATTTTGGTGTGTTTGTGGAGTACAATGTGTGTGATCTGTGTTTAGTGTCTGTGTGCATGTCTGGGGGGGTTTGGGAGGATGGTTGTGTCCCAAATTTTGGTGTGTTTGTG
>CM060340.1:25984190-26045839 GCA_030674155.1 Stramonita haemastoma
TGCTAATGACTGTGTGTGTGTGTGTGGGTGTGGTTTGCTAATGACTGTGTGTGTGTGTGTGTGTGTGTATGGTTCAGGGCTGGCTCACTGTCGTCACCTGAAGACGGTGCGTACCACCTGTCGGGCTGGTGTACCACGCCATAGTGGCTGTTGATGACCCCGAGGACGCCAGCGAGGTTTGACCCGCAGAAATGGGCCAACATCTGCGTCAATGGAGTGGTGAGTCTGTTGTGTGAATCGGGTGTGTGTTTGTGTGTTTGTTTGGATGTCGTTGTTTGAGTTTGAATTGGAATGATGATTTGGGTTGTTGTTTTTTTTTTTACTGCTGTCTAGTCAAGTTTTTTATTTCAGGTGGTACATTGGAATGAGCATTGATTTGCTTTTTTTTTTATCAAGCCATTATCTGGGTGGGGTGGGGGGGGGGGGGGAAGAGAGAGAGAGAGAAAAAAAAATAAACATCTCACTGTGGAAAAGTATGTTGTGTGCAAGGGTTGGATTTTTTTTTTTCATTCTGCTTCTTCAGGGTTGGATTCTTCTTTTTCTTCTTTTTTGTTGGACATTCAGACAGCAACTATTACTGCCTGTTATATGAACGAAAATGCGTCGCTGCAGTTTTCAAATGCCTGATGAGTTAGGCCCAGTGCTTTTGACTTTGGCGTGGGAGAGAATTGTTAACTTGTAACTCTTTCTTGGAAAACAAGGCAGGAGGGGGATGGACCAAGACAACGGGAAATAGACAAGAAAGAGGTGACAGGAGGAAAAGGAACAAGACAAAAACAAAGAGAGTGAAAAAAAAAAGAGGAAAATTTTAGCAAAGTATTTCCAGAATGTGGGGATGCTGTTCATACTGACAGTCCCCCAGTGTCCCCATGGGGGCGAGGCAAGTGTTGGAGGATTTTCAAGTCGTAAGAGAACGGAAGGATGGAGAAGTGTGTGTGGTAGTGTGTATGTATATCTGTGATGTTGGTGTGTGTGTGTGTGTGAAAGGGGTGTTTTATGTTTGAGTTTGTGTGTTCTTTGATGGAACATCTTTTCACTTCTAGTGATATTTTATGTGTTGTGTTGTGTTGTGTTGTATTGTGTGTGTGTGTGTGTGTGTGTGCGTGTGTGTGTGTGTGTGTGTGTGTGGTAGGCTGTCTGTCTGTCTGCCTGTCTGTCTGTGTGCTTGTGCATGTGATTGCCAGTGTGTGTGGGTGTGGGTGGGTGCATGCTCATGCGATTGTGCCTGCATGTGTGTGAGGTGTGTGTGTGTCTGTGTGCACATAGAGCACACACACCCATACGCAAATGCATGAAATATATCCATCACAGTCTGACACAGTCATTAATTCTGCATACTCTGTGGTGACAGGTGAAGAACTCAGGGGAGGTGTACCGACTGGTCTACTATGGAGGGGTGTCTCACGACTTGAGGAAAGAGGTGTGTGAACATTCATGATAATAATGATCATGATAATAAAAGGGATTTATATAGTGCTATGTCTTGTGAAAACAATTTAGGGGGGTAAATTTATGGGAACTTTCAGATAGCTCACAGTGCACAAATGCAGCATCTCTCAGTCAAGATTGCTAAATTTAGCATGCCCCTTCCATTTACCAAGTCCAAGTGTGGTCAGTTCCTGCTATAAATAGCACCTCCTAGCCCCATCTGGGCAAGGATGAGATTGGAATATTAGCAGCTGAGAGGAGATGAAAGTGGGGAATACTGACAGCCATGATAGTTGTCCAATTTTGTCAGTTATCATTTGAAATTTATGCCATTTCTTGTTTTGATGGGTGGTTTTGGTGTTCAGAAAGGGGATTCTTTTATATGATCATGTTGGGTAGTTTTCGTAATCGCTGTCTCTTGTATTTGCTCGCAGTAGGCTATGGGTTTTTTGTGGGGGGTTTTGTAGGGTTTTTGTTTTCATTCCTTGGCTAGAGGTTCACCAAAGATGAGATTTTGCGTATGCGATCGTTTTTGCCCACCATGAAGGTAGCGGCATTCAGTCTTCGGGGATGGTTGTGGTTTCATTTGCAATGTCTCTAGCTTTCTTGGTAAGATTTGAGAATGTGTGTTAGTGTAGCTTGTAGAATCATGTTTCTTTGTTCAGTAGTGTTTAAGTTTTTAATGGTAGTATGAATTTAGCGTTATAATAAATGACAATTTAGCGTTATAATAAATGACAATGTTTGGGAAGCAACTGCTTGATTTTTATAATGTCGAAGAGATTGCTGCAGGATGTCAGAGTTGTGTGTGTGTGTGCGCGCATGCACACGCGTGCGTGTTTGATACAGCGTTCAGGGTTAATAACACTTATCATCACACATTTCTCCCATCTTTTTTCTCTCCCCAAGGTGTGGCCCTATCTGCTGGGTCACTACAAGTTCCCTTTACCTTGACCCTATGTTTATCATCACACTTTTTCTCCCATCTTTTCTCTCCAAGGTGTGGCCATACCTGTTGGGTCACTACAAGTTCCCTTTACCTTTACCCTATGTCTAATATCACACATTTCTCCCGTCTTTTCTCCCCAAGGTGTGGCCATACGCTTACCCCCTAGAGAAGCTGAGGTCTCTGACGCCTCACTCCCCTACAACCACACAGGTTATGGGAGAACACCTCTACCTTTACCCTACGTTTATCATCACACATTTCTCCCATCTTTTTCCCTAAGGTGTGGCCATACGCTTGCCCCCTAGAGAAGCCAAGGTCTCTGACAACTTGCTCCCATACAGCCACCTAGGTTATGGGAGGAACACCTTTACCTTGACCCTACGTTTAATATCACACTTTCTCCCCCCCTCTTTTCTCTCTCCCCAAGGTGTGGCCCTACCTGCTGGGTCACTACAAGTTCAAGAGCACGCCCCAGGAGCGGGCCACCCTGGACGAGCGGTTACGCACGGAGTACGAGCGCATCATGTCGGAGTGGCTGGCAGTGGAGGCCATCATACGACAGCGCGACAAGGAGGTGGTGGCCGCCAACCTGGCCAAACTGTCACAGGTCCGTGTGTGTTTCTAAAGGGGGGGTGGCGGGGGGGCTGGGGGGGAGAGCTTCTGGGAAATGTGTCAGGGGGGTTAACTTGTGGAAAGATCTTCTGGGAAATGTGTAAGGGGGTTTAATTTGTGGAAAGGTCTTCTGGAAATGTGTGGGCTTAACTCTCACAGGACGGCTGTCCGCTATAGTGAATCAGTGTAAAGCTACAGTTTTGGACGGCTGTCCGCTATAGCAGATTTGCTGTTTGCAGATTTTTCACGTGGCAGTCGCATTGATACTATGACTAGTGCAGCTTAACATAGTTTCGTGAGCCTGTCCAAGGTCGAATGCAGAGCATTGTCAGGTGATTCCATGTGATCTGAACTCTTTGTTTGCCATTGCAAAGAGTAGGGGACATTGAGTAGTGACACAGAGTACAAAATTCAGAGTATTTTCTTCAAGTTTTTCAAAGCTTAAATATTTAAGAGAGAGCTTCAATCTTTTGATATGTACTAACCCAGCATATTATTCATAAGTTCAGAAAATTTCATTTTCTTTCTATGAGTTTTGTATTTTTTATGATTTTTTTACAAACCATTACAAATGGGCCGTCCATGGGGAAAAAGCAAGGGAGAGAACTGGCCATCTCAAGTGAGTTAATACTATCCCTATGTTAACCCTCTTAGTCCCGACCAGGATTTGCCGGGATTAAATAATTATCCCCCCTGAATCCCGATCCGGGATTTGCCGGGATTCACACTCAGTAGTTTTTCATCACGCAGTGACCTCCACTGATCGCTACCACATGCAGAAGCTCTATCAGGCTAGAGGCACAGAGCCTGCTGTGAGAGTCTGGCAGTAATTATAACTGCTGGTATGTACTTGGAAGAAACATAGAGTGAGCATGTGTGCCTGCACTGATTTCCTGATGAAATGCAAAATCTAGGGGCAGTTTGTGTTCAGAAAATCGGAAGGCAAGAGGGTTAACTTGAAAGATCTGAAAATGTGTGGGCTTACACTGTAAATATCTGGAAATGTGTGGGCTTACTGTAAATATCTGGAAATGTGTGGGTTTCCTTTAAATATCTGGAAATGTGTGGGCTTACAGTAAATATCTGGAAATGTGTGGGCTTACTGGAAATATCTGGAAATGTGTGGGTTTAACACTATCCCTACATTAATAAAGAAAACTTCTCCCAGTGCCTCGCAGTATTGTTTTTGCAAGTCCTTTTGGTCTTATGACATACCCGTACTATTTAAGTTTACGCTTCTTTACGATTGATTTTTTGTACATAAAACATAATGTACTTGACACAAAAAACCCTCACCCTCTGTCCTTTAAACAGGAAAGCACAGACGGACACATACCCCTAGTCCGCAAAGACTCCTCGCTCAGCAACGACGTCTTCGAGTCGTTCGAATCGGAGGAGTTCTCCCACCCAGAGACGGTCCAAGAGGAGAGCTCCACGGCCCTGACCACCCCCACAGACGAGCGCAAGGCCAGCATGGAGCTGGGGTTCGGCGCCCTCAAGACGGACAAGGTCAGCCAGACGGAGGACGCCTCCACCTCCACCGCCTCCTCCCCCCTTCCCCCTCCCTCCTCCTCCTCCTCTTCGCGGCGCCGCGGGGTCAAGGTCTCCATCGAGGACAGCCCCGACGACGGCCTGGGCGACTCCATCGCTCGCGGAGGTTCCCTGACGGACCGGTCCAAGCTGGACTCCATGGAAGACACGGATGTGGTCTACTCGCCCCGGCCTGAGGGGACGTCTTCAGAGAAGTTTGTGGTGACGAAACTGTCTGTGGACAGCGCCGTGATCGATGATTCCTCTGCCCTCTCTCCCGGCCCCACCATGGCTGTGGTGGCTCAGGATTACGCCTCGCACTCCAGCGTGGATGGGGGCTCTGAGGGCGAGGAAGAGGAGGAGGAAGAAGAGGAGGAGAGGAAAAGGAAGGAGAGGGGGGAAGGTGGTGGTGACGGGGAGGAGGAGGGGGAGGGGGAGCGGAGAGAGTCGGTGTCTTGTCGGCAGCAGACGGAGGGGGCGTTGGGTGTGGACGGGATGGCAGGTGTGAACAACAGCAGCGGTGGTGTTGAGCACGAATCTCTTGGTTTGTTTTGGTTTTTTCTTTTTGTTTGTCTATTGCTGCCTGGCTTTTTTTCAGTTTGGTTTTTTTTTGGTGTGTGTGTGTGGGGAGGGGGGGGGTGTTTGTGTGTGTGTATGTTGTGGGTTGAGTCTAGGGGGGGGTTGTGTGTGTTTGTGTGAGTGGGAAGTCTTGGGGGGGGGGTGTTTGTGTGTGTGGGTTGAGTCTGGGGGGTGTTTGTGTGTGTGGGTTGAGTCTGGGGGTGTTTGTGTGTGTGTTTGTGTGTGTGCACATGGGTTTGAGTCTGGGTGTGTGTGTGAGGATGGGTGAGTGTTTTGTTCATTTGTGTTATTTTGCTTGAGCATTTGTTTTTTTTCAGCATAAAAGTTGCATGGGTGCTTTAGAAATGGTAAATTTTGAAACAGGAAAATAATTTGGGGGAAGGGAGGGGGAGTCTGTTGTGTTAGAAAAGGGAACCAAAAATACCCAGAAAGGAGACGAAAGATAATGTTTAAAAAAAACAAACAGAACTAACGAAAAAAAAAAGTTCTATAATGGAGAAATAACTTTTTGCATGTGTTCAGGGTGGTACAGTAGCACAACTATCCACAAATTTCTGTGATATCTCTGGGTAAAAGGGTATGGTTATTTTCCTTGGTTCTGTCTCTTGCTAACCTCCTTCAGGGAAGACCTAAAATGAGGCAAGGGCGATATCAAAATGATCAGGTTTTTGACATTTTAGATCGATGGAGCCGTCTTTACACCATTGATATCTGTGAAAGAGCGGTGGGATGTGGGTCAGTATTGAACATAGTGACTAAGAAGGAAGGTGGCAGGATGGTTAAGACGTTCACCTGCCAGACGAGTAAATGGCAAGGTTCTGGGTTCGATTCCCAGCCTCACCCTTTCCTCCCAGTTTGACCCCCAAAAAATCAACCTGAATGTCAAAGTCCTTCGGATGAGACTATGAACCGAGACCCCAAGTGCAAACACACACAGAACACCTTGTGCACTTTAAAAACCTATTTTGCCTTTTAGAAGAGTAGGCCATTTTGTGCTGGTAGAAACAGATGGAAAAAAAATCCCTAAAAACTGCATGAACACAGGTGTGTTTAGACACCATCTCTGAAATCTGAATGCAGCTACCTGAATGGGGGGGGGGAAAAAATGATCGCGTATCCAAAAATCTCACCCTTGTTGAACCTTGGAGCTGAAGAATACTGGGAATCCAGATAAAATGGTGATTTGTATAGTGAAGTTATCAAATATGATTATGGGATCTGTATCGATAATTGGGAGGGTGGGGAGATGTTAATGATGTTCAGGTTTACAGTTTGAGATCTTGCTTGCATGTGTGTTGTGATTGTTTGTTTTTCTTTCAATCTGTGTGCATGCATGGGTGCTGTGTTTGCTTGTATTGTTGGTTTGTATATTTTTGTGCATGTGTTTGTGAGAGTTTGTGTGTGTGTGTGTGTGTGTGTGTGTGTGTGTGTGTGTGTGTGTGTGTGTGTGTGTGTGTGATGTGTGTGTGTGTGTGTGTGTGTGTGTGTGTGTGTGTGTGTGTGTGTGTGTGTGAAGGGGAGGGGGGTGTTCACATTTGCCCTTCAGAGATTGCAGTTGTGTGCATTTACAAACGCGTGTTGGTCTGTGTGCATGATTGCATGTGTTTTATGGTGGTATTTTTTTCTTCATCAGTCATGTTTGTTTGTTCGTTTTTCAGTTTTGTCTCACATGAAATGGACTTTTTATCAAATGTGAACACAGTATTGTTTGTGTTGTGTGCATTTATTACTATTCATTTCTTAGCTTAGTTCATTGCTTTGAAAATGACAGTTTTGACAAAAACATTCTCATGTTGTGGTATGAAACGGGTCATTCAGATTACAGTTTAAAATGTTTACATAACTTTGTCATAATTCATTGTAGTTTTGTTGTTGTTGTTGTTTTTAAAATAGCTTATGTGTAACATAACCTTTTACAAGTATCATCACATTGTGTCTGTTGTCTAATTCTACAGAAGAGAGACAGTGATAAGAGAGCAGCCTTAATCAAATACTGCAGATCTTATTTTGACCTTAGTTTTATCAGCCATAAACTTAAAAGCAGAATGCAGTTACCTTTTTGGTTGGCAAAGACGGTCACATCAGCAAGATCTCTCCATTGGTGAACCTTGGAGCTCTAGTCGAGGAACATACCCCCACCATATAGGCAGTCATACTCAAACTTCAGAGGGTTTGTTGTCAAGTCTGAAAGTTGTCTGAAAGTCAAGTCTCAAACTCAAAGTCAAGTCAAGTCTAAGTCTCAAAGTCAAGTCCAAAAGATTTTTCTTAACCCTTGCTGTAGAAGATGTAGGGGGGGGGGGGGGGGGGGAGAGGGGGGGAGAGAGGGTGTTATGATAATGTCATGGACTGCGTGGTTGAGGTGTTTGGGGCTGGTTGTTGCAGAGAGCAGTCGACGGTTGTCCGCCTCCAAGGAAAGCCTCATGTCCCCTGCCTCTCCTGCCTCCAATGGGGGCGTCTACTCTGTGAGTCTTTTTTATTATTTTTTTTCTCTGTGAGAGTCATTGGCTTGTTTCTTTGATTTTGGTTTGAGTTTGTTGGTTTTGCTTTGATGTGTGTGTGTGTGTGTGTGTTGATTGATTGATTGATTTGATTGATTTATTCTTTTATATCGAGGATAATGGTATAAACACTCTTGTGCTTTTTTACATCCAGTCCCCGTGTGTATGCAGTTTTGTAAATGTCATCTGGTCCCACCGGCACACGATGGCCTACTCTTACGAAAAGCGGAACAGGGTTTAACGTTGTGCGCAAGATGTTCTGCGTGCGTTCGCACACGGGGCCTCGGTTTTAAAGTCTCATCCGAAGGACTTTTATGGAGAGTGGAGTCAGCACTGATGTTAACTCCAGGAGAAAAATCTCCTCGACCGGACTCGTGTGTGTGTGTGTGTGTGTGTGTGTGTGTGTGTGTGTGTGTGTGTGTGTGTGTGTGTGGTGTGTGTGCGTGCGTGTGCGCACGCGTGCGCGCATGCGTGCGTGCATGTGTGCATGCGCGAGAAATAAAAGAATAAAAAATAAAACAAAAAAAAAAGGTATACGCTCGTAACATCGAACAGCATTCTTGTCAACCTCATCCAGTACAACATTTTTTCATTACTCTGATATATATATATATAATATATATATATATATATATATATATATATATATATATATATATATTATATCAAAATTATAATAAAAATCTTTTTTAAAAACCTAGCATGCACACAGGTGTCGTGTTTAGACACCATCCCTGAGGAAATATCGGGGAGTTGGAGTCCCTAGGGCGGCTCGGAGCTGTATATGGCAACGTTCTGGTGGCTCCTGCGACAGTACTGGAACCATTTGTATCGGTCATTGCCTTTCCAATGGATCATTCTAGTGGCATGGAGAGGGGGGGTCTGCTGCATGGGTAACAGTTTGCCCTCCATACTTACTTACCCAGGCTTTGCGCTCTAAAAGACTAGAGCGCAACTCCATAGTCTTCCAAGACTGATGGGCGCCTAATATATATATATGTATATGTATATATCACAGCTGGTCTGTTTCCCCCACTTTCAGCTCCTCTCAGCTGCTAATTAATCCGTCCCATCCCAGCCCAGATGGAGCCAAGCTGGTGCTTATTATATAGCAGGAACTGACCACACACGAAGTAGGTGAAAGGAAGGAGCGCGCTAAATTTAGCACTCTCGACTGAATGATGTAGGATTTGTTCACTGTGATTGATTTTATATATATATATATATATATATATATATATATATATTATATATATATATATATATATATATATAATCATTATATGACTGTGTGTGGTGTGTCACAGGCTGAGCTGTTGGACAGTGTGGCACTGAACCTGCATCGCATTGACAAGGACGTGCAGAGGTGTGACCGCCACTACTGGTACTTCAGCGACGAAAACCTGGAGAAACTGCGCAACATCATGTGCACGTTCGTATTCCCCCCTTTTTTATCTTCTGCCTTGTCTGTGTGTGTTGTCACGATCACACTAGAGAATTTTGATGAGGTTTTTAATTATAAAGGGTGACAAAATCCAGTATTGTCACAGATTTTATCGATCGTTTAGCTGTGGAACAACAGATTTTATAGCCAAGTGGTTAGGACTTCAGTCCTGTGGGTGCATGAAGTCCTGGGTTTGAATCTGGGTGTTGGTGTCTGGTGAATTGAGGGTGGGGATTTTTACAATCTCCCAGGTCAGCTTCAAGTGCAGATCTGCCAGTGCATTCATTTCCTTCATGTATATATGCAGAAGATAAAATATGCATGTTAAAGATCCTGTAATTCATGTCAGCGTTTATTAGGTTACAGAAACACAAACATGCCCAGTATGCAATTTGTACAATGAAATGAGCGTTAAATTCAGAATGTGTTGACTGAGGCCAACAGGCAGACCTGCAAAATCACACACACACACACACACACACACACACACACACACACACACACACACACACACACACACACATGCACGCACACACACATGGGCACACACACACACACACACACACACACACACACACACACACACACACACACACACACACACACACACACACACAGAGTCTGGGCACTACATAAGGGAACGCAGAGAGATATTGAACTTTTTAGAATCAATCATCATGCAAAATTGAGATTAGATTTAATTGGTGATTATTGTTCAAAATAAAGGTTGCATTTTTTGTTTTTGGTAATCTTTGGCTAGTGCTCTGGGGCTCACTCATGGTGAAATTTTGCGAATGCAACAATTTTTACCCACAATTTAGGTGATTGCATTCCAGCTTTGAGGAAGGTTATCATGATCAGACGTAGATTGATTTTGTTGCTTGAAATCAACTGGCATGTATACTGACGAAAATCTGTTTGTACGGCACAGTGCAGTGTGTAAGTCAAATATGTGTGATCCACCTGAAAGAGAAAATGGCTGATAACAAAGCTAGCAAAATGACAGCAGATGTAAGATGTGTCATGGATGTATGAGAATGGTATTACCTGACCAAGTCGATGCATTTTGATTATCATAATGAAAATGATGTGAGTGTGTGGATGGCACGTTGATTTTTTTTTTTTTTTTAACAAAACGAAATGGTTGTGTAGATAGTATTTTGATGTAAAGTGAAGTAAAGTGATTGAATATCATTTTATCAGTATCGTAGTGAAGCGACATGGACATGTATCAAGTGCTTTGATTTGGGGGGGGGGGGGTGCAAGATTTAGCGCTGTATAAATTCCATGTATTATTATCATTATCATTATTATTATTGTAATTATTATCATCATCATTATTATTATTATTGTCATCATGATTATGTACAGGTACGTGTGGCAACACCTGGACGTGGGCTATGTTCAAGGCATGTGTGACCTGGTGGCTCCACTTCTGGTCATTCTGGACGATGGTGAGAATTGTCAATACCTCCCTCCTTCCCCCCTCCCCCCTGTTTTCAATGGCTATTTTGCCTTACACATGCTCTCCTTCTTTCACTTTTTGTGATTGGTTGATCTCTTATTAATAGTACTGATGAAAATACTTATGAGAATTATAATAATGTTAATGAGGATATTATGAAGTGGTAATAAAGTTACCTCCCATGCACAGTACCGTTGCAACGTTTTGTAAACTGAGAGACACCAGCAAATTATATGAGGCTCTGTTTCCTTGGGTGGTGGTTTAGACTGACCTCTCTGTTGCATACACTTCGCCTACACAGAGTAATGTAGAACTTAACCCTTTGCTTGGCACAGCAAAATCATTTGTCACCTTCCTGCCGGGCAGAGAAAATGGAGGTGGATGGCTTGTGAGTGGGTGTATGTATTTAACATGCAATAACTCTACAATGGTCAGGTGGATTTTGATGAAATAAAAACAGCAAGATGCAGAAATGAATAAAGAAATTGCTAATACCCAATTTTTGTCATTATTTTTATTTTCTTTTAGAATTATAATGCATAAACACACAAAGTCATTAATTGGTTTGTGTGTGTTACAGTTAGCGTTGCAATAACTTTAGAATGCGTGCATGGATTTTGATTAAATAAAAACTAAAAACATTAAGAAACAATTATAGAAAAGATATTTTCAACCTACTGTTGGTTTTTTAGTTTTTTTGATAAATGGTGCACGAACACATTGAACATTCCGACGATCGCCATTTTTGTTTACCGATGATCGCGATCAGCTTAACGTTTAAGTTTGAGCCGCTACCGTATCAAAATCCCGAATAGCAACCAAATAACAAAATATATCAAGTTCTGAACCATTGCCGAACTTGAAATCCACGATAATTTCCCCAAATCTAAGAGTAGAATTCAAAACGCGTATCGGCCGTGTTAGATTTGACGATCGATTTTCGTCTCGAACTTCGCCGTAGTCAAAGTCGTCTCTCTCACTTCAGTCAACAAACTCAGAAGTGCACACACTACTAGGATCGATTACATCGATATTTGAGCCTAGATACACAATCTCACAGCGTCATATTTTCGGCATGGAAGCTGTAAAAACGATCGTAAATGTCGGGTTCGAAGGTAGCATCCATCTTGGAAAAATTTGCGATTTTTTTCCTCCAAAACTTGCAACAAACTCACTCCAATCGCCGCCATTTGTAATAAACATGCGGAAGTCTCGCGGGCAGTCTCGTGGCTTCTATATTCACGAGATTTGAAGCGAGATTGGCGGGAATTTCGAATGTATGATCGCTCTGAAGTGACGGTGATGTCGCCGGCGCTTTGGGGCGTTTTGCCCAAGGACAGGGTCGAGCGCTTTGGGGCGTTGTGCCAAGCAAAGGGTTAATCCTCATATTGTTCTGATTGTGCTTCATAGATGAGAAGTTGTGGCAGGTCAAATATCTCCACTTTGTTACAATATGAATGATAATGATATTCATGATGAGAAGTCTGATATTGAGGATGAAAATTATGACACCGGTTTTTGTGTTTTTTTAAGGGTAGATTTTGTATCAGTGCTGCTAGTAGATGTCTTAAAGAGTGTTAATTTCTTCTGGTATTGTTACATTCATTGGTCTTTTGTTTGCCCAGGCAAAAAGGTTTTGATTTTTGGGGGGGGGATTTTTTTTTTTTTTTTTATATCAAGGATAATGGGATAAGCACTCATGTGCTTTTTTTCATCCAGTCCCCTTGTGTATGCAGTTGTGTAAATATTGTCATCAGTTCATCTTTGTCAGTTATTGATATAAACAAAGTACCAAGACCTACATTCAAATGTGTAGCTATGTTCTAGTTTCTCATGCACAGAGAACATGCAGATAGATAAGTATGAACACTTTTTTTTTGTTTTAACATGTGTATGCTTTTCCATGTCTGCTCTACAGTTGTGGGTGGTAATACAAGCCTAGCCTGGAGCATTTCAGTGCAATGTTGTCACTGCTAGATCTTTGACATTCTGTGACAGTCTTGATGTCTCATTGAGGATGGGATAGCCTAGAGGTCAGAACATTGCTCTCGCAATTTGATGACCCGGGTTTGATTCCCGTTCAAGGGAATTTTTCTCTTGGAGTTAACATCGGTGCCGACTCCACTCCCCCAAAAGTCCTTCGGATGAGACTATAAACCGAGGCCCTGTGTGCAAACACACGCAGAACATCTTGTGCACATGTTAAATCCTGTTCCCCTTTTTGTAAGAGTAGGCCATTGTGCGCCGGTGGGAAGAGATGCAAGATTTCCAAAACTGCATGCACACGTGGACTGGATGTTAAAAAGCACATGAGTGTTATTCCATTATCCACAGAATAAAATAAATAAAATAATTAAATAAATGGATGGGAGGAAAATTTGGGGGCCCAAACGGGATTCGAACCACCCCACGCACTCTGACCTGGACTTTTTGCTTTCTAGTCAGGTGTGTTACCTCCTGGACCCACCGATCCACCGCTGGATGTTTGACATTGTGCGACAGTGTTGAAGCCTCATTGAAACCTGAACTCTGCAGCTGTTGTTGCCCTGTGTGTTGCAGAGGCGCTGACCTACAGCTGTTTTCTGCGAGCTCATGCGCCGCATGTCCTGCAACTTCCCCCCACGGAGGTGCCATGGATACGCACTTCGCCAACATGCGCTCCCTCATCCAGGTCAGTCAGTCAGTCATGTGACAGCCATTCTGATTGGTTGTGATTATGTAACGGTGATTCTGATTGGTTGTGAATATGTAACGGTGATTCTGATTGGTTGTGGTTGAGTAACAAGTGATTTTGATTGGTTCTGTAATGGCAATTCTGATTGGTTGGGGTTGTGTAACAAGTGAATTTGATTGGTTATGTAATGTTCTAGCAATTCTGATTGGTTGGGATCCTGAGTGGCAGTGATTGTGTAATGGTAATTCTCATTGGTAGAGATTGTGTAACACTGATTCTGATTGGCATTGATTGTGTGTATTAGTAATTCTGATAGGCTGAAATATTTTTTGGAGAAGTTTGCCCCAAAAAGGAATAATATATATGATGGAGTGATGTAAAGGAAAAGTTTTTGGTCGTTTTTTATAGAAATGTCATAGTGTGAAGATGGAGTATGTATTTTTGTTGTTGTTGAGGAAATGCTTTTTTTTGCATCCAGTCCCCATGTGTATACAGTTTTGTCAATTTTGTCATCCGTTCCCAGTACATGCGTATGTGCACAAGTGTGTGTGTGTGCTGTGTGCTTGTATTTGCTTACAAAAATTTACCTACACACACACACACACACACACACACACACACACACACAACACACACACACACACACACACACACACTGCTACTACTACTACTCTCACAGACTTTAGGCTTCCACACCACATCCATACACATTTTCCTGACAGTAGGCTACAACACCACCAGCACATAGTACAGAACAAGGCACATACCCATTAGTTTGTCCCTCAGTACCTGATGTTTTAACGAGGTTGTGATCAGTTTATGGGTTGTGGGAAGATCCTGGACTGCGAGCTGTTTGAGCACATGCACCAGCATGGAGACTACACCCACTTCTACTTCTGCTACCGCTGGTTCCTGCTGGACTTCAAAAGAGGTCAGTCCATTTTATTGAAAATTTTATTTATTCTTTCATATCGAAGATAATGGAATAAGAACTCGTTTCCCTTTTTTTTTTACATCCAGTCCCCGTGTGTATCAGTTTTGTAAAACCTTGTCTCAAAGAGGTCAGTCCGTTTTATTTTTTGTTTTATTTATTCTTTTATCTCGAGAATAATCTTAAAAGCACTTGTGTGGGTTTTTTTTCACATCCAGTCCCTGTGTGTATGCAGTCTTGTAAATTTTGTCTCAAAGAGGTCAGTCCATTTTATTTTCATTTTATTTATTCTTTTATATCGAGGATAATGGAATAAGCACTTGTGTCTTTTTTACATCCAGTCCCCGTGTGTATGCAGTTTTGTAAGTCTTATCTGTTAATTTCCTGCACACGATAGCCTACTCTTACGAAGAGTGGAATAGGATTTAATGTGTGCGCACAGTGTTCTGCTGCGTTCGCACACAGGGCCTCGGTTTATAGTCTCATCCGAAGGACTTTTGGGGAGAGTGGAGTCAGCACTGATGTTATCTCCAGGAGAAAAATTGCCTGCCTGTCTGTCTGTCTGTCTGTCTGTTTCTGTCTGTGTGTACGCGTATGTATGTGTGTGTCTGTGTGTGTGTGTGTGCTCACACGTGTGTCTGCGCACTGTTGTGTTGTTGTGCGTGTGTGTGTTGTGTGTATGTTCAAAGTCCTTTAATGTCTGTTCACAAGTTGTGATATGAGACAAGAATGAGACAGAGACAGAGAAAGACAGAGGGAAAGGGTGTGTGAATGCCAGGGGAGGAAAGTGTAGGTGGTAATGTATGGAAGATGGAATTTGTGTGTGTGTGTGTGTATATATATATATATGTGTGTTATATATTATGTGTGCAGAGCTCCTATACCCGGACGTGTTCTCGGTGTGGGAGGTGATCTGGGCGGCCAAGCACATGAGCTCCAGTCACTTTGTGCTGTTCATCGCCCTGGCCCTGGTGGAGTACTACCGTGACATCATCCTCGACAACAACATGGACTTCACCGACATCATCAAGTTCTTCAATGGTAAGGGAGGGTTGGGGGGGAGGGGTTTGGGGGGTTGGTGGGAGGGTAAAGGGGGGGGGGGTTGGTGTGTGTGAGAGAGGGGGTTGTGGGGAGAGGGGTGGTGTTTTGTGTGTGTGAGAGAGACAGAAGAGAGAGAGATGATGAATGATGTGAATGTGTGTGTTGTGTTGTGTGTTGTGTGTGTGTGTGTGTGTGTGTGTGTAGTGTGTGTGTGTGTGTGTGTTGCGTGTGTGTGTGTGTGTGTGTGTGTGTGTGTGTGTGTGTGTGTGTGCATATTTGCATGTTTATGTGTACATATGGGTGCATGCGTAGTATGTTATATATATATATATATACATGTATGTGTTGTGTGTATGTGTGTGTGTGTGTGTGTGTGTGTGTGTGTGTGTGCGTGCAGAGATGGCAGAGCACCACAATACAAACAGGTTCTGGACATTTCCAGAGAGCTGGTCCTCCGACTGCAGACCCTCATCGACAACAAGTGATCCCCCCCCCCCTCCCTCCTCCCCTGTTCAGCACCATCAATCTACACTTACATGTCATGGGGCATCCAAGCAGGCATACTGACTCACACATGCACACATGCATGTGCACGTGTGTGCGCATATATGTACACACAACAACAGACACACACACACACACACACACACACACACACACACACACACACACACACCACACACACACACACACACACACACACAGAAACCTCACAAAATTGCAAACCCATACACATCTTACTCACTCACTCACTCACATGTATACTCTCTCAAAATCTCCTTGCAGTCTCTCCTAGACACCCAGGTAAATCTTCTCAACATGTTTTCCTGTGAGTTCCGACACAACATGTAAACAGCAAGCACCCCAACACATGTTCACAATGATCAGAAGAACTAAACAGTTTCTACAGCCGCACTTGATGGAAGAGAATCGACCACACACATGTGACGACGACCTTCGATTTTTCTTCGCTATCTGTCATTCATCTTTCAGCTGTGGATCTGATAAAGAAGCAAATTGCTGAATTGGATCATTGGTTTTGGTTAGAATACAGTCCCTGTGGACTATCGGATTTAAGGACTGCACCATTAATTAATCAACCCACTTCTTACTAAGCATCTTGAGGAATCATATATATATACTCAGCCCTCTTGTTGCTTGGTGGTTTGGTGGTAAACGTGAAGATTTTTAGTGGATTAATTTCCAGTGCACACAAGACTTTGTCTTGTCTATGTCTACTGTTGTGATTTGTGATTTTATGTAGACATTATCATGAAATATTGGGGGGGAAAAAATGATCCAGAAATATTATAATGTTTTCCACGATGTCAGAATGTGGCTGGTTTCATTGAGGGTAAAAGCGGTTGCACTTGCAAAATCTCAATCTTTGGTGAATCTCGGAGCTCTTTCTGTCTGAGGAAGTTCAAGTAATAAAACACATACTGGTCTTTTGTGTCAAATTTACTGCAGAAATGATTTGAACATTTTGCATTAAAATGACAGTTCAAACGACAAGCCATACCTGCAACAAAAATTCTTGGGAGTTTTTTTGTTTTGTAACAAAACTTCGGAAATGTTAACAGTTTAGGTATTAACAAACTTCTGTTGTGTCAGGTTTGAAGCAGAAATGATCTGAAAATGTCTCACATAATGGCTGTTGCATTGAACCATGACCTCCTTGCCATGATAACTGATCCAGAAAGCTGACAAATAGCTTACTTAATTAAACATTGTCATTATAATCTGTGTGGAAAAATCAGAAAATGCTGAGTGTAGGTAATGTGTACTGTTCATACTGTCAGATTTGATCTGACAGAAATGATCTGACAATGTCTAAATACAGAAGTGCTGTTTGACTGATTGTTATCAGTCCTACAAGTCTGCAACAATAGTCGAATTCTCTGCGAATGTCGGATAACTTTCCTGAAATGCAGACTGTTCACATGAGATATATTGGGTTTTGATGTTGTTGTTGTTGTTGTTGTTACTCTGATTTGCATAATTATACATGGTAGATATTATATCTCTCCGATTTGCCATGAAAAGGTGGTGTGATATTGATTGTTACAGCTGACTGCCATAGAAACAATATGGATTAAAAAAAATTTAAAACTAAGGTGAATTGCTGTAAAGAATTAGTGACAATATGATATGAACATTTCAACTGCCGTAAAGCATGGTTTGTAATATTGTTACAAGTTTATATCTTCAGCTGCACCCTGTTTCACATTATGATACATACTGCTTTGGGTTGTTTTTTTCACTGAACAATTTCTATCTTTAGTACTGATTACAAAACGACCAGTTTTTCAGCCAAGATTTGATCTCCAGTCATGATGTACATTGTTTTGTAATTTTTCACCTAACAGTTCGTATTTTGATACTGATTACATAGCTTGATGATATTCAGGAATCGTTTTCCTTCAGGCATTATGTTGTATGCTGCTTTGTAATTTCATACGAGGACCCACTGAATAGTTTATTATCTCGGTACTGATTTTAAATAACTCATCTTTCACAACTGAACGATAGTACCTTTTTTTTTTTTGACAAATCCAATACCTCATTTTTTATATTAGCTTTTGCAATGTGGTGTTGGAATTTTTTTTTTTTTTTTTCCAATCAGAAGATGCTACCCTTAAGAAGGTTGTTTGAAAAAACTCTTGTTATTAAAAAAAAGGGACCAAAAAAAAAAATAGCCACAAGTAAAGGCAAGGTAAAAAAGTGAAAGTATAAAGATAACCTCTTTTTACATTTTAAAAAAAAAAGTGGTGTATATAAATGTGTGTGTGTGTGTGTGGCTCTGTGTGTGTGTGTGTGTGTGTGTGTGTGTGTGTGTGTGTGTGTGTGTGTGTGTGTGTGTGTGTGGCACTTCACGTTTTTTTTTGTGTCACAGGCTCTCAAGCTGAATCTTCATGTACCATAATGTAAGATACTGCCATATATGCTAAAGCGTAACAACTTCTTTGTGTTGAGCTGATGTTCCCATAAATTAGACTAGATGCTCACAGTTGGGGGGGGGGGGGGGGGTGGTTGTTATTGTTATCCCATCTCAAAGCTATAACCATCTTTCAGTTTTAGCTCTCTGAATGAAAGCATGAAATATTTCTCAGTTTACAAAACAACGTGTTTTCATTATTATCATTTTTTTTTCATTTTGTCTTGTTGCTGACCATGACACATAGTTCAGGTGTTGTTGGTTGTGTTTTTTTTTATTATGGCAAGCAGGATGATCATTTGAGTTGATTCTACAGATGTTTGTGGGAAAGGACATGCTAATAGATACAATGGATTTCTGCTGATGTCACATGCTTTCTTTCTATCCGTCTGTCTGTCAGTCTGCCTCTCTCTCTCTCTCTCTCTCTCTCTCTCTCTCTCTCTCTCTCTCTCTCTCTCTCTCTCTCCTCTCTCTCTCTCTCTCTCTCTCTCTCTCTCTTCTTTCTCTCTCTCTCCCCCCCCCCAAAAAAAAACAAACCAGGTATGCTTCATTTTCTCTCCCATTTCTCACTGTTGCCCTCCCGTAGTTTTTTTTGTTTGTTTTATTTTGTGTTTTGAAGTCGGATTTAACCCAGTTGTTGGTTATTTTCTCCCAGTATTACACATTTGCTTTAAGTCACATGATTTTGAATGAGAACTTTTGATATTTTTTCCCCTAAGTCGGATTTTAGAGTTATGGTGATTGTGACTTTTTTGGAGGAAGTGTGTCTCTTTTTCTTTTCTTTTTTCTTTTCTTTTTTTCTGTCTTTTTTTGGGGGAGGGGGTTGGTTTGGTTTTTTAATGGTGGGGAGGAGAGGATGCTATCTCTGATCATCCGTCTTCCATAAGGAAGTAGATTTCTAGTCTACGTTCATAAACTTGTTTTTAAATCTTTTGCTCATACGAGTTGTGTGGAAACCTAGACTGACTTGTTCATCTTATTTTGATGTTACAGAAAGACTCATTCCAAATCATACCTGTTTGACGATATGGAAAGAATCATTTAAAATCATATCTGGTTTGGTCAGGCAGTAAAAGATTCATTCCAAGTCGTAACTTGCTTTGGTGTTACAAAAGGAATCATTCAAAACTTCTGTTTGCAATTCTTATTTAAGAAATTATTCTACATCATGAAGACATATTTTGAAGAGACTGTAAGTGATATATTCTAACTGATGCCTGTTTTGACAATGTACAACTCATTCCAATTCATACTTATTTTGGTAATACATAACATGAAAATTCATTCCACATCGTACAGTATTTTGACAGTACTCGAGACCTTATTCCATTTTTTTGGGGGGGAAGGGTTGGGTTTTGTTTTGTTGTCTTTTTTGGAATACCTAAATCATACCGTTGTGATAATCCATAAGGACTCATTCCAATTCGTACCTGATTTTAAGGTATTCCAGTGAACTGTTTCAAATCACACCTGCTTTGACAGTGCATAAGTACTCATTCCAGACTATAAATCTTTTATTTTATTATTTTATTCTATTTTTTATTTTTATTTTATTGAAAGATTAAAAAAATATATAAGTACTCATTCCAGATCATAACTCTTTTTGATGATATTGAAACGCTGTTATTCTCCAAATTATGCCCACTTTGACCAAACATAAGAAATCATTCCTCATTATTTGTGTTTTCGAAGTACGTAAAGAATCGCTCTAAAGGAAGAACACAGTTGTTTTGATCTGCAGATTTCTGAAAAAAAATCTTCTTTTGTTGTTGTTTTTGTTGCTTGGTTTGTTCTAGAAGTGAAAATGATGTTGAAAAATCCTCACAGTGATAACCCTCCGATTTGTTGTTGTTGTTTTATTTGTTGTCGTCATAATTATATGGATTTTTTTTTTTACCGACAATCGCCGTTTCTGAACAATTCTTCACTATCCTGTCAGTGTGTGATAAGAATTATTTGTACAGGTAAAAGATCTTCAGGACAGCGTCTCAGTTTGATTTTGTATGTGCCATTTTTTAGAGAGTTTGGTTTTGGTTCTGTTTTTGGTGGATAGTTTTGGTGCTTTTTTGTAAGTATTTTTTTAGTCGTGTTGTTTTTTTTTCAATCAAGTTTTTATTTACCAGACAAGAACAGTTTGGTGGATTAATTAGTTTGTACAAGAGTTGTATGTGTGTGTGTGTGTGTGTGTGTGTGTGTGTGTGTGTGTGTGTGTGTGTGTTTGTTTTAACGAATCAAAGCTTTGTTTACCAGACTAGTAAAAATTTGATGGATTTAACCGGTTCAAAAAATCTTTTTTCAGGTTTTTTTTGTTGTTGTTTTTTGAAGGCTCTTGACCCAGATCTCGTTTTGCAAGAGTGCAGCTTTGAATCTCACACTGCCAGCATCTCTGATCCTAGCTCAGCGGTATCTCTCATCAGTCTTTTATTTTTTCCCATATGTCAGCAACCAGAGTACTTAATCAACAGCTGAGACTGATAGTATTTTGTGTGTCTGTTGATTTGTGTTTGGTTTTGGTTTTTTTTTTGGTTTGGTTTTTAACCCTTTCGCTGCTATCATATTTTTCTCAGGCACATGTTGGATGAAACAAAGAGAGCTTTGAATCATGACGAACAGCGATCGTCAACTG
Organism: Stramonita haemastoma; assembly: GCA_030674155.1. Taxonomy (NCBI): domain Eukaryota; kingdom Metazoa; phylum Mollusca; class Gastropoda; order Neogastropoda; family Muricidae; genus Stramonita; species Stramonita haemastoma. The sequence goes on from CM060340.1 coordinate 26,004,906, forward strand.
AGCATTGCTGGTGACGGTTTCTATGACGAACGCTGTTTATCAACAGCGCAGTGAAAGGGTTAAAAAAAAAAGTGTAGTTTTAGAAGCTTTTTTTTTTTTTTTTTTTAAAGGAAGAGAAGTGTATAGAATTTGAAGAGAGTGATGTTGGCATCCGATCATTCTATGAACATAATGCCTTTTTTGTTTTTTTAAAGGAAGAAAAACACTTCGGATTTAAAAGATTGATGTTCACCTCAGGTGATTGTATTAAAACAAGGCCTTTTTTTTTTCCTGTTTTATTCTCTTATCTTTTTTTTTTTTTTTTTTTTTTTTTTGAAGGTGGTAAACTGACATTTGTTCGCTAATTTTGCAAACAAACATAGAGGGGAAAAATCTCAATTATTTTTCCATACAATGAGAAAATTGTTGAAGGGTTTGTTGGTTGTTGTTTTTTTTTCAAAGTTTGTCAAAGCAGACACACATCTGTTTTTTGTTTTTTTTTTCCTCATTATCCTATATAATTGAATGAGTTTACTGTTCAAATTTTGCTCTCTTTTTTTTTGTTTGTTTGTTGAAACATACAAACATATCATTTTTTTTTTTTTTTAAGTTTGTCAAAGCAAAAGACGGATATTGGAATTCGAATTTTGAAAGACTGTACTGTTAGGTCAGTTTTTTACGATATGGCCTTGTGTTAGGGATGAGGGGAGATGTCTGGTTGGACCCTATCTTTGTGTTCAGAACCGAGGATGATGCAATAGCCGACTGGATAAGTGAACTGCATTTTTGTTTTGTCCACTTCGTGATCGTTTACTAGCAGAATCAAAAACTTTGTGGTGAGATGTGCATGTGTGGTGTGAGTGATGGGTATAGCATTTTTTATGTTGCGCAATAAGTGATAAGGAAATGGAGAAAAACTACCAGTTTGAATAAGGGAAGGGATCCAGTTTTGTTGAGTCAGGCAGGCATTTGGTGTTTCTAATACAAGGGTCACAGATTGAAATCTTAATGGGTAGCTGGCAGGTTCGAACACAAATGTGTGCACATGCATGCGCATACATGCATGCAGGCATGCACACACAAACTTTCTCACAAAACACACACACACACACACACACACACAAACTTTCTTACACACACATACACACACACACACACACACACACACACACACACACACACACACACACACACACACACACACACAGTCGCCAGCATTTTTTTTTCTTCTTTTCTAAGGACTGAAGCTTCCTTAGGTTCTGAGATATACCTACCTGGTCCTGAAAAATTTTATGACCAAAAAATTATAAAATATTCTGTGTTTAAAACTTGATTTCAGCAAGCTCACAAGATGAGTCTTTTTTGTATGTTCTCCCCCCCCCCCCCCCCCAAAAAAAAAAATGATGACTGTATATCTCTTACTGTATATCTTCAAATTATTGGGTTAAATTATATTACAAATAGGTGATGATTACTTGAAATCATTTTCAGATCATCATCTTAGCCTTGCAATTAAAAAATGAAATACCTGTGTATTTGCTAGATTAAAGCTATCGGTTGCTACACAAATTACTAGACACACAATTTTTATCAAAAGTTTTGTGTCTGTTGAGGTGTATGTATGTGTAATCTAATCAGATAGCAATGTGTTTCCCCGGCTTACCATTTTTTTTGTTTGAAGAAATCTAAAAGATCTACGCACACATGCATGCATGTTTGTGTGCACGCTGTGGTGGTATGAAGGTGCAAAATGTGGGATTGTGCAATAAAGTTTACGTGGCTGACAGTCATTTATCCCTTTGTTTCTGGTTTTTCTTGCCTATTTGGCTCCTTGTGTTCACGTTGGTTTCAAACCACCCTGTTTTTGTATATATTAATATTATTAGTATCATTATTTTGGGATGTTTTGTGAGTTTCATGCTGTGTTCTGTGTCAGTATTGAGCCAGATTAAGAATGCTTGCAGTTTTGTCTCTGCAAAACTGAACTGTATATGGCTTGTAGAGAGAGAAACAGTATATCGTCATTGTCTTCAGAAAATGGAAGAGTTTACAAGATTGTTGTTGAAAGATCAAAAGCATTCAAGTGATTCTTCTGTCAAAGACCCAACACTTTCATTCACATGGATTTTTGATTTCAGCAAAAACAAAAGCTGTTTATAAGGATGTATATTATAAACATAGGGTAATAGGTCAGAGCACTCGCTTCCCCAAGCTAAAGTATAAGCAGCGTTGAGTGTGGTTACAAAGGATAGGTGACGTTTGCTCACCTTGGCTACAGTACAGTCCCCCAGTTCACCCAGCTGTAAATGGGTACCTGCCCTCTTTAGGGTCAGGAAGGTAAAGCAGCGAGAGAAAGGAGATAGGCACCACGTCCCTCAATATGCTGGCCCCTAGAAAAAGTTGAGGTCTCTGACACCTCGCTCCCCTAAGCTAGGTATTGACACCTTTACCTATGAAGCACTAGTTTATTGGCACTGTCATCCAGAAAGTGATTAACATCAGATAATTTTGTTAAATAAAATCAAAACTATCAAGCAATCTTTCTTCAAAGATTCAACACTTTCGTTGATAAACAGATATCTTTTGTAAAACAAAACTGTTAATGTAGGTGTAAAAAAGATAAATTATGTTCTGACCTGTTTTTTGTTTTTTTAAAGAAATTGAAGCATCACGTGATAATGTGACCGGTTGAAGACTATCAAGTGATCCTATCTACTTGTGAGATTAAACAACTAGGCTATCCTGCCCTAAAGACTTACTCAGCTCACACAGAAATTGCCAAAGTATCAACATAGGTTTGTGACACATGTGTGACAGATGTGCACATGTAAAACGATGTGTTTTAATGTACATGATGATGGTGCGCGCTGAGTGTGTGTGACTGTGTATGTTATTGTAGACACATTCATGCATGTATGTAAGCACATATACATTCATGCAAATATGCACAATACAAGTAACCTATAGTGCACTCATTCACGACATATAACACACACAAGCATGCACTCTCGTTCATACACACACAACAGACTAAAATGGAATACAAGATCTAGCTAGCACTTTATTTTGATTATTCTCCTGTGAGTCAGTTGCTAAAACACATTTTAAGAAAGAGTGTATCTTCAACTTCGTTTTTTCTGTTCTTTTTGTCCCATAATTTTTGTTATATTTCCGTAGCTTTACAGATAGGGTGTAGTGTATATGGAATATCTCCCACACAGGAGTTTTGTTTCAAAAATTGAAGAATCTCATTCTTGATTTAAAATTTCAGATTTTTTAAAGACTTTTGTTCCGACTTTACAGAATTTGCAGTGACTGTGAATCACAGTAGCAGGAGCATAATAATATGCCTATTTTTATATATACAAAATTTTTTGTTTGTTGACTGCAAGGCACTGTTTAAATTACCACTTAATATCTTGAAAACAGCTATGAATTGCATGGTTACAAAAAGAAACATTACTTGGTTTAATATTTTCATCTTGATTTAAGATTTAAAAAAAACATATAAAAATTGCAATTTTTTGGGGTGGTATTTTAGTGTTAAAAGTGTCAACTGATATGAAGTGATTAGAGTTTGAGACACTTTGTTATGAACATAATATATGACTACCCACCACTTAATGAGTCTCATTGTATTGGATGTCAGTTTATAGTTTTTGACATGAGATTAATCTACAAGAAAAAAAAAGCTATTCCTTAAAAAAAAAATCGGACATTTCTATAATAAGTTACTACAAATTGAAATGCTAGACTCTAGGAAGTGACAAAATGACAAATTTTGCATCGTAAAAGATAATCAGGATGAGGGGCTGGGTGTTTTTAAACACATTTTTTAAAACAAAAGGAAGCAAAATTACACCTTGATACTTCAGTACAAGGAAGAAAAATAACTATAATTTTATTATTATCAATCGAAAACTCAAAATGACAATGTGACCCACCTAGGTAAAATCACCCCCAGCAGAAAAGTGGGTAAGGTGCAGTCCAACTCATTTCATTGGGGAGGGTCAGATAAAAAAAAAAAAAAAATTCAAATGCATTGAATGATTATTCCTCTTACACAAATACAAAGAATATCACGACTTATATAATGATGGACTAATATCAAATCAAAGAAGTTTCCATGTGATTCAAAAAAAAAAAAAGTGACTAGAAAATTGTATCCCACAAAATGTTTTTGAAAGATATGTTGTTACTCACCATGCTTGAAAAAAAAAAAGTAATGAAAAATCTATTTTTCACAATTAAAAAAAAAAAAATGTTTTACATTATGACAGAAAATAAACCCTTGATTAATCATTCATTGTTTTATTATACAACAAGCTAAGCAAAATATAACAAGATGTATATAAAATGATATACAACATGCACATATTTATAGGTGTGTAAAAAAAAAGTAAGTGTGTTTAGAGAGCTACAATGATGTGATATACTCCTATGTGTAAAGTGGACAGTATAACTTACATATGTACATAACTTGTGTGATTCATTTACATATGTACATATATGTGATGATGCGGTTGAATCCGTTTCCCCCTTTTGTACATAATGCATTCAGATTAAAAGATATGTGTCTCAACTTTATCAGTAATTATGTTTACTATTACGATTGTGATAAATGTCAAGATTGTAAAGTTGTGTTGAAATGAAACTAAAAAAAGAAAATGTTTGATCTGAATCATGAAGATATATTCACTGTTTTTCATGTTTCAAAATGGAATAAATTTGTTCTGAAATTAATCCCAAATAATTTTTAGTCTTCGTATGTCCCAGTCCATGAATGAAAAAAACGAAGTGATTTTTTTTTTTTTTGGGGGGGGGGGGGGGGGGGGGGTTAAACAATGTATGACTTTTTGAAAAGAACAATTGTGTGTGTTTTTTTTGCAGTGAGACTATATTAGCAACATTTTTGCAATGATTGCTTATCATAACCTGAAATACACATTTAGATATGTGGAGACCCTCTCTGTGTCTTGTCTCTGTCTCTCTCTCACACAACACACACACAACACACACACACACACACACACACACACACACCACTACACACTTACATCTTAAAGCAGGAGTCTGAGAATAATAGCAGTGTAAAATACTTTTAAGCTTAGTGGACAAGGAAATATATGGAGAGACTAATGAAATCACTTTTTTTTCTTTTTTTTTTCTTTTTTTATTTAGCTAATGTCTACCTCTTGCCCAATCTTCAAAGAGATTTTTTGTTTTCATGATTAAAAAAAAAAAAAAAATGACCACCGATTAATCATGAAAACATTGATATGGCGAAAATGTCTAAAAAATTAAATGTTTCACTTTTCTGTAGAAATGATTTCTTCTTCCATGTGCATATATTATACCATGATCTTAGCATCTAATGTTTGTTGTGTTTTTAAAAAAGAATGAAAACCTAATCCTATTGAAAAGCTTGTTTGTGGGACTGCCATTTTCATGGAAACAAGATGAATGTTAAACTTCAGGAGATGGATTAAAATGTTATCAATGGAAGGCTTAAACTTGACAAAAGAAAACAAATTCAAAAGAGGAAATATTTTATTGCCCATAACTTTTCATTTTCTCATTTTATGGCTCTGTGTAATAAAAGGAGATTTTTAGATATGGCTTGTATGCCTTGTTTCAAATCGATTTGTGGATTTTGCATCTTGTGTAGTGATTTATTTGAATACAAAGAGTTGAATACGGCTGGTTGATATTAATTTTCTCACATATAAGTTCCACAGTTGTTTTGCGATAACTGGGATCTAAAAGTTACTTTAATTTTTGTCAACATGTTTTCGATTGTTTGTTTTTGTTCACTCTGTTACAAAAATCATACTCTGCATCCTTATTGTACAAATACTTGTGAATATTTTCCATGTATATAAATATATTATATATTTATGTCTGAATGTAAAATAAAGCAATACTTGGGTGGTGTTTAAAAAAAAAGAAGAAAAAAAAAAAGAGGAAAATGGCAGGATATGCAAATCACCCCCTGAACTTGTAAATTGTGCATAAATTATACAGTGTACAGGAGTGGATATGATAATGAGGGGTGAAAGGTCACAATGGAATACCCACCTCATGCCGGAAGTTTTATTTCAGTGTTTGTGAACCTGAAGCGAACGTTGTTGCCGAAATTGCTGAAATGGTGTTTTGTGTACGTCTACAAAATGTTGATGTTGTTTTGAAATGATCTGCGCAAAAATTACTTATTTTGAGATGATCGTTATCATTGTCTTGTTATGAATTCTCTCTCACCATTTAGTCCTTACGTTATTGTTAGAACTGCGCATACATACAGTGTACATTTTTGTAAAAAAATTGTTCATGTATCTTGTTTTTTTGTGTGTGTGTTTTGTTATGATTTATCATGATTAATTACCACTTTCATCACCACCATGAAATACAGTAGATTATGACTTATATTTCTCGCTCTGGTTTTTTTTTGTGTGCGTGTGTTAAACGTCATCATTATCCTATGTGAAAGAATGACTGCATTTTTCTCTCTCCTTTTTTTTTTTTTTTTTTTCGGTTACTTTTTGTTTTGGAAGTTGCATGCATTTAACTCAGAACATTGAGTCTTTGTTGTTTTGTAAATACAGTCATGTGAAAAAAAAATTATTATTGAATGTTCTGTACATATTGTTTAAAAAAAGTATATAGATGAATGTTATGTGGTAGGATCCAGATATTGATTTTTAGTAGTCAACAGATTGTTTTGCTGATATAATAATTATTATTGTTAACATGATCATCACAAATAGAATAGTTACAACACAAAATAAAAAGCATTTGTCATAAATATATATGGTAATCATAACATCTGCAATTCCTCGTTGTGTAAAAATTGTGATCTGAGTTATATGAAAATATTATATCGCCCTTACACTTAAATCAATCATTCTTTGGATGAGTCACGATTGCTGTGATTTTTTTTTTTTTTTTTTTTTTGGTGGTGTTTTGGAAAACTAAAATCATTCTTACACATGAGTTATAGTCAAAATCCAGTAATCAATAAGATTGAGTTTGATTTTAAGAGAGAGAAACATTTTTTGAGAAATTATTGATTTATTGTTTGATTTTCCTCTATAGGATTTTTAATATGAAATGATAGAGTTTGTGTCATTTTAATTTTATCTTGTGTAGTGGTATGTGTTTCTTCTGAAATTGACTGTGAAGATATGTGTAGTAGATTGTGTACAGAAAGGTGTGTAGCGTGCATATTATCTTTGTGTCATAGGAAATTAGAAAGTTGTGTACAGTATACGAAGAGTGAGTCATGTGTGCTGTTTTGTGATGTCGCATACTGTGCAATAATAATTGAGCATCTCATTTTTAGGCAAAATTTTGGTCAGTTCTTTAAAGGCATGAATTTTTGTGAAGTATGATTCTTTTTTTTTTTTAGGTAGGTAGGTCGGGAATTCTATGTAGCAAATTACGCAATATGCATGCACGTTTGCATGCAAGCCCACCACATACGTACACACAGGTGCGTGCGTGCACACTTACTCACGCATCTACCCACACACACACACACACATACACACACACACACACACTCACACACTCACACACACACACACACACACACACACACACACACACACACACACAACACACACACACACACACAACACACACACACACACACAACAACACATACACACAGAAGACTTTTCAAGGAAAGGGGGATCATTCCTGCATGAAAATTAACATTAAAAAAAAAAAAAGTCCAACAACAATGTAATATATTTTTCATTCGTAGCCGCAAACCCTAAGTTTAACACTTCAAAAAATTAATCAAACTTCTTATTCATGACATCCTAATTCACGAAACAATGCGTTTACAGATAAAATGCTGAGATCGATCTTACAATAAGAACTGCTACAGACTAGACTGTCATGAAAAATGTATTAAAAAAAAAAATGAAGTCTTCATTTATAAACAGACACAATATCCTTATTCAGAGAATGATGCATTGTGAGAGAGAGAGAGAGAGAGAGAGAGAGAGAGAGAGAGAGAGAGAGAGAGAGAGAGAGAGAGGAGAGAGATGCTCAGATAAATCCAATAACACGGAGTACCATAGGTTGTCCTATAAAAAAAAAAAATCCATAAAAAGGGGTCTGCTCTTCTAAATAGGTATCCTACCTTTTTAACACAGCTGTGGTTTAGTATCAGATCAACCATACATTTTTTATTACTTCTTATTATTAAAGTTTGACCCAGCTGTCACAAGGTTTAGGTAGAATAGAATCGAAACAGTGCAAATTTTATGTTAGAGGGAGTGATGGGATCACTCGGCAGAATAGTCGTTGTTTTTGTGGTCCAGCCCTTTTTGGACACAGAATTTATGGTCATGTGTGGTGTGAGAAGAAGAGTGGAGGGCTTTAAGATATTAGATTTGTGTCTGTGTTTGTGTGTGTCTGTTATTGTGGAGTGTGTGTGTGTGTGTGTGTGTGTGTGTGTGTGTGTGTGTGTCTGTCTGTCTGTCTGTCTGTCTGTTGACTGTCGTGTTTGTCTGTGTGTTGTCTGTGGGGTGGGTGTGTAGTGCGGTTGTGTGTCTGTGTTGTGTGTGTGTGTGTTGTGTCTTTGTGGAGTGTTGTGTGTGTGTGTGTTGTGGTGTGTGTCGTGTGTTGTTGTGTCTGTGTTGTGTGTGTGTGTGTGTGTGGTGTGTGTGTGTGTGTGTGTCTGTTTTGTGTGTGTGTGTGTGTGTGTGTGTGTGTGTGTGTGTGTGTGTGTGTGTGTGTTGTGGTGTTAGACATCGGTTTCTCAGAGGAATGGAGTTGGGGAGGGGAGGCATTTAGGTAGAGGAGATTTAGGGTTTTTTTCAAACATTTTGTTATCATATAATTTTTTTGTTGATTTTTTTTTTGTGTGTATGTTCTGGTTACCCACTTTTTTTTTCCAAATACAAAAGTACAGCTTATGTTGATATTTATAAAAAGGACTAGCCCTCTAGGAAAGGGGGAGGGAGGGGGGCATAAGAGAAGACAATTAGGAGAAGCATTAAATGTTCTTGATGATAAAAAATTCAAAGATTCATACTGATTTGGATATAGATTAATAAAAAAAGAATTATCAAACTATCTTCCTAAATATGTGCAACTCCTTGAAGTGTCTCAGGCTTATCACGAAGTGAACCACTGTCGATTGACCGTGAAAAAAATTCATCAGATATTAAAGCATCACTGTTTCCTAATACAGAAGGTATTGTTTGGAGCTTAGAGAAAAAAAAAATCAAAACTGACCATATGAAATTCTTAAAATAAGGGATGCATTACCCACTCTTGTCTCCTGAATGATGGAGTGTAAGACATAGAAATTAAAGTGTGAACGTGAAGATAAAAATAGTCATAAATTCAACACCAAAAATTCTCATGAGTATTTGACACATTATATCCAGTCTGTTTCCTAAATGAACAGAAAATCGCATTTGGAAGAAAAGTGCTAAGTTTAGAGAAAGAAAAAACGATCTAAATTGAGCATCAAAAATTGATATAAAATTATGTGAAACATTTCATTCTGTTTCCTAAATAAGTTACAGAAGTTAAAATATTGCAGGAAGGTGTATTAGAAAGTCTGAAAAAAAAACCCAACCCCCCAGAAACAACAGTGCCTAAACTGACCTAAAAAGATCGTGAATAAGGGATGCATTACCTGCCTGTTTCGTAAATGACTAGAAAAATAAATTTTGAAGGAAAGAGTGAGAGTTTAGAAAAAAATTCAAACTGACCATCAAAAAGTCATGAAATATGTACCATCGTACGTTGCTTCTTAAATGACAAATGAGCAGACATTAAAACAAAGTCTAGAAGTTTAAAGAGTAAAGATTTGACTGTCAAAAATTAACAAAATATAGGAAGCATCATCTGTGCAGATTCCTTATGAAGAAGATAAGATACTGCAAGAAAATTAGTGAAGCATTGAGAAAATGAAAACTTACACTGATCATCGAAACTTCAGGAAATGTGTAATGTATCACCCATTCTGTCCATGTATTCTAACCTCAGTCCAATTTGATCTGATTTGTTTATTCGCTCCTGGTGATATTACACAAACTGAAGACCGAAACATATCCGAAGATACATGAGTTTTCGAAAACATGTGAAGCTTACATGTTTTTTGCCGATTTTGGAATAAGAACTGATGATATTACACTAACCCAATCTGAAGATCATGTTTGAAAACATGTGATGCTTACATTTTTGGAGGCCGATTTTGGAATAAGGACTGATGATCATTCTTCTATTATTTGATCTTGTTTGGTACACACGGTAGCCATCTGTGATGTGTATACTGTGATGTTACTATGTGGTCAGACGACATGTAGACTGAAAAAAAACAACACCTGTGCTTTGGATTAATTCACAGGTTTGACTTGTAGCTTGCTTCAGATCACAGATTTTGTTCGTTTGGTTCGTTTTTGTTGAGAGAAAGGGTAGGGAAGAATTGAGTTGGATGTTTGGTCGATATGAGAAATATCGCCTTTTTGGGGGGAGGGGAGGGGGGGGGGGATCGAATAATATCTGTTCTCAATATCTTTATATGCGTTTGTTTTGTTCTAACTTATACTATAAAGTTTGTTTAAGGTGATCGTGATGTATTTGTGTGTATGTGTTGTTCTAATTTTTGTCTTTTTTTGTGCCTCTGTAAGATGGAATATTTTGAAGGGATATTGTTATCTAGTGTGTCAGAGAGTGTTGGGCACCTACATGAATTTTATGATGGAGTGTTTGTTTTGAATTGTTTAGAGCATAGTGTAAATTTTGTAGGAGATACAATCATGTAAGTATTAAATGGAGTATATTTCAATGTTTTAAAAAAAAAAGTAGTCATCAAACCAGTAGTCATAAAACCAGTTGTTCTTCTCTTCTCTTCTCTTCTCTCTCTCTCTCTCTCTCTCTCTCTCTCTCTCTCTCTCTCTCTCTCTCTCTCTCTCTCTCTCTCTCTCTCTCTCAACAACTGAACCCAGTTGTTACCACATATTCAGAGCCACTCAGAAACCCAGTGCATGTGTTTTAATACAAAAAAACCCGATAAAACAAAAAATAGATATTTTATAAAGTAAGATACTCATCATGAAGAACATGCATATAACAAAATAATGCTTAGTATCAGATACCACAGAACACAATTTGTAACATACTGTTTTATGTATAAGAACAACAAGAATAACAACAAAATAAGAACGCAACACCCAAGAGTTCAGCTTAACAAACAATAGTTGGTTTACTTAAAATTTTTCTCAGCCTAAAAGATTCATTAGCTGACAGTAAAAAGAAAAAAAGAAGAAAATTAATTAAAATTTGTACACTGAGACATCAAGGCTAGTGCATTCAAAGCAATGTATTGAACAAACATTTTACATGGAGAAAACCATCAAACCACAGGTAGCGTAGCATTGGTTTTAATAGTTGGACACATTCACATGCATACACATCTTAAGACCCTCTCTCTCTCTCTCTCTCTCTCTTCTCTCTCTCTCTCTCTCTCTCTCTCCTCTCTCTCTCCTCTCTCCTCTCTCTCTCTCACACCACACACACACACACACACCACCTACCCCCCCCCCCCCCACCACACACACACACTAACCCCCACACACACTGCAATCTCTAATAACCATGTATTATAATAGATTAATAGAATTATACCGTTTTTATTGTTGATTTACAATCTAGATACAAAACTAAAATTGTGGTGATTGTGTGAGGGTGAATAATTAATATCAGAATTATGTTGTGAAGATCATGCGTCCCGAGTGATTATAAAAACAACAAACCAAACAACAACAACAAAAAACATGTGCGTACCACCGTTATGTTTGGATTGTAAAACTGTTCTGGTTTATTGTTCAACGTTAATATTATCATCATTGTATTGTGTTGAATGGCTATTACCCCAGTCCGTGTGTTCTTCCCCCCCTGTTTAAGAAAAATTAATTAAACTGATAGAAAATTGTGTTCTGTGTTTGGATTTGGTGTACGTGGAGTGTGTGTGTGTGTGTTTCTTTTCTTTTCTTTTCTTTTCTTTTCTTTTTTCTTTTCTTTTCTTTTGTTCTTATATTTCGAAGATAATGGGAAAACACTCATGTGGGTTGGGTTTCTTTACATCCAATCCCTCTGTGTATGCAGTTTTGTCAATATTGGCATCCGTTCCCACCGGCACACAACGGCCTACTCTTCTGAAAAACAGAACGGATTTTAACGTGAGCGCAAGATGTTCTGCGTGCGTTTCTACACGGGACTTCGGTTTATATGTGATGGGGCGGTAAGTAGATTACCTCCCATCTGATCAGAGCCCTGTGGCAGCGTTGTGTTTCTAAATCGGGACACACCTGCGAATTGTTTAATGCTCTGTTTTCTAGGTGGTGGTTAAAAACTCTCCATTGCATGCAGTTTACCTGCATGGCGACAGGAAGAATTTTTGCGCCTCATTGTAGAGGTTATATCCTAAGTGACTATCTGTGCAGAGATGAGACATCACATATTATGTCCGCTCTGTTACTTAAAGTCGCATCCGAAGGACTTTTATGGAGATTGGTGTCGGTACTGATGTTAACCCCAGAAGAAAGTCCTCTTGAACGAGATTCGAACCCGGATCAGCGGATTATGAGCGCATCACTCTGACCACCAGACCATCCCGTCCCCCTGTGTGTGAGAGAGTTGCAGGAGAAAAGGGAGAGAGAAAGGGCGCGCGTGAGTGAGTGACTATGTGTCTGTGAGGAAGAGTGCCAAATAGATTTATGTCAGTTGGTTTCTTATCGAACCATCCTGAAGTGAAAGGTTCGGATACACCAAATGTGCATTCATACATTCGTCTTTCTCTGCAACTGAAAAAAAAAAAAAAAATGACCCCCCCCCCCCATCCCTAATTCTTTAAAAAAAAAAACCAAGGCTATACATGAGGAGGGGGAAGAAGTACACTTGGGTTCACACACACACACACACACACACACACATTTAATATCGTCGTCTGTGACAAATCGTGAAAACAAGATCTAAAGAACTAATCTCTCTCTCTCTCTCTCTCTCTCTCTCTCTCTCTGCCTGCTTCTTCTTTTGTCCAACATCTGAAATAGTGACCTGACCCAGTCCAAAAGCTGTGTCAAAATATTAACGTGAGCAAAGTGCCAAAACCTACGTAAATTAGCATGTCATTATGCTTTGAAATGTGATAATTATGGAGATTGCCATCAGCCATGACAAGCTCTTGCATAATCAACACGCACTCTCCATTATAGGTAAAAGTAAAGGGGTCCCATAACCTGTGTGATCGTAGGAGAGGGAGGCATCAGAGACCTCATGCTCAGCTTCTCTAGGGTGCAGCATGTTGAGGGCGGCGCCCATCTCCTCTCCATCGCTGCTTTACCTTCCCTGACCCTAAAGAGGGCAGGTACCCGTTTACAGCTGAGGGAACTGTACAGTAGCCAAGGCGCGCAAACGGTCACCCATCCAATTGGCAACCACGCTCGACGCTACTTAACTCGACTGGGGGAAAGCGAGCGCTCTGACCGAAAAATTCCTTTGAAGTCAGAGTATGGCTGTCTATATTTACAGCGAGGTACATGAACACAGTCCTACATACAAAACTTCGCATCCAGTGTGTACTTACAGTCTCACAGTGATTCCCAGATGGGATGACTGAGACAGAGTGCGTATTCTGGTGACCCCCAGGATGTTAAGCTGGGGAACGCCCAGAGTGTTTGTCCAAGATACAAATAAATTCCCAACGCTTACACCAAGAGCTAAAAGCCAAGCATACACACAAAAACAGCAAAGCAGAAGGAAAGAAAGGAAGAAGAAATTAATTCTGATGTGGAAAAAAAACAAGAGGAAGAAATCAGACGTGTGGTTTGTGCCCCATTAGCATAAAGACAGACCAGGTCACTTTCACGGTGTGCTCTCCCTTTTCGTCTTGGTATATGGCTTTGAATCTGCGCACAGACGAAAATTGATGCAACATGAGAATTATAGCCTTTTTCTTGCACTTCAATAATAATTATTTCTCTTCTTATCGACAGGGAACTAAAAGAAAAAAAATATGCTAAAACATAAGTTACAAACCTTTGTAAGGGGGAAAAAAACTGGAGTCGTCTCAAACAGAAGCTACTGTTCCCAGGATTAAAAAAAAAAAAAAAAAAGTTAGCAGGGTACAAGCTATCATCCAATAGCCTGATGGCGTTTTCAATTCTGGTTTTACTTATTTATTTATTTATTTATTTATTTCGAAGATAATAGGATAAGCACTCATGTGCTTTTTTTTATTTTACATCTAGTCCCCGTATGTGTACACTTTTGTAAATCTGTGTCATCTGTTCCCACCAGCACACAATGGCCTACGCTTTCGAAAAGCGGAACAGGATTTCAAGTTAGTTATTTGATCTCTGTACGAGAAACTAAGGAGTTTGCGGAAGCATCTCATCTCCATCGCCTGTATCCTTCTTTCAATGTTTGCTGTTATGGGCAAACAACATCAACAACAACAACAAAACCCAACAAAACACACAGGCAAAAGACAGAGACCAGCACACAGACAAAATAGCTACAGACACAGAGATGTAGATTTATCATAAAACTAAAAAGAGATTATAAAAAAAAAAACAAGAGACCAGCGCACACACACAAAATAGCTACAGACACAGAAACGTACAATTATCAGACACTAAAAAAAATATATATATACAAAAGACAGAGACCAGCACACAGACGAAATAGGTACAGACACAGACACACTTATCACAAAACTCAAAAGAGATTATACAATAAACATAGACCAGCACACAGACAAAATAGGTACAGACACAGACACGCACAATTATCCTAAAACTAAAAAGAGATGATACAATAGACATAGACCAACACACAGACGAAATAGCTACAGACACAGAGACTACAATTATCACAAAACTCAAAAGAGATTATACAAAAGACAAGAGACCAGCGCACACACACACACACAAAATAGCTACAGACACAGAGACTTAAAGTTAACACAAAAAACTCAAAAGAGATGATAATGATACCTTTGTCTGATGTCTTCCAAAACGCAGCTGGCAGGGTTGTGTGCTATGTAGTGATGATAGGCGGACCATGTGGACAGGAAGCCCACCAGTTCATCCACCGTCCAATGCTTCTCAATCTTCAGGCTGTCATTTCTGAAGAGAGAGGTAGGTGGGGGGGGGGGGGGGGGGGGGGGGGGGGGGGCGAGCCTGCATAACCTGCATAAATATGTATGTGTGCATGCCCGCGAGTGTCTTGAACTTGCACAAAATATACACGTGGGCATGCGGTACGCACACCCATATACACACAGATGCACACAACACACGCGCGCGCGCGCGCGCGCATACACACACACGCGTACACACACGCGCGCATACACACATGCGAGCGCGCGCGCGCATATGCACTGCTTATCAATGTACCTTTGGAAATAAAGATTTGACTTTAATGTGATTCTAATGATTCTTATCAACGTAATGATGTGCCTGTCAAGTTTGTAATCGCCCTTCATGGGATGGTTAAAGGATTCTGACTTAACCTGAATTTTTTTTTAAAATTGTATTATATTGCATTGTATTGCATTGTATTGCACTGTATTTATTGGTTGTAGTGTATTATAGTGTATACCACTTAAGTCACAGAAGATTTTCTCTTGCGTTAAAATCGGGTTGCTTTCGTTGGGGAGAGCGTGCCGCCACAATAGCAGCACCACCCCATTTAAAAAGAAAAATTCGTGGGTGTGTTCTTGTTTCCCTATCAGGGTTTTTTTTTTCTCAACAGAATTTTGCCAGGGACAACTCTCTGTTGCCATGGTTTATTTCACGTGCACTGAAGGCATGTTTGCACACAGAACCCTCCGTTTATCGTCTCGTCCGAAAGACTAGCACCCAGACAACTACTCAAGGTCAAGTATATTTTTGGGGCTCAAACGTGGATGGAACCCACAGTTTTTGCTTTCTAGGCAGGTGCATTACCTCTAGACCACTGATCCACGAGATAACTTTATTTTGGACGATTCCCAGGTGGGGGACATGGAGATCAAAATGATGAAATTTTATTTACAAGCTCATGTCAAAAGTTATGCCATAAACTAAAAAGGACATCACTTGTAAAGCATCACAATCTAAGAATTACTCCGTGTTGTGCTTTGTAGCCATGGAAATAATCCAATATGGCCGCCCACATTAAAATGGTTCAAATTCCTAAACATTTTTTTTAATGTATAACAAGTAGAAGAAACCTGTTTCTATTATAAACATGTTTTACAACTGAATTCTTAATTCACACAGGAAGATCTCCATAATTGTGCCCAGCAGTTTTTAATTCTAAAAAAAAAAAAAAAAAAAAAAGTTTTGGACCTGTGTGTAACCTTAAGCTGGGGAATTTACGATAAAAAAAACAAAAACAAAAACAGCAAGCAACAACAATAACAACGGCTCTACCAGACATACCTGCGCCACCCTGCGAAAGGGAGGGAGAGAGAACGGTATTCTTGTTCCAAATGTTGGATACCCTCCGTCCAGTAAGGGCCCAGGACATCCTTGTAATACTACACACACACACACACACACACACACACACACACACACACACACACACACACACACACACACACACACAACACACACAGACACACACACACACACACACACACACACACACACACTCACACACACAACACACACACACACACACACACACACACGCACACACACACACACACACACACGCACAGCACACACACGCACCACACCACGCACGCACACACGCACGCACGCACGCCGCCGCGCGCACGCACGCACGCACGAACGCACACACATACACACATAACACACACCACCGCACACCACCACGCACTACGCACACACGAACGCACGCCCACCGCGCGCACGCACACACACACACACACACACACCACACGCACACACACATGCTGAAAATATATCTACTAGACAGCATGTATGGCGAAAAGCCAAATAGATATGTAATAATCAACATAGTCACACAAAGAAAACATGATAAAGCAACAATAGTAATGGCTACCCCCAACCCCCACCTCCAAAAATCCCACAAACAAAAACCAAACCCCAAAACAGATAACAACAAAAAAACAAAAAAAAACCCTCAACTACAACAACAACGAATATAAATAACACAACACAAAAAAGAACAACAAAACAAAATCAGAACAAACAACAACAATTAAAACAGGCAAAGAATGACTACAAAAAACAAAACAAAAAACCCCACCCCAAAACCACCACCACCACAACAACCCAAGAACAACGACTAACCAAAGGAAGAAAATTTAATAAAGGACCACAAACACCACCAACAACAGAACCTTACTGTAACAATAGCAGCAACAGCAGCAATATCAACAACGATGATGATGGCAGCAGCAGCAGCAGCAGCAGCAGCAGCAGCAGCAGCAGCAGCAGCAATAAGCTGACTTTGAGCTTCTTGTTTTAGGGGCGGGTTTGGTTTTTTTTTCATGATAGTCACACTGGCATCACAGCCTATAGATCTAGTCTACAACAAATTTGAAAAGAAGAATAGGGTGATGATGAGGACAACAATGCTGGTAGTGGTGGCGGTGGTGGTGTGATGATGATGACAATGCTTCTCATGATAATGATGATGATGATGATGATGATGATGATGATGATGATGATGATGATGATGATGATGATGATGATGAGAAGATGAGGAGGAAAGAGGAGGCCTCGAGGAGGAAAGAAATGGAAGAAGAAGAAGAAGAAGAAGAAGAAGAAGAAGAAGAAGAAGATGATGATGATGATGATGATGATGATGTGGCGACGATGAGGAGGATGAGGAGTACGGTCAAAGAGACAATTTTTACACACACACAAAATTTAAAGCAACATGGCCATTACCACTACCATCATCACCACCACAACAATCAACCTTACATAGATAACGATCTCCTGAGCTCCAGGCTCATCCAAACGGGGCAGTCCATAACAGTAGCCCACAAAAGCTCCCCAGGCCTCAGAACTCTCTCCACCTCCGCGTAAAATTTGTCCGGGGGATTCATCCAGTGTAGGGCAGTTGCCACGGTCACCAAATCCACACCCCCTCATCCAAGAACGATAAATCTTCAGCTGACCCGACCCGGAAGGACAAATTGGAAATATTGTTTGGAGCTCGAGAAATTTGAGCTTCGCTAACATCCAAGCCGATCACTTTTTGAAAATGCTTCGTCAACGGTAAAGTGCTTTGTCCAGATCCACATCCGACGTCGAGAGCAAGTAAGAATTTTGCTGAAGTTTTGTTTTCTTGGCAGAATTTGATGATGGTGTCGTAAACATCGGTTGAGTACGTCGGTCGGTGTTTGGCGTAGTCTTCTGCGATTTGTGAAGATTGGAAAAGCAGTCAGCTTTTTTGACTGACATTGTTTGGGTTTTCTGAGTACAACAGAGTTTGGCCAACCAATTGTCCTCAGTAATCCAAATCTGTGTTTACACGTTGAAGTAACTGAACGAAATTATGATTTAGATCTAGATCATGAATAAACGTTGAAATGGGCGTAACTGAACGAAATTATCGATCTGGATAAAGATATACGTCGAAATCAGCCTAACTGAACAAAGTTTATCAATTAGATCTGGATTAACATTTATACGTTGAAATCGGCCTAACTGAAAAAAGTTTATGATTTAGATCTTGATAAACAGTTAAACACTGGAGTAGTCAAATCTAGACGATCGTCTCTGCTGAATTACAAAGCAAAATGTGTGAGCGCAGTTTTTCCCCCCAGACGAAATGTCAAATGCTTTAGGCTTGTCCCTGTTTCCTGACTTTGGCTAGTGATGAAATTAACCTATAATTTGAACGGCAGATGTGGTGGCACACGACTGGTTAAGGAGATATAGAGTCTGTACAGTACTTATATCGGAGTACGCACGCCTAACTAATTTTCCTGACTGCAGAGGCGTTCAGCTTAAATCTGGTCCGTGTTTGATACCATTTTTGATATCCCTTGTATCTTTTTGTTGCTTTTGGGCGTTCCCCAGCTTAACGCCCAAGGGATCATACAGGACATGCACTCGTACCTGCTCCCCCCAGGCTAAGGTTAAGCCTCATTGAGCGTGGTAGCCTCGCAGATGCAGATGGGTGATGGTTCGTGTGTCTGGGCTTCAGTACAGTCCTCAAGTTCACCTAACGTAAATGAATTCCTGTCCTCTTTTAGGGACACAGAAGAAAAAGCAGCAAAGGAGATGGGCCCCACCTAAGCTGCTGACCCTTAGAGAAGCTGAGGTGTGTTACCATCTAGTTCCCAAAACAACCACATAGGGTTGGAGACACCTTTACCTTTTCCCCATTACCTCTGCTTTGATGGACTGGTTGCATTGCTTTTTCGTTCCACGGCCAGAGCTCCGAGGTTCACCAACAGTGAGATTTTTGTGTAGGCGACCGTTTTCCACCCCATAATGTAGGTAGCCGCAGCCTGACTTCAGGGATAGACTGATTGGATGACTGTGATGCATTGAGAAACGAGCTAAAGTAAGGGTTGCTGCTTTTTTTATAGTAGTTTTTAAAGGAACTTTTTTTTTTTTTTTACTCCGTTCATGTCTGTCAACCTATTTCAGTTGTATTCTTTTTCTTCGTTCGCAGACTTAGACTGCAGTTTCTTATAGCGCAAACTGGGCCCACGGGTGACTAAGCTAGAGCTCTGTCTGAGGTTCACCAATGGTGAGATTTTGTGTATGCGACCGTTTGCCTACCATTAAGATAGCCCCCATTCCGTCTTCAGAGATAGGTGGACACATGACCCAGCGGTAAGTCATACGTCCAGAATGTAAAAAGAAAATTCTCTCAACACCAAGAGTAGTGGTCTGGGTAACTAGTTTATAAAGATAAGACGATATTTAAACCGAAGTCCTGTCAGACATGCACAAAATACTTTATGGCACGTCAGAACTCATAGCAATAAGAGAGTTGGTTGTTCCCTGGCAGAACTCATGGAGAAAAGTTTTCACAAAAGATCATGTATACTCTCAATCAAGAAAATGATATATGGTGACTCTGTGCACTTTTTGGGCCTATGAACTCCCCTTAAGAAGAGCAGCCCTAATTTCTTATAGAGAATCTTCCGTGAAAGTAATACCTGCAATATTATGCCAGGTTCAGCTTCATCTCGACACTGCTAAAGAATCTTTTATTTTTCTTCTTTTTTCAATTGGCAGTGTCCCCATCCCTCCTCAAGCAGCTCCGAGAGGAGTTGTGTCTGATGTTAGCTGAACATTGCTTTATGATATTATGCTGAACCTAGGTCACGCACCACGTGGTATCAAATGCATGATTTCCGGTCACAGCTGCCCATGCTTTGTGGCGATTTGAGTACGCGTGCGCGCGCGTGTGTATGACGGGGATGGAGACTTGGGCTGAAACAAGATGTTGCCAGAACGGATCCCATAAATCTTGAGGCCACACTCCAGCTTTTCATTTTTTGTTGCCTATTTCATCCTGTTTTTCCTATAAACTCTCTCTCTCTCTCTCTCTCTCTCTCTCTCTCTCTCTCTCTCTCTCTCTCTCTCTCTCTCTCTCTCTCTCTCTCTCTCTCTCTCTCTCTCTCTCTCTCTCTCTCACGCAGAACATCATCTTGCGCACACGTTAAATCCTGTTCCGCTTTTCGTAAGAGTAGGCCATCGTGTGCCGGTGGAACAGATGACATTTACAAAACTGCATACACACGGGGACTGGACGTATAAAAGCACAAGAGTGCTTATTCCATTATCCTCGATATAAAAGAAAAAAATCAAATACAAATCAAATCAAATCTCTCTCTCTCTCTCTCTCTCTCTCTCTCTCTCTCTCTCTCTCTCTCTCTCTCTCTCTCTCTCTCTCTCTCTCTCTCTCTCTCTCTCTCTCTCTCTCTACACACACACACCACACACCACAACCACACACACACACACACACACACACACACACACACACACACACACACACACAGCGCGCACGCATACGTACATACGGCACTTGATCTTTCGCATCTTCAAAAGTGAATCTTAAAAAAAAAGAAGTAAAAAACTACATCTAAGTCCTGACTGAGACCGCCCCTGGTTTTGCACAAAATTGATGATGTGAAAGGTTTGAATGTTCTTGTTTTTATTAAACGCTGTAGGCTACCTCTTATTTCCTTGTCGTCGGTTATCATCCCAACCACAATATACATGCGCGTGGGTGTGGGTATACAACATCCTCGGATAATGATCCTCTCCAATTTTCTCATGATTACTTGGCATCAATTGATGTCTGTAACCCACCCCCCCCCCCCCCCCCCCCCTTCACATTTTTTCATACCTGAAGTCTTGAAATTAGCAAAATATTTTGTAAGTAGCTCACTCCATGGCACTCTTCACCCGAAAGCTTTGACAGGGACGGGATAGCCTAGTGGTCACAGCATTGCGCTCGCAATTTGGCGACCCGAGTTCGATTCCCGTTCGAGGGGATTTTTCCCCTGGAGTAACATCAGTGCTGACTCCCCTCTCCCCAAAAGTCTTTCGGATGAAACTATAAACCAGGCCCCTTGTGCAAAAGCACGCAGAACATCTTGCGCACACGTTAAATCCTGTTCCGCTTTTTCGTAAGAGTAGGCATTGTGTGCCGGTGGGAACAGATGACAGTATTTACAAAACTGCATGCACACGGGGACTGGATGTAAAAAAGCACATGACTGCTTATTCCATTATCCTCAATATACAAAATAAAAAAAGAAATAAATAAAGCTAAAGCTGGAGTGAGTGTAACCCGTTTTGGTTCCAAAGACGTAGAGAGTTCTGTCCTGGACTGACATATTTCTTTCCATTTATGACGAATTTATGTGCTTTGTTCCATAGTCTTCATTGTAGCTAGTGCTTATTAATTTGTTCTCTGGGTAACGCGATAGCTCAGTGGTCAGAGCACACGCTGTCCCCCAGCTAAGGTTGAGCGTAGTTGCTTCGTGGATACACCCAGCTGTAAATGGGTGCTTGCCCCCTCTTTAAGGTCAAGGAAAGTGAAGCAGCGAGGGGGAGGAGATGGGCGCTTCCCTCAAGATGCTGGCCACTGGAGAAGCCGAGGTCTCTGACAGGGTTATGGGAACATTTTTGTTCTTAAGGTTGTTTGTTTTCTGTTTTTCCTTTTTTTTTTTGGGGGGGGGGGGGGGGGGGGGGGGGGCGGGGGGTGAGGGAGGGGGGGTTGGACTAGTTCTGTCCTCAGTAATTGCTATGGGATTATGATTGAAGATGACTTAATTTCTGAGGGCAAGTATGCTGCAGATTTGATCAGATGATGCAGAATGGCTTGAAATAAACACTGTGATTTGCTCTCTCTCTCTCTCTCTCTCTCTCTCTCTCTCTCTCTCTCTCTCCCCCTCCCCCCTCTCTCTCTCTCTCTCTCTCTCTCTCTCTCTCTCTCTCTCTCTCTCTCTCTCTCTCATGCATTTGTTGAATGTATACCTATCTCCTTTTTACAATGATAGGTTGAATTTCTATTCTTGGTGATGGTGATTTTGTTTTTTGTTTCTTTTTTTTTTGCTTTTTATCTTTGCATTTTGGATTATTTGGTGTTTTTGTTTTTTTTAGTGGGTTTTTTCTTTTTTTTTTTTGCTTTTTCTATCAGGGCAAGAACTGGATAAAATAAAAGTATGTAAACTTCACGTACTCTGTTACCTTGAAAAATAAAGATCATTCATTCATTCATTCATTCATTCATTCATTCATTCATTCATTCATTCATTCATTCATTCTCTCACCTCTCTTCTCTCTCTCTCTTCATCTCTCTCTCTGCTCTCTCTTCTCTCTCTCTCTCCAGCAACTGTAACGTTTAAACTTGCCAATCTTGATGACATCACGCCCGTGACATAATTGATTAATTCATGGTTAAGCCTGTGTTGTAAGAGAATCACATTCACGATCAGTTTTACAGGGTTTTTTTTCTTTTCTATTTTACGCCGTCAGGGGCGAGCATGAGTGTCGCTTTAAACTCTTTACAAATCAGTTCATGCTGGTCACATACCACTGACTATGCAGAATCTAAGTGGTTTTACTTTCATTAATAAGGCAACGAGAGTAGGTGGGTGGGTGAGAGGGGGGAAGGGGTCAGTTAGGCTGGTGGTTAAGAGTGTTGCCGCTTGCGATCTGACGACCCGGGTTCGATTCCCGTTCGAGGAGATTTTTCTCCTGGAGTTGACATCAGTGCTGACTCCACTCTCCCCAAAAGTCCTTCGGATGAGACTTTAAACCGAGGCCCCGTGTACAAAAGCACGCAGAACATCTTGCGCACACGTTAAATCCTGTTCGGCTTTTCGTAGAGTAGGCCATCATGTGCCAGTGGGAACAGATGACATTTACAAAACTGCATACACATGGGGACTGGATGTAAAAAGCACAAGGTGCTTTTTCCATTATCCTCGATATAAAAGAATTTAAAAAATAATAATAAAAACGACCCGGGTTCGAGCCACTACCGTGGCATTCGTTCAAGGACATTTTTTTCCCCGTAAAGTTAATAATTATCCGTGCTGAAAGTGTAACGTTCGCGATCTGTTGGACCCCGGGGTTCGAGCGCCGCCGTGACACCTGTTGCAAGGTAGCCGAGTGGTTAGAGTAGTGTGTGTGTGTGTGTGTGTGTGTGTGTGTTGTGTGTGTGTGTTGTGTGTGTAGGGATTTAACAGTCCTGGTTCGAGCCACCACCGAGGCATTTGTTCGATGGGGATTTTATTTTCCCCTGAGAGTGTAACGTTCACGGTCTGATGGCCCTGGGTTACAGCCCTCACTGAGTTACTCCTTCGTTGGATATTTTTTTGTTTTTCCCCTGGAGTTTACGCACTACTGACTCCTCTCCCCCGAAATTCCTTCGAGGGAAAATAAAACTGAGGTCTCGTGTACAAACGCACGCAGAACATCTTGCGCACACGTTAAAACCGTTCTGCCGTTTGGAAGGTAGGCCACTGAGTTCCGGTAGGAATGGATGACAAAAACTTTAAAAAGAACGCATGCTGGTTGTGTTTTGTTTAGACATCATCCCCGAAGTCGGAATGTGGCTACCTTAATGGTGGGAAAAAACCTTACCAATGGTGAACATTGCGTGGAGCTCACGCCCGGGAACAAAAAAAAAATGAGGCAATTAAGTGAAGTCACGCATACAATTTGCAAATTCAGCGCAGGTTAAAGAACCAACAGCAATGGTATAGTTATTCTGGGAAAAAAAATATCTGTTTAAACAAACTGTCTCACATAGACAAAATAAATATGCATGAAAACAAAGTAAAAAAAGAAAAAAAAAAGTTGCTGTTGTTGCGCATCCCCCCACACTCTGACTCACTCACCCCACCTGGGAGTCACTGTGAGATTGAAATTGCACACCAAATGAAAAGTTTGCGTGTATGGCTACTTTTGAAGTACCTCGCCATATAGGCGACTTCAGAGGATTTTTTTCCTTAAAACGAGAGTGCATGTTGTTACGTTAAGAGCTTGTCATGGCGAAGGCAAATCTCAACATTTCACCACGTGATATTTTAGTGTAAGCCTTTGCTCTCAGCTTACATGATCAATAGCAGGCACAGATTTTGGCTTGGGCAGAAAAAAAAGAAGCCCACTTTATTATGGCTTTCTGTACCCCCCCCCACCCCAAAAAAAAAAAAAAAAAAAAACACCCACAAAAAACACCCGTGCAAACAGGAAAAATAACCCACCTAAAAATAAAAAAAAAGTGACGTGCCGTGGGGATAGAAGCCGGATGTAGAGAGAAACTACTACCTATTTTATTATTTATTATTTGTTTATATGAGGATAAAGAAGCATCAGTGCTTTTCATCGTCCGTGGCAGCATTTTGTAATATGTCACTGTTCACGCACACATGGCCTACTCTTACGAAAGAAACAGATTAAAGTGTGCGCAGATGTCTGCGTGCGTCGCACACGGGCTCGGTTTAAGTCTCATCCGAGGATAGTGTGAGGGTGTTACGCAATCTTTACGCTTTCTTTCTGGAGAGTGGCTCAAATTTCACATGGGTGGTGGGGGGGGGGGGGGGGGGGGGGGCAATGTTCCTGTCGAATGCGATAAACTAAAACAATTTCAAAGCCACGTTAAGCAACCCAT
Organism: Stramonita haemastoma; assembly: GCA_030674155.1. Taxonomy (NCBI): domain Eukaryota; kingdom Metazoa; phylum Mollusca; class Gastropoda; order Neogastropoda; family Muricidae; genus Stramonita; species Stramonita haemastoma. The sequence goes on from CM060340.1 coordinate 26,029,998, forward strand.
CCCCTTCCCCATGAACCTTTGTCGTTGATTTGTTGGTTAGTTGTCTTCTTGTGTTTCTGTGACTATTTCTTTCCTGCTGTTCCCACGCTGCTGATTTTGGTAGTTCAGGGGACAGGATAGCCTGGTGGTTAGAGTGTTAAAAATCGAACGGCCCGAGTTCAAACCACAACCGAGACGCCCATTCAAGGGGATTTTTCCATTCAGGGATTTCCATGGAGTTCACATCAGTTCCGACTGCACTCCGCGGAAGTCCTCCAGGTGAGACTATGAATCGAGGTCCTCTGTATAAATGTGCGCAGAACATCTTGACCACAACGTTAAATCTTGTTTCGCCTTTCGGAAGGCCATTTGTACCGATGGAAACGGACGAAAAAATTGAAAAAAACCGCAAGTAAACGGGGACTGCACGTAAATTTTTTTTTTAAAAAGCTCGAGTGCTTATTCCATCATCCTCAAAATGAAATATCAAATAAAAAATGAATTTAAAAAGATAAATAAATACATGAATAAGTAAACATCCACCCTAGCCATACACAGACTTGCCATTTCACAACCTTGGAGTCTGACTTATTCAGGGAGCTTTTTAATGGTAGCCCGCCAAAGAGCCACCAGCCACAGGGCCCTGCACCGCTGCTGGGTCACTTTGGTGGTGCTCATTCATTTTGTGCTTGTTCTGAGCTTCTGTGACATCCCCGTCCTGCTGTTCCCACCATGCTCATCTCAATTTCCCCGCCACAGCCATGCCCAAATACGTTATGTCTCATCCTCAGGGTCGGAAGCCGACAGGGAGCTCATCAATATCAGGCCGCCTTGGGGCCACCAGCCAGAGGGGCCCTGCACTGCTGCTGGGTGACTTTGGTGGTGTTCAGTCGTGCCTGTTCTGAGCTACCATACGCAGGACACCACCTACAAAGCCCCCTACTAACGACAGTATTAGATCAGTCGCGTAGCCAGACTGAGTGAGTTACCCACTCGAGGTGGCAACCACCACAACGTCCCTCCAACGACCGTCCCCCGTGAACACCCAAACTCACCACAGGCACAGAAGTGTATGGACAAACCGAATCTGAGGCCACCACGTGACCAGAGCAACTGGGGCCACCAAATCACAGGAAATTTTCTTTTCATTACATGACGAACAGTGATAATGAGGATGATGTAATGATGCTGCTGTGGAAGTGCATATGATTTGAGACTACTTGACAGGGTTGTACTCTACGTTTACTATCATACATCCTGGCGTCAACCTGGCCCGAGAGATACTGACACCTGCCGTGTTGTTCAGGTAATTCGAAAAACACTCAAGTTCGCATCCGTAAAGTGGATGAAGCTTGACTGTGGTCCTAGTCTTCCCATTGAGCCCACAGCACACTCTGTGTAGGCGCGGTCGGAATCCGAAATATCTCCATGAATCTAATGGGGTTTGAACCCGCGACCTTCCAGTCCGAAATCCAAGACGCTAACCTTTGCGCCATGGTAGCATCTTCCGGGATATGGACACTGATGTGGAACGACCTTGCCACGCATAAAGCGTGTCACGTTTTTGCCCTGTTGAACTTTTCAGTGTCCCAGTACTTATTCTCTCTCTCTCTCTCCCCCCCCCCCCCCCTATCCACACCTACCCCACCCCCCTTCTCCTATCTTCCAAAATTGAGAGAGGTTATAAAAACCGAACTACTTTCCGAATGGGAGTCTCTTTTCTCTCAGGACCAGCTGTTTCACCAGCTTCCATTCAAGTTTTGGGTTTTTTTCTTCTTCTTCTACAGTTCTTCCCAGTTAGATACTTTTTTTTTTTTTAACTTGTCAGTCTCACCATAGTGTGCGTGGTTGATTCCCAAAAACCATTAACACCAGCATCATGATGAAAAACCGCAAGATCTACGACTCCGCAGAAATGGCAGAACTGTACGTCACCTACCGCCTTTCCTGGGACGCCCACATCGTGGACGCCGTCCTGAACTTTTGCAGGGAGCAGGACTCGGCCGAGTTCTCTCTAGCCCTGGACGTGGGCTGCGGGTCAGGACAAAGCGCCGTGCCCCTAACGAAGCACTTCGGCCAAGTCATCGGGCTGGACATCAGCCCGGCCATGCTCTCCCTAGCTCCCACCCACATCCCCAATCTGTCGCTGCGGTTGGGCCAGGGGGAAGATCTGTCCTTTGCTGGGAGTGGGAGCGTGGATTTGGTGCTGGTGGCTACGGCTTTGCATTGGTTGGATCTGGAGAAGCTTCACGGTGAAGTGCGGAGGGTGTTGAAGCCTGGCGGGGCTTTCGTGGTTATGAGTTACGATATACCGCGCTTGGAGGACCCGCGGGCGCAAGAGATTATGGAAACGGTATTTTTTTTCTGTTTTGGTGTGTGTGTGTGTGTGTGTGTGTGTGTGTGTGTGTGTGTGTGTGTGTGTGTGTGTGTGTTGTGTGTGTGTGTGTGTGTGTGTGTGTGTGTGTGTGTGTGTGTGTGTGTGTGTGTGTGGTGTGTGCCTTTTTAAAGGCTCAGGTATATCTTTAGGTGGATTAAAAAAAAAAATCATCACTAAGTTTTGTTACTAGGAAAAAGTTTAACATTCTTGCAACATCAAAAAGGATAAGAATAAAAGAAGTAGCTATCTATATAGGTGGCAAATTTGATACAGTAGTCATTGCAAGAATAATGTCACAATATAGTATTAAAAGCACGACAAAAGTTATTTCGTGTGAAGAAAAGAGACTTGGATGTTTAGATGTAGCTTAAATGGAAAAAATGTTACAGTTTGAGTCGTTTGTTAAAGCTCGCGGAAACAATATCTACTGTACACGGCAGATTGTGTCCTTGACTTGTAGATTAAGGTTGAATAGCTTTAAGACAAAATAAGCTGGCAACGCACGCGGTAATAGGATATTAAAAGATGATGAATTAGCATGCCACAGCTTAAGGTCATTATACATAATTATTCTGACGTCATTTTCTCCATCGGCAAATTTTAGGAGTCCTTCATAATGTATGTATGTTTTATGTGTCAGATCGCAGTTGCATAGTTCTATCGGTTTATTATTGAAAAGGTTCAGGGGTCCCATAATCTGTGTGGTCGTAGGGGAGCACGGCATTAGAGACATCAGCATCTCTAGGGGCCAGCATATTGAGAGTGGCGCCCATCTATCTCCTCTCCCTCGCTACTTTACCGTCTCTGACCCTAAAGAGGGCAGGTACCCATTTACATTCGGGTGAACTAGGGGACTGTCCTGAAGCCAAGGCGCGCAAACGGTCACCCATCCCCTTGGTAACCACGTTCGATGCTGCATAACATTGACTTGGGGAATGCGAGAGTGCCCTTTCGTAGATGGCTTGATGAAAAAAAGCAAGTGTTTTGCTTACTCAATGTACCATCTGTAAAAAGAAATTGACTTTGACTTGACTTTGGCTATCCCCTCCACTTAATCGGTTTATGATTACTTTGGACTCAAAGAGCACTCTAATATAATGCCTACCTTTGCTTCTCGCTTGTGAAGTAGTGTTAGCCACACTTTTTGCTGTAATTTTGATTATTAGTGTTTGTTTATTTAAATTCTTGTTCGATACCCTTCCTTACTGTTGATTATAATCAAGTATTTGAAATTTCCTTACTGTGTCCATTGCTATCACTAAGTTCTGTAAGGTACAGTACAGAAATGTGTTTTATTCCTGTGAAATGTAGTTCAGTAGTTATCTACAGCAATTTTCTTTTTTTTTTCTTATTCATCAAATGTTTGAGATTGCGCTATAAACATTATTTTATACGATTTTACCTTCCACCATTCACTGGCAGATCCCCCGTGTTCGTTTTTGTCATGTATCAACTTGTGAATATCATTAAAGGAATTTGAACACTACCACCACCACACACTACTACTACTCTGCTGCTGCTGCTGCTGCTGCTGCTGCTGCTGCTGCTGCTGCTGCTACACTACTATACTGCTACCATACTACTACTACTACAACTACTGACTATACTACTACTACTACTAACTACTACTACTACTACTATACTATACTTACTATGCTGCTACTACTGCTACTGCTACTACAACAATTACTACTACTACTACTACTACTACTACTACTACTACTACTACTACTACTACTACTACTACTACTACTACTACTTCCACCACCGCCACTCCCACTACTACTACTTTTATCATTACCACTACTACTACTTCTATCACTACCACCACTGTTAATACTACGCATCACAGCATCACAACACCTTTTTGAATAATTTATAGACGGCTGATGAACCCTCGCTTATTCCAGTGGCACTTTTTTCACTGTGCTACAGTTCTACAACCACGTCATGGAAAACCACACACCGGTCAACCTGAAACGGGAGGTGGGGAAACTGTTCCAAACCTACACCCCTCCTTTCCCGGGCTCCCGCAGGTTCGTATTACGCGTTCGAAAGACAGTGAGACCCCCCCCAAAAAAAAAAAAAAAAAAAAAGTCCCTCCCCCCACCCCCCCAAAAAAAAGAAAAAAGGTGTTTTTGTTCCCTTTGGGGATGTCGGGGGCCTATCAGTATTCAATAAATTTTATTTATTTATTTATTGATTTTATTTATTTATTTTTATATTTTATGTATTTGTTTATCTATTTATTCCTTTATTCATTCAATCATTCTCTTATATCGAGGATAAATGGAAAAAGCACCCATGTGCGCTTTTTTTTTTTTAAACATCCAGTCCCCATGTGTGTGTGTGTGTTGTGTGTGTGTGTGTGTGTGTGTGTGTGTGTGTGTGTGTGTGTGTGTGTGTGCAGTTTTTGTAAATTTTGTCATCTGTTCCCACCGGCACACCATGGCCTACTCTTACGAAAAGCGGAACAGTATTTAATGTGCGCAAGATGTTCTGCGTGCGTGCGGACACGGGGCCTCAGTTTATAGTCTCATCGGAAGTACTGTGTGTGTAAATAGCATCACCACTTTCTGGAAATTTTGTGCTGGGAATTTGCCTTTTTTTTTCTATCCCTCCTTGTTTCTGCCTTGTTCCTGTTGTCTCCTGTCACTTCCTTCTTGACTATTTTATGCCTTCAAGGTCCATTCTCCCACCATTTTTCCCCCAGGAGGACATTGAATAATTATAACAATTCTCCCCAATGTCGAAGTCGATTGCGCTGGGTCTGACTTATCAGGCGCTTGACGGTGGCGCAATGCATTTTCTCTCAAATGACAGACAACAGTGAATTGCTGTTTGAGTGTACGAAGAAGAAGAAGAAACGGTGGTGGTGTTGTGCGTTTCCCAGCTTAACACCCCGGGGTTCGTGCACCCAGGATAATTATGCTCTCTCGTCTCACTCATCCCACCTGGGAATCACTGCGACATTGTACGTTTATGCTGGATGAAGGAATTTGCGTGTGTGGCTGTTTCTTTTTTTTTTTTTTTTTTTTTTTTAAAAGTACTTTGAAGATAGAGAATTGAGCTTGCAATCTGATGGCCAGGGTTCGAACCACCACCGAGGCACCTGTTCAAGGGGATTTTTCCCTGGGGTTTAACATCAGCACTGTCTCCACTAACTTAGGTCCGGTGTATGCAAACGCACGTAGGACATCTTGCTCACACGTTAAAACCAGCTCCGCCTTTCAGAAGAGAAGGCCATAGCATGCAGGTAGGAATGGATGGCATTGTTAAAACCCAGTCTGAAAGTCTATCTGCTGCAAGTTAAATCTGTTCTTTAAAATCCAGTCTGAAAGTCTATCGGCTGCACTTCAAATCTGTTCTTTAAAATCCAATCTGACAGTCTATCCGCTGCACGTCAAATCTGTTCTTTGAAATCAGTTTGAAAGTCTGGCTTTGGTGAAAATATCTTTTTTCTTTAAAATCCAGTCTGAAAGTCTGAACTGATTCAAGTTGAATTTGCCTTTCTTTACCAATCTGAAAAAGTGTTTCACGTCAAGTATTTTGTTCTTTATAATCCAGTCTAAAAGTCTTTTTTACGTTCAATCCGTTCTTCTTTCAAATCCAGTCTGAAAATCTGTCTGTTTCACATGAAATCTGTTCTTTAAAATCCAGTCTTAAAGTCTAATTTGCTTCACGTAAAACCTGTTCTTTAAAACCCAATCTGAAAGCCTGGTTTACGTCAAATCTGTTCTTCAAAATATAGTCTCAAAGTCTATCTGGTTCACGCCAAAACCTGTTTTTCTTTCAAATCCAGTATGAAAGTCAGATTCACGTCAAAACTGTTCTTCTATTAAAAAAAAAAATCCAATCTGAAATTCTAAATAGCTCATTATAAAATTTTCTTTAAAAATCCAGTCTGAAAGTTTGACTGTTTCACACCAAAATATGTTCTTCTTTAAAACCCAGCCTGAGGGTCATTTTTTGTTGTTGTGAGTGTCCACATCTGTTGTTGGCGTGTTGCAGAGTGGACAGCCTGAAGATGGACAGAACGTGGACAGTGGATGAACTGGTGGGGTTCATGAGCTCGGTCACACCCTCTCACCTGCACTGCGTTCAGGATCTGTCCAACACACCTCCATACAACCTCAGGCAAAGGTATAGGCTTGCATTATAATGATAACTTATAATTAGGATAATGTATGGGGGTGGGATAGCTAAGTAGTTAGAGCACTCGCTATACCCCCAAGTCAAATTAAGCAGCGTCGTGCGTGGTTACCAGTTGGATGGGTGACAGGTTTGAGCGCCTTGGCTTTCAGTACAGTCCCCCCAGTTCACCAGCTGTAAATGGGTACCTGCCCTCTTTAGGGTCAGGGAAGCTAAAGCAGCGAGGGAGAGGAGATGGGCGCGCGCCTCAATATGCTGGCCCCTAGAGAAGCTGAGGTCTTTGATGCCTCGCTCCCCGACGACCTCCCTACGACCGCTAATGGTTATGGGACAATTTTACCTTTACCTTTATATGACAATGTATCACATGATGAACGTGAGAGAAATCTGCTGTGACATAAAGTGGTATGAAATAAAATAAAGACGGCGAAAAAAGGTATTGGCATATATTTTAATATATTACAATGTATCAATGACGAAGTGAATAAAATGGTTAAAAAAGTATTGGCTTGTGTCATTGTAATATCATAACAATGTAGTACATGATAAGGTGAATAAAATTGTAAAGTTTTGTTAAAGACATTGGCTTGTATCATAATATGTAACACTATATCGCATGATAAACGAGAATACGAAAGTTAAACAACATTGGTTCGTATTATCACACATCACAATGTTTAGCATGACGAACGTATACAAAACGGGTAAAGACGATATTGGCCTAAACATTAATTATAACAATGTATTATACGATGAACGTGCATAAAATAGCTTTTTAAAAAAGGTATTCCTTTGTATCATAACAGAAACAATATACTACACGATGAACGTGAATGAAATAGTAAAAAAAGGTATAGACTCTCTCTCTCTCTCTCTCTCTCTCTCTCTCTCTCTCTCTCTCTCTCTCTCTCTCTCTCTCTCTCTCTCTCTCTCTCTCTCTCTCTCTCTCTCTCAAAAGGATGTCATATAACAAAACAACACAAAAATGAAGTGATTCAGTTTTGTTCCTCCTGTAACCAGTTCTTATAGCTGGGAGCCCTATTTCACTAAAATGGCTGCATGCAGCAGCAGTAGCAGCAGCAACCCCCCCCCCCCACGACCACCACCATCTCCTCCAGCACCACCACGATCAGTAGCATCAGCAGTAGCTAAAGCAGTACTTGTAGTAGCAATAGCAGTAGCAATAGAGGTGGTAGTAGTAGTAGTGACAATAATAACAGTAGTAGTGGTAGTAGTACAAGAACAAGTAGGAGAAGTAATAGTGGTAGTATTAGTAGCAGTAGCAGCAGCAACAGCAGCAGCAGCAGCAGCAGCAGCAGCAGCAGCAGCAGCAGCAGCAGCAGCAGCAGCAGTAGTAGTAGTAGTAGTAGTAGTAGTAGTAGTAGTAGTAGTAGTAGTAGTAGTAGTAGTAGTAGTAGTAGTAGTTGTTGTTGTTGTTGTTGTTGTTGTTGTAGCAGCAGTAGAAATAGGAGCAGAAGTAGTAGTAGTGGTAGTGCTATTATCATCATCGTCATCATCACCGCCACCATCACCACAACATGACAACGGCCACCATCACCATCATCATCATCTTCTTCGCCATCACACGATGACGCCGACTATGACACAGCAGCAGCATCATCATCATCATCATCATCATCATCATCATCATCATCATCATCATCATCATCATCATCCTACCACTACTACCACCATCAACACCATAATGGCGGCAACGACAACCACCACCACCACCACGACAGTGACGATGACGATGATGACCGCCGCCGCCGCCACCACCACACCACCACCATCATCATCATCATCGTCGTCGTCGCCATCACCACCACCACCACCACCACCACCACCATCATCATCATCATCATCATCATCATCATCATCATCATCACCAGCCATCGTCGTCATGTGCATCCTCGTTCTCCTCCTCCTCCTCCTCCTCATCATCATCGCTGTTACTGTTGGTATGCCAATTTCGCTATGCAGGCTACAAGAGGTGTACAGAGATGAGACAGGAGAGGAGCGTAAGATCAAACTGACGTTCCCCCTCCTTCTCTTCATGGGCCATAAACCACAAAAGGCCTGATGTCATAATCACTGACGTCACCAGGGCCGGCATGACGTCATTATAGAGGTTTCCAGACCTGACATGGTCGCTGCCGCAACAAAGATCTGACGTCACCACGGCCGCAATCAAGATTTGTGACGTCACCACTGACACAAAATCAAGACCATACATCACCACTACTGTAGCCATGAAGCTGTTGTTACTCCTGACGTAATAAGACGTGTGACATCATCCCAGATAGCGGAGATCTTAGATATCGAGGGTTGCCTGCCAGAAGCGGCTATCGGCCACTTTTTCACTTTTTGGTATGTGGAGACTCTTTATAGCATATACTTTACTGTTACAATAAACCATGTGGCTGTGATTGATTTTTAAGTAGTTATTTACAAAAACCATTTCGGTTTATCAAAGTTCTCACCCATCCCAACCCTGCCTGGAATGCCCAGAACACGATAGCCGCTACTGGCAATGCAAATTCATCTACTTCTGATTTCAATTTTCCTCCCCAAAATGTCTATCTGGGGATGATTGAAGCAGGTAGAGGCAAAGTGGCTACAGGCTACATTGTTTTGACCCTGCACAAACCGGCCAGTTGTACATGATTACTGCTGGCGATTGCGAAAGATGGGGGTTCTGTAAATCCTAGTCTCTAATCTAATAATAGAGGGATGTGGCAGCAACATCCTGCTTACAGAGGAACTATACAGGGAGACATAATTTTTTAGACTTCCATTTTCATCTGCGTTTGCACAGGAAGAAGACTGCTGGTAATGTTTAAAATTAAGGACTTTTAATACCATAGTTTGTTTAAGTTCTTGTTTATACAAACAAAAGTCGAAATATAATAGTACTCATCGTTACAGTGTGCAATTTGCGCAATATAGCGTTTGAATTAATGTCATTTGGACAAAATATTGCTTAATAATGCGATTATGCTGGAAAAAATAACAATTTAGTAAGAGGCTTTCTTGGCAAACTTTTGTATTTTTTCTTGTTTTAGTTTGAGTTGTTTAGTTCCCTTTCCATGATAAACAAATGCATGTGGGTTTGCAATTGGGCTTAGGACTGACAAGGGACAGATGAAACTATTGGACGTAAAGTTGGGTTCTTTCAGATTCTTTATTATTCAAGGGAGTGGAGGTGATTTTTGTTGTTGTTGTTTCTTCTTTGTTTGTTCGTTTTATTTCTTCTATCATATGCAGAGACAGCCAAACACACACACTAACACACACACTAACACACACACCACTCACATTCACACACACACACACACACACACACACACACACACACACACACACACACACACACACACACACACACACACACACACACACACATACACACACATACACACAGGCATGAACACACACATATTCACGCACACATATACACGCACACACACGTACAAACGCACACACATACACTCAAACACACACACACCAGCGAACAGATAAAAATTCTACAAGCGTTCTACTATGAATCATTGAATGTGTGTATGTATGCACATAAGCACGCACACACGCACAAATCACACATGTGTATACATACATGCACACATACTAGAGCTCGAACGAGCACGTGTACACACACAAACACATACACACTCATGCACACACACGCGCGCACACACACACATACGCGCGCACACACACATACACGCGCGCGCGCACGCACAAACACACACACACACATACATACATACACAAACACAGACAGAATAAAATAAATCCGTCGCCACATCTATCCAAGATGGTAGTCGAGATTGTATGCATACGGTACGATACTGTCGTGGTGCCGTGGGGTCTTTTACCGTGAAAAAGTCGGGGACGGACGGGGCTGAAAACGGCTATTTGGCTGGCATCTGTGCTCAAAACAGCACCTTTTTCGGGTAGGGGGTGGGTATGCGTTCACGCACGCGCGCGCGCGCTGATGTTTATCAGTGTGTTTGTTTGTGTGCGCGCATGTGGCGGCGACCCTCCAGTTTGCCCTGGTGCATCATATTGCTGTATATTGTCATTATTTCTTTGCCTAATGCTTGTTTTCTGTCTCCTACACTTACCAGCTTTCCTTCACACAAACTAGATTTCTTAGCTCTTGGGGGCCCTCCTGTCGCCACAAATCTGACGCCACACCTATCCAAGATGGTGGCAGAGAGGGTATGCATAGGGTACGATACTGTCGTGGTGCCTTGGGGTCTTTTACTGTGAAAAAGTCGGGGTTGGACGGGGCTGAAAACGGCTGTTTGAACGGCATCTGTGCTCAAAACGACACCTTTTTCGGGCAGGGGGTGGGTATGCGTGCGCGCACGCGCGCGCGCGCTGGTGTTTATCAGTGTGTTTGTTTGTGTGTGCGCGCATGTGGCGGCGACCCTCCAGTTTGCCCTGGTGCATCATATTGCTGTATATTGTCATTATTTCTTTGCCTAATGCTTGTTTTCTGTCTCCTACACTTACCAGCTTTCCTTCACACAAACTAGCTTTCTTAGCTCTTGGGGGCCCTCCTGTCGCCACAAATCCGACGCCACACCTATCCAAGATGGTGGCAGAGAGGGTATGCATAGGGTACGATACTGTCGTGGTGCCTTGGGGTCTTTCACTGTGAAAAAGTCGGGGTTGGACGGGGCTGAAAACGGCTGTTTGAACGGCATCTGTGCTCAAAACGACACCTTTTTCGGGCAGGGGGTGGGTATGCGTGCGCGCACGCGCGCGCGCGTGGTGTTTATCAGTGTGTTTGTTTGTGTGCGCGCATGTGGCGGCGACCCTCCAGTTTGCCCTGGTGCATCATATTGCTGTATATCGTCATTATTTCTTTGCCTAATGCTTGTTTTCTGTCTCCTACACTTACCAGCTTTCCTTCACACAAACTAGCTTTCTTAGCTCTTGGGGGCCCTCCTGTCGCCACAAATCCGACGCCACACCTATCCAAGATGGTGGCAGAGAGGGTATGCATAGGGTACGATACTGTCGTGGTGCCTTGGGTCTTTCACTGTGAAAAAGTCGGGGTTGGACGGGGCTGAAAACGGCTGTTTGAACGGCATCTGTGCTCAAAACGACACCTTTTTCGGGCAGGGGGTGGGTATGCGTGCGCGCACGCGCGCGCGCGCTGGTGTTTATCAGTGTGTTTGTTTGTGTGCGCGCATGTGGCGGCGACCCTCCAGTTTGCCCTGGTGCATCATATGCTGTATATCGTCATTATTCTTTGCCTAATGCTTGTTTTCTGTCTCCTACACTTACCAGCTTTCCTTCACACAAACTAGCTTTCTTAGCTCTTGGGGCCCTCCTGTCGCCACAAATCCGACGCCACACCTATCCAAGATGGTGGCAGAGAGGGTATGCATAGGGTACGATACTGTCGTGGTGCTTGGGGTCTTTCACTGTGAAAAAGTCGGGGTTGGACGGGGCTGAAAACGGCTGTTTGAACGGATCTGTGCTCAAAACGACACCTTTTTCGGGCAGGGGTGGTATGCGTGCGCGCACGCGCGCGCGCGCTGGTGTTTATCAGTGTGTTTGTTTGTGTGCGCGCATGTGGCGGCGACCCTCCAGTTTGCCCTGGTGCATCATATTGCTGTATATCGTCATTATTTCTTTGCCTAATGCTTGTTTTCTGTCTCCTACACTTACCAGCTTTCCTTCACACAAACTAGCTTCTTAGCTCTTGGGGCCCTCCTGTCGCCACAAATCCGACGCCACACCTATCCAAGATGGTGGCAGAGAGGGTATGCATAGGTACGATACTGTCGTGGTGCCTTGGGGTCTTTCACTGTGAAAAAGTCGGGGTTGGACGGGCTGAAAACGGCTGTTTGAACGGCATCTGTGCTCAAAACGACACCTTTTTCGGGAGGGGGTGGGTATGCGTGCGCGCACGCGCGCGCGCGCTGGTGTTTATCAGTGTGTTTGTTTGTGTGCGCGCATGTGGCGGCGACCCTCCATTTGCCCTGGTGCATCATATTGCTGTATATCGTCATTATTTCTTTGCCTAATGCTTGTTTTCTGTCTCCTACACTTACCAGCTTTCCTTCACACAAACTAGCTTTCTTAGCTCTTGGGGGCCCTCCTGTCGCCACAAATCCGACGCCACACCTATCCAAGATGGTGGCAGAGAGGGTATGCATAGGGTACGATACTGTCGTGGTGCCTTGGGGTCTTTCACTGTGAAAAAGTCGGGGTTGGACGGGCTGAAAACGGCTGTTTTGAACGGCATCTGTGCTCAAAACGACACCTTTTTCGGGCAGGGGGTGGGTATGCGTGCGCGCACGCGCGCGCGCGCTGGTGTTTATCAGTGTGTTTTTTGTGTGCGCGCATGTGGCGGCGACCCTCCAGTTTGCCCTGGTGCATCATATTGCTGTATATCGTCATTATTTCTTTGCCTAATGCTTGTTTTCTGTCTCCTACACTTACCAGCTTTCCTTCACACAAACTAGCTTTCTTAGCTCTTGGGGGCCCTCCTGTCGCCACAAATCCGACGCCACACCTATCCAAGATGGTGGCAGAGAGGGTATGCATAGGGTACGATACTGTCGTGGTGCCTTGGGGTCTTTCACTGTGAAATGGGAGGGCTGAAAAGCTGTTAACGCTCTTCAAACAACCTTTTCGGAGGGTGGGTATGCGCCGCACGCGCGCGCGCTGTGTATCGTGTTGTTGTTGCCGCATTGGCGGGCCTCAGTTTGCCCTGTGATATTTGATGCATTATTTGCTATGTTTTTCTGTCCACACTACCTTCCTTCACCAACTCTTTTTAGCTTTGGGTCCTCGCCCATCAGCCACTTCAAGATGGGGCAGAGGGGTATGCATAGGGTCGACTGTCGTGTGCCTGGGGTTTTCCTGTGAAAGTCGGGTTGGAGGGCTGAACGCTGTTTGAACGCATCTGTGTCAAACGACACCTTTCGGCGGGGGGTTGCGTGCGCCACGCGCCGCGTGGTGTTATGTGGTTTTTTTGGCGGCGTGCGCACTCCTTGCCCTGGTGCTCAATTGCTGTATCGTTATTTTGCCTAATCTTGTTTCTTCTCCTACACTACAGCTTCTTCACCAACTATTCTTGTCTTGGGCCCTCTGTCGCACAATCGACGCAACCTACAGTGGCAAGAGGTATCATAGGGACGATATGTCGTGGTGCCTTGGTCTTTACGTAAAGTCGGGTTGCGGGCTGAAACGCTGTTGAACGGATCTTCTCAAAACGCACTTTTGGGCAGGGTGGGATGCGTGGCGCACGCGCGGCGCGCTGGTGTTTATCAGGTGTTTTTGGCGGCATTGGCGGCGACCTCATTCCCTGTGTCTTTGCTGTATATGTCATTATCTTGCTATGCTTTTTCTGTCTCTACACTTCCAGCTTTCCTTCACCAATAGCTTTACTCTTGGGCCTCTCGCCACAAATCACCATATCAAGATGGTGGCAGAGAGGGTATGCATAGGGTACATACTGTCGTGGTGCTTGGGTCTTTCATGTGAAAAGTCGGGTTGGACGGGGCTGAACGGCTGTTTGAACGGCATCTGTGCTCAAAACGACACCTTTTTCGGGCAGGGGGTGGGTTGCGTGCGCGCACGCGGCGCGCGCTGGTGTTTATCAGTGTGTTTGTTTGTGTCGCGCATGTGGCGGCGACCCTCCAGTTTGCCCTGGTGCATCATATTGCTGTATATCGTCATTATTTCTTTGCCTAATGCTGTTTTCTGTCTCCTACACTTACCACTTTCCTTCACACAACTAGCTTCTTAGCTCTTGGGGGCCCTCCTGTCGCCACAAATCCGACGCCAACCTATCCAAGTGGTGGCAGAGAGGGTATGCATGGTACGATACTGTCGTGGTGCCTTGGGTCTTCATGAAAAAGCGGGGTTGGACGGGCTGAAACGGCTGTTTGAACGGCATCTGGCTCAAAACGACACCTTTTTCGGGCAGGGGGGGGTATGCGTGCGCGCACGCGCGCGCGCGCTGGTGTTTATCAGTGTTGTTTTGTGCGCCATGGGCGGCGACCCTCAGTTTGCCTGGCATCATATTGCTGTATATCGTCATTATTTCTTGCCTAATGCTTGTTTTCTGTCTCCTACACTTACAGCTTTCCTTCACACAAACTACTTTCTTAGCTCTTGGGGCCCTCCTGTCGCCAAATCCGACGACACTATCCAGATGGTGGCAGAGAGGTATGCATAGGTAGATACTGTCGTGGTGCCTTGGGTTTTCACTGTGAAAAGTCGGGGTTGGAGGGCTGAAAACGCTGTTTAACGATGTGTCAACGACTTTTCGGGCAGGGTGGGTTCGTGCGCGCACGCGCGCCGCGCTGGTGTTTCGTGTTTTTGTGTGCGGCTGTGGCGCACCTCTTGCCTGGGCCTATTGCTGTATCGCATATTTCTTTGCCTAATGCTGTTTTCTGTCCACACTTACCGTTTCTTCACACAAACTAGTTAGCTTTGGGCCTCCTGTCGCACAAATCACGCCACACTATCCAAGATGTGGCAGAGAGGTATGCATAGGTACGATACGTCGTGTGCCTTGGTCTTCCTGTGAAAGTCGGTGGAGGGCTAAACGGCTGTTGAACGGTCTGTGCTCAAACGAACTTTCGGAGGGGGGTATGTGGCGCACGCGCGCGCGCGCGTGTTTATAGGTTTGTTGTCGCGCTGTGCGGCGACCCGTTTGCCTGGCATCATATGCGTATATGCATTATTTTTTGCCTATGCTTGTTTTCTGTCTCTACACTTACCAGCTTCCTCACACAAATGCTTCTTCCTTGGGCCTCCTTCGCCCAAATCGACGCCACACTATCAATGGTGGGAGGGATGCTGGTACGATACTGTGTGGTGCCTGGTTTTCGGGAGGTGGTGGGGCGCGGCTGTTCTGTTGTTCCGCTGCGGCCGTTGCCGGCACTGCTGTATTTATCTTGTGGTCTGTCCACCTCCGTTTCCTCACACAACTCTTATCTTGCCTTGAATCGCCACTCAGTGTCAAACAGTCATGTCTGGCTGTTCCGAAAAGGGTGACGGTGAACGTGTTGGCATCTGCAACACCTTTTCGGCAGTGTACGCCCGGGGGTGGGTATCGTGGTGTGTGCGCTTGCGGGCTGTTGCCCGGCTATGCTGCATATCTTTTATCTTTTCTTTCTAACTTCCTCCTACCAACTTTCTAGCTCTGGGGCTCTGCCCAAATCCGCCACACTACCAAGATGGTGGCAGAGAGGATCATAGGTACGATCTGCGTGTGCTGGGGCTACACTTCTCTCCATGACTGCTAAAGGCCTCTGCGGCACGTGCCACGACACATTCAGGTGTGGAGGGTGGCACG
>CM060340.1:26045939-26068439 GCA_030674155.1 Stramonita haemastoma
CAGACATTAAAGGACTTTGAACATACACACAACACACACACGCACAACACACACATGTGCGCAGACACACGTGTGAGCACACACACACACACAGACACACACATACATACGCGTACACACAGACAGAAACAGACAGACAGACAGACAGACAGGCAGGCAATTTTTCTCCTGGAGATAACATCAGTGCTGACTCCACTCTCCCCAAAAGTCCTTCGGATGAGACTATAAACCGAGGCCCTGTGTGCGAACGCACGCAGAACACTGTGCACACACATTAAATCCTATTCCACTCTTCGTAAGAGTAGGCTATCGTGTGCAGGAAATTAACAGATAAGACTTACAAAACTGCATACACACGGGACTGGATGTAAAAAAGACACAAGTGCTTATTCCATTATCCTCGATATAAAAGAATAAATAAAATGAAAATAAAATGGACTGACCTCTTTGAGACAAAATTTACAAGACTGCATACACACAGGGACTGGATGTGAAAAAAAACCCACACAAGTGCTTTTAAGATTATTCTCGAGATAAAAGAATAAATAAAACAAAAAATAAAACGGACTGACCTCTTTGAGACAAGGTTTTACAAAACTGCATACACACGGGGACTGGATGTAAAAAAAAAAAGGGAAACGAGTTCTTATTCCATTATCTTCGATATGAAAGAATAAATAAAATTTTCAATAAAATGGACTGACCTCTTTTGAAGTCCAGCAGGAACCAGCGGTAGCAGAAGTAGAAGTGGGTGTAGTCTCCATGCTGGTGCATGTGCTCAAACAGCTCGCAGTCCAGGATCTTCCCACAACCCATAAACTGATCACAACCTCGTTAAAACATCAGGTACTGAGGGACAAACTAATGGGTATGTGCCTTGTTCTGTACTATGTGCTGGTGGTGTTGTAGCCTACTGTCAGGAAAATGTGTATGGATGTGGTGTGGAAGCCTAAAGTCTGTGAGAGTAGTAGTAGTAGCAGTGTGTGTGTGTGTGTGTGTGTGTGTGTGTGTGTGTGTGTGTGTGTGTGTGTGTGTGTGTGTAGGTAAATTTTTGTAAGCAAATACAAGCACACACACACACACACACACACTTGTGCACATACGCATGTACTGGGAACGGATGACAAAATTGACAAAACTGTATACACATGGGGACTGGATGCAAAAAAAAGCATTATCCTCAACAACAACAAAAATACATACTCCATCTTCACACTATGACATTTCTATAAAAAACGACCAAAAACTTTTCCTTTACATCACTCCATCATATATATTATTCCTTTTTGGGGCAAACTTCTCCAAAAAATATTTCAGCCTATCAGAATTACTAATACACACAATCAATGCCAATCAGAATCACTGTTACACAATCTCTACCAATGAGAATTACCATTACACAATCACTGCCACTCAGGATCCCAACCAATCAGAATTGCTAGAACATTACATAACCAATCAAATTCACTTGTTACACAACCCCAACCAATCAGAATTGCCATTACAGAACCAATCAAAATCACTTGTTACTCAACCACAACCAATCAGAATCACCGTTACATATTCACAACCAATCAGAATCACCGTTACATAATCACAACCAATCAGAATGGCTGTCACATGACTGACTGACTGACCTGGATGAGGGAGCGCATGTTGGCGAAGTGCGTATCCATGGCACCTCCGTGCGGGAAGTTGCAGGACATGCGGCGCATGAGCTCGCAGAAACAGCTGTAGGTCAGCGCCTCTGCAACACACAGGGCAACAACAGCTGCAGAGTTCAGGTTTCAATGAGGCTTCAACACTGCCGCACAATGTCAAACATCCAGCGGTGGATTGGTGGGTCTAGGAGGTAACACACCTGACTAGAAAGCAAACAGTCCAGGTCAGAGTGTGTGGGGTGGTTCGAATCCCGTTTGGGCCCCAAAATTTTCCTCCCATCCATTTATTTAATTATTTTATTTATTTTATTCTGTGGATGATGGAACAACACTCATGTGCTTTTTAACATCCAGTCCACGTGTGCATGCAGTTTTGGAAATCTTGCATCTCTTCCCACCGGCGCACAATGGCCTACTCTTACAAAAAGGGGAACAGGATTTAACATGTGCACAAGATGTTCTGCGTGTGTTTGCACACAGGGCCTCGGTTTATAGTCTCATCCGAAGGACTTTTGGGGGAGTGGAGTCGGCACCGATGTTAACTCCAAGAGAAAAATTCCCTTGAACGGGAATCAAACCCGGGTTGTCAAATTGCAAGAGCAATGTTCTGACCACTCCGCTATCCCATCCTCAATGAGACATCAAGACTGTCACAGAATGTCAAAGATCTAGCAGTGACATCGTTGCACTGAAATGCTCCAGGCTAGACTTGTATTACCACCCACAACTGTAGAGCAGACATGGAAAAGCATACACATGTTAAAACAAAAAAAAAAGTGTTCATACTTATCTATCTGCATGCTCTCTGTCTATGAGAAACTAGAACATAGCTACGCATTTGAATGTAGGCCTTGGTACTTTGTTTATGTCAATAACTGACAAAGATGAACTGATGACAATATTTACACAACTGCATACACAAGGGGACTGGATGAAAAAAAGCACATGAGTGCTTATCCCATTATCCTTGATATAAAAAAAAAAAAAAATCCCCCCCCAAAAAATCAAAACCTTTTTGCCTGGGCAAACAAAAGACCAATGAATGTAACAATACCAGAAGAAATTAACACTCTTTAAGACATCTACTAGCAGCACTGATACAAAATCTACCCTTAAAAAAAAACAAAAACCGGTGTCATAATTTTCATCCTCAATATCAGACTTCTCATCATGAATATCATTATCATTCATATTGTAACAAAGTGGAGATATTTGACCTGCCACAACTTCTCATCTATGAAGCACAATCAGAACAATATGAGGATTAAGTTCTACATTACTCTGTGTAGGCGAAGTGTATGCAACAGAGAGGTCAGTCTAAACCACCACCCAAGGAAACAGAGCCTCATATAATTTGCTGGTGTCTCTCAGTTTACAAAACGTTACAACGGTACTGTGCATGGGAGGTAACTTTATTACCACTCCATAATATCCTCATTAACATTATTATAATTCTCATAAGTATTTTCATCAGTACTATTAATAAGAGATCAACCAATCACAAAAAGTGAAAGAAGGAGAGCATGTGTAAGGCAAAATAGCCATTGAAAACAGGAGGGAGGGGGGAAGGAGGGAGGTATTGACAATTCTCACCATCGTCCAGAATGACCAGAAGTGGAGCCACCAGGTCACACATGCCTTGAACATAGCCCACATCCAGGTGTTGCCACACGTACCTGTACATAATCATGATGACAATAATAATAATAATGATGATAATAATTACAATAATAATAATGATAATGATAATAGTGATAATAATACATGGAATTTATACAGCGCTAAATCTTGCAACCCCCCTCCCCCCAATCAAAGCACTTAACCCTAGTAGCGCTGTTCCCGGATTATTCCGGAATGACGTAGTGCAGCATTTCTGGCGGCTCCGGGAATATTCCGGGATGACGTTGGTGATCGTAATTGAAGGCTTTCTTTCGCTTTCAAAGGTCATCCAATGAACGTGAAGGCCATTGTAGGGCCGCAGAAATGGGTGAAGGTCGTCCGCAGTCGCAAGCAACGAGGATTCTGATTGGTTTAGAGGTGTATTTTTTTTTTTTTTTGGACGAACGTCGATCGCCTGAAAACAAAATGGCGGCAAAGTGTTTGCGCTCGTATCACTCGAAGTATTTTTCGAGTTTTTTGACGATATTGACGGCGATGAGGAGTTTTAGAGGCTGGATTTGGTTGAATTAAACGATAATAGAGATGATAAGGTAAGGATTGTGAAATATTTTTGAAAATCTTCGGAAAAATTGATCGCGATCGGACTGAATCGAGCGGTGCCAAGTTTTGTCCAAAGCACTTCATAGCTAACCGGGCGATTTCGATGTCATACATTGTTTTACTTTATTTTAACGCAACACTGCTTCGAAATAACTGTTTTTAAGTCATTTCTATATGCTGTCGAGTACTTTGCATCACACGAAATCAAGCGATTGTCGTATTTTCGTCATAGAACGCCGCCAGTTCGCACGAAATAAGTGTTCACCGCCATGACGATCGCGATCGCGTCGATCATTTCGCTGGACTTTTCCGAGTATTTGACGACCGATAAAGCCACGGAAGCTCTTTATTTTTTCAAAACTTATGTCAAGAGACAGTATTTATCGAATCATGACATTTTTGCACCGCAACAACATTGCATATCGTGTTAAAATCAATCTGGGTCACCGACATCGCAACAGTGATTGGTAGTGCACGCGCAGTTTTTAAACTTTATTTATTTTTTACATTATCATAAAGACTACATGCTGTTATAAAATTTCACTCTTTTAAAAGCTTGTTATCTAAGCTTTCCAGTGATTTACAACTGTACACACTTAGTTTAGTTTTACATATCAATATCAAGAGTTGTTTGACCCCACCCTACTGCAAATCAACAATGGCTGCTGTTAATTCAGCCAGCAGCACCTAGTACTGCTGCCGTCATTTCAGCGCTACTAGGGTTAATACATGTCCATGTCGCTTCACTACGATACTGATAAAATGATATTCAATCACTTTACTTCACTTGGCTATGATCATCAAAATACTATCTACACAACCATTTCGTTTTGTTAAAAAAAAAAAAAAAATCAACGAACCATCCACACACTCACATCATTTTCATTATGATAATCAAAATGCATCGACTTGGTCAGGTAATACCATTCTCATACATCCATGACACATCTTACGTCTGCTGTCACTTTGCTAGCTTTGTCATCAGCCGTTTTTTCTTTCAGGTGGATCACACATATTTGACTTACAGACTGCATTGTGCCTTACAAACAGATTTTTGTCAGTATACATGCCAGTTGATTTCAAGCAACAAAATCAATCTATGTCTGATCATGATAACCTTCCTCAAAGCTGGAATGCAATCACCTAAATTGTGGGTAAAAATTGTTGCATTCGCAAAATTTCACCATGAGTGAGCCCCAGAGCTCTAGCCAAAGATTACCAAAAACAAAAAATGCAACCTTATTTTGAACACAATTAAATATAATCTCAATTTTGCATGATGATTGATTCTAAAAAGTTCAATATCTCTCTCTGCATTCCCTTATGTAGTGCCCAGATTGTGTGTGTGTGTGTGTGTGTGTTTGTGTGCGCATGTGTGTGTGCATGCATGCGTGTGTTGTGTGTGTGTGTGTGTGTGTGTGTGTGTGTGTGTGTGTGCGCGTGTGTGATTTTGCAGGTCTGCCTGTTGGCCTCAGTCGACACATTCTGAATTCAACGCTCATTTCATTGTACAAGTTGCATACTGGGCATGTTTGTGTTTCTGTAACCTAATAAACGCTGACATGAATTACAGGATCTTTAACATGCATATTTTATCTTCTGCATATATACATGAAGGAAATGAATGCACTGGCAGATCTGCACTTGAAGCTGACCTGGGAGATTGTAAAAATCCCCACCCTCAATTCACCAGACACCCAACACCCAGATTCAAACCCAGGACTTCATGCACCCACAGGACTGAGGTCCTAACCACTTGGCTATAAAATCTGTTGTTCCACAGCTAAACGATCGATAAAATCTGTGACAATACTGGATTTTGTCACCCTTTATAATTAAAAGCCTCATCAAAATTCTCTAGTGTGATCGTGACAACACACACAGACAAGGCAGAAGATAAAAAAGGGGGAATACGAACGTGCACATGATGTTGCGCAGTTTCTCCAGGTTTTCGTCGCTGAAGTACCAGTAGTGGCGGTCACACCTCTGCACGTCCTTGTCAATGCGGTGCAGGTTCAGTGCCACACTGTCCAACAGCTCAGCCTGTGACACACCACACACAGTCATATAATGATAGTATAAAATATATATATATATATCACAGTGAACAAATCCTCAGTCACTCAGTCAAGAGTGCTAAATTTAGCGCGCTCCTTCCTTTCACCTAATTCGTGTGTGGTCAGTTCCTGCTATATAATAAGCACCAGCTTGGCCTCTTCTGGGCTGGGATGGGATGGATTGATTAGCAGCTGAGAGAAACTGAAAGTGGGGGAAACTGACCAGCTGTGATATATTCATATATATATATATATATATATATATATATATAATATATATATATATATATATATATATATATGTATGTATGGAATGGTCCATTGGAAAGGCAATGACCGATACGAATGGTTCCAGTACCGTCGCAGGAGCCACCAGAACGTTGCCATATACAGCCCCGAGCCGCCCTGGGACTCCAACTCCCCGATTTTTCATCAGGGATGGTGTCTGAACATGACACCTGTGTGCATGCTGGATTTTTTTTTTTTTTTTATAATTCTGATATAATATGTACATATCAGAGTAATGAACAAATACTGTCTTGGATGAGGTTGACAAGAATGCTGTTCGATGTTAGGAGCATATACCTATCTCTTTCGTTTTCTTTTTTATTCTTCTATTTCTCGCGCATGCATGCACACAGGGACGCACGCATGCACTCACAAATACACACACACACATTACATCAAAGCACAACTAACAAACCAGAATCAAAGAAACAAGCCAATGACTCTCAAAAGAGTAAAAAAAAAAAAAAACACCTCTCAGAGGGTGAAAAAAAAAGACACAGAGTAAAAAAACAAAAAAAAACACTCACAGTTAAAAAAAAGACTCACTGAGTCAAAAAAACAAGAAAAAAAAGACTTTCACAAAGTGAAAGAAAAAGACTCACAGAGTAAAAAAAAAAAAAAAAGACTCAGAGTAAAAAAAAAAAAAAAGACTCAAGAGTAAAAAAAAAAAACCTCTCACAGTTAAAAAAAAAGACAGAGTAAAAAAAAAAAAAAATTTCACAAAGTGAAAGAAAAAGACTCTTACAGAGTAAAACCAAAAAAAAAGACTCACAGAGTAAAAAAAAAAAGACTTACTAAGTAAAAAAAAGAAAAAGACTCACAGAGTAGACGCCCCCATTGGAGGCAGGAGAGGCAGGGGACATGAGGCTTTCCTTGGAGGCGGACAACCGTCGACTGCTCTCTGCAACAACCAGCCCCAAACACCTCAACCTCACAGTCCACATCAGTATCATAACACCCTCCACCCCCTCTCCCCATTCCCCCTCCCCTACATCTTCAACAGCAAGGGTTATTAAAAAAAAATTCTGACTTGACTTTCAGACTTGACTTTCAGACTTGACTTTCAGACTTGACTTGACCTGACTTTCAGACTTAACTCGACTTTCAGACTTGACTTGACTTTTGAATCAACTTTCAGGCTCAACTTGACTTTCAGACTCGAATCGACTTGACTTTCAGACTCGACTCAAAAACAACAAACCCTCTGAAGTTTGAGTACGACTGCCTATAAATTATGGTGAGGGTCTTTTCCTCGGCTATATCTCCAAAGTTTATCAATAGTGAGATTTTGCTGATGTGACCATTTTTGCCAACCATGAAGGTAGCTGCATTCTGCTTTTGAGTTTATGGCTGAAAAAAAACTAAGGTGAAAATAAGACCTGCAGTATTTGAGATCACACATTCATGGGATTTTCTGCTTGGTTTCTATGAGTTTTTAATTTGTATTGTGTCTGTACACCACTTCGAGCCACGACAGATTTCTCTGCATGAAATTTAGGCTGCTCTCTTCTCATTTTCTCTTTTCTGTAGAATAATTAGACAACAGACACAATGTGATTATACATGTAAAAGAATACAATGATATGTTTACACATAAGCTATTTTAAAAACAACCACCACCAAAAAACCCCCCGATGAATTATGCTAAAGTTATGTAAACGTTTTAAACTGTAATCTGAATGACCTGTTTCAAACCACAACATGAGAATGTTTTTGTCAAAACTGTCATTTCCAAAGCAACAAAACACGCTAAGAAATAAATTGTACTAAATGCACACAACACAAACAATACTGTGTTCACATTTGATAAAAAGTCGATTTCATGTGAGACAAAACTGATAAACGAACAAACAAACATGACTGATGAAGAAAAAAAACCCACCATAAAACACATGCAATCATGCACACAGACCAACACACGTTTGTAAATGCACACATCCACAACCTCTCAAGGGCAAATGTGAACACCCCTTCCCTTCCCCTCCCCTCCCCCCTCACACACACACACACCAACACACACACACAAACCAACACATGCACAAAAATATACAAACCAACAATACAAGCAAACACCGCACCCATGCATGCACACTGAAAAAAATAATTACAACACACATGCAACCAAATAATCAAACTGTAAATCTGAACATCATGAACCCCCCCCCCCCCCCCCCAAATTATCCATACAAATCCCATAATTATATCTGATTACTTCACTATATATAGTTACTACTTTATCTGGATTCCCAGTTTTTACAATTACTTCATACACAGTGAAAAATTCATCATTTATAATCAAACGCCTCATCAAAAATTTTTTTTAATTTTTCGTTTCTCAGTTTAAGCTCCAAGGTTCAACAAGGGTGGGATATTTGCATATGCGATCATTTACCCCCCCCCCCCCCCCCCCTACCATTTAGGTAGCTGCATTCTGAGTTCAGGGATAGTGTCTAAACACAACACCTCTGTGCATACAGTTGTGGGTTTTTTTTTGTTTTTTTTTTATCTGTTCCTACCGGCACAAAACGGCCTACTCTTTCAAAAGGCAAAATGGGTTTGTAAAGTGCATAAGGTGTTCTGCATGTGTTTGCACATGGGTCTGAGTTTATAGTCTCATCAAAAGGAATTTGACATTCAGTTTGATTAAAAAAAATTTTTTTTATATTAAACTGGGAGGAAAGGGCGAGGCTGGGAATTGAAGCCAGAACCTCACAGTTTACTTGTCTGGCAGGTGAATGTCTTAACCATCCTGCCAACTTCCTTCTTAGGCACTATGTTCGATACGGACCCATATCCCGCTCTTTCGCAGATATCAATGAAGGAAAGAACAATCCATCACTTCAAAAGTGTTTAAAAACCTGATAATTTTGATATCGCCCTTGCTTCATTTTAGGTCTTCCCTGAAGGAGGTTAGCAAGAGACAGAACCAAGGTTAATAACCATTTTACCCAGAGATATCACAGAGATTTGTGGATAGTTGTGCTACTGTACCACCCTCAACACATGCAAAAAGTTATTTCTCCATTGTGGAAAAAAAATCTTGTTGGTTCTGGTTTTTTGTTTGTTTTTTAAACATAATCTTCCGTCTCCTTTCTGAGTATTTTGGGTTCCTTCCCTTTTCTAACTCAACAGACCCCCCCTCCCTCATTATTTTCTTATTTCAAAATTTACCATTTCTAATGAACCCTTGCAACTGTTACGCTGAAAAAAAAATGCTCAAGCAAAATAGCACAAAAGAACAAAACACTCACTCACTCACCCTCACTCACACACACAACCCCCCCCCCCCCCCCCCCCCCCAAGACTTCACCCCCACCCCCAACAAACACACACACATCCACCAGACCCAACCAACCCACACACACACACACACACCACACACACACTCCATACACACACACCCCCTCACCAACACTTCACACACACACACAAACATCCCCCCCCCACACACACACACCAGACTCAAACCAACACACACACACACCCACAAACACACCCACGCAACTCAACCCACACATACACAAAAACAAAAAAAAACCAAGCAGCAACATAAAAAACAAACAAAAAGAAAAAACCCAAAACAAACCAAGAGATTCGTGCTCAACACCACCGCTGCTGTTGTTCACACCTGCCATCCCGTCCACACCCAACGCCCCCTCCGTCTGCTGCCGACATGACACCGACTCTCTCCGCCCCTCCTCACCCTCCTCCTCCCCGTCACCACCACCCCCTTCCCCCCTCTCCTTCCTCTTCCTCTCCTCCTCTTCCTCCTCCTCCTCTTCTTCGCCCTCAGACCCTCCATCCACGCTGGAATGCGAGGCGTAATCCTGAGCCACCACGGCCATGGTGGGGCCGGGAGAGAGGGCAGAGGAGTCATCGATCACGGCGCTGTCCACAGACAGTTTCGTCACCACAAACTTCTCCGAGGACGTCCCCTCAGGCCGGGGCGAATAGACCACGTCCGTGTCTTCCATGGAGTCCAGCTTGGACCGGTCCGTCAGGGAACCTCCGCGAGCGATGGAGTCGCCCAGGCCGTCGTCGGGGCTGTCCTCGATGGAGACCTTGACCCCGCGGCGCCGCGAGGAGGAGGAGGACGAGGGAGGGGGAAGGGGGGAGGAGGCGGTGGAGGTGGAGGCGTCCTCCGTCTGGCTGACCTTGTCCGTCTTGAGGGCGCCGAACCCCAGCTCCATGCTGGCCTTGCGCTCGTCCGTGGGGGTCGTCAGTGCCGTGGAGCTTTCTTCCTGGACTGTCTCCGGGTGGGAGAACTCCTCCGATTCGAACGACTCAAAGACGTCGTTGCTGAGCGAGGAGTCTTTGCGGACTAGGGTATGTGTCCGTCTGTGCTTTCCTGTTCGAGGGACAGAGGGTGGGGTTGAGTTTTGTTGTTGTTTTTTTTTTTAGGTTGAGCATGTTGTGTTTTATGTACGAGAATCTTCTATCATTCGTACAGAAGCGTAAACTTAACCCTCTTGCATTCGGATTCTCTTGAACACACAAACTGCCCCTAGATTTTGCATTCCATCACGAAATCGGGTCAGGCACACATACTTGCTGGCCTTTTCCTCCAAAGATCTTTTCAAGTTAAACCCACACATTTCCAGATCTTTTCAAGTTAAGCCCATACATTTCCAGAAGATCTTTTCCAAGTTAAACCCACACATTTCAAGATATTTACAGTTAGCCCATACATTTCCAGAAGACCTTTCTAAGTTAAACCCACACATTTCAAGATATTTACAGTTAGCCCATACATTTCCAAAAGATCTTTTCCAAGATAAACCCACACATTTCAAGATATTTACAGTTAGCCCATACATTTCCAGAATATCTTTCCAAGTTAGCCCCACACATTTCAAGATATTTACAGTTAGCCCATACATTTCCAAAAGATCTTTTCCAAGTTAAACCCACACATTTCAAGATATTTACAGTTAGCCCATACATTTCCAAAAGATCTTTTCCTAGATAAACCCACACATTTCAAGATCTTTCCAGTTAGCCCATACATTTCCTGAAGATCTTTCCAAGTTAAACCCACACATTTTCCAAAGATCTTTTCAAGTTAAACCCTACACATTTCCCAAAGATTTTTCCAAGTTAGCCCCACATATTTCCAGATTTTTACAAGTTACACCTGCACATTTCCAGATATTTACAAGTTAAAACCACATTTCCAGATATTTACAGTTAGCCCACACATTTCCAGAAGATCTTTCCAAGTCAGCCCCACACATTTCCAGATTTTTACAAGTTAAACCCACACATTTCCAGATATTTAAAAGTTAAACCCACATTTCCAGATATTTACATTTACCCCACACATTTCCAGAAGATCTTTTCCAAGTTAAACCCACACATTTCCAGATATTTACAGTTAGCCCACACATTTCCAGAAGATTTTTCCAAGTTAGCCCCACACATTTCCAGAAGATCTTTCCAAGTTAGCTCCACACATTTCCAGATTTTTACAAGTTAAACCCACACATTTCCAGATATTTAAAAGTTAAAACCACATTTCCAGATATTTACATTTACCCCACACATTTCCAGAAGATCTTTTCCAAGTTAAACCCACACATTTCCAGATATTTACAGTTAGCCCACACATTTCCAGAAGATCTTTCCAAGTTAGCCCCACACATTTCCAGATTTTTACAAGTTAAACCCACACATTTCCAGATATTTACAAGTTAAACCCACATTTCCAGATATTTACATTTACCCCACACATTTCCTAAAGATCTTAAGTTAAACCCTCACACATTCCCAGAAGCTCTTTCCAAGTTAAACCCTTACACATTTCCCAGAAGACCTCTTCCACAAGTTAACCCCCCTCACACATTTCCCAAAGAAGATCACCTTTCCAAGTTAATTAAGCCCCCCCCCCCCCCCCCCGACTCATTTCCCAGAAGCTCATCTCCCCCGCCGTTAGAAACAACACTGACCTGTGACAGTTTGGCCAGGTTGGCGGCCACCACCTCCTTGTCACGCTGTCGTATGATGGCCTCCACCGCCAGCCACTCCGACATGATGCGCTCGTACTCCGTGCGTAACCGCTCGTCCAGGGTGGCCCGCTCCTGGGGCGTGCTCTTGAACTTGTAGTGACCCAGCAGGTAGGGCCACACCTTGGGGAGAGAGAAAAGAAAACATAGGGTCAAGGTAAAGGGAACTTGTAGTGACCCAGCAGGTAGGGCCACACCTTGGGGAGAGAAAAAAGAAAACATAGGGTCAAGGTAAAGGGAACTTGTAGTGACCCAGCAGGTAGGGCCACACCTTGGGGAGAGAAAAGACAGCAGGAGAAATGTGTGATATTAAAGGTAAAGGTAAAGGGAACTTGTAGTGACCCAGCAGGTAGGGCCACACCTTGGGGAGAAAAGATGGGAGAAATGTGTGATATCAAACATAGGGTCAAGGTAAAGGGAACTTGTAGTAACCCAGCAGGTAGGGCCACACCTTGGGGAGAGAAAATGGGAGAAATGTGTGATATTAAAGGTAAAGTTTAAGGTGTCCCATAACTTAGGCGGTCGTAGGGGAGCAAGGCGTCAGAGACCTCAGCTTCTCTAGGTAAAGGTAAAGGTGTCCCATAACCTATGTGGTGATAGGGGAGCGAGGTGTCAGAGACCTCAGCTTCTCTAGGTAAAGGTGTCCCATAACCTGTGTGATTGTAGGGGAGTGAGTTATCAGAGACCTCAGCTTCTCTAGGGAGCTTAGCATATTGAGGGCAGCGCCCATCTCCTCTCCCTCGCTGCTTTACCTTCCCTGATCCCTTAAGAGGGCAGGTACCCATTCACAGCTGGGTCAACTGTACTGAAGCCAAGGCGCACGAACGATCACCCATCCAACTAGTAACCAGAGTCAACGCTGCTTAACTTGACTGGGGGAAAGCGAGCGCTCTGATCACTTAGCTTTCCCCAATAATAAACATATTAACCCTAAACACTGTCTCAAACACACACACACACAAAAAGAGTCTGAAATCCTGCAGCAATCTCTTCAACATTATAAAAATCAAGCAACCACGTACTTAACAGTGTCATTTATCATAATGCTACATTCAAACTACCATTAAAATCCCAGACACTATCAAACAAAAAGAAACATAATTCTTCAAGCTACACTAACACACATTCTCAAATCTTACCAAGAAAGCTAGAGACACTGCAAACAAAACCACAACCATCCCCAAAGGCTGAATGCCACTACCTTCATGGTGGACAAAAACGATCGCATACGCAAAATCTCATCTTTGGTGAACCTCTAGCCAAGGAATGAAAACAAAAACCCCACAAAACCCCTCGCCTACCGCGAGCAAATACAAGAGACCATGATTATGAAAACTACCCAACATGATCATGTAAAAGAATCCCCTTTCTGAACACCAAAACCACCCATCAAAACAAGAAATGACATAAATTTCAAAATATACCCAACAAAGTCGGACAGCTATCATGGCTGTCAGTTTCCCCCATTTACAGCTCCTCTCAGCTGCTAATTATCCAATCTTACCCCAGCCCAGGTAGGGCCAGCTGGTGCTATTTATAGCAGGAACTGACCACACGGACTTGGTAAATGGAATGGACATGCTAAATTTAGCACTCTTGACTGAGAGATGCTGCATTTGTGCACTGTGCTAACTATCTGAAAATTCCCATACTTCCCCCAAAAATTTGTTCATAAGACATAGCGCTATTAAAATTACATTTATTATCATCTTTATTATTGTCCTAAATGTTCACACACCTCTTTCCTCAAGTCGTGAGACACCCCTCCATAGTAGACCAGTCGGTACACCTCCCCTGAGTTCTTCACCTGTCACCACAGTGTATGCAGAATTAATGACTGTGTCATACTGTGATGGATAGGTTTCATGCATTTGCATGTGTGTGTGTGTGTGTGTGTGTGTGTGTGTGTGTGTGTGTGTGTGTGCTCTCTATGTGCACACACACACAAACACACACACACACATGCGCGCACTCATGCACACACATGTATTTATACAAAACTATAACACATTTTACAAATATGTACTTACATATTCTTATATAGATCTTTAAGGCAAAAGTTTGACAGATACAACACAATTATGTGAACCCCCCCCCCCCCCCTCCACACACACATATATATATACACACACCACAAAATATCACTAGAAGTGAAAAGATGTTCAATCATAGAACACACAAACTCAAATATAAAAAACACCCCATTCACACACCAACATCACAGATATATACATACACACTATCACACACATATCTTTATCCTTCCGTTCTCTTACGACTTGAAAAATCCTCCAACCCTTGCCTCGCCCATGGGGATACTGGGGGCCTGTCAGTATGAAAAGCATCCGCACATTCTGGAAAAACTTTGCTAAAAAAAATTCCTCTTTTCTATCACTCTCTCTTGTTCCTTTTCTTTCTGTCACCTCCTTCTTAATCCGTTCTCCTGACTTAACAGATAACAATTCTCTCCCACACCGAAGTCAAAAGCACTGAGCCCGACTTGTGAGGCACTTAAAAACTGCAGTGTGGCGCATTTTTGCTCATAGAACAAACAAAAGTTGCTGTGTGTATGTTCAAAAAAGAAGAAGAAGAAGAAGAAGAAGAAGAAGAAGAAGGAGAAGGAGAAGGAGAAGGAGAAGGAGAAGAAGAAGAAGGAGAAGAAGGAGAAGAAGAAGAAGAAGAAAAAGAAGAAGAAGAAGGAGAAGGAGAAGAAGAAGAAGAAGAAGAAGAAGAAGAAGAAGAAGAAGAAGAAGGAGAAGAAGAATCGAACCCTGAAGAAGAAGAAGAAGAAGAAAAAGAAGATTCCAACCCTTGCACACAACATACTTTTCCACAGTGAGAAGTTTGTCCCCCCCCCCCCCCCCCCCCCCCCCATGGCTTGATAAAAAAAAAAAAAAAGAGCAAATCAATGCTCATTCAAAGTACCATCTGGAAAAAAAAAATTGGACTTGACAGTGGTAAAAAACAAAAGAAAAAATCATCATTCCAATTCAAACCCAACAACGACATCCAAACAAACACACACACACACGAGATTCACACAAGAAACTGACCACTCCATTGACGCAGATGTTGGCCCATTTCTGCGGGGTCAGACCTGCGCTGGCGTCCTCAGGGTCGTCAACGGCCACAATGGCGTGGTACACCAGCCCTGACAGGTGGGTGCGCACCGTCTTCAGGTGACGACAGTGAGCCAGCCCTGAACCACGCACACACACACAGTCATTAGCAAACACACACACATGCATGCACAGAACACACACGCACGCACAGACACACACACACACGCATGCACACACACACACAGCAACATGTTTTTTATTGTATTGGATGGAAGTAATCTGTATAGTGATTTTTAAAGTTTTTTTTGTTGGATGCGTAGTTGGTTATAGTTATTTTTTTCTTGCATTTTTTTTGTGTGCATACACACACACTTATACGTGCATGCCCAGGCACGCACATGCAAATCCCCGCATGCATGCACGCACGCATACACATATTTACACATATTCACACACAACGAGTCATTAACACACATACACACAAACATATCACACACCCAAAACTGATACCAAAGAGAAATTATACACATGCACACAAGTGCAAGTAGCACACATACAACTTCATGCATACGCATGAGAGCGCACATATGTAGGCACACACACACAAACTCTCATACATACACATAATGAAAGAATAGCAAATGTGGTCGAATGAAATATCTAACAATATGACTTGACTTCGACTATAAAAACACACATATCACAGACAGACACACAGACAGACACACAGGCAGGCAGGCAGACAGACACACACACAACGCAAACACACACACCACACACACATTGTACTCCACATACACACCAAAATTTGAAAACAACCATCCTCCAACCCCAAGCCAACCCCCCCCCCCCCCCCCCAAAAAAAAACAACAACCCATAACCCACACACCCCAAAAACCCCACCCCAACAGAACAGAACAAATACGACGCAGGCAGAGACACTCACATCCATAGAAAGCCCTGGAGATGATCTGCTTGGTCATGGTGTCACACAGCTGTTTGATGTGGGCCCTGCAACAGTGGAGTCAGCACCACACACCTCTTTTAGCAACACACAAACGGGATCTATAACTCAGTGGTCACAGCACTCACTTTCCCCTCAAGTCAAGCAGCATTGAGCGTGGTTACCAATTGGATGGGTGACCGTTTGCGTGCCTTGGCTTCAGTACAGTCCCCCCCCCAAGTTCACCAAGCTGTGAATGGGTACCTGCCCTCTTTAGGGTCAGGGAAGGTAAAGCAGGGAGGGAGAGGAGATGGGCGCCACCCTCAATATGCTGGCCCCTAGAGAAGCTGAGAATGTGAGGTCTGTGATGCCTTGCTCCCCTATGACTGCCTAGGTTATGGGACACCTTTACCTTTTTTACATTTTTTTTTTTAGACACAAACCAACCAGCAAAACCACCGCTGCCCAAACTCCACTCGTCTTCCCTTCTACTTCTTAGGGCAGTAGTTGTTAACTAATTTTTTTTTAAAGTCAAGCTTTATGAATAGATAAAACTACGAAAGTTTAGCTAGGTCAATTTGTCACACCCACATACTCTTCAAGTTACTATTTTCAGTCCACTTCTTAGGTCAGTAGCTGTTAACTAATTTTCCTTTTAAAAGTCAAAACACTTATTTACAACAACATTTCATTGCTTCTGATTCTACCATTTTAAAATTTCTTTGGATTCCATTGCTTGATTTACTTCATTGATGCACATACACTTTATCAGCATCAGTCCAAAAAGAATCCAGACACTTTGGGAATCAAAACATTATCAACAAACAATAACCATCAATAAAACAATAGGGAGAAAAAAACAACAAACAACTGAAAAACAAAAAAATCACTGAAATACATGACAAAAAGTTATGTTTACAACAGCAATGCAAAACCAAAAATTTTTACAAATCACTGAAAAAAGTATATTGTGAAACGACAAAACAAGGCTTTGTATGTAATTCAATTTTCTAAAATTTTTATTTATTTATTCTTTTATATTGAGGATAATTGAATAAGCATCCATGTGCTTTTTCACATCCAGTCCCCATGTGTATGCAATTTTGCAATTCTTGTCATCTGTTCCCACTGGCACACAATGGCCTACTCTTACAAAAAGCAGAACAGGATTTAACATGTGCGCAAGACGTTCTGTGGGCGTTCACACACAGGGCCTTGGTTAACAGTCTTATTCAAAGGACTTTTGGGAAGAGTGGAGTCAGCACTGATAGTAACTCCAGGGGGAAAATCCCCTCAAATTCTAGTTGGCGTTAAGTCTTTAGGTTCAGTCTAAACAGTGTTTTCTTCATTCAATAAACATTTTTCAAGCACGTTCTTCGGCTAGAGCTCCAAGGTTTACTAACAGTGAGATTTTGCACACGGAACCATTTTTACCCACCATCAAGGTAACCGCATTCCAACTTCAGGGATAAATCTATTCAACTGATTTTCTAAAATTTTTTTAACTCTTTCAGACTTTAATGAAAAAAAAAAATCAAACAAACCCACATGCACATGGGTGTCATGTTTAAACCCCCCCCCCCCCCCCCCCACCACCCACCCCTCAAGTCAGAATGCAGCTAACTGAATGGCCTGGGGAGTGGGAGAGGGGGGGGGGATGGTCACATATACAAAAATTCTCACTACTGGTGAACCGGAGAGCCCCAAACCTCAGAACCAAATAAAATAACCACAACAAAAAATTCCCGGAGCCCCCACAAAAAAAACCACCAAACAACAACCACCCCTCCCCCACACAACACTAACAACAACAAAAAGAACAACCCACCAAGCAAAACTTGAAAAAAAACCCTTCCCAAAAAAACTACAAAAAAGAACTAAAAAACTACAAAAACTACTAAAAAAAGAACTAAAGAAAAGAAGAAAACAAAAAACGGGCGGGGGCCACAACACCTACAGATGACTGTACCTATGGCTGCTCCCCGCCTGGCTCAGGCAGCTGTGGTTCTGCTCCTCCTGGGTGCGGGCGTACGACTGCACCGTTGACGCTGACGCCGCCAGGGGGCTGCGAGGTAGGTGGCGCTTCACGGGGAAGGGGGTCAACTCTCCCGTCACTTTAGCTTTGGGGTCCATCATTTCTGGCGCTGAAGGGAAAAGGAAGGAAAAGAGTCGAATGAGTAAATGATTAAAAAAAATTTTTTTTTTTTTTTTAGGGGTGATGAGTAGAATTTCTTTCTTTTTTTTTTTTGTTCTTTCAGCTAGCTGTTAACAAATTATGCAGAAGTAAAAAAAATATATATATATATATACATCATTTCATTATGGAGTCAAAGAGGAAAAACCAAAAGAAGAAGAAGAAGAAGAAGAAGAAGAAGAAGAAGAAGAAGAAGAAGAAGAAGAAAAGGAAGAATGCAAAGAAGAAGAGTGAAAAGAAGAAGAATGCAAAGAAGAAAAAGAAAAAGAAGAAGGCAAAGAAGAAGAAAAAGAAGAAGGCAAAGAAGAAGAAAAAGAAGAAGGCAAAGAAGAAGAAAAAGAAGAAGGCAAAGAAGAAGAAGAAGAAGAAGAAGAAGAAGAAGAAGAAGAAGAAGAAGAAGAAGAAGAAGAAGAAAAAGCTACACTACACAAAACAACACTGCATTACATTACACACACTACACAACACAACACAACACAACACAACACAACACAACACAACACAACACAACACAACACAACACAACACTACACTACACTACACTACACTTCACTACACTACTCGACACTACCCAATCCCAACCCCTCCACCCCAGAACACCCAACACAGAAGCACTGACTGATGGAGTCTGGCTTGAAGGTGGTGATGATGCTACACTACACACACATCACTACCCACACCCCACCACCACCACCACCCCCCCAACCCCCCCCCCCCCCCCCCCAAACACAACCCCCCCCCCCAAACACACAAAATCACTAACTGATGGAGTCTGGCTTGAAGGTGGTGATGATGCGGAAGACGTAGTCGGTGGCCTCCTCGTCCTCCATGCTGGTGGTGCTGCCCCCGCTGCTGGTGCTGCCCCCGCTGCTGTTGGAGCGACTGCTGGCCTTGCGGCGCAGCTTGGGGAACACCTTGCCTGGGGCAGACACACCGCCTACTTCATCACAGTAACACGCAGACTCGCGCTCCGACCAATTTTTTTGAAAAATTTAAAATTTTAAATTTCCACAAAAAAAAAAAAAAAAAATGTCAACCCGACCCTTCTCTTTCTTTTACTCCGCCCCCCACTGCTTACACTTTTTTTTAAACAAGGGGAAAAAAAAAAAAGACAAAGACAAAAAAAAATAGTAGCATGCAGACTCGCTCTGACCAATTTTTTAAATAAAAAAAATATATATACAATCCCCTCCCCCCCTTCTTTCTCCTCCTCCTTCCCACTTCTTTGAACAAGAAAAAAAACAAAAAAAACCAACTACTAACATGCAGACTTGGTCTGACCAATTTTTGAAAAAAAAACATACCCCCCAAACCCTGCTCACTCACACTTCTTCAAACAACAACAAAAAAAAAACAAAAAAAACCCCCATACTCATCCCCAAAACCATGAAAAAACCCACCAAATCTATCAAAAGAATAACTCGTTAACTAACAAACACATCAAGCAGAACAACTTGCGCACATGTTAAATCCTGTTCCGCTTTTCGTAAGCGTAGGCCATTGTGTGCCAGTGGAAATGGATGACAAGATATACAAAACTACATACACAAGGGGACTGGATGTAAAAAAATAAAAAATAAAAAAGCACATGAGTGCTTATTCCATTATCCTCAATATAAAAGAATAAATAAATAAATAAATAAATGAATACATATATTTTTTTAAAATGAAACCAAGAACAATTTAAAATTCCAGATTAACCCTTACGATGTAGCACCTGCTTTCTGCTTTGTTTTGTTGTTCTTTTCTTTGTTCCTCAGCTACAGCTCTGTGGTTCATCCATGGTGACATTTTTGCATATGCCACTGTTTCTTCCTCCACCATTTAGGTAGCCACATTCTGACTTCAGGGATGATGTCTAAACATGACACCAGTGTGCATGTTTTGTTTTTATAATATATATATTTTTGTCATCCAGTCTTATTGGCATGAATGGTCTACTCTTTCGAAAGACAGAATGGGTTTTAATGTGCATGCACAAGATATTCCACACATCACCTGCATGAAGAGTCTAGGTTTATAGTCTCATCTGAAGGACTTTCAGGGGGAGTGGAGTCAGTACTGATGTAAACTCTAGGGGAAATTCCCCTGAACAGATGTTTCAGTGGTGATGCTGTAGTCACAAGACTACCCCTACCCCTGATTTGGGTATATCTACTCACAACTCCAGGAGTAGCATGTTTGCAATACATATAGCCTGGGAAACATCTTGTATGCAAATAAATACACCAGGGCTGTCAAAAACAATTGTCTTCTAAAGTCTTGTCAGCCCAAGATTTATCATTTAAATGTATATATATATTTCAAAACCAGTAAGTATTCAAACCATTTTTTTTTTGGTTCCAAAAACTTTCAACACATTATAAACATTCAATTAAAATAGGCATGAAACACAATGAAATTTTGCTCACATTGCAAATGCAAAACAACAACAACAGATTTAAAAACAAAAAACCTGAGATAATGACTCTTATCTTTAAAAACAAATAGAAAAGAAAAAGGGAAGTAGAAAAAAAACCTGTACACCCTGGATTTGAAGTGAAAATTTACCTTTACCACGTTGCGACCATAACGGCGGATCCAGCTGACCATGGGGAAGTAATCCATTCTCCAGACACGACAGGAAGGAC
Organism: Stramonita haemastoma; assembly: GCA_030674155.1. Lineage (NCBI taxonomy): Eukaryota > Metazoa > Mollusca > Gastropoda > Neogastropoda > Muricidae > Stramonita > Stramonita haemastoma. The sequence continues at coordinate 26,066,997 of CM060340.1, forward strand.
AGCAGGTGACCTCCCTTGGGGAAGTGGATGGGGGGCCTCTGGACGCCATCTTGCCCCACGAGCACCACCGTTCCTCGGCAGTCCGCTGAAAGGAGAAGGTTTCCATTGGTTAAAGGCACTTGGCATAAGGTGTAGTTTCATATACAGTACAGCATGTTCAAATCAGATGCACAGAGATCCAAACCTAGTCCATGTCACACACACACAGAGTCTCTGAATACATAACACAGACTTCTCTTCCATACACCCATCCCCCCCCCCACAAACACATAAAACACCCTTCCACCTATCCACCCATCCATCCAACACCACCACCACCACCATCACCACAAACACACACACGAAACACTCTTCTACTTACCCACCCACCCAACACCATCACCACAACACACACCACCATCACCATCCACATACATACACATCACCCACCCAACACCCCCCTTCCCCACACCACACACACACACAAACACAGACACACACAAACACACACACAAACACACACAGAGTCAGGTAACTTACGCTGCTGATGGCAGTGTATGTAGACAATCTCGTCCACATAAATGGTCATGGCAAAATCCCAGTATATACTGCAACATAGTCAGTCATCACAACTCATCAGCAACACAAACCATAATCTCCAGACACAACAGGAAGCTCATATCTTTTCTTTGAAAAATAATACTGTTTTCTTCCTTTTACCTATGTGTACTTCAATTTCTATTCTATAATCAGTTTTTTGTTTGTTTGTTTTTTACGATATAGAACTATATAAATTCCATGTATTATTATTATTATTATTATTATTATTATTATTATTATTATTATCATTGTCCTATATATCATTTATTCTTTTATTTTGATGAATGGATTAAAGCACTCATGTAGTTTTTTTTTTACATCCAGTTCTATATATAATTGAGCCCCATGCCGAAGTCAGATGCACTGGGCCCAATTGGTCAGGCGCTTAATGGCAGCGCAATGCATTTTCGCTCATATGGCATACAACAGTAGTTGCTGTCTGCACGTTCGAGCGGGCAACATATTTTTGCTTAACAGCATACAACGTATTTATGCTAAATGGCAGGCAACATAAATTTGCTCATACAACATACAACAGTAGTTGCTGTCTGAGTGTTTGATGAAGAAGAAGAAAATATGGTTGAGCAAATGCTGATGTAAGAAAGACAAGAACAAGTATCCAGTCACAACTTCTTGATCATTATAAAGATGAGTCATTTTAAATATTAATTCTGAAGTGAGCAATCTTTCAAAAAAGCTTTAGAGGACTACTGAGGAATTTGTTTTAACTTATCACATTTCTTGCAGTGATTATCTGCAATATTCATTTAAATAATCATTTTATTTTTCTAAATCACTTGAACACAGATCCAATAATCTTTTAGGAAAACAGTTTACTACAAAACTTAAGGGAAAAACTGTTCT
>CM060340.1:26070887-26078387 GCA_030674155.1 Stramonita haemastoma
CCTGAAAAACAAAGGTAAAAAAATTCACAAAATGTAGTATCAGCACTGAACGACGTGAATAAGTGCGGGGGAAAAAAAAAATGAGGTGAAATTAACAGTGGGGCAATTTTAGCTTACCTCATTAATTTCTATAGATCTGGTTATTGTCCCCCCCTGTTCTAGCTCTAGCTCTTTTTTGTACGGCTAAACTATGGGGCCCTATCAATCTTGGTCTGGACCCAAAATTCCTGCCTGAAAAATATTTCTTGCGTTTAATTTAATCGATCACATGTCTCGGCCCCCAAACCCAACTCATTCACGACGGGGCTCCGGGTGGGGGGGCGAAAACGAAAATGCTCAAAACCTTAAAAAACTGTTGAAAAGTAAAGGGCCCAGGGAAAAATTAGCCTGATATCTCGAAAAAATGAAAGATCTTAGATACAGGCCTATAAGACTGATTATCATTAGGGTTAGGATGAGAACAACTCAAGTTTGGGGGGAAAAATGGCATGATCCCAGATTTAGCTAAAAAATTTTTCTATATTAAAAATACCTTCATTTAAATTTTTTCCCGGGAGAGGAACGACGGGGTCGACAAAGCTGGTACAAAATGAAAGCGTGCTTTTGCTTGTTACCTGGGGCCGGGACTACCTTTTTGGATGCAGACGATCAAAGTAATCATTCGAGTTGTCTACCTTGTCCTCCCGGCCTACTGGGCTGGCCCTTTTTTTCTTTTAAAAAAAAAAATTTTGTTCATTTTTTTTCTAAGTCTGTAAAAACTTGATATACCAAAATGGGGAAAAATCGCTGAAAAAATTTAAACAAAATAAGTCAAAAAAAAGGGAAACTTAACAAAAAAAAACAAATTACCCCCGTGCAAGGCTTGCGATGTGCAGATCAATTTTTGTGAGACGGCTGGCCTAGGCTAGGGTTAGCCTCCCTGGTATGCTGCTTGATCTTGATACTGTAAGGCCAACCAAAATAAAATTTTTTTCCCGCCTTTTTTTTCCTTTAAAAAACCTTCCGAAAAAATGAAAGGGGGAAAGGGTGGTGTATGTTAAGGCTAAAAGCCCGTGCTGTACAGCCACAGGTTGAGACGTTTTTAAATTAAATATCACCTTTCAAAGTCACATTTATTACCAAAGTGGGTAAGTGGAGTGGAAGGCAACCAAATGTATGATAAGGATCTACTTCTATTCCCTTCCCCTCGTTACCCATAACATTTTCTCATACCTGTGCTGTTTAAACAATGTCTGCAGAAAAATTTTAATCCTGCTTGTCACATTCTCAAACATAACCCCCATTTTGTGTAATAGGCCTATGATAAACACTATGTTTTTTATCAGTACATTTTTTACACATTTTCATTCACACATATACACATTTTCATTCACACAAAAATGGTCATATGTATCAAAGCATACACAAGCACTTGGAACACGCATGCTTATATAAAGAAATACATGAATCTGAACTTTACCTCGTCCACTGAACAGCTTGGGTGCTTATCTTTCTGATGAGATGACAAACTCCTATGTGCAACACACATATCTAGTGCATGTAAAAACAACAGTAATAACTTTTTATTTCTGGAATATACTATGATAGAAAAAAACACCTTAAAGAGAAACAACACATTAAAAAAAATATGGAAAAAAAGAGGCACATGCTCTTGTTGGTGGCATAACTCTCCTGATGACAGCAGCCTGAATTACATGCCAAGGAATCTCCCATGACAGAAAGTAGTCTACAATACAATACATAGGGGAACATCATCATCATCATCTCCTTTACACCCAGTGGTGTGTAGGGCAGCAAACAAAGACTTTCCACCCCTGCCTATCCTGGCCAGCCTGGTCAATGAACTCCAAGAGTGTTGCATGGCTTCCACTCACATTCCCCCGTCCCCTCCTGTTTTCATAGGGGAACAGGATAGCCAAAGGTTAGAGCGTTGTGCTCATAATCTGATGTCCAGGAATGACCCACCACAAAGGCACCCATTTTTGGAATTTTAACCTGGAGTTTTTTTTGGGGGCTTTCCTCTTCCATGGCTAAAGCTCTGAGGTTCACCAATGGTGAGATATCCCGTATGCGATTATTTTTGTCTACCATGAAGGTAGCTGCATTTCCAACCTTTTGGATAGCCCTTTAGTTAACATTAGTGCTGACTCACGCCCCCAAAAATCCCCAGATGAGACAATTGGGGATAAACCAAGGGTCCTTGTGTTTGCACACACATTAAAACCTGTTCCACTTTTTGAAAAAGGTAGGGTGTTTCAAATGCAGGAACAGTTTTACAAAATGTTTTAACTACATGCCCAAAAGTGTCCTGTTTTGACACTATCCCCAAAGTTATGAAACTACCTTAATGGTGAAGAAAAACTGTCACATACACAACATTGCACCTTTGGTGAACCTTTGAGCTCAACCAAGGAATGAACAAACACAAAAAAAGCACTAGCCTAGAATACATGAAAACAGTTAGCATTTCTGACCCATTCAACTTCACAGTTGAGAAGATCAGCAGATCCTATTTCCTGAAGAGATATTCCTGGGGGGGTGGGGGGGGGGGGGGGGGGGGGGGGGGGGGGGGGGGGGGGGGGGGGGGGGGGGGGGGGGGGGGGGGGGGTGAGTGGGTGGGTTTTGGGTATGTCTTGAAAGAGTTTAGTGGAGTCAGAATGAAAACGGATTAGCTCCCCCCCTTCTGCAACAAAAACTCTTAGCGACAGAGCATGGTCAGAAAAAAGGGGGATGGGACCTCTAGAAAAAGGCTGTTGAAATCCACAATCCCCCTGTGAAGGCAAAGTGCACCTTGGGAGAAGTCAAAAACTACCAAACAAATAGAGCCTCAGACAATTCGCTGGGGTTTTCCCCATTTGGTAACACAATGGCACTGAGCCCACAACCCCTTGCTCTTTCCCACAAGGGAGCAATTTGGACCACTTTGATCACATATCTGAAGCCAAAAACGTTTTTCCCCCAGCCTTTCACCTTGTGAGGTTGGTCTGGTTTCCCGTGCTTGTAATGTTACAGGAGGTCCACAGCACACAAATATAACATCACTCAGTCAAGAGTGCTAAATTTAGCGCACCCTTTCCTTTTACCTAGTCCAAGTGTGGTCATTTCCTGCTATAAATAACACCAGCTAGCCCCACCTTAGCTGGGACAGGATGGATTAATTAGCAGCTGAGAGGAGCTGAAAGTGGTGGAAACTGACAGATGTGTGTCTGCCTGCTGGCCTCAGCTGACACATTCTGACTTCAGAGCAGCTCATTTCATTCTACAGGTTGCATGCTGAGTATGTTTGTGTTTCTGTAAAGTAAAACACTGACAGGAATGACAGTATCTGTAACACACATATTTCATCTTCTGTGTATGTGTATGCATGAAAGGAATTAAGGTGCTGGTAAGTCTGCACTTGAAATTGACCTGGGAGACTGTAAAAAATCCCACCCTTCATTCATTCACACAATGCCAAGATCTGAACCCACAACTTCATGGACCCATGGGATTGAAATCAAACTGTCTCAGCCACTCAGCTATAGCGTCTGTCAACATTCTTACAATATCCACAACTGCATCACCGCATATAATTATGTGATATTGTCATTTCTGTTTATTTCTGTGCCCTTGTCAATGCTTCAGCAGTTTATGTACAAACAGGTCAAAGAGAAAGAAGCAATATGCAAGCAGATAAAAAAAACAATATGAACAATGCAAAAAAATCAGATAATGAAATAAATGAACAGTTCGCCAAGCAAAATGCATTTTATTACTACTTTTGTTCAATAAAGCAGATACTTTGAGAAGATTATAAAATAAATCCTTTTTTTTTTTGGCATGCAGCAGCACTGAACAAAAATGCCTACTGGAGTTCAAAGCATATTTGTATCAACACATGAAAACATACAAATTCACAAACATGTCTATGAGTATGCATATCCTTGCACACACACACACACACACAACACACACACACACACACACCACACACACACACACACCGCACATACTTACGCACCCACACCCACTCAAAACCATGTGCATGTGTGCGCGAGCGCACACACACACACACACATACACACACACACACACACACACACTCACACTCACACTCACACACACCACTGTAATATATAAAGCTGAAAATCTGCATTAAATATTATGCCTGAAATTATTTTCTATCATTTGTGACAGCAAATGCAAACTTAAAAACCAAAGCAGCAGTGCTTGCATACATGGTGCCAATTAATATGTACTCCAACAAGGTCAGATCAGTGCAAAAAGCAGAAATGATTATATATATATATATATATATATATTATATATATATATATATATATATATTGTAAAAAGATGCAAAAAGCATTAAATTCAACATCTTCAAACATGAATCAACAGCAACCGTATTCAAAAGTCATGTTAACTGCCATTTCATTTCACACACACTCATACACACACGTATGCACGCACGCACGCACGCACACACACACGCATGCTCGCACACACACATACACACACACACACACACACACACACACACACACACACACCTCTCAAAACTAAGTAAAAATTTGCACTATTGTGAAATTGAAATAACAGCAAATCTCAAAGAAATAACAATGTATTAACCAATACAAATATGTTCATGTTGAATTTCTAAGTGTTGAAAATTTCAAGCCACTACATGAAGTTTAAAAAAAAAAGAAGTGAAAAATAATGCCAAATCATTTTGAACTGATAATATCATAACCCCAACCCTTTTTCAACCCATTGACATTGAACACAGCACAAACAGCACCAGGGTTGAAAAGATCGACAATCATTAAAATTGGCTCTGACTGATTGTAAACAAATGCACATGTGCAAACACAAATAACCCCCATACAACTGCTCAAAAATATTGCAAGCACACACACACACACACACACACGCACACACAAACCACACACACACACACACACACACACACCCAAAACACACACACTGAAGACAAGTTCTACCCCACAACTCTTCAAGGAAGAATGAACACAGAAACCTTTCATTCTGTTTAAAACACAAACAAACAACAAAAACAAAACCAATAAGGGGGGCCAGCTGATGAAATGGTGTTGTCCTTATAGGCTCTATGACTCCTACTCATAGTCCCTAAATCGGAAATCTCCGCTTGGACATTAATTTAATCACAGCAAGAACATGAAATAGTGTAACAGATGTAAACATACACATTATGCAAGATGGAAGGTTGCAGGATGGCTTAGAAAATCATCTAACAAGTAAAACAGGATGTTCTGGGTTCCTTTCCCAGCCTTGCCCTACCTAGTCTGATGAGAAAATCAATCTGAATGTCAATCCTTTCGGAGGATGACTTTAAACTAATCTGACCCATATGCCTACAGTGTGCATGTCACTTCCCCTCCCCCCCCCCCCCCCCCCCCCCCCCCGAAAAAACAACAACCAATAGTTGAAAATTAGAAAGAGCGAGGAGGCACCTTCTAAACGATCTGGCAAAATTGGTAGGTTCAACTTCCAACTGTATCACCGAAGCTAGAATACAGCTACCTTAATGGTGGGGAGAAAAACGGCAGCATAACTCAAAAAATTTCACCATTGGTGAAGCTTGGAGCTCTAGCAGAGGAACAAACAGGCAAAACAAACTAAAGCATTGACAGATCCAGTGCACGAAACAAACCATGACACAGGCATTACATGTACTGAATTCTGAAGACAGTACCCAGTGTTGACTAAGACTACAGCTTGATGCCAGACACAAACAACAGTGTTGACTGTTGCTAGATGTCAAAGCCTGTCTGCATTTCTCAGATGCTACACTACTGACAGCAGACATCCTAAATGGCCTACCTACAGTGTCTATGATGACAGAAACACTACAGCATGATTCCCTCCACCTTCCTTCCCTCCCTCTCTCTCTATTACCCTGTCTGTGTTGTGTTATGTATTCTATTGTAACTTTGTATTGCATTGTCATTTGCATTTCATCATAACACTGTACTGTTATATCACTTTGTAATGCCCTGAACTGAATATCACTATATTGTATTGTATCATTTATTATTGTATTCCACTGTTGAGTAATGTTCTACACATGATCATATCGTATTTCGTTTTGTCAAGCTGTATCATATTCTTATAACAACAGATTTGGGAAGTCTGCTCTCCTTGGGGAACGTGCATTGCCAAGAAGCAACACAGGTGATTTTTTTTCCTGTTGTCATCTGCATACACATATGTTTGCTTGAGTAGGCCTTGAACATGTATAAGGTAGTAGTACAGTGTGTGGTTCTGACTTCGAAAGTGCTGGCCCCTGAACATGTGTTAACTGGGTCACAGTAAAAAAAACACACACACACAAATAAAACTGGGTCACAGTACTGACATTTCAATATGTTGGCCCTGATTTTGTGTAAACTGGGTCACAATATTGACCATTTAATGTACTGGCCTTTGAATGATGTGTAAACTGGTTCACAATATCGACCTTTTAATAAACTGACCTTTGATTAATGTGTAAACTGGGTCACAGTAGTGACCTTTCCATACTATGTGGACCATGAAATTGTATAAACTAGGTCACAGTACTGACCTTTCTGGTCACAGAATTGACCTTTCAATAATATGTGGACCCTGAACATGTGTAAACTGGGTCACAGAATTGACCTTTCAATGATATGTGGACCCTGAACATGTGTAAACTGGGTCACAGAATTGACCTTTCAAAAATATGTGGACCCTGAACATGTGTAAACTGGGCCACAGAACTGACCTTTCAATAATATGTGGCCCGTGGACATGTGTATACTGGGAGTCAGTTGAAAATGAACTAGGATCCAATCACTTTTCCAGCACATTTTTGCAAGGCTTTAGCTACTACCGTTTATCACCTCATGTATTTTGATTCCTCACATACACTGTTAACAAATCAAGTTTTTGATCCAGTATCATTAAAAACACGCTTCATTGGACCAAGTGCTAAAATCAGCATGGTTTGATGTACAGTCAATGTGATCCAAGTTTTAATAATAAGAACAACAGATTTAGCACATGTAAGTGTCATTTTAATATATTTTCCAAATAATAATAACAACAATAAATTAAGCACATGTAAGTGTCATTTTGATATATTTTCTAAGTAATAATAACAACAACAGATTTAGAACAAGTCAGTACCATTTTGATATATTGTCATGGGAAAGAAACAAAGCAAAGATTCTATATAAAAAAAAAATTAAAAAACAATTCAAAGCATTGCTAAGAAATAACATGACAGAAGATTCTGATTGCAAGACAAGTTTCCATAAAAGAGAACTAAAATAAACATAAAAAAGTTTTTTTTGTTTTAACAAGTTAAGTATTATCAATATTTTAAGGCACAATTGTAAGATAATATTTCTTTGAATGTTCAACCCTGTGTATCACCCATAAAAATCACACCATTACTGAAGAGGTTGCCACAAGAATCAAGACATCCTCTGAAGTGTCTAGATATCACTGACACTCCTT
>CM060340.1:26083387-26088530 GCA_030674155.1 Stramonita haemastoma
CTGGTACACAGCAAAGCCATAACGCTCCCCCAGGAACAGGGGCTCCTCGGACTGCTGGTAGCAGGCCAGCAAGTGTCGCAAGTGATCCAGACTGGTACACACACACACAAAAAGTGATGATGTTGTTGTTGTTGTTCCCCAGCTTAACACTCTGGGGTCACCCAGAATGTGTTCTCTGACTCACTAATCCCACCTGGGAATCACTGTGAGATTGAAATCGCACAATGAATGAGGAGTTCGCGTATATCACTGTTTTCAAGGACCTTGCCATATAGGCAGCCATACTCCAACTTCAGAGGATTTTTTCCCTTTAAAGGGGAGTGCTGGTTGTTCTGTTGAAGACCCTGGTTCGAGTCCAGTCGAGGAAATTTTCTTCCTGGAGTTAACATCAGTGCTGACTCCACTCTCCCCAAAAGTCCTTCGGATGAGACTTTAAACCGAGGCCCCATGTGCGAACGCACGCAGAACATCTTGCGCACACGTTAAATCCTGTTCCGCTTTTCGTAAGAGTAGGCCATCGTGTGCCGGTGGGAACAGATGACATGATTTACAAAACTGCATACACACGGGGACCGGATGAAAAAAAGCATATGATTGCTTATTCTGTTATCCTCAATATAAAAGAATAAATAAATAAAAATAAATAAATAAATAAATAAATAAGAGCTTGTCATGGCTGAAGACAATCTCAACACAACGTTTTACAATATCACAACATTTTAGTGTAGGCCTTGGCAATGACCTAACATTACTAACTGACACAGCTTTTGGCATGGGCCAAAAGGTGATGATGATACATAGAACAAAATTCAAATAAATGTTACAAACATACTTAGAATGTCAAAGAGTATCCCAAGCTTCTCTAGGATTTCTACATATTTTGAGAGCATACACAAAAAAATCAAAGCAAGTGTCACACCCGAAACCTCAATACAAATACAGATAGACAAATGAAGCAAAAACCCAGCTGAAACCTAACAAAAATGCAGCTAGACAACTGACGCTACACTTCACACACAGAAGCCACAGCAGTCACCTCAGCCTTGCTGTCCACACCAACACAGCCACACGTCACTCACTTGATGATGGTGTCGTCATCAGCGATCAGCAGCCATGACACTGACGACAGTCTGTTGCTGTTGGCAACGTGTCGTAAAATGGCCGCTGTTTTTTCCGCAGTGCCCTGGTACACAAACAAAACACCATCCACTCTGAACATTGTCAAGGCCGGCATGCAGAGCTAGGCATACACACAAAGGTAAAGGTAAAGGTGTCCCATAACCTAGGCGGTTGTAGGGGAGCGAGGCATCAGAGACCTCAGCTTCTCTAGGGGCCAGCATATTAAGGGTGGCGCCCATCTGCTCTCCCTCGCTGCTTTACCTTCCCTGTCCCTAAGGAGATCAGGTACCGATTTACAGCTGGGTGAACTGGGAGGACTGTAATGAAGCCAAGGCGTGCAAACGGTCACCCATCCAACTGGTAACCATGCTCGCCACTGCTGAACTTGACTAGGGAAAGCGAGCACTCTGACCACTGAGCTATCCTACTATTTACCACACCACAGCAGTGAGGCATAACCAGTCTAATGTTTACCAGACTACAGCAGTGAGGCATAACTAGTCTAATGTTTACCAGACTACAGCAGTGAGGCATAACCAGTCTAATGTTTACCACACTACAGCAGTGAGGCATAACCAGTCTAATGTTTACCACACTACAGCAGTGAGGTATGATAACCAGTCTAATGTTTACCAGACTACAGCAGTGAGGTATGATAACCAGTCTAATGTTTACCAGACTACAGCAGTGAGGCATGATAACCAGTCTAATGTTTACCACACTACAGCAGTGAGGCATGATAACCAGTCTAATGTTTACCACACTACAGCAGTGAGGCATGATAACCAGTCTAATGTTTACCACACTACAGCAGTGAGGCATGATAACCAGTCTAATGTTTACCACACTACAGCAGTGAGGCATAACCAGTCTAATATTTACCACACTACAGTAGTGAGGCATGATAACCAGTCTAATGTTTACCACACTACAGTCTAATGTTTACCACACTACAGCAGTGAGGTATAACCAGTCTAATGTTTACCACACTACAGTCTAATGTTTACCACACTACAGTCTAATGTTTACCACACTACAGTCTAATGTTTACCACACTACAGAAGTGAGGCATAACCAGTCTAATGTTTACCACACTACAGCAGTGAGGCATGATAACCAGTCTAATGTCAGTTGTCAGAATCACAGTGTCCTGTCTGGAATGTCATATTGTCCCCCAAAAATGGAATTTTATATGGTCTCATACAAACACTCTAGGGGACAGGATAGCCTGGTGGTTAGAGCGTTGCACTCACAATCTGACATCCCAGATTTGATCCCAGGTTTCAGCTACCACTAAGACACCCATTCAAGGAAGATTTTCCCCTGGACTTATCCGTGCCAACTCCACTCCCATGAAAATCCCTCAGATAAGACTAGAAACTACTGAGGTCCCATGTGCAAACGCATGCAGAACATCTTGAGCACATGTTAAAAATCTGTTTCACTTTTTGGAAGAGTAGGCCATTTCGCACCAGTAAGAACAGATAGACAAAACTGATAAAAATGCATGCACACAGGTGTCATGTGTAGACACCATCCCTGAAGTCAAAATGCGGCACCCTAAAGGTGGGCAAAAATGGTCACATACGCCAAATCTTGCCATTAGTAAACCTCATAGCTCTAGCTGAAGAACAACAACAACAAAAAATCCTGACAAGACAGCTCATACTGACAAAACCAATTTTTACACACAGGTTAATTTTTCACTGATAGGACAAAATCTTAGGGAGAGGATTACTTTAACAATTTTTAATGACAGGACAGGTTTCTATCTAGGACAAATTTTTACAGACAGGATAATCTTTACATTCAAGGCATTGTTGACTGACATGGCCATTTGTACTGATGGCCTTTTTTTTTTTTTCGCTTGCTCACCTCTCTCGGTGTTGGGCACACCCAGATCTATGGTGGGGATGGAGGCGTCTTCCACTTCACTGTAGTACTCTATCAGCTCTGTGTCTTTGCCCCAGGTGGATAACACCACTGGTACTGTAACACAGCATCATCATTGTCATCATCATCATCATCATTGTCATCATTGTTATCATCATCATCATCACCATCATCATTGTCATCATCACTGTAGTATTCTATCAGCTCTGTGTCCTTGTCCCAGGTGGATAACACCACTGGTACTGTAACATATCACCATCATCATCATCATCATCATCGTCATCATTATTGTCATCATCATTGTTATCATGATCGTCATCATCATTATAACCATCATCACCATTATTATCGTCATCATCACTGTAGTATTCTATCAGCTCTTGTGTCTTTGCCCCATGTGGAAAACACCACTGGTACTGTAACATTTCATCATCATCATCATCATTCTCATCATTGTTACCACCATCACCACCACCTTTATCATCATCATTATCACCATCATCATTTTCACTGAAGGATTTTAATATTTTATTAGCTCTGTCTCACCACACCCCATTGATTTTGCCACCAGCAGTCTCACAAACACACTCACGCATGCACACATGCACAAAAAACCCACACACAAGCATGCACGCACATTCACATTCACACACACACACACATACACACACACACACACACACACACACACACACACACACACACACACACACACACACACACACACACACCATTATCATCACCACTAGTATTCCAAACAAATCTCATTTAAAACCAGACTTTCTCCCTCTCTCAAGATCAACTAGTGGGCTGGGGTTAGTCTTGTAGTTGACATAAGGCCGGGACCTTAGTACTTTTAAAAGAACTCATGACACAAACAGTTGTTTCAATGAAAAATTCTACTGCAATAACCGCTCTCATAGACCAGACTGTGCACGGGACCTCTGTCTTTGTGGAAGAGGGACAGGTTTTGACAGCAACAAACAGGTCTTCGGGTTTTCACTGCCCCCCCCTTGTGCATACACAGGGGGCACATTTATTATTATCACCCATCATAACAACAAAAAAACAGCATCAACATCAACAAATAATGCCCAAAAAAAAAATAATGACAACCTTTTTTTTCGTATTGCTGTTTTTAAATAACCATGAATGAGGTGTGCATGATACCCCTCCCCCCCTTTTTCTAAAATAAAAAAAAAAAAAAGCCAGATGAAAAAAGTTTGTGAATTCTTATCTATCCCCTTCATTCTCTCCCCCACCCCCTTTTGGGTATCCCCTTTTTCCTTCCCTTTTTATCATTTTTGCTGAAAATCATGGTTTTCTCTCTCCATTTTTATTTCTCTCTGTCCTTTCTGGCCAGGAAGTAAACAAGAAAAAAAACTACTCACACACTGCGTGGGAAACAAGGGGGGCTGCCAGGGGACAAAACTGACACTGCTGGGAGGATTTCTTATGGCCACACAGCTCACACCCCTGGCTTCAGCCTTCCTTCAGGTGGTCCAAATGAATTTGGCAAACTGCACACACACAAGATGACAAAACAAGAACATCAGAACACCTTGCACCACGTTTTAAAACCTTTCCCTTCTCGTAAAAAGTACAGGTTGTCCAGAAAGAAAATTTTGGGAAACTAACACACACAAATTGGGCAAAACTAGAAAAATCAGAACATCTTTTGCCCCACAATTTAAAACCTGTTCCGCTTTTTGTAAAAGTAGGCCATCGTGTGCTGGTGGGAACAGATGACATTTACAAAAAATGCAAAACATTTAAAGGGGCTGGATTAAAAAAGCACAAGAGGGGGCTTATCCCAAAATCCTCTATATTTAAAGACTAAAATAAATAAATAAAATAATTTTTAAAAACCATTGACCACGGCGTCTATTCCCCCCCTTTGAGTTCTTCTTAGCGGCTAATCAATCCTATCCCTGCCCAGATGGGGCCAGCTGGTGCAAAATTTTAGCAGGGGCGAACACACCCTTTAACTAGTAAAATGGAAAGGGTGCGCTAAAATTTAGCACTCTTGACTGAGTTTATGTTGGATTTGTTTCGCTGTGTGACATATTTTTTTTCCCCATTTTTGTCAGCTAGAGGGTCTGAGATTCCCCAGTGGTGAGACCCTTTTTCG
>CM060340.1:26088630-26091130 GCA_030674155.1 Stramonita haemastoma
ATACTAAAAAGATTTCCCCACAATACTAAAAGAAAAGATTCCCAGCATACTAAAAAGATTTCCCAGCAATACTAAAATAAAGATTTCCCCCAGCAATACTAACCAAAACAAAAAAGATTTCCCAGAAAAAACTAAGGAGTTCCAGCAAAAACTATCATGTTTAAAGGGAATTTCCCCAGCAGCTCCGTGGAGGAATTCTACACTACTACTGACAATATTTGAACAAAATTTTTCCAATCCATTCCCCCCCTGTCAGCTCCCACTACTACTACTGAAAATTTCCCGAACGTCTTTTTTTCAATCCATTGCCCCCCGTCAGCTCTCCAACTACTATTTACTGACAATACTGAACGCATACTTAAATTTTTTTGCCTCCCTGTCAGCTCCCCTTTCACTACTACTGACAATACTTAACGTCAAAATTCAATCCATTGCCCCCCTGTCAGCTCTCCTACTACTACTACGGGACAATAAAAAGAACGTCATCCCTTCAATCCATTGCCTCCCTGTCAGCCTCCTACTACTACTACTGACAATACTTAACGTCATACTTAAATTTCCATTGCCTCCCTGTCAGCTCTCCTACTACTGATACCGGGAAAAACCACCCCGCCCCTCTATTGCATAAGACCCCAAAACCCAAGCTGGAAAACGCATTTTTCACTGCAAGAATTAAACACCCCATGGGAACTGATTACCACTGTCACACTGAAAGAGCAAGGCTCGGGTCTTTTTTACATGGCACAGACCCCAGAGGCCCGGAGTCTATGACGCAGCCATTTTTTTCCCACAATGTGGCAGAATTAAACCCCCCTTTTGTTCTGTTGGGGATGAAGAAGGAAAAAAAAAAGGGGAGGGAAGCTTAAAAAAAAAAAAAAAGGAAGGAAAAATAGGGGTCAAGAAAAAAGCAAAAAGCAAAGAAAGAGAAAAAAAAAGAAGGGGCATAAGAAATGGGGTAAAAGAAAGAGTCCAGAGAATAGGGAAGCTAAAAAAAAAAAAAAAGAGAGAAAAGAAAGGGGTCAAAGAAAAGTAAAAAGAAAGGGAACAGAAGAAAAAAAATGAATAAAAAAAAAAAAAAGAAGTAGGACCCAAGAAAATAGATAAGACACAAAGCTAAATAATCAGGACAAAAGACCAATGGAATAGAGGCAGAAAAGAGACAATAAAAGAAAACAAAATAAACAATGCAAGTTTGAAAGAAAATACAGATTTTTACAAAATGTGTGCCAATTACATTTTTCTTCAAACAGCAACAAAGACAGAAGGCGGGAGAGAGATAAGGATGAATGGAAGGGTGCTCTAGAGTAACCCACCTGCCGGGGAAAGCGAAAATCCAGTTTTGGAGTGTGCTGTGGCTCGAATTCCGTTTGGGCCCAAAACTTTTCCCCTATCCATTAGCCCAAAGGGAGTGGGGGGTCTGGCCGGGGTGCTAGTCTTTCGGATGAGACTTTAAAACCGAGGCCCCGTGTTTTTTAACACATCTTTAATTTAACGAAAGTAAAAAAACCCCAACGGCAACAAGGGGGTTGCCCCTGGCAAAATTCTGAAAAAAAAAAGCCACTCTGATGGGGAAAACAAATACAGTTGCAGACGGGAAAAAAAAAAAATTAATGGTGGCGCTGCACTTGTGGACATAGGGCCTCCCCCCAAAAGGAGGGAAACCCAAATTTTTTCACGCAGAGAAATCTGTTTGCCCAAAAAGTGGTATAAAAAGGGACATGGGCAAGAAAAAACCCAATGCAGCATGCAATCCCTCAGACAAAGCGGGCCAAACATTCTAAAAACAACAAAGAAGGAAGAGAAAAGGAAGCGTTTGTGCCATTTTCAGAGTGATTTGGGATTTTTTTTTTTTTTTTTTTTTGGGGGGGTTTTGGGAGTGGGAGGTCAGTGTTTAGATGGCTGGTGTTAGGGCATTGATTAATCTTTAAACTAAAATCACTTCTACTACTAAGAGATGCTTTAAAGTAGATGAGGGAGTGGGAGAGCCTAGTGGTTAGAGCATGGCGGTTATTTGATGGCCTGGATCAAAAAATCGTGGGGCCCCGTTTTTAGGGGGTTTTTCCCCCCCGGGGTTTTCTTTTTATGCTGACTCCACTCCCCCCCAAAAATTCCTCAGATGAAATATAAACCCAAAAATCCTGGCACAAATGCACGCACCCAACATCTTGCACCACATTTAAAAACCAGTTCTAAACCCTTTTGGAAGAGTAATTTCCCTTACATGCGTGATGACCTTTTTTTTTTAATGCATGCACACAGGTTTTCCGTGTTTAGACACCATTTCCCCCAAGTCAGAATGCCCCTATTTTTAAAAGGGCGATAAAAAAAATGGTCGAACTGCAAAATCTCACTATTTTGGTTTAATCTTGGGGTCTAGCCAATGAACAAAAACACCACACACACCACCCAACCCCACACACAAAAACACACACAACCCCACAAAACACAAAACGAAATACCACGCACGCACACACACACACACTAAATACGCCGCACGCCG
>CM060340.1:26093630-26111130 GCA_030674155.1 Stramonita haemastoma
AATAAAATAAAAAAATCAAAAATTAAATCAATAAAATATAATAAATATGTTAGCTTTAGTTGAAGACTAGGAATCTGAGTCGACATGGTGGATTGGTAACTTTCATAGTGTTCAGGAGGTGTGTGTGTGTGTGGGGGGGGGTTAATCTATTGACTTATTTGCCATTTCATTTCAGGTTAGGAAGGTGGCAGGATGGTTAAGACATTTGCCTGCCAACAAGTAAACCGTGAGGTTCTGGGTTCGAATCCCAGCCTCGCCCTTTCTTCCCAGTTTGACGAAAAAAATAGAACTGAATGTCAGTCATTTGGATGAGACTATAAACCGAGGCCCCGTGTGCGAACGATGGCAGAACATCTTGCGCACACGTTAAAACCCCGTTCCGCCTTTCGGAAGAGCAGGCCATTGTGTGCCGGTAGGAGCGGATGACAAAATTATTTATAAAAAAAAAAACAAAAAAAAACCAGCATGCACACAGGTGTCGTGTTTAGACACCATCCCTGAGGAAAAATTGGGGAGTTGGAGTCCCCAGGGCAGGTCGGGGCTGTATATGGCAACGTTCTGGCGCTTCATTGAAGACTATTGACCAAACATAGTCATGATACCACCCCCCTCCCCCCTTTCTCCCCCCCCCCCCCCCCCCCCCCCCCTTACTCTCTTCTTCCTTTTCCCCTGTCTCTTGGTGAACGACCAAGGGACATAACGGGACCGCATTGTGCAACATGTTTCCCTCCCTTGCCAAAATCGCCCACTCTTCCTTATTGCGAAGACGAGAAGAGCTGTTCTCATTTGCATAATTATGACACCAACACAGGAGCCTCTTTGTAAGAAGCAGATGCCATTAAGTGTCATTAGGAGGACATGGTAAGTGCTGGCTTCGCCAAGAGAAGTCGATTTTCACAGTAAGATGTAATACTCCCAGTGACGTTCGTGTGAGGCCAGAACTTCCACACAGCAGTCATAGCAGTTACAGTGTTGTGTGGGCTCTGTTCTCGTTGAAACTTCTGGTGTTGTTGATGTTATATTAAAGTCCTAGTGTAGGTCTCTGAATCTAGGGATTATGATTAATACGTAACGACGTGTATACGTGTAAACTGTACACACACGTGGACTGGATGTAAAAAATAAATTAATAAATAAAAAGCATAGAGTGCTTCTTCCATCCCCGATATGAAAGGTCTTTTTTTAATGAATGTGTTTTAAACTATCTTTATAAAAATAAAAAAAACGGAAGGTGTCAGGAAAGGTTGGACGTTCACCTGCCTAACAAGTAAACTATAGGGTTCGATTCTCAGCCTCACCCTTTCTTTCTTGTTTGACGAGAAAATCGAACTGAATGTCACGTCTTTCGGAGAAGACTCTAGACCAGTTGGACCCGTGTGCTTACAGACTTTTGCACGTCTAAAGAACCCACGACATCGAAAATTGGAAAGAGCAGAGAGGTACCTTCTGTCTGTCCTGGGAAAATTATTAGGTTCAATTTGCAACTGTATCCCCGAAGTGTCATTGTTGATGAAGCTTAGCGCTCTAGCCCACGAACGTAAAAAGGCCAAACTAATACTCCGGCATGTGTAACGATGGTTTAGGGGGGGGACGTGCCTATCTAGAAAAGGAGAGGTCGGCAGTTTGATCCTTGCTTGACAACGAACACACACACGCACACACATAAATATACAAGCACAGACACACGCCCATTCACACACGCGCGCGCGCGCACACACACACACACATTGTAAATAAAATTTCGTATTTTGTGTTTCCTTACTTCATTTTTGTTAGTTTGTTTTTTGTTTAAGTGGTTTTTTGGGGGTGTGGGTTTTTTTGTTTGTTTTGTTTTTCTTGGTTGGTTTTGTTGTTGTTTTTTTCTAGATAGATAGCTTGATGAAAAAAAGCAAATTGATTGTTTACTCAATGTACCGTCTGGAAATAAAATTTTGACTTTCACACACACACACACACACACACACACACACACACACACACACACACACACACACACACACACACACACACACACAAAACGCGGGCGCAAACACAGAGAGAGAGAGAGAGAGAGAGAGAGAGAGAGAGAGAGAGAGAGAGAGAGAGAGAGAGAGACAGACAGACAGACAGAGAGACAGAGAGACAGAGAGACAGAGACAGAGACAGAGACAGAGACAGACACAGAGAGAGACACAGAGAGAGACAGACAGAGAGAGAGAGACAGAGACAGAGACAGAGACAGAGAGAGAGAGAGAGAGAGAGAGAGAGAGAGAGAGAGAGAACTGGCCACTCAGGGGATTCCCACTATATGCCAAATTAGCATCGCCAGTGCCGGGAGAAGGGTGTAACATATGCGTGACATTCTTCTTCCCCAACGACAACCGCCACAAAACCCCTGGTGCCTTTCTCCAAAGGGCGAAACCCATGTCGTTTGCACTGGCAAGTCTGCATCATTTATCCCCTTGGCCTAAATATGGAAAACAAGCACGTCTACACAAATTACTTTAGGAGGGGCATCTCGGCTTTGCTTATTTGATACTTTTTTGTGTGTTTATGTGTTGTTGTATTTAGGGGGTGTTCTTGTTGTTCATTTTTGTTATTGTTGTTTTTATTGTGGGGGGGGGGTTGTTTCTGTTTTTGTTTTGTTTTGTTTAGCGGTTTTTTGTTGGGTTAATTTTTTTTTTTTTTTTTTTTTTTTTTGGGGGGGGGGCATTTTGTTTGTTTTTGTTGCTGTTGTTTTATTTTTGCTTTGGAGTGTATTTTTTCGTTTTGTTTTGTTTTGTTTTGTTGTCTATCCAAACATATCGAGGGTTACCTGCCTGAAGCGGCTATCGCGGTTCGACGTAGTTTCGAGAAAATGGCGTTTAAAAGTTTCACATCGCTGTGGGCTTTGCGCCTTTTATGCTGTATCCTTTTAGCCTGTGAGAATTATTTTGTCACATATATTCGCTTTTCATATCTGAACTTTCGATGGCAGCAAGTATTGTTTTTATTGAATAACACCTTCTTGTTCAACCACAGTAGGAGCTAGCCAAGTTGGAAAGATAAGTGAAACGAAACTAGCCCGCCCTGATTGCCGAACCTGCTAAGGGCGGCACAGGCATTGCGCTGTGGCGGGAAAGTAAAATTAACTAAGGATGCCTGAAGGGGCCGTCTACTTGAAGTGTGTTTGACAAGTCTCCACCCTGCCAGCTGCTGTTCCGCCGGAAGCGGCGACTTGGCGTCGGACAATTACCGTAGGGAGGGCTGGACAGCTCTGGGACCATGAAATGTGGTTTAAATCTTTGTTACCATCGTTTTACATCACTGACTGTATAAATTAGGGACCTCGAGAAGCGGCTGTTTCAGAAAATATTTCAACAAAATTTGCTCTCAGATAACACAGGAGATCAAGAAGCAGTATCTATGAACCCCAAAACGCATACATAAGTCTGTCACTTTTTATTTCCGATTTTTTAAACTCTGAGAAAGAAGGTTGACTCTCTCTCTCTCTCTCTCTCTCTCTCTCTCTCTCTCTCCTCTCTCTCTCTCTCTCTCTCTCTTTTCTCTCTCTCTCATATAGCTTTTTGTGTTTAAAGGATTTTATGGGTTTTTTAATCTGGTTTTTTCCCCTTTTATACCTACTTTGCTTGTTTTCCGCTTAAACACACACACACACACACACACACACACACACACACACACACACGCGCGCGCGCGCGCGCGCGCGCGCATCATAGATTTGTAATGCCTTCTGTTTCGTGGTCCTGAATATTTGCTTTTTTTTTTTTTTTTTGCTATGTTATTTTTTGTTTAAATAATTATCAGTGTATCCAGTTATGATGACGCATTTTGTTGAATGTATTCCGTTTTTTTCTTTTAAAATATTGGTTGAACTGCTGCTGGTGGTGATGCTGGTATGTAGGGGTAGGGAGGGGGTTTCTAGCTTTATTCCTGATCAGGGCAAGGGCCGGATGAAAAAAAGTACGTAATGCTTACTCTGTTACCACACACACACACACGCGCGCGCGCACACACGCACACACACACGCACACACCCCACATGCATATATATTTTTTATTATTATTTATTCTTATTTTTAAGGCCTCAGTTGCATGCAGATCATGGAGCACCATCTTTTTCATATCTTTTTGGGGGGCGCTTCACATGTCTCTCTTCATTGGCAAAAAAAAAAAAAAAACACTAAAAAAAAGCAACAACAAAAAAGGAAAAATGTGCCCCTTTCCCTTCCCTTCTTTTCCCTGTCATCCATGAACCCGAGTCAGCACTTCTCTTACCTACCTACGTCCAGAGCACTAACTGCCCCAGGGTGAATTGCTGCCTGTGTCTATTCATGTTCAGCGGCAGTGAACAGTCGGCTGGGTTTATTGTTGCTCTAGTGTGTGCTGCTGCTGCATGCGTTTCTACAGTGTAAACGAGTGATGTACATTTGTCTGGGTTTATGTTTGCTCTAGTGTGTTTGTGCTAGTGTTAAGTTTTTATCCTTTAATTCTTTTTTTCTGGCTTTCCCTGCATGCTTTCCTGACAATTTTGTGCCTTTGTTTTTCCTGGGCCTAGTTTTTTTTTTCGGGGGAGTGGGGGGGGGGGGCAATCACACTTGTATTCATTTCACAACCCTCTGCTCTCGAAATTCATTCAGCAGGTATTGCAGCGTGGTCACTACAAATAAAGATGACTATTTCCTGACCTAACATCAGTTGTGACAGGACTATACCAGACTTCATTTTTTAAACAGATCATCTGAATGCATTTAAGGAAAATAGAGCCAGAGATGACCTGATATCAGGGACTGTACATAACAAGGTTCACAATGGGACTATGAATTAAAAGCATATGGACAAATACTTCATTTGAATTCACAAAAACAGCGCCAAAAAAAAACCCTCTGGAGTTTTGCAAACACTAAAAAAATCATTTCAAAGCCATTATCCAATCAGAAAATTGGGGAAACAAGCCCTCAAATAATCTCTAGCCCAGCTTATATCAAACCATCTAAGGATTTAAAAAAATATACAGCTTTATAATCATACCACCAGAATAAAACGAGAGGAAACTCGTAATTTATAACTAATAAACCTAACAAAACTATCAGGGCACCCAAGCACTTTTCAACGAATTGATGAAATAGAAAAAAGGAAAACTTTTTTTTTGTTTGTTTGTTTTTTTAGCAATGATCATTTATAGGATTATGAAAACTTTTGGAATTGAAAAAAGAAATCTGTTTATATTGATAATTATTATAAGAGTATCTTTAATATTTTTTTCGACACCTTTATAAGACAAAAATCTTGAAAGAAACCTATGTATAAACAAAGTCAATAGAAAATTTTGGAACATTACATGGTGATCAACTCTTCAGTACAAAGAGAGGAACCTTATTTCATGACACCAACTCAATAGGAATGAAAGTTAATACTGCATACCAACTAGTTCAATAGGAAGGGAAAAGCTTCATACAACACCAACTTACTACACAGGGAAGAACTGTAAACCTTGAAAAAACTAGATTAATCTGAATCAAAATCTACACGTGAAAAGTAACACAGATGAAACAGGGCATGGACTCCATACACTACAGCAGGCCCTTTTCCCCAGTACTACAACTGTCAAGAGTTAGCTTTAGCTTTAAACTAACATTTGTCTTTAAAAAAATTTATAATAATAATAATAATAATAATAATAATAAATAATAATAATAATAATAATAATAATAATATTTTAAAAAAATAAAAAAAAAAACAAAAAACATTCGTCTGCATGTCTTTCCTCTTCACAAATAGAAACACTAATAATGATGATGATATATGGGATTTATATAGCGCTTATACCGTTTTCTGAGGAATGAAGTATTTTCCGCTAGCCAGTAAGTCAAACCCCTCTTTCCCTTTAGTGTTGTTCTCTCATGCAACTGTTGTTCCAAGCAATGCAATCAATGTGAAGGTAACTAGGTTGGCAACAACTCAATATGAAGGGAAGAGTTTTATACCTAATAACACCTGACTCAATAACAACTACCTAATAACTAGAATAAAGGAAATAACTTCTTTGATATCAACCAACTCATTCCAAGGAACAATTTTACTTTTTTTGACACCAACCCATATTAAGAAAATAACCTTTTACACGTGTACCAGCGAACTCAACCTGAAGGAAAGAACTTTTTGCTTTGATAGAACTAACTCAATATAAAGGGAAGAGCCTGCTAACACCAACTAAATAAATATGGAGGGGAAAACTTTATACTCTGATACAAAAAAAGAAATATGAAAGGGGGAGCTCTATACTTTTGTAATGACTGAATCTGAAGAAAAAAGTGTACAGTTTGATAACTATCTTGATACCAAGCTGGGAACTTTATTCTTTGAGCCAACTTGTTCAATAGCAAGGGGATAATTCTATTCTATGACACCAACTTATTTCATGGAATGAAAAAAACAACAACCCAAACTTAGTGACAACTCAAGAGGAAGGAAAGAGATCTACACTAACCAACCAAGTGACAATGTAAAAGAAAAAAAAAAACAACCTTATACTTGATAACCAGCAGAATTTGAAGTCAAAACTACGTGTCAAGCTATTGAGGTAAAACCGTGTAACTCTCATACATTAAGCACTTTTTCAGTATTGCCGTTATTTTCAAAGGTTATCAGAACACTGTTTTTTTCTGTTGTTATATAGCTCCAGCGAAGATATCCGATTTATGGTCCTGCAGAAAACTAAAAATAGAACAATTCTTGAAGCATCAATGCTATGCAAGCATAAGGATACTATAATCATTATTTATTTTTCTGCATATCATCTCTTTTGCAAATCATGTCTCTATCACGGTATTCTCCGGAATAAAACATTTCCAAGCGGTCAGTACCCCCAAATCCCTCTTTCCCTGTGCTGCTGTTCCCTTATACAGCTGTTTCCCCATACCGCAGAACTGAGTCAGAGTTAAGGAATCATGTCAAAGAGTTAATAGTTAAGATCAAACTGGTGAAGTGTTAGGGTTTGCGGCATGGGGCAAGAACTAGGGTTAGAGTGGAGTGTTGACAGCTCCAGGGAACAGCACTACAGGGAAAAAGGAGTGTCGGGAAAAGTACTGCTCTTTCTTCAAACATCCTGCACTCAACTTGTGCATAGTTTTCTCTCTTAAGCTGATCCCGCAAAGTCGAGGTAAAATAATTGGTTTCTGTGAAATAGGCGATGCTATACCAGTAATGACTATGGCAAAGATTTGCATCACAACAAACGTCTGAAGCCGAGTGTACATTTCCAGGAGTTTTCATTTCGTCTCTGTTTTGTACAAGTACTTCTGATCCGAAATCATATTTAGAATTTTGAGCATTTTTGGCGCCAAAACAAAACGACGTTGTAAGCCAGTAAAAGCTTTACAATGTTCTTTCAAAAGCAATCAAAATAGAAAATTGAGCACGCGCCTCTGTGTGTGTGTGTGTGTGTGTGTGGTGTGTGTGTGTGTGTGTGTGTGTGTGTGTGTGTGTGTGTGTGTGTGTGGTGTGTGTGCCTATTGTGTTTGGGATCTAATCCTCGCCCTATCTCAGTGTAAGAAAAACGTCCTCATATTACCACAAGCTGGGATATGAAGAAAATGACCTTTTACTTTGGAACCGAAAAAATTAAATAGAAAGAAAAATATTATAATACATGTAGTAGCAAAATATTCAAGAAAGAAAATACTTAGGAACTATTTCAACATGGAGGAAGATCTTCATACTTCGACACCCTTGGTACCAACTAAAAAGGTAAAGAAAAAACTTTATACTTTGATAGCAATAACTCAATACAAAAGGGTTTTTTCCCTAATTTTGACACGAACTAATTCAATATACAAGAAAGAATGTTATAAATTGATACCAGCTAACTTATTATGAACGAAAGAAACTTTATGCTTGGACACCAAATAACTCCTCCAAAAAACTTACTTTATGATTTGATGCTAACAATCACTATGAAGGGGAGACTATCATACCTTTACACAAACTGAATAGGAAGGGGAAAAACACAAAATTTTAAACTACCTCAAAATAAAAGAAAAGGCTTTGGACTTTGATGCCAACTTAATAATACAAATGAAGGAATTTTATACTCCCATACCAAATAACTCAACATGTAGAAAAATATTCAATGAAAAGAAAACTTGGATACAAAATAAATGTGAAAGACAGATGTTTATACTTTGATACCAACTACTCAAATGTGAGCTAAATAAAAGTTTTATGAAAAATGATGGAACAAAAATAAAAGACCTTCATGCATATGGTAAGCAGCTAACTGGATATTGGGGAAAGAGCTTTACACCTTGATATCACCTAACTAGACAAGGAGTAAGGAACTCTACACTCTGACAGTAATAAAACAATGTGAAATAACTGTATACTTCGTAATATGCTTATTTGACATGGAGGAAACAACTTTTGCTTTAATTCTAACAAACCTGATAAAAAATTAACTTTAATATTAAGGGGAAAAAACTTGTACTTTGATACCAGTTAACTGAAGAAATGGCCTCTTCCTTGAATAAAAACTCACTCACCATGTAGGAAAGAAGTTTATACTTACATACAATCTAGCCCGATGGGAGGAAGAAAACTTTACACTGATGCCAACTCACTCGATATGAAGGAAAGATTTTTATGCCTTGAAGCCATCTAACCAAAAATGAAGGAAAGATTTCTATACTTTCATACCCCCTGGTTCAATATGACGGGAATATGGTATAGATTTAATACAAACTCAGTATGAAGGAAATAACATTGATACTAGATTATGTATTAGGGACATTTTTTTTTACCTTGATTCCAGCGAGCTAAATACCATAAAAACACTTTATACTTTGATTCCAACTGACTCAACATGAAGGAAAGGAACGAGACTTCATCCTTTGTTTACTACTAGCTCAATATGAAGAAAAAAACAATATGCGGACACCAGCTATGAGGTCTGACATTAAGTAATTACAGCAGAAACAGAAAGACTACAAAATATCGGCGAATTTTGATATGGAAAGGAAAATACATTTTGATTAATAGTATGCTTCACAAACTAACACATTTCTAAGATGTCACGAACTTGATTTTTTTTTCTTTTACTTGTCCTTGCAACTAACTAGCGTGTGATAAAATGCAGGGAAGAAAACTGACAGAGCTGAGTGATTTGAGGGATATGTTTCTCCTCACAGTTTAAAACAAACCAAAACCATTTCAGTGTAGGTAGGGAGGGGGACGGGACAGCCTGATTGGTTAGAGCGTTGTGCATTGCGCCCATGATATGCTGACCCGGGTTCGAATGCCGTTGAAGGGGATGTTTTCCTCTGGAGTTAACATCAGAGCCAACTCCACAACCATCCCCCCCCCTCCCCCCAGTTCTTCGGATGAGACTATAAACCCGTGTGCGAACGCAGGCAGTACATCTTCCACACACGTTAAAACCCGTTTCTCTTTTCAGAAGAGCAGGCTATTGTGTGCCTGTGGGAATGGATGGCAAAATTGACAAAACTGCACACACACAGGGACTGGATGTAAAAAAGCACACGAGTGTCATTCCATTATCCTCAAAATAAAAGAAGAAACAAAATTGCGCCTGGCGTTGAAGAACCTAGGACGGGAACAGCCTTAATGACGGAAGGATTCTGCACAGAAAAAACTGACATTCAAGATTAAATGCGTGTACACACACACACACATATATATATATATAGATGAGAGAGAGAGAGAGAGAGGAGAGAGAGAGAGAGAGAGAGAGAGAGAGAGAGAGGAGAGAGAGAGAGAGAGAGAGAGAGAGAGAGAGAGAGAGAGAGAGAGAGAGAGAGAAGTTAAAGTTAGTCGGTTTTTTATATCGAGGATAATGGAATAAGCATTCATGTGCTTTTTTTCATCCAGTCCCCGTGTCTATGCAGTTTTGTAAATCTTATCTGTTCCTACTGGCACACAATGGCCTACTCTAACGAAAAGCGGAACAGGATTTAACGTGTGTGCAAGATGTTCTGCATGCGTTCGCACACGGGCCTCGGTTTAAAGTCTCATCGGCAGGACTTTTGGTGAGAGAGAGAGAGAGAGAGAGAGAGAGAGAGAGAGAGAGAGAGAGAGAGAGAGAGAGAGAGAGAGAGAGAGGAGAGAGAGAGAGAGAGAGGAGAGAGAGAGAGAGTCACATTTATAGGGAAACAAATGCACATGCAGAAAGTAATTATTTTTTAAGTAATGGGAGGTAATGCTCTGGTGGCGATGTGCTCTCCCTTTGGAGGTCAGCTTGAATTTCGCACAGAGAAATTTACCATAACAAACTACACTATGCGATGTGATGCGAAGCGGAATGGCACGGCACACATGCACCCCATCCGGACTGTCTCGACCCGACACGACACGACGCGACGCGACTTGACCAGACATGGCAAACGACCTGACCCGACCCGACCTGACACGACGCGACGCTACACGACACGACCCAACCCGACACGGCGCGGCAAGAGACGGCACAACACGACACACCACAACGGTAAGACGGAAAAAATAATAGGCCTACTTACTGGAGTTGTGTAGTTCCATTCCTGACATGCAAGAATGTGGCAGAAATCCCACAGCGAGTCACTGGGCAGTGCAGTGTTCCACGGTGACGTGTTCCGCGGTGAAGTGTTCCATGGTGAAGTGTTCCGTGGTGAAGTGTTCCGCGGTGAAGTGTTCCGTGGTGAAGTGTTCCATGGTGAAGTGTTCCGTGGTGAAGTGTTCCGTGGTGCAGCGTTGTATGGTGTAGTCCTCTGCGGTGTAGTTTTCCATGTAGATTAGCAGGCCTGAAAAGGAAGAGCAGTGTGTAAGAACACATATAAAACGATTTTAATTTAACAAGATCATCATGCTGTGGACAACATTCCAACCATTCTCTTGGCACCACTGAAATGTCTATTTGTGGGGCTCCCCTGCTAAAGTGAACATCTTGCCCTCGCATTACCAACTATCCCTTTGTGCTAGAATGCAGGCCTGCTACAGCCAACCAGGTCAGCAGTATACCCGATCAAATCTAACCAGCCTGCACCCTGCTACCTGGAAAACAGACAGGCTCTGCCAGGTACACATTATCCCCCGGAAACACTGTCTGAAAAACAAACTCCAGTGCCCCACCGACTCCTGGGGGAGTTAAGAGAGAAGTCCCCTCCACAGCACTGGAGAGCTGATCACAGTGGACAATGCAGAACTTTTGAGAGGTACACTGGGAACTGGAGCCTGTCTAAGTGAAATAAAATACCACAGAAATCGGAAATGATGTTTTCCCTGGAGAGGGCATCCTTAATCATTTTTTAGTTCACTAGCCCTAAAACAAACACCCTGTTGTTGCACACGTTATTGTGCAGTGTTTATACACTTCAGATTTTTGGGGCCTAAAAAATAAACTTTGACTCCGGGATATTTCACGATAGATTACACTTACTCCGAATTTTGTACAAAGAATATTATCACTGTTTTTAGAATTATTATCATTATCATCTTTAGTAGTATTTTCGTTATCATCATCATCATCATCATCATCATCATCATCATCATCATCATCATCATCATCATCATCATCATCATCATTCTTATCACTATTATCATTAGTCTCTAAAGACTAGAGTGCAACTCCATAGTCTTTCGAGACTGATGGGTGCCTATTATTATTATTATTATTATTATTATTATTATTATTATTATTATTATTATTATTATTATGTAGGTCATTGGTGTAAACAAAGTTCAAATGCCAATATTAAAATGTTATGCTTTAAACTATGTAAAGATTATCTTCCTCCATTACATACCCTTAGTATGAGCTTAACACTCCATAAAAGGATTTTTTTTTAATCTTCTGAAGACAGAGTACAGCTGCCTATATAGTAAAGCACTTGAAAAAAAACAAACCGGCCATATACGCAAACTTCGTATATTTTTTCTAATCTCAGTGATATTCCTAAGTATGATGTGCGAAACAGAGTACATGTTCTCGAGTACTCTCAGAAGGTTAAGCTATGGAACGGCCAACAACAACAGATCACATACTGGTATTACCTTTATGGGTGCTTCCACTAGCTCGTGCCGCATCCTCAGGCATTGAAGTACCTAGGACGGGAACAGTCTTGATGACAAAAGGATTCTTCTTCTTCGTCGAACGCTCTGACAGCAGCCTGTGTCTGTCCCATGAGCGAAATTGCGTTGCGATCGCCATTAAGCGTCCGACAAGTCAGGTCCAGCACTTCCGACTTCGGCATAGCGATGACAGAATGATTCTAGGAAAAGAAAATCAAAATATTTTGAACTCGAATGCTTGCACGCATGCACGCACGCACACACGCACACATACACGCACGCACGCACGCGCACGCACGCACGCGCACACACAAAGCGCGTGGCCATACACATACACAACAAGAGAGAGAGAGACAGACAGACAGACAGACAGACAGACAGACAGACAGACAGACAGACAGACAGACAGAGACAAAGAGACATGCAGACAGAGTGAGAGACAGAGACAAAGAGACTGGGAGAGAGAGAATAACACTGATGCCAGAACAACAAAGTTAGCACTGAAGAAGGCTATAAGAGTTTTCCTAGATTCGAACCCAGTTTGTCTGGAGATAGGGAATTGGAAAAAAAGTCATATCAGCACCACACCACACTGTATGACAGAGTTAAACGAATGCAATACGATACACACAACACAATAGTAGTAAACAATACAGTACAATACGATACAATATTATACAACACAAGATACGATGCAACGGAAACGCCCAACAAAAACAACAATTACAGCAACTACAACAAGATGACACACGGGTAGGGGCCTATACCTTATTGGGTGTTTCCACTTGCTCGTGCCGCGTCCTCAGGCATTGAAGTACCTAGGACGGGAACAGCCTTGATGACGGAAGGATTTCTACACAAAAAATTGAGACATTTCAAAACGTAATGCCTGCACACACACACACACACACACACACACACACACACCACACACTCGCTCTCTCTCTCTCTATTTATTTATATATATATATATATATATATATATATATATATATATATATATATATATATATATATATATATATATATATATATATATATATATATATGGAGAGAGAGAGGGGGGAGCGAGGAAGGGAGGGAGGGACAGAGAGGGGGAGAGAGAGGGGAGGGAGGGAGGGCAGAGGGGGAGTAAGAGAGAGAGAGAGAGAGAGAGAGAGGAGAGAGAGAGAGAGGAGAGAGAGAGAGAGAGAGAGAGAGAGAGAGAGAGAGGAGAGAGGAGAGAGAGAGAGAGAGAGATTATGTATATATGTTGTGTATTCTCTACATTTCAGAAAATGTACAGTTTCTAGGGATGTTTTAGCAATTAACGGTGTCTAAGCTTTTCTTCACATCAACTGCTGGCGATTTGTTTGGTCTGTGTCGAATTTCTAATTGTTAAAATTATGAAATCTTTGATACCCAGGTTTAATCTTGACAGTGCTTAACACATCAAGGGGACATTTTGTCATCATCTTTCATAACTTCTATTCATGCTTGCTGGTGCTTTACTTTCATTCGTGTATACAGGCATGCGGAATATCAAAAAGGTCTGAAGGTCTGAATATCAAAAAGGTCTGGAAGTTTTGTCTCTTTCGGTAAGTTATGGAAACACGGGAATATTCAACATAAATCTTAAAACTTCGCAGTGGTACCTCGAAAAACAAAAGCACAAAAAAGAAGAAAACATTGCACGTGTACTTACCTCTGTGAGGTCTTGATACGTGTGACAATCACGACATCAGAGACAGGGCCAGAGAACTAAGATGACCCACATGACTTTTTGACATCTATGCTAAGACTTTTAAGGAATCAGGGCGAGATAGAAGAGACCCGGGAGGTCAAGCAAATGCTTGAACAAAGTCTGGGGGCTGGATGTGTCCTTTCCCCTTGAGCACTGTGTGCAAGGGTTTTACTGGCTGTGCCAGTTTAGGACACCAAACCCAATGTTGACGCCTAGTCTGCCAGTCTTTGTGATCACAGAGTAAGGTTCAAAGGCTCCTGATGAAGTTCCGAAATCCGCGATCATTGAGCCTTACCGAAAACTCCAGGGACAAATTTTGATTTGGGAAATGTGAAAGACTGAGGTACACGTGTGAACATGATGCACGCAGGCATAGACAGGTTGTACTCGGTACAAAGATACCTGTGAAGAATGCAAGGTAGCTCTTTCATGGAAGGAGGCTTTGCAATTCTTACCTTTCACATGCTGCTGCATGTCGAATGTCCGATGTCCACAGAGACCCCAGTCCTCACTGCTCTCATCGCATTTGATCCCTGAATTGTTTCAGAGATACGAGGTCATGCAGATATGATGCGAAAGCCCCCAAACTTCTATCAACTTTGCTCTTCAGCCTAGTGGGATCTGATCCTAGATCCCTGGGCAACAATGCTAGGCCTGCACTGGATTCGCCCTTCAGGGGCTGGTCTTTCAGGAGTTTGCCCTTCAGGGGCTGGTCTTTCAGGAGTTTGCCCTTCAGGGGCTGGTCTTTCAGGAGTTTGCCCTTCAGGGGCTGGTCTTTCAGGAGTTTGCCCTTCAGGGGCTGGTCTTTCAGGAGTTTGCCCTTCAGGGGCTGGTCTTTCAGGAGTTTGCCCTTCAGGGGCTGTCTTTCAGGAGTTTGCCCTTCAGGGGCTGGTCTTTCAGGAGTTTGCCCTTGAGGGGCTGGTCTTTCAGGAGTGTGCCTTTGAGGGGCTGGTCTTTCAGGAGTGTGCCCTTGAGGGGCTGGTCTTTCAGGAGTGTGCCCTTCAGGAGTTGATCTTTAGGAGTTTGCCCTTGAGGGGCAGGTCTTTCGGGATTTTGCCCTTTAGGGGCCTGTTTTGCATGCAGGATTTTGCCCTTCGGGGGCTTATTTTGCATGTAGCCCTTCAGGGGTCTGTTTTGCATGCAGGATTTTGCCCTTTAGGGGCCTGTTTTGCATGCAGGATTTTGCCCTTCAGGGGCCTGTTTTGCATGGAGGATTTTGCCCTTCAGGGGCCTGTTTTGCATACGGGATTTGACCTTCAGGGGCTTATCTTGCAGGGTGCTGCCATTCGGGGGGCTTGTCTTGCATGATGCAGCCCTTTAGTTAAAGTCTGTCACGAGCCTAAGGCTCATCAGGCCGGTGCTTATCCCGGTTTCTGTGGCGTTGAGCGACTGAGAGTCATAGACTCCCCCTGGATAGGACGCCAGTCTATCGCAGGGTTAACCCCCAACACAAGGTTGGTACCCCTTTTACACCTGGGTGGGGTGAGAAAATAGCCGTAAAGTGCCTTTTCCAAGGGCACAACGCCATAGCCGAAAGCTGGGATCGAACCCGCAACCTTTAGATTACGAGTCCAACGCCCTAACCACTAGACTACAGCGGCGGCAATGCAGCCCTTTAGGGGCTCGTTTTTCCAGACTTTGCCCTTCAGAAGCTCAACCCTTCAGGCTGTGCATTGCTCCTTGTCTCCGGTTGTTACCCGTCCTCCCTATCGGTCTTACATAGGTCAAGTCAAGTCATGTGGGTGAGGACAAGTCCACTGGGCCCTGTGCTCCAGCATCGTGCAGCTGGTGTCTTCACAACCTGCAGTGGACAGACAGATCCAGGAGAGTGGAGATGACCTGAGGAAAGAAACCATGAGCAACTGGCTACTACAGATCCATAACACAATATCCATGGCAAAACTTTTGAGAGGTCGCTGAAATGTTTTTTTGTTTTTTTAATGATTATGGTTTTTTTTATTATCTACACTTAGTTCCATGATCCTGTCTTTTTATTGTCTATTTTGGCAGATCCTTTGGAAAAAATATGAAAAAAGTCTTCTGACGTGAGTGCAAGATGTCCTACCAAAAGGTCTTTTGACATGTGTGTTCGTAAGATAATCCAGGGTTTTTTTTAATCATCTGACGTATGTGTAACATGTTCTATGAAAAGGTCTTCTGGCGTGTGTGTAAGATAAATAAAATGAAAATAGAAAAATAATAAATAGAAAACCAATATGGTACAGATCATAGACTACAGCCATGAGCACCTCATTGCCTTCTATCTAGGATTGTGGTTTTAGCGTTAAAAATTAAATTCTACGAAGAGAAATATTGCGCTCGCAACCTGGGTTCGATTCCTGGTCGAGGGGATTTTTCCCCTGGAGTTAACATCAGTGCTGACTCCACCCTCCCCCAAAGTCCTTCCGATGAGACTATAAACCGAGGCCCCGTGTGGGAACGCACGCAGATATCTTGCGCACACGTTAAATCCTGTTCCGCTTTTCGCAAGAGTAGGCCATCGTGTGCCAGTGGTAACAAATGACAAGATTTACAAAACTGCATACACACGGGGACTGGATGTAAAAAAGCACACGAGTGCTTAATCCATTATCCTCGATATAAAAGAATAAATAAAAATTTAAAAATACATTAGCATGCATTATAGATATCCCTCCCTCAGTTGAAACAATTTTTTTTCTTCAAAAAATGTTTTTGATCTCTACATTTCCCTGTACTCATTTTCGACAGAAAGATTCTTACGTTAGCTTTCAGGCATTTTTTTTGTAACAAACAAGTAGGGTACTGGTTTCAGGCATTCATTGTTAGGACATAGTGTCTTAACACGATTTTCAAAGACAACTTTACAACTGTGGGAAATCTAACCAATAATTATACTTGTAGTAAATAAACAACAGCACTCCTCTGATGTAAAAGTTAGGTCATGCAGTACTGTATCACAACCAAAACAAAATGAAAAATGGGTTTACATTTATGAGATTGCCCAGATTGTTTCTTTACCATTTTAAAATAATTCTCAGCTACTCTTTACTTATTTTTTCTTTTATGTCAAGGATAATGAAATAAGCACTCGTACTTTTTTTTACATCCAGTCGCCGTGTGTATGCAGTTTTTGTAAATTTTCTTCGGCACTGTCTGCTGAAGAAATACGTGTACCTTTTTAAATGCCGTTTCAGAAACATCCAGTAACTGAAATAAAACTACAAGTAACCATATGAAAAAATGTGGTGGATATTTTTCCTTTTTTTCTTTTTTACGGAATTGGGAAGACATTTTTTCCCGTAAGCTACACCACGTTGTTTTACATACCTTTTCTCTGGAATCTGTGGCCATGATGATGGTAGGGAAGGGAGACTGAAGAGCAGTGTGCTGATCTTCCTCCCTCAGGGGATGCTGCTGCAGGCATTTCATGTTGAGGTTTGTCTGGTCCTTGATGTTGAGGTTTGTGTGGCCCTTTATGTTGAGGTTTGTCTGTTCCGTGTTGAGGTTTGTCTGGTCCTTGATGTTGAGGTTTGTGTGGTCCTTGATGTTGAGGTTTGTGTGGCCCTAGATGTTGAGGTTTGTCTGTTCCGTGTTGAGGTTTGTCTGGTCCTTGATGTTGAGGTTTGTCTGGTCCTTGATGTTGAGGTTTGTCTGGTCCTTCTTGTTGCAAACCCAACTCTTCCTCTGGTGTCTGTGATGTCAGCCTCCCTCACCTGTTTTGTAACGTTGGTTAGGACAGGTTGCCATGGCAGGTCGCCT
>CM060340.1:26116130-26121130 GCA_030674155.1 Stramonita haemastoma
ATGTATGGATCTAACTAATATCATTTGAAGCACTTTTTTTCCTTTTATCACCTGTAGATCCTAGCTTAACTAGGCCGCCAGTGAATACATTGACTTTTGAGAAATATGATGGAAAATGCCAGCTTTTATTTTTCGTTCCTTGACTACAAGTCCGAAGTTTACCAATGGTGAGGTGGGCTTTTTGTGTATGCCACGGGTTTTATTTTGGTGTTGTCGTTTTGGTTTGGTTTAGTTTGGTTTGTTGTTTTTTGTTTTGTTTTTGTTTTGTTTTGTTTTTTGGGGGTGGCCCACCATTAAGTTAGCTGCATTATGACTTCGGGAAATGCTACATTATGAAACGTGTCTCTCTGTGAGGTATCAGGGAGGGTAAAACTTCAGTCACTACCGTGATTCGTTATCGTCATTTCGTTGTTGAGGGTTTTTTTTATCAAAATATCAAAAAAGCATTGCATATTTGTTCCACTTGAAGACTGCTGAACTCATTTCGCACGCAGAACATCTTGCGCACACATTAAATCCTGTTCCGCTTTCGTAAAAGAAGGCCATCGTGTGCCGGTGGGAATACATGACAAGATTTACAAAACTGCATACACACGGGGACTGGATGTAAAAAAGCGTATGAATGCTTATTCCATTATCCTCGATATAAAAGAATAAATAAAAGTTGAACATGATTTAACGTGTGCGCAAGATGTTCTTCGTGCGTTTGCACACAGGGCCTCGATTTATAGTCTCATCCGAAAGACTTTTGGGGAGAGTAGAGTCAGCACTGATGTTAACTCCAGGGGGAAAATCCCCTCGAATGGGAATCGAACCCCGGTCGTCAAATTGCCAGCGCAATGTTCTGACCACTAGGCTATCCTGTCCCATGTGCTTCTTTGAGCTGCTACCATCACATTTATGGGTGAGAATATTTGTATGCCCTCAATAGATCGTATCCATTTATTTATCTATTTCTCTATCTATCTATTTATCTATTCATTTATTATCTATTTATTCTTCACTTTCGTTAAACAAGGCCTTACAGGTACTACTGCACAAGTATTTTTCTTTCAAAGAAAAGTACAACTGGAAGTGCTAAATTCCTAGCCAGAAAAAAGACGCCCTCTGTCCCACTAAACATACTGCACCAACCAGACAAATAACCATCCTCCATGGGGGATATATCACTTTTCATGATCAAAAGCATGGACGAAATACTTGTCTGCGTTCATGTCTGCATATTATGCAAGTGGAAAGCTGTTAATTCATAGTTATTCACTCGTTGGATTATCCCAGAGATGCATTTGATATGTAGTATACTTTACACTGTAGGTGGGATAGATAGCCTAGTGGTTAGACTGCTCAATTCGTGACCCTGCGGTTAAGTGAGAGAGTGCAAGATACGGGTGTCTGCTGTGCTGTGCACTTTTTTTAGAAATCTTTTTTCCATTTTTTGGTGCGAGCATGCTTGTACCGAAACCTACTCTCGAGTACCACACAGTACACTGTACTGTCCTTGTCTCTTTGTTTAATTTAAATTAAAACCCTTACAGTACTGAATATCTTCTGACATTAGGCCTACTTCCCATATCATGAATTTCTGCCCGGCGCTCTCCCCTTCAGTCCTGTCAGCTGATTTTCTGGCAAAACAGTGCGAGAGGGGGGTGTTTGTTTATAGTGATCCGTCATGCCGCTACCGCTAACTGGCATCGATGGACTTTTAAAAACAGTTTTGATATGACAAACACTGCTTCTCCTTTCCCTTGAGAAATTTATAAAGCTTCGTGTGTGTGTGTGTGTGTGTGTGTGTGTGTGTGTGTGTGTGTGTGTGTGTGTGTGTGTGTGTGTAAAATTTACTGAGGTACCCGTTTTGGACTCTTCTGCACCTCAGAAACCCAGGAATTGAAGGAATATTCGGTTGCACCGGTTTTCCTCCTTTACAGGACTGAAGGGTAACAGGAAGCTGAGCCAGAAAACAGGCTTGCTGTACTGGAAAGGTAAGTCCAGTCTACCA
This sequence comes from Stramonita haemastoma, assembly GCA_030674155.1. Classification (NCBI taxonomy): domain Eukaryota; kingdom Metazoa; phylum Mollusca; class Gastropoda; order Neogastropoda; family Muricidae; genus Stramonita; species Stramonita haemastoma. Next base: position 26,118,127 of record CM060340.1, read on the forward strand.
GAAACCTGCTTCCTGGTAGGCCTACCAACACTACACACCTACCTGTCCTTGTCTTCTTGTACCAGAAACCTGCTCTCTAGTACCACACACTACACTGTGCGCGTCCTTGTCTTTCTTGTACAAGTCCAGCCTGGGCGTGCAAAGGAAATGTGGCAGCCAACAGTGCCAAAGTTTCATCCCTACCTCTCTGTGCTAAACTTGCTTTTGTATCTCCCTCAGTGGCTGTTGGTCCTTTTTATCGCTCCTTTAACCTCATGCCCCCTTTTTTTTTTTTTTCCTCTAGCACACACAATGAGCAGAATCTCCCTGCGTATAAGAATCAGTTCGGTATAAGAATCATCGGTATAGAATCATTCCGATAACAAAAAATGGCCTACAAGAAGAAAGAAGAGAAGAGATCAACACAATAATACCTACAGGCTCATAGGGAAAGATGTGGGAGTACATAAGAAGAAAAAAAAGTGGGAAGGAGGTTGAATAGTAAGGATGGTTAGTTTTGGACGGGGAAGAGTAGGGGTGAGTTGAAAAGGACGGGGGTGGGGGTGGGGGTATGGGGGAAGGGTGACAGTAGCCCCTATAGCATGAAATGGTATATCATGAATATTAATTAATGTAACATCATATCCCATCTTGGTACTCACAGGACAAGGACACTAGGTGCGCCAGTATACTCTTTCTTCATCTTCCTCCATGTATGGACCCTGCTAGACGCCTTGTCAGCAGATCTTCTACAAAGAGGAATCTCAGCCACAGAGTGCTGTGGCAAGGTAGTAGTAGGATAAGCCTCGGATATGTATGTACACTGGGCGCCTTATCAGTGAAGCAGTATCCCTGAAATTGGAATGTGGCTACCCTAACCTTGAAGAGGGAAAAACTATGGCATACCAGTCGTTGAAGGGGAAAAACTATTTATTTATTTATTTATTCTTTTATATCGAGGAAAATGGGATAAGCACTCTTGTGCTTTTTTTTCACCCAGTCTCCGTGTGTATGCAGTTTTGCAAATCTTGTCATCTGTTCCCACGGCACACGATGGCCTACTCTTACGAAAAGCGGAACAGGATTTAACGTGTGCGCAAGATGTTCTGCGTGCGTTCACACACAGGGCCTCGGTTCATAGTCTCATCCGAAGGACTTTGGGGGAGAGTAGAGTCAGCACTGATGTTAACTCTAGGAGGAAAATCCCCTCGAACGGGAATCGAACCCGGGTCGTCAAATTGCGAGCGCAATGTTCTGACCACTAGGCTATCCCGTCCCCCAGTAAGGTAGTAAACATCGGATATGTATGTACTCTGGCGCCTTATCAGTGAAGAAGCATCCCCGAAATTGGGATATGGCTACCTTAACGGTGAAGGGGAAAACTATGGCATTACGAAACATTGAAGGGGAAAACTATGGCATACGCGAAAATGTTACCATTGGTGAATCTCGGAGCTCTAGCTGAGGAGCGGAGAGAGTGAAGAAGAGCACTGAAGTATCAAACAGAATCTTGATCGATACAAACTGAAAAAAGTGACCCCTTTCGTGTTCAGCTGGGGAACGCACAACGACAATCAAGAGAAGAGAACAGCATTTGTGTGTATGTATAACAAGAATCGGAGGTTTTGCTAAAACCGTTTTATAGATCCATGTATACTGAGTTTAAAAGAAGAACAAGAAGAACAAAAAGAAGAAAACAGTGGATTGAAAAAAAATGCAGTACAAACATAGAAACATTTTATAGCAGTCCAGGTCTCTCTATTTCAGTGATTGTTCATGAAGTCAAGAAAGAAGAGAAGAAAACAGAAGAGACAAAAACTGCGCACTTGATGCTTTTTCCTGGTCATTGAGTTATATGTATGCAATATTCTTGACGAAGAAAACCAGTGTGTTTGTTACACACTTAGGAAATTAACCAGATCAAGGCCAAGAAATCATAGCAGCATATCGAGCATTTATTGCTGATATCCAGTCATGGGTAAAAAGGTAAAGGTGTCAAATAACCTGTGTGGTCGAAGGGAGCGAGGCATCAGAGACCTCACTTCTCTAGGGGCCAGCATGTTGAGGGTGGCGCCCATCTCCTCTCTCTCGCTGCTTTACCTTCCCTGACCCTTAAGAGGGCAGTACCCATTTACAGCTGGGTGAACTGGGGAACTGTACTGAAGCCAAGGCGCGAAACCAGTCACCCATCCAGCTGGTAACCACGCTCGACGCTGCTTGACATTGGCTGGGGAAACCCAGCGCTCTGACTACTGAGCTATCCCGTCCCGTGATGGGTGCATCAGTCACCAGTCATGGTGCATCACAAAAAATTCAATGTTAAAACTGGGAACCTTCACATGTGTTCCAAAAATACTCCAGCCATCCCCTTTTCTGTTGATTTGAATCGTTTCACAACTTTTTTTCTTTCGTTTTTTTGCCAGATCTCCAAAGTTCACCAATGATGAGATCTCGCATATGCTATCGTTCACCCACCATTAAGGTAGCTGCATTCCGATTTCAGGGATAAGTTCACAATCTATTACAAGTCCAAGATTTTGGAGTCACTCTTGAACAGCACACGCCATTCGAACAACATGTCTTTCGCATGCCAGATTTACTATATTGAATTTGCTAAAACTACTAACTGTTATTGATTGCTTGTGTGTTGTATAGGTCGATTGCAAGCGCTTTGATTAGTTATTTTTTGTTTGTTTTTTTGCAAGATATAGCGCTATATAAATTCCATGTATAATTATTATTATTTATCATGATGATCTATGTTATTCAAATCAGTCCTCAAGATCGTTTCTGTATCTTTGGTCTTTCCGGCCTGTCATCAATACCGTGTGGGAGCTGTGCTGAATCATTATCCCCCATAACTATCATCCTAGACTTGCGCCTTTCTGGCATTCATACCATCCTGGAAGTGTATCATGTCTTTTATACTGCCCAGCTGGGAATCGTGCTCTTCTACTTCCACACCACTTAGGAAATTGTTCTGTATGATTCCCCATAGCATCCGAGAATATTGTTGTGTAGGATT
>CM060340.1:26126130-26187638 GCA_030674155.1 Stramonita haemastoma
ATTGTTTTAAGACCCAGGATTTGACAGTCTGTAGTGCTGTCTCTGAAATAAGGTGGTGTCTCCATGACTGTGGCGATACCTTGTTTTTCATGGCAAAGCCCTCTCTCCATAAACAGCAGCCCTATTTTAATGGCAAAGAAAGATGTTGTGACCACAAACGTTTGAAAATACAATGCAATACGAATACAATATACTATACTACACCACACCATACAATGCAACACACACACACACACACACACACACACACACACACACACACACACACACACACACACACACACACACACAGTCTCTGCTGTAAGCTGAAACCAACAGGGTAAAAAAAACACGACACAGGTAAGGAAGTGGAAGTGTATGATTTATTCCCAATATCAGCAATGAGATCATCACAGACCAGCTCACTAGGATTGGGCAAAGCCAGCCCCAACATGTCACTTCCCTCCTTCCCTCCCTCCTCCCCCTGCACACAAGGTGACTGACTATGCATCCTACACTGCGAGAAGCCATATTGGACATAACATACATGCACAACCCACTACAGAACTCATCAACTTTCTCAACGCACAAACAATGATGACAACAACAAAACAGAAAAACAAACAACTCGTAAGGAATTATTCTGTGACAAAGTTGCTATTTAGGCAGGCATGCACATGCATGCATGCATCCACGCACGCACGCACGCACACCACACACATGCACGCGCGCGCACACACACACACACACACACACACACACACACACACACACACACACACACAAACAGGGATTCATTCTGTGACCATGTTGATATCTAAGACACACACACACACACACACACACACACACACACACACACACACACACACACACACACACACACACACACACACACACACACACACACACACACACACACAGAGTCACACACACAGAGTACACACACACAGAGTCACACACACACACACAACAACACACACACACACACACACACACACACACACACACACACACACACAACAGGGATTCATTCTGTGACCATGTTGATATCTAAGAACACACACACACACACACACACACACACACACACACACACACACACACACACACACACACACACACAAAAACCAGGGATTTATTCTGTGACCATGTTGATATCTAAGAACACAACACACACACACACACACACACACACACACACACACACACACACACACACACACACACACAAGGGATTTATTCTGTGATTAGTTCCATCTCTGTTTCTATCTATGATATCTGATACAAGACACAGAGAACGCAGCAAGTCAAACTAAAACTGAACATGAAGTGATTAAGAAGTCGAGATTCAAACATGCCAATAACACCAGTCTGCTTCATGTCAAAGTTCATGGGTAAATGACAACAGTGTTGTTCAGTGTCAGAGTTCAAACTGTGGCCAAAATGAACAACACTGTTGCTGCAGTGTCAAAGTTCAAACAAGTGGCCAAAATGACAACAGTGCTGGTTCAGTGTCAAAGTTCGATGACCAAAGTGACAACAGTGTTGCTTCAGTGTTAGAGTTCAAATATTGGCCAAAATGACAACAGTGTTGCTTCAGTGTCAAAGTTTGAAAATGCCAAAATGACAACACTGTTGATTCAGTGTCAAGTTCAAACAATGGCCAAAATGACAACACTGTTGATCAGTGTCAAACTTCAAATATAGGCCAAAATGGACAACAGTGTTGCTTCAGTGTCAAAGTTCAAATATAGCCAAAATGACAACAAAGTTGCTTCAGTGTCAAGTTCAACACATGGCCAAAATGACAACATGTTGTCTAATGTTCCAGAAGATGCTCAGCGTACAGTGTTCATTCAAAGCCATGCTGACTGATGTTTTTTTCACAGAAAAATGAACATGCTCATTAAGATCCTCACAATGTTATTGAAAAGCAAGCACTCTGTTCATAGCACACTCTGTTCTTTAAAAAAGCCAGCACAATACACAATTTTTCTAAGAGCCAGCGTAATGTGTTTTTTTTTCTCTCTTTTTTCTTTTAAAGCACTGAGTACATTAACAGCCAGACAATGATTCTTTTTTCTTTTAAAAAAAAGTTATCATTAACAGCCAGCACAACATACATGTTCATTAAAAGCCAGCACAATGCATAGTAAAACAGGTGATCTATTTTTAGCAGCTCCCTTAGTTACAAGCTCGACACAGCACTGGGTGATCTATTTCAGCTGCTCAGTCAGTACAAGCTCGACACAGCACTGGGTGATCTAATTTTAGCTGACACAGCACTGGGTGATCTATTTTTAGCTGAAACAGCACTGGGTGATCTATTTTTAGCTGCTCCTTCAGCCCAGTCACACAGGAACACTGGACTGTGAAAGGTGACTGGGGTGAAAAGCCAAGACTGCACACTGCAGGGCTTTCCTTAATCATGGAGTGAGCCACTTGATAGAACTGAACAACCATGTCATTAGGTGCTTTTTTAATAAATTTATTTAATGGGACAGCACTGTTCATTTCATTCTCACTCTTTGATGAACAGAAGTAGTCACAGCATTGCTTTTCTCCACCTTTCAAAAAGATCATCAAAAAAACAGGACTTAAATGTCAGTACAAAAAAAAAAAAATCAATAATCAAGGAAAGACACCTGCCTGAATGACATGATGTCATGCACAAACTTAACCCCTTAAACCCCCACAAAAACATGGTGCCACTACACACAGCCTCTGCAGACCAAGCCATCTTTATTTCAGAATTGAAGCCTCTGTTCTATGATGATGCATTCTGAAATTCAACGCACTGAATGAGTGTAATATATATTACCAACTGTCATCAATACACACCTCCCATACAACAAATAATATGGCAGATTTTCTTTGAAAACATTATATCTGACTTTAGCCTAAGGGCATAAACACACCTGAAACTTTTTTTTTTTAATACACATGGCATGTAACCCACATGAATGTCTCTTTTTATGGAGATAATAAAGTTATTGGTATTGGCATTGTAAACTAATGTTGCTTGGCTGCCTCAGTGTAAAGCTGAGAAAAATCAAATGGATGGGGCGGGATAGCCTAGTGGTTAGAGTGCTGTGCTTGTGATCTGATGGCCCCATTCAAGCCACCACCGGGGCATTTTCTCACTGGAGTTAACATCAGTACCGATTCCACTCCCACGAAAGTCCTCCATATGAGACGTCCTGTGCAGAAATTCAGGACTCGCACACACATTAACCCTTTTGCTGCTATCATATTTTGCCCAGGCACATGCTGGACAAAACAGAGAGAGCATTGAATCATGATCTTCAGTGATCGTCAACTGAGCATGCTGAATCCCTGAAGATGGAATGCAGCTACCTTAGTGATGTGCAAAAACGGCTGTGTACACAAAATCTCACCATTGGTGTGCCTCAGAGCTCTAGCTGAGGAATATAAAGGAGAGAAAAAAAAGACTATCATGCATTTCAAAGCTAAAAGATTGTGATAGAAAAATCAAATGGACCATCACGCTATTTTATGCACATGGATGGTGATCAAAATATGGAAATATGGACCATCATGCTATTTTATGCACATGGACGGTGATCGAAATACGGACCATCATTCTATTTTATGCACACGGACGGTGATCGAAATATGGACCATCACACTATTTTATGCACATGGACGGCGATAGAAATATGGACCATCATTCTATTTTATGCACATGGACGGTGATAAAAATATCAATTGGACCATCACGCTATCTTATGCACAGAGACTGGGATAGAAATATGGACCACCACTATTCTATGCACTCAGACTGAAATAGAGAGACAAACATGTTTCACTTGAAACACGTTTAGAGATGAAAACAATTTTTTAAAAAACAAAACAAACAACAACAACGAAAAACATGTAGACAAGAAACTAAATGTTCTTTTATAGTTCAAAAGAGAAAAGACCCAAATTCCTCTAACTCCACTGTATGAAATGATCACCTTTATTGCTTTAAGCATGCATGCATGCAAGAGAATTGCTACATAATGCAGACCTTTACATCACAGTCTGCTGACTGCATTGTGCGAAAGAAGGATCTCCTTTATTGCTATAGTTTAACTCAGCATGCACAACAGGAAAAAGGCTACTGAACAGAGCTTTTCATCGCAATGATGCTAAAAAGAATTGACAGCAGACTGCATCTATCAGGGACAGGCTCATGTTTATGACAACGTGTGTTTACAGTGATGTTCATGACAGCGTGTCTTTACAGTGATGTTCATGACAGAGTGTCTTTACAGTGATGTTTATGACAGTGTGCTTTACAGTGATGTTCATGACAGCGATCTTTACAGTGATGTTCATGACAGAGTGTCTTTACAGTGATGTTCATGACAGTGTCTTTACAGTGATGTTCATGACAGTGTGTCTTTACAGTGATGTTCATGACAGATGTCTTTACAGTGATGTTCATGACAGCTGTCTTTACAGTGATGTTCATGACAGAGCTGTCTTTACAGTGATGTTCATGACAGGTGTCTTTTACAGTGATGTTATGACAGCGATGTCTTTACAGTGATGTTCATGACAGAGCTGTCTTTACAGTGATGTTCATGACAGCGTGTCTTTACAGTGATGTTCATGACAGCGCGTCTTTACAGTGATGTTCATGACAGCGCGTCTTTACAGTGATGTTCATGACAGCATGTCTTTAGTGATGTTCATGACAGCGTGTCTTTACAGTGATGTTCATGACAGCATGTCTTTACAGTGATGTTCATGACAGCGTGTCTTTAGTGATGTTCATGACAGCGTGTCTTTACAGTGATGTTCATGACACATGACAGTTGTCTTTACAGTGATGTTCATGACAGGTGTCTTTACAGGATGTTCATGCACATGACAGCATGTCTTTACAGTGATGTTCACAGTGATGTTCATGACACATGACAGTGTGTCTTACAATGATGTTCATGACAGTGTGTCTTTACAGGATGTTCATGACAGCGTGATCTTTACAGTGATGCTCATGACAGCACATCTTACAGTGATTTCCACCAGCACATCTTACAGTGATGTTCACACAGCACATCTTTACAGTGATGTTCACACCAGCACATCATTAAAGTGATGTTCATACCAGCACATGTCATGACATAATGTCACACACACATCTTACAGTGATGTTGACACCAGCACATCTTTACGGTGATGTTCACACACCAGCACATGTCTTTACAGTGATGTTCACACCAGCACATGTCTTTACAGTGATGTTCACACCAGAACACATTCTTAGAGGAGAAGATCTGGGCCATAGACGGACAGGTATGCACACCACACTTAAGACAATGGCTGATGCATCCATGCTCCACAGGTAATGCACTTGCCAAGACAGACACAAAGGTGGGTTCTATCCCCATGTGTGCCCAAAACTTTTCCCCCAATCCACTAGACCACGAGTGGTGGTCTGGGTGTTAAGTCTTTCAGATGAGATAATAAACCAAGGTCCTATGCGCAACATGCATTTAGCACATGTAAAAAGAACCCATGGCAACAAGAGTTGTCCCTGGCAAAATTCTACAGTAAAAAAAAAACTTTCTGATAAGGAAACAAACACACATGCAGACAGGAAAATTTTAAACAATGATGGGAGGCATTGCTCATGTTGTGAGGTGCTCTCCCAGAGGCAGAGCGGCCCAAAATTTCTCACAGACAAACCTGCCGTAACTTTAAAGTGGTATACACATACAAATACAGATGATTGTGACCACAAGGAAGTTTCTGAAAACATGTCACTTCTCCCCAAACTAGCATACTGATGTTTCGCACCCAAGGCTAAATCTCCTGTTCCAAAGGGAAGATACAGATGCTACAGGTGTGAGCGGTTTTGCACTGCAGGGGAATGTTGTGTTCATGCTCCATGTACAACTGGCTTCCTGCTACCAACTGCAAATGTTTGCTATGACTTTTTTGTTCCTGGTTAAAACCAGCTGCTCTCTGAACTGTGGATGGTGCTGTGTTCATGTGTGGTCCATGAAGAAGAACTACAAAAGAAAGATGTACTCCCGAGTTGTGGACAATGCAGTGTTTATGATCTCCTAGAAAAAAAAACTAACTAAAACAGCCATAAAAAGACCTACTTCTAAGCTTGCAAATTGTACTGTATTATTCCCTAAAAAAAAAAATATCGAAAACACACATAAAAAAAACTTAGTTACTCTAGGCAGCATACTGTGCTGTGTTTATTATCTATTAAAAAAAAAAAAACCTACCCTAAAAACCCATAAAACCCCCTCCACTAGTTGTACTCTAAGCTGCAAGACTGTACTGTGTTTATTGTCTATCAACAAAAAAACCAACCCCACCCCAACAGCACATAAAAACCCCTCCACTAGTTGTACCCTAAGCTGCAAGACTGCCATGTTTCTTGTCTATCCCCAAAACAAAAAACCCAAAAGCCCATAAAAAAACCTCCACTAGTTGTACCCTAAGCTGCAAGACTGCCATGTTTCTTGTCTATCCCCAAAACAAAAAACCCAAAAGCCCATAAAAACCCCTCCACTAGTTGTACCCTAAGCTGCAAGTGCATTTGTCTATCCCCAAACAAAACCAAGCCAAAAAAAAACCCATTGTACTAAGCTGCAGCTCCCGTTTTGTCTATCCCCAAAACAAAAAACCCAAAAGCCCATAAAAAAAACCTCCTAGTTACCCTAGCTGCAGATGCCAGTTTCTTGTCTACAAAAAAAACCCAAGCCTAAACCCCCTAGTGTACCCTAAGCTGCAAGACTGCCATGTTTCTTGTCTATCCCCAAAACAAAAAACCCAAAAGCCCATAAAAAAAACCTCCACTAGTTGTACTCTAAGCTGCAAGGCTGTGCCATGTTTATTGTCTATCCCTCCCAAAAAGCAAAAAAGAACCCACACACACCCAAAAAAAAAAAGCTAAAAAAAAAAAAAAAAACCCTCTCACACTAATTTACTCGAGCTGTGGGGCTCGACGGTCTCTTCCAGTTGGCATCGCTGACCTGGTCCACGGCCAGGGTGGTCACTTCCGGGGTGCTGCCCCGAGGGGGGGGGTGGTGACGCGACACCCCTGCCACCCCTGCCACCGGGCGACCCCGCTTGGCCACCACGACCTGCTGGAGGTCAGCCTTGTTCAGGGGCGGGTCGCGCCCCCCCAGGCCCAGGTGGTGGGAGCCGGCGATGGGGGGAAGGGGGGCGGGGTCTTCTTGGGCTCCACCATCGCGGGGAGCGCGGGCCGGGGGTCTCTGTGCACGAAGGGGGAAATGTCCGGGGACTCCGAACCCCCGCTGCTGCGCGTGGAGGCTGAGGTCACCCTCAGGGATCGAGCCAGGGCCTCGCCTCCGCCCCGCTCAGGCTGCCCGCGCCGATGGTGGGGGTGGGGGCGGGGGCAGCCCCTGCCATCACCACCCCGCGGCGCGCGGAGGGGCTGGGCAGGGACTGCGCCCCCCTTTGGCGTAGGCGGGCGGAGGTGGCGGTGTTGGAGGCGGGGAAACGGTCTCTAGGGGGCGGGACGGGCAGGTGGCTGTACTGGGGCTGCGTGCGGCTCACCAGGGTGGGGCCCAGGGCCAGGCCCAGGTCGCTGCCTTGACCTGACCCTGACCCTGACCCTGACCCCGCGCCCCCAGCGCCGCCGCCCTCCCCGGCCTTGTGCCTGACCTTGAGGCGGTGGAGCTCGGTGGTGAGGAAGGCGATGTTGTTGGCCTTGGCCTCCACCTCCGCCCTCAGGCTGCTGATGGTCTGCGTGGCTTGCCGCATCTCTCCACGTGCCGCCGCTGCTCCTGCTGCGCCTCCTGCTGCAGCTCCTGCAGTTGCAGCTCTCCTTCCTGCAGCTGCCCCTGCAGCCCGCTCTCCTGCTCCTGGCTCTGCTGCAGCTGCTGCTGCACCTCTTGCAGGCTGCAGTCCGCGTCGTCTGTTCGTCACAGGCGCAGCCGCAACAGCAAACAACAGGTAAGCCAGTGTCAGTGTTGTTTAACGTTACAGAATGTTAAAGATCGTTCATAAGTTCGTTTACTGTTAGTTTATACACAGCAGTGCATTAAAGATCATTTATACATTTGTTCACTGTTATTTTAAACACGACAGCACATTAAAAATTATTTATACATTCATTCACTGTCACTTATGAAAACACAACAGCGCATTCAAGATCATTTATACATTCATTCACTTTATCTCATGCTCCAATACTGATTGAAGGTTACTGGACACCCACAAGACACAGTGTTCTGACCACAGTGCTGGACACTCACCTTCATCCTCCACGCTGATTCCATGCATGGTCAGCTGAAATGTCAGATCTGAAACCAATACACACAAGCACACACATGATATGTTACCAACCAACATGATATGTTATCAACAAATCAAATGATATTACTGCTACTACAACAACAACACAAACATCACACACATGACACATCATCGATCAATCAACTGATATTACTGCTACTACAACAACACAAACAACACCACATGAAATATCACCCTATCAACTGATATTACTGTTACATCTGATGGATGCGATAGCCAAGTGGTTAAGACTGTTCAACTTCTCCTCTTTTACCTGTTCCTCAGCTAGAGCTCTGAGGTTCACCAATGGTGAGATTTTTGTGTATGTGACCATCACCGCCCCACCCCCCCCCCCACCCCCCCTGAGGGTGGTGCCCATCTCCTCTCCCTTGCTGGTTTACCTCACCTGACCCTAAAGAAGGCAGGTACCCATTGACAACTGGATGAACTAGGGGACTGTACTGAGGCCAAGGCATGCAAATGGTCACCCATCCACTTGGTAACCATGCTCAATGCTGCTTAACCTTAGCTTGGAAAAAGTAAGCGCTCTAACAACTGAGTTATCCCGCCCCCACACCAGCAGCTTACCTGTATACAGCACTTACTGTCACCAGCAGCATACCTGTACACCAGCAGCATACCTGTACACCACGCATACCTGTACACCAGCAGCATACCTGTACACCACACATACCTGTACACCAGCAGCATACCTGTACACCAGCAACATACCTGTACACCAATACTGACACAGCAGCATACCTGTACATCAGCAGATTACCTGTACACCATACCTGGACATGAGCAGCATACCTGTATGCTTTCTGCAGCAGCATACCTGTACACCAGCAGCATACCTTACCTGTACACCAGCAGCATACCTGTACACCATACCTGTACCACACCAGCAGCAGACTTACCTGTACACCATACCTGTACCACACCAGCAGCTCACCTTGTACACCAGCAAGCATACCTGTACATCCATCAGCAAGCATACCTGTACCACACCAGCAGCAAGCATAGCTTACCTGTACATCTTTTCTGCAGCTTGTGGATCTCTTCGTGCAGGGCCTTCAGCGTGGTGGCGTGTTCCTGCTGCATGAAGAGGATGGAACTCTCCAGGTTCCGCTTGTGCACCGCCGCCTCCATCACTCCTCCCCCTGCTGCCACCTCACCCTGAACACACACATAACACACACATGCACACAGCACACACATTCAGAGTCACACACACAAACACAGTGACACACATAAAAACACACACACACATTCACAGTCACACACACATATATATATATAGAGTCACACGCATACACGACACGCACACGCACACACACACACACACACACGCACGCACCACACACGCACACACGCACAACACACACACACACCACACATTCACGGTCACACACACACACTAACAGAGTCACACACACACACCACACACACACACACACACACACACACCACACACACACAGCACACACATCAACACACACCAGCACGCACAACACACACACACACCACACAACACACACACACACACACACACACATAACACACAACACACACACACACACACACACCACACACACAACCAACACACACACATTGCTCTAAATTAACACACACCTTTATCTTAATCATCAAAAGATTCCAGTTAAACAACCAACCAACCACAAATGCAAAATTTTGCTTAAATAAATAAAAAGTTGTGTGTGTGTGTGTGTGTTGTGTGTGTGTGTGTTGTGTGTGTGTGTGTGGTGTGTGTGTGTGTGTGTGTGTTGTGTGTGTGTGTGTGTGTGTGTGACTGTGTGTAGCTGTTGTTTATCAATTTATACCTGTTCTTCTCTCCCCATTCTTCAAAGAACTCCTCTATTTTTTGGTAATCTTTGCTAAATGGTTTTCAAAATGATGGAGAAATTGTAAATGAACTCCTGTGCTTGTTTTCTTCTTCAACTGCCTTTTCAAAAAAATAACATGACCCATCTCATTCACTTCTGTCTTTTCCACTGCTGTAATCATGACCAAACATAGAGCAAGCTGGAGTACAGATTTTTTCATTCATCTTCAATGTATCGATTCAATTTATAAATACCCCTGACCCCTGGGATGTAAAATCACCCCCAGCTGTCTTGACAATCCTCTGCCTAGGATACAGGCATCTGAGTCTGGTTCTGTGGCTAAGCTATCCTTGTAATCAGTATGGGGCATAGTAGGTGGTGCCCTGCATATGTAGCTCAGAGCAGACAACTGACCACCACCATAATGATCTTGCTGCATTGCAGGGCTATTCTAGCTGGTAGCCCCATTGTGGCCCAATATTGATAGGCTCCCTGTGGACTTCTGACTTTGAGGGTGCACTTAATTTTATTTATTTTTATTCATTTATTTTTTCTTTTATATCGAGGATAACAGAATAAGCAATGATGTGCTTTTTTTCATCCGGTCCCCGTGTGTATGCAGTTTTGTAAATATTGTCATCTGTTCCCACCGGCACACGATGGCCTACTCTTACGAAAAGCGGAACAGGATTTAACATGTGCGCAAGGTGTTCTGCGTGCGCTCGCACACGGGGTCTCGGTTTAAAGTCTCATCGAAGGAATGAATCTGGGTATGGCTGCAGCAGAGATTATATTAAAATGAGCGGCATGAGAACAGTAGGACATGAACATAACAAAAGATGAGAGAAAAAAAGAGCGGTAAAAAACTGGCATCATTAAGTGTGTGCAACGATCTGATCATCATTATGATTATTACATCAGAGCTAAGATAAATTTTGATCGTGCAATGCGTGCACGCACCCACGCACACACACACGCACACACACACACACACACACACACACACACACACACACACACACAAGTACAAGTGTTCAAAATACTATTTATAAAACAAACAAACAAACAAAACCATATACATATACAACAAATAAACAAATGAAACAAACAGCAAAAATACATTAGCTATACACCATATAACAACTCAGAGTGTTTTACTTTCATTTAAACTGATACTGTCACTATGTCAGTGTTAAATAACAATGTGACATAATCTGTTTATAAATCACTTGACTCATCATTTCTTTTCTTTTTTAAGGCACTATATATTATGCTTATGCAGTCAACACAAAATGAACTATTTGTTGATAGTTTTGTTAATAATACCTGCACATGATAATCATTAAGATTTTTTTTCTTTTAGTGAGCATACTAGATGCTATGTAAGATGTGACATAGAGAGACTTTGGTTAGTGAGAAATTTAGAAGCCAGGAAAAATTTATACATTTTACTCAAAGATGAGCGAAGACACATTCTAACTGCAATGATCTTAACCCATTACTGATAAACCCCATGTCTGATGGTATTTTACATACATTGCACAGATAGCATAAATGGATCCAATGTGTTCCTCTCTTTCTTCCTTTTCTTCCTCCATTTTCAACATGGTTGTTAAAAAAAATTATGATAGGGTCTAGGTTACCCACTATATTTCATATACAGTCTGAAGTCAATTACATGTCTTTAGAATTAGAGATAACAAGCAAATAACATCTTAAATACAAAGTACTGAACAATGACTAGGCAAACATCATTATGTGAATAGTCATAATGCATGCAATACACTATTGGCTGAACTTCTGTTACAGTAGTAGTTAGTAGTAGTAGTAGTAGTAGTAGTAGTAGTAGTAGTAGTAGAAAGTAGTAGTAGCAGCCTAGTAGTAAAAATAGGAGTAGGATATGGAGTAGGAGTAGTGGTAGTAGGAGTAGTAGTAGGAGAGAGGAGGAGGAGGTATCAGAGGCAGTGGCAGCAGCAGCAGCAGCAGCAGCAGCAATAGTTTTCTCTTTTCTTTTAACATTAATTCTGAGCACCCAAGTCTTCATTAACACTTGATTGATTAGATACTTTGCTCCTTGATTTTACTCATACTTTTTTTTTTAATGCTGTTTAGCGACAGTAAAACAAAGGTATCTTAATTCAGGCAAAGGGTAAATAAAACTGTTATGACTGTAAAATAAAATAAAAACAACTAGACTTCATACATAATTTCACACGTGTTTAACGCCACAAAGTAAAGTTTCGCACTGATCTACTTCAATAAATTTTACAGTTGGCCTTCAGCAAAATTTCCCTCCTTTGGTTTCTTTTCAAAAGCCTCAGCTTCCTAGTCACTCGCTTGCCTAGTGATTATGACGCCAAGCGGCCATAAGTGATGCTCCGATGTTCAACGGCATTAAAGTTAAGTTTGAAAACAGGAAAACAAATAAATGACTCACAAATAGGACAGTGTGTTTCTCTTAAGTCGTGCACCAGCCCATCGCTTTGTAACAAAACACGTTTTCAAATATAATTGTGATTATTAATCCATAACAACAGACTGGAAGCCATGGCCTTCGCGACAAGAATGTGCGTGGGGGTCCATGGGATGCATTTCCGGTTCATTTTATTTTGGTTTCCACAATGAAAAAAAACAAGAGTCATAATTCTAAGCATTTTGGGGTATTTAACATCAAGAACTAGCTATATAATAAATGATTATGCCTTACAAAATATTTCACGGGCTCTCGTGATTCACGTTATCTCAGAAACCGAAAGAGGTCTGACAATATGGCGTCTTCCTCAACTTCGGGGAAAAATCGTAGCGCTGCGTCTAAGGGTGTTGTGGTTTGGGAATGGTTTAATGAGCATGGAAAGTGGCGGCCGTATAGCCCCGAAGTCGTAGTATTTATCGAAAAGGAGGGGCAAAATACTTCACAAGTGAGCTTGGCAAATATTTCAGCTGCCTTGAAAATGTACACTGTTGACATTCCGTCAATGTGCCAAATCAGGAAAGGAACGGGTAAGTCCATTTTCCGTGGTGATTGTGAGTTGTGTTGATGGTGCACTGTATCGTGCAGTTCTGTTTAAAAGACAAACTCCTTAAATAGGGAACAAAATGTCAATGACGTAAGTTCGGCTTCTGTTAATCGTAAAGGTCCATAACACATTAACTGTGTGTTGTTATCAGTTACAGAGGTAATTTATGAATCCACGGCAATTCGACCTATCATATGATGCAGAGCAAGTCGAATTATGTGTCTGTCATCTCTGTGTGTATTACTAATGATCCATGGGGAAAAGTCTACAGTTAGAAGGCTAACATAAACTGACAAAAGAATTGTTTATTTTTAGAATGCTTAAAATAAAAGGGGGGGGGGGGGGGGGTTGATGAAATGGAAAAAGATCAGGATTTTCCAAAATACATCAGTTCCAAACATTACACACATGCAGTGGAATAACTACAGATTTATTTTTATTAAAGAACCAGCAACTCATCCAGTTAAAAAAATTTTTTGAATAATCCCAAATAATGCACTTGTAGAATTTGCGTTGTGTGTGTGTGCATGTATCATTGTATCATGTATGTGTGTGTTTGTGTGTGTGTGTGTGTGTGTGTGTGTGTGTGTGTGTGTTGTGTGTGTGTGTGTGTGTGTGAGACTAAGAGAGACTCAGAGAGAGAATCCTAAATCAATTTTGAATGTGTCCCAGCATACTCAATTTGTCTGTGTGTGCATGCATATAATGTGAGTGTGTATTTTGGTGTGTTTGTGTGTGTAAAAGCCAGAGTTGGACCAGAGAGAGAGAGAGAGAAAGAGAGAGAGACTGACTCTGTCACAGTGTCAGTGTGTGTACATCACACTACATGGTATGTGTGTGTTTAGATGTATTAAGAAAGAGAGAGAGAGAGACTGTGTACATACATCATGTCACACTTTCACTTGTGTGTGTGTCTGTGTGTGTGCGTGTTTCATTCTGTATGTGTGCATGTGTTTCACTCTGTGTGTGTGTGTGTGTGTGTGTGCATGTGCGTGTGCGTTTTAGTCTGTGTGTATGTGTTTTTGTCGTTTTTTTAATTCTTTTTTATAATGAGGATAATGGAATAAACACTCATACTGTGTGTGTGCAAGTCTGTATGTCTGTCTTTAGAAACACATCTTATGTATTTTGACAGGTATCATGTTTAAGTTGGTAGTTACTGAATGTTTTTTCTGTTAAATTGGTTAGGCTTTTTCACCACATGACGACTGCATGAGGGCAGCAATTGACAACTGAGATGCCAGTGCTGCAGGGATAGCTTTTTCTAAATTGACAAATGTCATCAGTTTACTATCCACAAGACACTCTGTCACTGTCAGTGCTTTCACAATTTCTGTTAAATTACAAGTATGTTTGTGAGAATGTAGCACAAACAGTGTATGCTAATGTACCACACAACCTTGTGAAGAGACTCTGTATTGCCTCAAAATATATATATATATATATATATATTATATATAAGTGCTTATTCCATTATTCTTGAAATTAAGAAGAAAACACACACACACACACACACACACACACACACACACACACACACACACACACACACACACACACACACACACACACACAACCACAGTACATCATTCAGGACTCTAATCCACACTGGTTCATGTGCAATGACACCTTGGGTGTGTAAATGTAGGCATGAACTATGATGAAGTGATGTACTGTGCTAACTCATGTTACATTGTGCATACATTATAATTATGTCCACGTGAACATGTGTGTACATGTGAATGAGCAAGTGTGTGTGTGTCACTGTGTATGTATACATGTGTTTTTGTGATGCATGTAATAAGCACATTATACAAAAAGCATGCTACAGGGAAACTTAGTAAGTATGTCACTATGTGTTTTTTTCTGCATGCCACATTCAATAATTCAAAATACAGTATCAAAGAGGCATGGAGCATGTTCAGATCAGTGTGTGTGTGTGTGTGTGTTTAAGTGTGTGTGCTTGGGCTTTTTTAGTTTTTATTTTATTTTTTATTTCAAGAATAATGGAATAAGCACTCATGTTCTGTTTTACATTCATCCCCCATGTTATTTATAATTATAAATATTTTAGATATAAAATATGTATGTATGAAATATACACATGTATAACATACATATTTCAGAGAGATAGAGAGAGATGAGGAGTGTATTCTAGGTGAAGTGGTGGGACTGCGGGTATATATTTGAATCACAAAGTACTGAAATAGTATAAAAAATAAAAAAAACCACACATTTTTGTAGTAACTCACTCCAGAAAAAGTAATGCACCTCACTTTTAAACACTGCTCATGCACACACACAGCCCCGCCCCCCCCCCCCCCCCCCCCCCCCCCCCCCCCAGCTGAAGCTCCGTGACACACACAAAAACTAGGGTCAAACTTCAGCTAGGCAACACGTCACATGTGACAGGTACATCACGACCCGTGCGGCGCGTCATCTACCCCTCCAGCAGCCCTGCAGCGCAGCAGGTGACGTGGGAATATGAGGGGGACCAGCCGGGCCAGTGGGTGGCCTACGACATGGAGATCTCGGCCTGCCTGGAGCACGCCCAGCAGACGCAGCAGCAAATGCTGGACATGAACACCCTCTTCAACCTGCCCTACTCGGTCCACTTCACCACCATGCAGCAGGTCAGTGCATGGGGCTGTAGTGTATTGTGTGTGTGCATGTGTGTGGTCTTCCACCGCTGTCTCTGTGTTTGTAGCGTAGTGTAGTGGAGTGTCATTTAGTATAGTGTAGTGTGGTGTGGTGTAGTGTAGTGCAGTGTGGTGTGGTGTGTAGTGTTGTAAAGTGTTGTGTAGTGTAGTGTAGAGTTAGTATAGTTTGTAGTGCCAATGTAGTGGTAGTGAGTCTAGACTCAAGAGTGTCTGTAGTGCCAATTTTTCACTTGAGAGAGTCAGTAGTGCCAATGTAGTGGTAGTGAGTCAGTTTCACTTGAGAGTGTCAGTAGTACCAATGTAGTGGTAGTGAGTCAGTTTCACTTGAGAGTGTCTGTAGTGCCAGTGTAGTGGTAGTGAGTCAGAGTGTCTGTAGTGCCAGTGTAGTGGTAGTGAGTCAGAGTGTCTGTAGTGCCAGTGTAGTGGTAGTGAGTCAGAGTGTCTGTAGTGCCAATGTAGTGGTAGTGAGTCAGAGTGTCTGTAGTGCCAGTGTAGTGGTAGTGAGTCAGAATGTCTGTAGTGCCAATGTAATTGTAGTGAGTCAGAGTGTCTGTAGTGCCAGTGTAGTGGTAGTGATTCAGAGTGTCTGTAGTGCCAGTGTAATTGTAGTGAGTCAGACTCAAGAGTGTCTGTAGTGCCAATGTAATAGTAGTGAGTTAGAATGTCTGAGTGTAATACCAATGTATCGGTATTGTTTAGTGCCACTGTAGTGGTAGGCCTAGTGAGTCAGAGTGTCTGTAGTGCCAGTGTAGTGGTAGTATAGTCAGTGTCTGTAGTGCCAATGTAGTGGTAGGGAGTCAGAGTGACTGTAGTGCCAGTGTAGTGGTAGTATACTCAGTGTACAGTGTAGTGCCAGTGTAGTGGTAGTATACTCAGTGTGGTAGTAGTACAGGTTTAGTAGTATTGGTACTGACACCAGCAGATGTTGAACATGCAAAACATAGAGCTCTGCCAACCATTCCTTTTTTTCCAGAGAATATTTCCCTTTTTTTTAGCCACGAATATGGTTTTCCATTTTTTTAAAGAAAAATTTCCTGTTTCTGAAATTTTAAAAAGGAACAGTATGGTGTGCTGAACAAGTCGTTCCATGTGTCTATCATGTCTGTAGTGAAAATAAACAGCTGATACTAAATAAATTATAAGATGACATTGAAATTTGAAACCCAAACTTCAGAGCACATTTCTTTGTATCCAGGTCAGAATAAACACGGGAAGGACTCGCAAAATCCGTCGCTCTCCACTCCAGTCGCCTTACCCGTCTGCGGCAAAGTCTCCACGCTGTTACAGCAAACTGACCACCATTCTACCCAACCCGTCCTTCACCTTGGCCCCAGCGTCTCAGCCACAACCATCCACCTCCACACAAAACGGCGCCCTACCCTTCCCCACTGGCTCCACATCAGCCACAGGAGCCAGCAGCAGTGGTATGAAAAGAAGTTCCACCCCGCTTACCTCGGACTCGGACTCAGATTCTGAATCGGACACGTCCATGAAAATGAGGTTGCGGTTGAGGGCGAGGCCGTTGAAGCGGCTGAAGAAGTCGCACAGTCAGGGGAGTGGCAGCAGCGGGAAGAAATCGGGCAAGGACGGGAGCAAGGGGGGGGCTGCCTCCAGCTCTAGGGCCTCGGCACAGCCCTCCTCAACCGGTGAGCCCACTGTTGTTCATCTTTGTTGTGGTTACTTTTGCAGGGGGGATGTAAAAAGGTAAATGGTAAAGGTGTCCCATAACCTGTGTGCTCATAGGGGAGCAAGGCGTCAGAGACCTCAGCTTCTCTAGGGGCCAGCATGTTGAGGGCGGCACCCATCTCCTCTCCCTCGCTGCTTTACCTTTCCCTTACCCTAAAGAGGGCAGGTACCCATTTACAGCTGGGGAAGTGTACTGTAGCCAAGGCGCGCAAACGGTCACCCATCCAATTAGTAACCACGCTCAATGCTTCTTAACTTGGCTGGGGGAAAGCGAGCGCTCTGACCACTGAGCTAACCCGTCCCTGGGGGATGGGGGTGGGACATGATATTTATTTTTGGTTTTCTTCCTCTTCTTTCTTCTTCTTTTTATTTCCTTCCTTCTTTTCTGCCACTGTCTTCTCCAATTAGTCCTCTGTTTGTCTTTCTACATTCTCCTCGGACTACTTCATCTTCTTCTGCTTCTTCTTCATCTTTTTTTCATCTTCTTTTTCTTTGTCTTGTTCTTTGTCCAATCCTTTTTCTTTGTCTTCTTGTTTTTCTTCTTAATTTCCTTGTTGTTGTTGCATAGCAGAGCAGTAAGGTTAAAAGAAAAAGGCAGGATTACAGTCTGTAGGCAGATTTTTACTCCATAACAAACACTGAACAGTTGTGGAGAATGACAAAATGATAGTGCATGTTGTAGAGTGATTGGGATTGATGTGTGGTCATAATGAGTTGTTGTGAAGTGATCTGACTGATATGGTTTGAACACAATTTTATCCACGAAAGGTGTTACAAAAACTAGGTACTGACAGCCTGTGTGACTTTTTGGGAAATCTCCCGATCACTGTAAAATTGTACCTTTTTTTTTTTTGCAGAGAATTGCCATTACATGTGAACATGTAACAGGGTTCTTGCTGTGTCATTGTATGAACAGATTTATGTTTAACCTTGTTTTTGTGCGTAGTGTATGTTGTAGAGAATCAATGAATCAAAATCTATGGTTACATTACAATCTGTCTTCAATTATCTACTATAGGTAATAGGACCATTTTTCGATCTGAATGACTGAACGAAATATGCCATTTTTTATTTGCGATATATCTGGAACTGAAAGAGCGAGAGCCTTACTTTTTTAATTATCATTCTTATATTTTCTTGTATTTTTAAGAAAAACAATTGTTTTTAACATTTTCCCAAATAAATTTTTGGGCTGCCGGTACAGGTCTACTAAATTATTAATGGCGGTAGCAGGATTGAGAGATATCCAGGATACCTATTAATTATTAGTTATCTTACTTGTGTTTTTGTAAAGTAATCTGATTGACGTGTCATGATATGATGTGATTATGTGTTTATGCGAAGTAATCCACTTGATGTGTCATGATATGATGTGATCATGTGTTTAAATGTGAAGTAATCTGCTGGGAAGGGAAGGACGGTGGCAGGATGGTTAAGACCTTCGCCTGCCAATATGTAAACCGCGAGTTTCTGGGTTCGTACCCAGCCTCGCCCTTTCTTCCCAGTTTGACGAAAAAATCGAACTGAATGTCAAAGTCATTAGGATGAGACTATAAACCGAGGCCCCGTGTGCGAATGCACGCAGAACATCTTGCGTACACGTTAAAAACCCGTTCCGCCTTTCGGAAGAGTAGGCCATCGTGTGCCGGTAGGAGCGGATGACAAAATTATAACAAACGAGCATGCACACAGGTGTCGTGTTTAGACACCATCCCTGATAGAAAATCGGGGAGTTGGAGTCCCAGAGCGGCTCGGGGCTGTAGGTATATGGCAACGTTCTGGTGGCTCCTGCGACGGTACTGGAACCATTCGTATCGGTCATTGCCTTTCCAATGGATCATTCCAGTGGCATGGAGAGGGGGGGTTTGCTGCATGGGTAACAGCTTGCCCTCCATACTTACCTACCCAGGCTTTGCGCTCTAAAGACTAGAGCGCAACTCCATAGTCATCCGAGACTGACGGGTGCCTACTACTACTACTACTACTACTACTACTACTAACTACTACTACTACTACTATACTACTACTACTACTAACTACTAATCTGCTGGATGTGTCATGCTATGATGTGATATGTTTTAGTGAAGTAATCTGATTGACAAGTTGTGTCTTGTTAGCCATCTGCCACACCGCCATTTCCATGGTGACGGTATCTCAGAGCCACCTCACCAGCCAGGGTCCTGTGTCCTTGACCTGCGCATCCTCCTCCTCCTCCTCCTCTTCCACCTCTGCCTCCTCCTTCCCCCTGCCATCTGTGTCGCTGATCAGCACAGGTTCCACCATGCCCCTCAACCTCTTGACGTACGCTCAGCCGCTCGCCGCCAATCTCTCCAAGGGCTTTCCCCCCATGACCCACCTCCCCCCCTCTCACCTTCCCCCCTCCGCCCACTCCCACCAGCCCCCCCCCACCCAGGGCAGCGGGCAGAGCCCCCTGGTGGCGGCTCCTCAGAGCCTGGCTGTCTCCACAGGACAGACTGTGTACCCCTCAGGGGTTTTACAGCAGAACACGGCTGCTGCTGCTTCTGCTTCTTCCTCGCATCATACGGGACACGGCGCCATGTCCCACCTGGGACATCCGGGTCTCGCTGTCTCCTCCACCCCCGCTTCCTCCTCCTCCTCATCGACCTCAACGTCTGTCCCAGGAGGGGGGAGGGCCTATAATCTGATGGGCCCTCAGAGCTCCAGCAGCTGGACTGTGGTGCCAGGGGGGGTGTCCCTGCACGGGAGCATGACCTTGACCCCCCAGCTGTCCTTGATGTCCTCCTCGCAGCCCTCGGCCATCAAGGTCATGGCCGCCACCTCGCAGCCCCCTCTGCCCTCCTCGCAAGGGTCGGGGTCGACCACCTACCAGGGCCCCCTGACGCGGAAACGGATGCTGAAGCAGATGGGGGTGGGGGGAGGGAGTGGGATGGGGGCGGGCGTGGGCCTGCCCCAGAGCATGAACAGCGCTCTGCCCTTGATGGGCGCCACGCTGCCCCCCACCTTCCCCCCCTCCCAGCCCCCAGCGCACGCGGTTGTGGCCTCCAACGGCCTGAACCCCCTCCACTCCCTCCCCCCTCAGCACCAGCCTCTGACCGCCCCTCCCCACCCTTCCCCTTCCTCTCACGGTCAGCATCTCCGTCAGATGCAGCACCACAACTTTCAGGCTCAGCAGCAGCAACAGCAACAGCAGCAGCAAGCTGCAGCCGCCGCCCTCCTCGCATCTGTCAGGCTTTGGCTTGGCATCCTCCACCTACCCCTTCAATCAGTCCTCGTTCGTGCCTGCTCTGGGCCCCAACATTCTGGGCGCTGCGCCGTAAGTACTGTCTACCTCTCTGTCTGTCTGTCTGCCTCCTGCCTTGTCTGCCTCCCTGTTTGCCTGTCTCCCTGTCTGTCTGTAGGCCCCAACATTCTGGGCAGTGCGCCGTAAGCACTGTCTCTCTTCTGTCTCCCTCCCTTCATGTTTGTCTGCTTTTCTCCCTTCATCGGTGGTCTAGGTGGTAACGCACCTTGCCAAGAAAGCAAAAAGTCTGGGTCGGAGTGTGCAGTGGTTCGTACCCCGTTTGGACCCAAAACTTTTCCCCCATCCATTAGACCCTGAGTGTTGGTCTGGGCGCTAGTCTTTCGGATGAGACGATAAACCGAGGTCCTGTGTGTTACACACCACTAATTTAGCACACATAAAAGAACCCATGGCAACAAGGGGGTTGACCCTGGCAAAATTCTGTAGAAAATAGCCACTCTAGTATGGAAACAAATACAGTTGCATGCAGGAAAAAGAAAAAAAAAAGGGTAGGCGCTGCACTTGTGGTGACGCGCTCTCCCCAGGGAGAGCAGCCCAATTTTCACGCAGAAAAATCTGCTGTGACAGAAAGTCATACAAAGTACAAAGTTCATGTCTGTCTGCTTCTCTGTCTGTAGGCCCTAACATTCTGGGCACTGTGCTGTAAGTTACTGTCTGTCTGCCTGTCTGCCTGTCTCACTCCTTGTCTGTCTGCCTGTCTGTCTGTAGGCCCCAACATTCTGGGCACTGTGCTGTAAGTACTGTCTGTCTGTCTGTCTGCCTGTCTCTCTGTTTATCATGTCTGTAGGCCTTAACGTTGGGCCATTGCACTGTGAGTACTGTTCTGTATGCGTGGGTTCCGCAAGTGTTTAATTCTTTTACTCATTATTTTATTTGAGGATCAAGTCAAGTCAAGTCAAGTCAAATTTTATTTTCAGATGGTACATTGAGTAAGCATCGATTTGCTTTTTTTCATCAAGCCATCTATCTATGGGGGAAAAAAAAAATCAAGAAATAAAAATAAATAAAAAATTTTAAAAAGCAGAGAAAAGCATTTCACCAATATTAATAAACCAACATGATTTCAACAGGATAGTGGAATAAGCACTCATGTGTTTTTCTACATCCAGTCCCCATGTGCAGGCAGTTTTGTACATTTTGTCATTCATTCCCATTGACACAAAATGGCCTACTCTTCTGAAAGGGGGAGTGTGTGTGTGTGTGTGTGTGTGTGTGTGTGTGTGTGTGTGTGTGTGTGTGTGTGTGTGTGTGTATACATGTATGGACCCATATACAAAGCATATATTTCTCCTAGGACCTAAATTATCTTTCAGTAGTGATACATTTGATTTGCTCTGTCTGTTTTTGATATTTTATAAATTATACATACATTGTAACTGTTTAAAGATTTATTCTCTCTCTCTCTCTCTCTCTCTCTCTCTCTCTCTCTCTCTCTCTCTCTCTCTCTCTCTCTCTCTCTCTCTCTCTCTCTCTCTCTCTCTCTCTCTCTCTCTCATCTCTCTTGGTTGTTTCACCCTGCCCAGTCTCTCCTCCTACCCTCCCCACCCCTCTCGCTGCCACCATCCCTGCCATCCACCCTGCCCTGCAGTAAGCCAGCTGCTTGTCCCCTCATCAAGAAGTGAGAAATCAGCATCAGGAAGAGGACAGTCACCAAACTCAGGAATGTATACTGCATGACGCGCAGTGAAGGAGCTGGCTGGCCTTTGATAGCTGTGTCAGGCCTGGAGAGGCTACAGATCTATGTGAATACTGTCTGCCCTACCGGTAATTGTTGTTTGTTTGTCCCCCATGTTCGACGATGACCTTCAACACAGCAGAGGAGGCAGCTGCTGTTTCAAAAACTGGGCAGAAATTTGATTGTAGTGGAGATGCCTTGCCCACAGTACATCCCCACACTCTCGGCCAAGTGGGCATAAGGACAGTCGGTGTTGGAGATGTTCTTCAAAGGCCAACTAGCCCCCTGGGCTGCAGCACATAATCTGGGCAGAAATTTGATTATAGTGGAGATGCCTCGCCCACAGTACATCCCCACTCTCTTGGCCAAGAGGGCATAAGGACAGTCGGTGTTAGAGATGTTCTCCAAAGGTCAACTTGCCTCCTGGGCTGCAGCACACATGGACTGTGCAAGTCAAGCCTCCTAGTCAGAGAGTCACAGTCGATCACTAAAGACTGAGCTGTAAAGTGGAATTCCATGAGTGGGGAAGCCACTGATCATACAGCCTCTCAATTTGCTGTTGCTCCCAGCGTCAATGGTTTAAAAAATCAAGAACTATGATAAAGCCCAGGCGCTTACCGGTAATAGCTTTCTGGAAATTAGAAATATTTAGTCTTGTAGCCGTACATAACTGAAGCCATCTTCTTTTTCATGTTATGTACAACTACAAAACTGAATATTTCTGATTTCCATAGGTGCATGACAATGATGTCTGATGTTGATCTGTGAATAACCGTGATGTGTGACCTGTACATACCTGTGTGTACAATACCTAGTCCATGTGGCTGGAGTCCTGAGCAGAAAGAGATGGTCATTGGTGGGTCACTGGTCCCTGTTTCAGGATGCTGATACCTGGCTCCACAGGTGGCAGTCAGCACTCTGCCTCTGTGACCCCAGGACAAGGTCAGTAACGAACTGGCTGGCTGGCTGCTGTGTGGCTGCACGGACGAACAGTGACCGTAACTAGGAGTCAGTGTGACATGTTTAGATAGACCGAGGTCCCGTGTGTTACACATTATTATTTAGTGCATGTAAAAGAACCCACGGCAGCAAGAGGGTTGTCCCTGGCAACATTCTGTAGAAAAAAGCCACTCTGATAGGGAAAACAAATGCAGTTGCAGACAGGAAAAAGAAATAATGGGTAGGCGCTGCACTTGTGGCGACGCCCTCTCCCCTGGGAGAGCAGCCCGAATTTCACGCAGAGAAATCTGCTGTGACATAAAGTGGTATAAAATAAATTTTAAAAAATAGACAGACATAACATGTGAAGTAGACATGATTTTGTTGTTGTGACTTAGGTCTACGTGACATTTTCTATCATAAAGCTGACACAACCTTTTTACTGAGAAGTAGGTTTGACTTTTTATTGTGAAGTAGATTTGAAAAAAAAAAATGTTTTGTTTTTGTTTTTAAACCATGAAAATTGAATTCAGAGTTATGAGGGTGCTATATACAGCAGGATGAGAGGAGTGTGATGTCATACAACAGGATGAGGAGAGGTGTGATGTCATACAGCAGGATGAGGAGGTGTGTGATGTCATACAGCAGGATAAGGAGGTGTGTGATGTCATACAGCAGGATGAGGAGCTGTGTGATGTCATACAGCAGGAAGAGGAGGTTTGTGATGTCATACAACAGGATGAGGAGGTTTTGATGTCGTACAACAGGATGAGGAGGTTTGTGATGTCATACAGCAGGATGAGAGGTGTGATGTCATACAACAGATTGAGGGGTGTGATGTCATACAGCAGGATGAGGGGTGTGGTGTTATACAACAGAATGAGGGGTGTGATGTCATACAGTAGGAGGAGGTGTGTGATGTCATACAGCAGAATGAGGAGGAGTGTGATGTCATACAGTAGGTGATGTCATACATTAGGCTGAGGGGTTAGTGTAATGTCATACAGTAGGTGATGTCATACAGTAGGCTGAGGGGTTAGTGTGATGTCATACAGTAGGTGATGTCATACAGTAGGCTGAGGGGTGAGTGTGATGTCATACAGTAGGTGATGTCATACAGTAGGCTGAGGGTTAGTGTGATGTCATACTGTGGGTGATGTCATACATTAGGCTGAGGGGTTAGTGTGATGTCATACAGTAGGTGATGTCATACAGTAGGTGATGTCATACAGTAGGCTGAGGGGTTAGCATGGTGTCATACAGTAGGTGATGTCATACAGTAGGTGATGTCATACATTAGGCTGAGGGGTTAGCTGGTGTCAAACAGTAGGTGATGTCATACAGTAGACTGAGGGGTTAGTGTGATGTCATACAGTAGGTGATGTCATACAGTAGGCTGAGGGGTTAGTGTGATGTCATACAGTAGGTGATGTCATACAGTAGGCTGAGGGGTTAGTGTGATGTCATACAACAGGCTGAGGGGTTAATGTGATGTCATACAGTAGGTGATGTCATACAGCAGGATGAGGGGTTAGTGTGATGTCATACAGTAGGTGATGTCATACAGTAGGTGATGTCATACAGTAGGCTGAGGGGTCAGTGTGGTGTCATACAACAGGCTGAGGAGGGTGTGTTGTCAGTCAGTAAGGCTCTGTGTGTGTGTGTGTGTGTGTTGTGTGTGTGTGTGTGTGTGTGTGTGTGTGTGTGTGTGTGTGTGCAGGAGCCCCGCTGCGGCAGCAGAACAACGCTGCTGCTGGCCTGCCTGTGACAGAGACCTTGCCCACAGACACCAAGATCGTCCTGCCTAAGAAGAAGAAAGCCAAGACAAAGCGTAAGTCTGAGATGGGGTGTATTTTTCTTCCTCTTCTTTGCTTCTTTCTTCACTGGAGAGAGAGAGAGAGAGAGAGAGAGAGAGAGAGAGAGAGAGAGAGAGATGACCGAAAAACCATTTGCTACTGATGCTACATAAGAAAACAATTCTCAAATGTTCATGTAAACTCTTACCTGTCAGCTGTTGACGTTACCAAAGAAAACATTTCACTAGGGTTCTTGTAGAATTTCTTTCAATCTACCTGCCAAGAATATTAGCCCTAGATTAATCATAATTTTATACTTTTTTATTTTATTTTCGTTTTCATACTACTACTATATATATATATATATTTTTTTTTTTTTTAATAAAAAAACAGCCACCTGCTGTTTGTGTACCAGTAAATGTATATGATGGTGTGAACCAGAACAGGAGTAGTAGTGATGTAGACCTGGTTTGTTCTGTGTACAGTCAGAACAGGTAGTGGTGATGTAGACATGGTTTGTTCTGTGTGCAGTCAGAACAGGTAGTGGTGATGTAGACCTGGTTTGTTCTGTGTACAGTCAGAACAGAACAGGTAGTGGTGATGTAGACCTGGTTTGTTCTGTGTACAGTCAGAACAGGTAGTGGTGATGTAGACATGGTTTGTTCTGTGTACAGTCAGAACAGGTAGTGGTGATGTAGACCTGGTTTGTTCTGTGTACAGTCAGAACAGGTAGTGGTGATGTAGACCTGGTTTGTTCTGTGTACAGTCAGAACAGGTAGTGGTGATGTAGACCTGGTTTGTTCTGTGTGCAGTCAGAACAGGTAGTGGTGATGTAGACCTGGTTTGTTCTGTGTGCAGTCAGAACAGGTAGTGGTGATGTAGACCTGGTTTGTTCTGTGTGCAGTCAGAACAGAACAGGTAGTGGTGATGTAGACATGGTTTGTTCTGTGTACAGTCAGAACAGGTAGTGGTGATGTAGACATGGTTTGTTCTGTGTACAGTCAGAACAGGTAGTGATGATGTAGACATGGTTTGTTCTGTGTACAGTCAGAACAGGTAGTGGTGATGTAGACCTGGTTTGTTCTGTGTACAGTCAGAACAGAACAGGTAGTGGTGATGTAGACCTGGTTTGTTCTGTGTACAGTCAGAACAGGTAGTGGTGATGTAGACCTGGTTTGTTCTGTGTACAGTCAGAACAGGTAGTGGTGATGTAGACCTGGTTTGTTCTGTGTACAGTCAGAACAGGTAGTGGTGATGTAGACCTGGTTTGTTCTGTGTACAGTCAGAACAGGTAGTGATGATGTAGACATGGTTTGTTCTGTGTACAGTCAGAACAGGTAGTGGTGATGTAGACCTGGTTTGTTCTGTGTGCAGTCAGAACAGAACAGCTAGTGGTGATGTAGACCTGGTTTGTTCTGTGTACAGTCAGAACAGGTAGTGGTGATGTAGACATGGTTTGTTCTGTGTACAGTCAGAACAGAACAGAACAAGTAGTGGTCAAGTAGACATGGTTTGTTGTGTGTACAGTCAGAATAGAACAGGAGGTAGTGGTCAAGTAGACATGGCTCTTTTTGTGTGTGTGCAGCCAAAACAGGAGAGGAGGTATTGGCCAAGTACATGGAGATCATCAGTCCCCCACGCAACGAGGTAAGGTTGTCTATGCATTGTTAACAGCTTTGGAAAAGCCTTATGAATATTCATGATACACTTGCTAACAGCTGTGGAAAGCCTTATGAATATTCATGATACACTTGCTAACAGCTGTGGAAAAGCCTTATTAATATTCATGATACACTTGCTAACAGCTGTGGAAAAGCCTTATGAATATTCATGATACACTTGCTAACAGCTGTGGAAAAGCCTTATTAATATTCATGATACACTTGCTAACAGCTGTGGAAAAGCCTTATTAATATTCATGATACACTTGCTAACGCTGTGGAAAAGCCTTATGAATATGCATGATACACTTGTTAACAGCTGTGGAAAAGCCTTATGAATATTCATGATACACTTGCTAACAGCTGTGGAAAAGCCTTATGAATATGCATGATACACTTGCTAACAGCTGTGGAAAAGCCTTATGATTATGCATGACACCCTTGCTAACTGCTGTGGAAAAGCCTTAATATATTTGTCACCAACACTGTAACAAGCTATTGTCCTCTGCATTCACTTGTGCACACAAATGGTGCATATTTCTTAGCGTTAATCATATTAGATTTCAGTGTCATATTTCTTTGAATTTAGTACACATGTCCATTTCGGGAATAGACTGTTGTAGAAATTGGGGAATGAAGGGGAGTAAGTTTGGTTTTCTGGAACATGGTAAGGAAAGTGAAGTAACAACTCACACAAATGAAAAAAAATAATAATAAAAATAAAGGATGTATTGAAACTATCATTATGTACAGAATTTGATGTGACTGGAGTGTACTACTCTTGCACAGGACTGCTGTATATGTTACGACACGCTAGTTATGTACAACATGACAGGAGTGTGTGTGTGTTGTGCAGGACTGTTGTATATGTTACGACACGCTGTACAAAATGACTGCAGTGTGTGTGTGTTGTGCAGGACTGCTGTATATGTTACGACATGCTGTACAACATGGCTGGAGTGTATGAATGTTGTGCAGGACTGCTGTATATGTTACGACACGATGTACAACATGACAGGAGTGTGTGTGAATGTTGTGCAGGACTGCTGTATATGTTACGACATGATGTACAACATGACAGGAGTGTGTGTGTTGTGCAGGACTGCTGTATATGCTACGACACGCTGTCAGAGCCGTCCAGTTACGGGGAAGGGAAGGCGGGCCAGTGCGACGTCATTCAGCTGAACAAATGCAGTCACATGTTCCACCGCCTCTGCTTGCTGGCCATGTATGACAGTTCCCATAAGGTGAGGTCACCACAAGGTCATCTCCTTACAGCACACATATCCAACATCACTCAGTGAATGTTCGAATTTGCTAGGACCATAGATTGTTATTGATTGCTTGTATGATGTATAGGTTGAATGCAAGCGCTTTGATTTGTTTTTACAAGATATAGCGCTATATAAGTTCCATGTATTATTATTATTATTAAGAGTGCTAAATTTAGTGCACCCTCTCCTTTAACCGGGTCCAAGTGCTGCCAGTTCCCGCTATAAATAGCACTAGCTGGCCCCATCTGGGCTGGGATGGGATGGATTAATTAGCTGCTGAGAAGCACTGAAAGTGAGGGAAACTGACAGCAGTGTCCTGTTTTATTTCTTTTTTGTTCCTAGGCTAGGGCTCCAAGGTTCACCAATGATGAGAATTTGTGTATGCAGCAGTTTTTACCCACCATTAGGGTAGCTGCATTCCGACTTTGGGTGTGATGTCTAAACACGACACCAGTGTGCTTGCACTTTTTAAGTTTTGTCATCCATTCCTATAGGCACAAGATAGCCTCTATCTCTGTGGGTGGGTGTGTGTGAGAGAGAGAATCCAAAATGAAATTTGTGCGTTTCCCTGCATACTCAATTTCTGTCTGTCTGTCTGTCTGTCTGTCTGTTGCAATATTATGATTGTGTGTATTAGGCATTGACTAAAAATGACTCCTGATGACACAGAAAGAGTCCATATATAGAGACTGAACTCTTTTTACCAGATCAAAGTCAAACCATGAAGAAAAAAGCACTGTTTCATGTACAAGCTACGTTTTGGATCTGGAACTTTTTTTTGGAATGATACAGATGGCATTTTGTATTCAAATACAATGTGTGCTTAAATTTTTTAAACTTAAATATCTTATCAAAAAGGAATGAAAGTATTGCATTTGTAAAACAGTTGATTAAAAGCAATGAACCTATTTTCACTTTAGCACCAGACACAAACTTGTGAAAAATCGGAATTATTAAAACGAGGATATCAGTTGATGTCCTCTATGCACTGGAGAAGCACTTTGCCATGGACGTCAGTTGATGTCCTCTAGGCACTGGAGAAGCACTTTGCCATGGATGTCAGTTGATGTCCTTCAGGCAGTAAACTGGTTAAAGCTGTACATGATTAAAAAGTTTTACTTCACCCTCCTGGAAATGACTTGAGCTGTGAAAAAAGTTTATAATCAACACCCGATGTGCTGTGTTTATTCATTGATGCTTACAGTTTATCATCTAGGACTTCAGTCAGTCCACGTTGGTCCATAGGTGAGTAGGTACATGTGCAGTGGCACCGTGTGTGTGTGTGTGTGTGTGTGTGTGTGTGTGTGTGTGTGTGCGTGCACACATGCATATGTGTGCGGATAGCAAGACAAGTTATTGGTTGTGTTTTTTGTGGACAGGGAGACAGCCTTCAG
The DNA here is from genome assembly GCA_030674155.1 of Stramonita haemastoma. NCBI lineage: Eukaryota > Metazoa > Mollusca > Gastropoda > Neogastropoda > Muricidae > Stramonita > Stramonita haemastoma. The sequence goes on from CM060340.1 coordinate 26,155,640, forward strand.
TGCCCGACCTGTAAGACGATCTACGGAGAGTTGCTAGGCAACTGTCCTCCTGGGGAAATGAGCTATGACATCCTGTCTCGCCCCCTGCCCAGCCACTCCCACTGCGGCACCATCCGCGTCACTTACTACATCAGCCCGGGCATCCAGGTTAGCACTGCTGTAGAGTTGTCACCATCACAGTGTCTAGCTTATTTTTGCCCTTTGCTTGTTTCAGTCGTTTGTGTATAGACATACATGTGCGTCTTTTGATCATGGCCAACACTTGTATACGTCAATCGAATGTATATACTGTGTCCTCTTATGGTCGCCAAACTTTAAGGGAAACAACTATGTAAACTGGTTCAGTGTCTTCTAAAGATGGTTTAAAGGCAGTTATTTTCCTTGAACAGTTAGTTAAAGTTTGTCTGTTTAGCCATGTTGCCTGTGATAGGCGATGTGAGCTGAGAATGATTTCTAAGATGACTGACCAAAATCCAAGTTGGAAAGATCGGTCCCCTTTCAAGGTTTATACTTGTTCAGATTTGGCAGATGAGTTTAGGAATTCTTCTTTGTCCTACTCTCAGACAGCAAAAAAACTATTACTGTCTGTCATATGAGCAAGAATTCGTCATGCAGCCAGCTGTTTTGTGCCTAACAAGTCAGGCCCACCTCATCCAACTTCAGGGTGGGAGAGAATTGTAATCTTCTAAATCTGTCTGGGGAAAAGGCAGGAGAATGGACCAAGAATGGGGTGACAGGAAGAAAAGGAACAAGACAGAAACAAAGAAAGGGATAGAAAAAGAGGGAATTCCTAGCACAGAATTTCCAGAAGGTGGGGATTCTTTATTACACTGACAGGCCTCTGGCATCTCTATCAATGTTTATTAGTATCATTGTTGTTATTGTGATTTTATTGTCATCATTAATAATCAGCACTGTGGTAACGGTATGGGCAGAAGAGTGCAAATTTATGCAGGTGCACTGTAAATTGACAGGCCCCTTTTTTTGCCTTTACTGATAGCTCCAGAAAAGCACTGTCCCTTCTTGCAAACCTTCTTACTCATATGGCAGACTCCCCTATAGGCAGCTTAGGTTACTCAGCAACCAGGATATACAGGTGTGAATAGTCTCTTCAAATAAATGGGACTGCTATGCAACCACCGCCGCCGCGGTAGTCGAGTGGTTAGGGCGTTGGACTCGTAATCTAAAGGTTGCGGGTTCGATCCCAGCTGTCGGCTATGGCGTTGTGCCCTTGGAAAAGGCACTTTACGGCTATTTTCTCACCCCACCCAGGTGTAAAAGGGGTACCAACCTTGTGTTGGGGGTTAACCCTGCGATAGACTGGCGTCCTATCCAGGGGGGAGTCTATGACTCTCAGTCGCTTAGCGCCACAGAAACCGGGATAAGCACCGGCCTGATGAGCCTTAGGCTCGGGACAGACTTTAACTTAACTTAATGCAACCACCACATAGGGAAAGAGCTTAATGCTTCACGCAGGGCCAGAGGTTTTGTTCCTTTCCAGACACCATGGGTGGCTGTACACCCAGGAGGTATGGTAGCAGGTTATCTATCTATCTATCTATCTATCCCTTAGTCTGGCAACCATGGGGACACCCCTGACAACTTGACAACCAGTTTCCTCCATTCCTCTCTCTGTTCTGCCTCTCTCATGGTTTTGTTGAGTTCTAGGCCTGTCCATTCGCTGATGTTGTCCTCCCATCTCTTCTTTGGTCTGCCTCTTTTTCTTTCTCCTTGGACAGTGCCTTGCAGTATTGTTTTTGCTAGTCCTTTCGATCTTGTGACATGCCCGTACCATTTAAGTTTACACTTCTTTACGATTGATAGAAGATTTTCATAGGGACCAATGGTTTGGTGGATTCTGTTATGCACGTCTTCATTGCTTATGTGGTCTCTGTAGGAGAAGCCAAGGAGTCTCCGGAAGCATCTCATCTCTACCACCTGTACTCTTCTCTCCAAATCTGCAGTCAGGGTCCATCATTCACAGACATACAGGAATGGGGATATGACAAGGGAGCGCATTAGTCTGGTTTTGGACTTGAGTGAGATATTTTTATCTTTCCAGATGGTGTTCAGTGTTGACAGTGCTGTTATTGTCTGTGCAACCCTCCGCACTACCTCTGGCTTGGACCCTTTGTCTGATACGACGGCTCCCAAGTACTTGAAGCTTTGAACTGTTTCCAGCTTCTGGTCATTGATCCTGATATCAATGCTGATGCCCTTGGTGTTATTGGTCATCAGTTTGGTCTTCTCTGCACTGATTTCCATGCGGTATGTTTTAGAGGCCTTGTTCAGGTGTTCTGTTAAACTGCCAAGCTCCTGTTCTGATCCTGCTAGTACATCAATGTCATCTGTGAAGGGGAGATGTGTGATTGTTCTGCCACCAATGCTGACATCCTCTATGGCGTTCCAGTGCATCAGCCATGATTCTCTCAAGGAAGATGTTGAAAAGAGTGGGTGAGAGTAGATGGCCCTGTCTTACTCCAACTGTTGTTCGAAACCACTCTCCAGTGTTGCTGTTGTAGTACACTGCACTGGTGGCCTTGTTGTACAGCTGTTTGATGACTGATCAGGTTTACATTGATGCTGTACAAATTCATGGTTGCCCACAAAGCAGGTTATGCCTACCCTAAAACCATGGGTGGCTGTACGCCTAGCAGGTATGGTACCAAATCAGAGGCAGCATGCAGCAAAGGTTAAAGCAAAAGGAAGCAAAATTATGCCTGTATACTTCAGTACAGGATGGACAAACAGTTGTAGTTTTATAATCATTAAAAATCTACAGCCTTACCCCCACCAGCTTAAAATGCCTCAAGGTGAAAAGATTGGTCAGGTGCAGTGTGACTCATTTTGTCAAATGATGTAGTGCATCACAGTTTGTAGTGTTTTTTATACTGTAATGTTTGCATTTATGTTCTGAAACTGTCCTTTTTTTTTTTTTGGAAAGAAGTGTCCATTCTCTCCAAACAATCACCTAATCTAGCTGTGGATGTCAATGTCGCCAGATAATATCTGTGTGTGTGTGTGTGTGTGTGTGTGTGTGTGTGTGTGTGTGTGTGTGTGTGTGTGTGTTGCGTGCAGGGACCCGAACACCCAAACCCTGGACGACGGTTCACGGCCCGTGGCTTTCCTCGCTCTGGCTTCCTGCCTGACGACAACAGGGGACGAAAGGTGAGGGGGGAAAGGGAGGGTTCGAAGTTGTCAGTGATCACATGCAATTTCTTTGTTTGATGGTCTGTTTATTTTATTTTATTTGTATTTTATACCACTTTTATGTTACAGCAGATTTCTCTGTGTAAAATTCAGGCTGCTCTCCCCGGGGAGAGTGAATTGCCACAAGTGCAGCACTGACCCAATATTTTTTTTCCTGTCTACAACTGTATTTATACCCCTATCAAAGTGGCTTTTTTTCTACAGAATTTTGCCAGGGACAACCCCTTTGTTGCCGTGGGTTCTTTTAAATGCTCTAAATAATGATGTGTAACACACAGGACCTCGGTTTATCGTCTCATCCAAAAGACTAGCGCCCAGACCACCATTCAGGGTCTAATGGATGGGGAAAAAGTTTTGGGCTCAAACGATTTGCTCTGTCTGTCTGTCTGTCTGTCTGTCTGTCTGTCTCTCTCTCTCTCTCTCTCTCTCTCTCTCTCTCTCTCTCTCTCTCTCTCTCTCTCTCTTCTCTCTCTCTGTCTCTTTACATTGCCCATACCCCCTCTCCCACCCCTCCTCCCTTATGTCATGAAGCTCTCTTTTCCTCTGCATCTTTCTGGTCTGGTTTGTCCAGAGTGCAGAGTAAGGACTGACTGTTCATGTCAGTGCCACTCTTCCTGTCTCTGTTCATGTCAGTGCCACTCTTCCTGTCTCTGTTTTTTAGTGTCTGTCTGCACTGTTCATGTCAGTGCCACTCTTCCTGTCTCTGTTCATGTCAGTGCCACTCTTCCTGTCAATGTTCTTTAGTGTCTGCACTGTTAATGTCAGTGCCACTCTTCCTGTCTCTGTTCTTTAGTGTGTGTGTCTCTGCAGACCATCAAGAGGTTTTTATCCCCTCTTCATCTCTTTCTCTCAATGTCATTACCAATACTTCTATCACTGTGAGGAGTGGTGTAGCCTGTATGGAGTGTGGTGTATGGAATGTGATGTACCTGTATGAAGTGTGGTGTATGGAATGTGATGTACCTGTATGAAGTGTGGTGTATGGAATGTGATGTACCTGTATGAAGTGTGGTGTATGGAATGTGATGTACCTGTATGAAGTGTGGTGTATGGAATGTGATGTACCTGTATGAAGTGTGGTGTATGGAATGTGATGTACCTGTATGAAGTGTGGTGTATGGAATGTGATGTACCTGTATGAAGTGTGGTGTATGGAATGTGATGTACCTGTATGGAGTGTGGTGTATGGAATGTGATGTACCTGTATGAAGTGTGGTGTATGGAATGTGATGTACCTGTATGGAGTGTGGTGTATGCAGTGGGGTTTACCTGTATGCAGTGGAGTGTATATCTGTATGCAGTGGGGTGCGCCTGTATTTTATTTATTTATTTATTTATCTGTTTATTCTTTTATATCAGGGATAATGGAATAAGCACTCACATGCTTTTTTTACATCCAGTCCCCATGTGTGTGGAGTTTTTGTAAATCTTGTCATCTGTTCCCACCGGCACACAATAGCCTACTCTTATGAAAAATGGAACAGGATTTAACGTGTGTGCAAGATGTTTTGTGTGCATTCACTCATGGGGCCTCGGTTTAAAGTCTCATCCAAATGACTTTTGGGGGGAGTGGGGTCAGCACTGATGTTCACTCCGGGATAAAAAAACCTTTGAACGGGAATCGAACCCGAGTCATCAAATTGCGAGCACAATGTCCTGACCACTAGGCTATCCTGTTCCCACAGTGGGGTATACCTGCAGGGAGGGATCCATGTGGTGCTGACAGTAAATTGTGATGTTGGTGTTGTTGTTACAGATCCTGAAGCTGCTGATGGTGGCCTTTCGCCGGAAGCTGATGTTCACCATCGGCATGTCAGCCACCACAGGGGAGTCGGACACGGTCACCTGGAACGAAATCCACCACAAAACAGAGTTTGGCTCCAACCTCAGCGGCCACGGCTACCCAGACCCCAACTACCTGGACAATGTCACGGCTGAACTGGCCCTGAAGGGGGTGACTGAGGAGGATTTGTAACCTGCCCCCCCCCCCCCCCCCCTTCCTCCCCAAAAGTCAGTATGGACAATGTCACGGCTGAACTGGCCCTGAAGGGGGTGACTGAAGAGGATTTGTAACCTACCCTCCCCCCCCCCCCCCCCCCCCCCTAACAACAGTGGACATTGTCATGGCTGAACTTGTCCTGAAGGGAAAGACTGAAGACATCCATTGAGAGAAAGGTCTATTTCAGGAAAGAGGGAAGGAAGGCAGGTTCAAGACTGTGGATGTGATCATTCTGTGAGAAACTTGACATTGAAATCAGGATCTGAAGTATATTGATGTATATACATATGTGTGTGTGTGTGTTAGTGAGTGTGCGTGCGTGTGTCTGTGTCTGTGTGTGTCTGTGTGTGTGTGTGTGTGTGTGTGTGTGTGTGTGTGTGTGTGTGTGTGTGTGTTGTGTGTATAGATTGTGTGATTTTAGGACAGATTAATATTCTTTCTACCTACTTCAGGAGGAGGTAGTGTGGTTTCAAGATTTATAAAAGATTTATTTCAAGAAACCCCATCTCCTGAGGGTACATGTGATTTGTATATGGGTGTGTGAAATGGGGGGGGGGGGGGGTGATATGATTCCAGAATGCATTGCTATACATTGTACTTCATTGTATGCAGGCTGTATCATTTCAGGAGGGACTGATACATGTGTATACATATATGTCTATATATAATAATTATTGTGTTATGCCTCAGAAGGGGGTGGATGGTGTGTGTCATATTTTTTCCAGTTGTGGGCAGTCACTCTGACTGTGTGTAAGTTTTTTTGTGTTTTTTTTCCATCTGTATGTCATGGGGGGGGGGGGGGGGGGGGGGGGGGCAGACATGATAGTGTTCCAAGAATTGTGAGCACTCTGCCCTGTCTTGTGTCCTGTCCTGTCTTGTGTCCTCTTTGTTTTGTTCTGTCTTGTGTCGTTGTTTCTGTCCTGTCTTGTATTGTTGTTTTGTCCTGTTTTGTGTCATTTCTGTCCTGTCTTGTATTGTTGTTTCTGTCCTGTCTTGTATCATTGTTTTGTCCTGTCTTGTATTGTTGTTTTTGTCCTGTCTTGTATTGTCGTTTCTGTCCTGTCTTGTATTGTTTCTGTCCTGTCTTGTATCGTTGTTTTGTCCTGTCTTGTATCGTTTCTGTCCTGTCTTGTATCGTTTCTGTCCTGTCTTGTATCGTTGCTTCTGTCCTGTCTTCTGTCCTTGTTTCTGTCCTGTCTTCTGTGCTTGTTTTATCCTGTCTTTTGTCCTTGTTTCTTTCTGTCTTGTGTCCTTGTTTTGTCCTGTCTTGTCTTGCGTCCTTGTTTTGTCCTGTACTCTGTCCTTGGTTTGTTCTGTCCTTGTTTTATCCTGTCCTGTCTCAGTCCTTGATTTGTTCTGTCCTTGTTTTGTCCTGTCTTGTATCCATGTTTCTGTCTTGTCCTGTCTTCTGTTCTTGTTTTGTACTTATATCTGTCCTGTCTTCTGCCCTTGTTTCTGTCCTGTCTTCTGCCCTTGTTTCTGTCCTGTCTTCTGCCTTGTTTCTGTCCTGTCTTCTGTCCTTGTTTGTCCTGTCTTTCTGTCCTTGTTTCTGTCCTTGTTTCTGTCCTGTCTTTTGTCCTTGTTTCTGTTCTGTCTTTTGTCCTGTCCTGTCTTCTGTCCTTGTTTTGTCCTGTCTTGTTTTCTGTCCTTGTTTCTGTCCATCTTCTGTCCTGTCTTCTGTCCTTGTTTCTGTCCTGTCTTCCATCCTTTCCTTGTTTCTGTCCTTGTTTCTGTCCTGTCTTCTGTCCTTGTTTCTGTCCTGTCTTCTGTCCTTGTGTTGTCCTGTCTTATGTCCTGTCCTGTCTTCTATCCTTGTTTTGTCCTGTCTTATGCCTGTCCTGTCTTCTATCCTTGTGTTGTCCTGTCTTATGTCCTGTCCTGTCTTCTATCCTTGTTTTGTCCTGTCTTGTGTCCTGTCCTGTCTTCTATCCTTGTGTTGTCCTGTCTTATGTCCTGTCCTCTTTTCTATCCTTGTGTGTCCTGTCTTCTGTCCTTGTGTTGTCCTGTTTTTCTGTCCTGTCCTGTCTTCTGTCCTTGTGTTGTCCTGTCTTCTGTCCTGTCCTGTCTTCTGTCCTTGTGTTGTCCTGTCTTCTGTCCTGTCCTGTCTTCTATCCTTGTGTTGTCCTGTCTTCTGTCCTGTCCTCTCTTCTATTCTTGTGTTGTCCTGTCTTCTATCCTTGTGTTGTCCTGTCTTCCGTCCTGTCTTTTGTCCCTCTGCCCTGTCTCCTGTCCTGATTTATTGTGATGTGGCAGTGACAGTGTGGATGTCTGTACTGACATGGTGGATCTGGCAGGCCAGAGCCTCTTTCAGCTGAGCAGTTGCAAAAATAGATTATAGTTCAATAAGAAAAACAACTACTCCATTTGCAGAGTTTGCTGTTTAATGTCATCAAGGGGGGGGGCTGTGTGTCTGCACTTTTACCTGGCAGTATAATTATGTGGGATAGGCATGTGTATCTGAGGTGGATAGTCATAAATGAATAAGAATATTTGATTATCTTATCTCAACAACAGGAGAAGTTCATGTGTATATGTATGTGATTCATCTGCATCATGTGCTGTGGAATGCAGAATCTTCCAAAAAGAAGAGGAGGTTTTACAAGACATTCTCTTAGTTTTTGTTGTCTCCAGAACTGGGGCAGACTGCCCCACTGCTGGGGTGGGGGGGGGGGGGGGGTCAAGGTGACCTGCTGTCCATTCATCGCTGTGCTGCCCATGACAAGGAACAACACGTACGTCTGCCCACAACAACTTGTTCACATGACACCCAAAGCCACAGTGTTCAGAATAGTATGGAGTGTATTTATTTATTTATTTATTCATTCATTTATTTATTCTTTTATATTGAGGGTAATGGAATAAGCACTCGTGGGCTTTTTTACTTCCATTCCCCGTGTGTATGCAGTTTTGTAAATCTTGTCATCTGTTCCCACGGGCACTCAATGGCCTACTCTTACAAAAAGCGGAACAGGATTTAATGTGTGCGCAAGGTGTACATAGTGTGCTGTGTTGGCATCGGGGTCTGGCAGACTGTCCATTGCTGAGTCATCTGAGGTGATCAGCAGTCAGTCTGATTCATTCATAGCGGTGGTTTGTGTGGCAATGGAGTACAATAAATGAAGGAATGAATCATCAGAATATTATTTCAAATGTTGTAAGTCATAGTGGTGGCTGATTTTTTTCTAAGTGAAGGAAAATGCATTGCTGCTGTACTGTGCAGCACTTTCTTCTTTCCTTCTGTCTGTGCACATACATGCATGTGCATGTTACATATTGTGTGCCTGTGGCAGTTGACTTGATGATTTTCTACATCATGTATACAGACTGTGGCCCTCATACTGTACATAGCTCCTGCTTTACTTTTCTGACCTGGGAGAACATCTGGCTTGTCTTTGTTTATTGTGGTGTCATTTCTTTTATTTACTTTTTAACCCCTAGACTACCCCACCCATAAATTTTCCGTGGTAAACTGTGCACCTTATACACCTACACCCCGGAAAATTTCTGTGGTTATGACTCGGTGTGAACGAGCTAGCCTCCCCGACTACTGATAAAGGGAAACCACTCCAAAATTAATGGAGATCACTCTTGTGTTGCTTGGCAACATCGAGCTGCAGAAACCTGTAATGATCGTTTTTTAGCTCATGTTTTTTTATTTTGCATGACTGCTTGGACTGTACTTGTTCAAAATGACTAGATCTCCTCATCAATGACTTTACAGCCCCGATATGGCCTGTGCGGTCAGCAGGGCTCTAAGCAACATCATTGGATTGGATTGGATTGGACTTTACACAGCCAAAGAAGTGGCAAATAAGGTTTTAGTTTAGCCTGACAGTGACAAAAATGATCTTGTATGATTCAGGAGATCATGAAGATGAAAAAAGAAGAAAAATGACTGAGATTTTGCTTCAACTTATGTGTGATGCTGTTGAGATGGGGGGTACTCAGAATGACAGTAGGGGTGAAGAAAGTGTGTTTTCATCCTTTTTTGATATAAGTTTTCACATATTTTTGTAGTGAAATATCATGCTAACTACTTTGAGCTTACCTAAAAGCAGTCTACAATATATATACTGCCATATGGCGGAATATCAGGATTATTCATACGGTAATTTCTGAGTACTAGGGACGTGAACATAGCAAGTGGTAAATAAGAATTTTATTCCCCAGCATATAGTGTACACTTGCACTGGGCAGTTAAAAGGTTAATGGTAACATCAGACCTGTGTCTGTTTATAGTGATGTTTTTTATTCATTATTTAATGGTAACATCAGACCTGTCTTTATCCATTGTTAAATGGTAACATCAGACCTTTCTTTGTTTATTGTGATTTTTTTTATCCATTGTGTAATGGTAACATCAGACCTGTCTTTGTTTATTGTGATTTTTTTTATCCATTGTGTAATGGTAACATCAGACCTGTCTTTGTTTATTGTGATTTTTTTTATCCATTGTTTAATGGTAACATCAGACCTGTCTTTGTTTATTGTGATTTTTTTTATCCATTGTTAAATGGTAACATCAGACCTGTCTTTGTTTATTGTGATTTTTTTATCCATTGTTAAATGGTAACATCAGACCTGTCTTTGTTTATTGTGATTTTTTTATGCACTTTTTAATGGTAACATCAGACCTGTCTTTGTTTATTGTGATTTTTTTATGCACTTTTTAATGCTAACATCAGACCTGTCTTTGTTTATTGTGATTTTTTTATGCACTTTTTAATGCTAACATCAGACCTGTCTTTGTTTATTGTGATTTTTTTATGCACTTTTTAATGCTAACATCAGACCTGTCTTTGTTTAGAGTGATGTTTTTTATCCATTGCTTAATGGTAACATCAGACCTGTCTTTGTTTAGAGTGATGTTTTATTTTATTCATTGTCAAAGGGCATCAGGAGACCTGTCTTTGTTTATAGTGCTGTCTTTTGTTACCACACATGGAGACCACAGGATAGTCAACATCTCGGAAACCATTAGGACTGACAGTTGGGGTCGTTGGGTAGATGACTGTGGCAGTAATGAGTTGAGATGACAATGTCTGACAGTTGGGGTCGTTGGTTAGATGACTGTGGCAGTAATGAGTTGAGATGACAATGTCTGACAGTTGGGGTCATTGGGTAGATGACTGTGGCAGTAATGAGTTGAGATGACAATGTCTGACAGTTGGGGTCGTTGGGTAGATGACTGTGGCAGTAATGAGTTGAGATGACAATGTCTGACAGTTGGGGTCGTTGGGTTGGTCACTGCGACTATGCTAGTACTAATGAGTTGAGATGACAATGTCTGACAGTTGGGGTCATTGGGTAGATGACTGTGGCAGTAATGAGTTGAGATGACAATGTTTGACAGTTGGGGTCGTTGGGTAGGTCACTGTGACGATTGATGCTGATCCCAACAATTCCCCAGACATGACACCCAGTGTAGGAGGCAGAGTGTGGCCTGTCTTTCACACTGCGACAGCACCAGAGAGGCTGAGCTGAAATGGGAGGGGGCTGGGGACTGAGGGCTGAACTCTGTTATCACTGGTGTTCTGGGTTTAGATGATGATAATATATAATAATAATAATAATAATAATAATACATGGAATTTATATAGTGCTATATCTTGCAAAAACAAATTAAAGCGCTTGCACTCGGCCCAGACAAGACACAAGCAACCAATGACAATAAATAGTTTTAGCAAATTTGAATGTACACACATGCACGCACGCACGTTCTGCATTGATTTTGTATTCTGTGTTGATAACATTGGTGTTCTGTGTTGATATCATTAGTATTCTGTGTTGGTATTATTGGTGTTCTGTGTTGATATCATAGGTGTTCTGTGTTGATATCATTGGTATTCTGCGTTGATACCATTTGTATTCTGTGTTGATACCATTTGTATTCTGTGTTGATACCATTTGTATTCTGTATTGATATCATTTGTGCTCTGTGTTGATATCATTGGTATTCTGTGTTGATATCATTGGTGTTCTGTGTTGATATCATTGGTGTTTCTGTGTTGATATCATTGGTGTTCTGTGTTGATATCATTGGTGTTTCTGTGTTGATATCATTGGTGTTCTGTGTTCGATATCATTGGTGATCTGTGTCAAGATCATTGGTGATCTGTGTTAATATCATTGGTGTTCTGTGTCGATATTATTAGTGCTCTGTGTCGATATCATTGCCGTTTGGTGATCTGTGTCAATATTGTTAGTGTTTTGTGTCAATATCATTGGTGATTGTGTCTAGTTCATTGGTGTTCTTTGTTGATATCGTTAGTGTTCTGTGTCCGACCCTTGTGGTCAGCTGACCTGTAATCATGAAAGTTTGATTGGGGGGGGGGGGGGGGGGGACTTGGTGTCTGGACGAAAAGGTCATCTTCTACATTTTTGAAAAAATTATTGTGATTTGTGAAATAAAGTTGTAGTGCTGGTAAAAAAAAAATTACCAGCATTATACAACAAAAGAAAAAAAATTCACTAGGATTTCAATTTCATGAGAACAATTGCATATTTATATGTGTTCGACTCATTTTACGTCTTTTCACAAAATGTGATATTAGACATTAAAAAAAAAAAAAAGTGTGTGTGTGTATGTGGGGAGGGGGGCGGGGGTAGGAGGAGGAGGAGTTTTGGAAGTGGGGAAGTGGGTAAATTCACTTAATCTACACAGAACAGTTAAGAAAAAAGTAAAATAAAATAACAACAAATGTACATAATTCTTGAATACAGAATAGTAAAAATTCCAAATCCTAAACAGAATCTAACGCATGAACAATAAAACTATTTGCAACCATAACCAACAAGAGAAAAATCTAATCAACAGAAGGAAATGACTTTTTAAGTCCATAATAATCATAATAAAGAACCAATAGGACAGTGCAGTAATAATTTGAAAAATGTATACCTCAGTAATGGATCATTGAATATCTGATGAGGATGATGAGGTAAGAACAGGTATATAACTTTTCCGCATGCTGCATATCAATATATGATCAACAGTTATACTATGTCCACATATGCAAGATACATGTCCAACATATTTTGTTTTAAAACAGTTCATTTCCCATCTGCAAGCCAGAGAAACAATTTCTTTTATATAATAAAAATCTGTTTCATATATTTTAACAAAAGACTGAAATTTTACCATCCCTTCATATACACCTAGACAACCAAGTTTCTTTTTTTCATTTTGGAATAACTTTTGTTGTGCTTTTTCCTCGATCTGATAACATTCTTGTAGTGACAGATGAAGTGTCAAATTTTCCACATCTATCAATTGTAATCAATTTGTATGTGTATTTGTGTGTTTGTGTGTGTGTGTGTGTGTGTGTGGTGTTGTTGTTGTTGTTGTTGTCTTTAATTTAACGTCTGTTCACTCTAAGTATATTAGACGAGAAAAGTGGAAGGTGTAGTGGAAGTTATTGAAGTGAGTGGAAGAGGTGGAAAGAGGAAAACGTCATAAGATAGCATTAATGGTGGTATTTTTGTACCCTTCAAAAAAAAAAAAAAGTTGATATAAAAGTAATACTCTTAAAAACGGGAACAAAATTTAAACTCAACAAAGTAGGAGCATTTAACAATAATAATGTATCTACAATAAATATTCAAGTGTGTGTGTGTGTGTGCATTTTGTGAGGACAATAATTATGGTGTGTGCAATCGCTTGGAAAAATTCTGGGCCTACATTTCAATAAGCAGTCGTATTGGTATTCGGGTTCCCTCCCAACCCCCCCCCCTCTCTCTTCTCTCTTCTCTCTCTCTCTCTCTCTCTCTCTCTCTCTCTCTCTCTTCTCCTCTCTCTCTTTTTCTCTCTCTCTCTCTCTCTCTCTCTCTCTCTCTCTCTCTCTCTCTCTCTCTCTCTCTCTCCTCTCTCTTGTCATTGTTGTCCAATGATAGAGGATGTTAGGCAGAATTACATCCCTGTAAAATATAGGAGACAGCCTAATTCTTTTAGACTCTGTTTACTCATGGCGTCAAGTCAGCCTGAGGTTGTGCGTAGCCTCACTTTGTATTTGTGTAAAACTTTCAGGATAAAAGATATTTTGTTATCATGTCATATTTATTTTTGTAACTGACTTTTTGTTAAACAATAGTTTTAGTTGTTGTTATTGTTGTTACTTTTTTTTCCCCACCAAAATACTAAGCAGTTCAGCAACCCCCTTCATGTATGGACCAATAGCCTTTTTGTGAATAAATCATTCGAGTTTGAGTTCTGTCTCTCTCTGTGTGTCTCTGTCTGTCTGTCTGTCTGTCTGTCTGTCCTTCTTCTCTCTCTCTCATTCTCTCTCTCTCTCTCTCTCTCTCTCTCTCTCTCTCTCTCTCTCTCTTTGTATTAGCAAAGTACTTTGGTCATATTTGGAAACAAAGCACTCATGTAAAGAATAGGCCAAACTATGTCTTTTCAAAACAAAAAACTATTTGTCTTTCTTGCAATCTTTTTTCTAATACAGTGGCCTGTGTGGATAAAGAATGTGAACAAGTTCATTATGTAATGGTTGCTTGATGCTAAAAGTCCCAAAATGGAATAGCTCTTCTGGAACTTAAAAATGTAACCCCTAAAGCAAACCAGCCAACTTGTGTAGATGTAACTTCAACACTGTAAAGGGGACGATTGTATACCCTGTTGTAAATGTAACATGCCATTACCAATGAAAGTGATTTCTCTATGCCTATAACATGCCATCAACACTGTGAAGGGGATTACTGTATGCCTATAACCTGTCATCAACAATGTGAAGTGGATTACTGTATGCCGAAAACATGTCATCAACGCTATGAAGGGGATTACTGTATGATGTAACATGTCAGCACTGTGAAGTGGATTACTGTATGCTTGTGCATTTCGTCAACACTGTGAAGTGGATTACTGTTTGCCTGTAACATGTCATCAACAATGTGAAGTGGATTACTGTATGCTGTAAATGTCATCATACTGTGAGGGATTACTGTATACTTGTGACATTTCGTCAATACTGTGAAGTGGATTATGTTTGCTGTACATGTCATCACAGTGTGAAGCGGATTACTATTGCTGTACATGTCATCAGCACTGTGAAGTGGATTACTGTATGCCTGTTGTCATACTATTGAATCTAAAAGTGTGATGTGTTAAGCTTTGTTGACTTGTAATACATGTATGTGTGGGGGTTATTTGTGTATTACCAGTTCTATGTCTGCTGGAAATTTATCTCTTGTTACATTAAGAATAATGTGAAAAGGTGGTATGACAGTGTTGATTTGTTTCCTTCATGAGTCAGTGAGAGAGTAGGGCCATTGGAGTAGATTGAAGGAGAAATGAGCAAGGATGGATGACAGCTGAGGCAGCAGTGTAGTATGTAGTAGTAATAGTAGTAAGTAGTGGTAGTAGTAGTAGTAGTGTGGCGTAGATAGTAGTCGTGAGTATAGTGCGTAGGCAGTAGTGGAGTAGTAGTGGTGGAGTAGTGTTAGTAGTGGGGGTGTGGTAGTAGTAGTGGTAGTAGTAGGTAGTAGTAGTATGGTAGTAGTAGTGTGGTAGTAGTAGTGTAGTGATAGTGTCGTAGTAGTAGCAGCGTAGTGGTAGTAGAGTAGCAGCAGTAGTAGGTAGTAGTAGTCTTTAAATTTACGTCCATGCAAAGTTTGTGGTTTGGAAACACAGTCAGATCTGAACAGGCTCATGTACAAATCTTTTTTTTTCTCTCATTCCTTGGCAAAGAGTTCTGAGGTTCACCAAAGGTGAGATAATTATGCGACTATTTTTGCCCGCTATAAATGTAGCCACCTTCCAAGTTCGGGCTTGATGTCTTTAACACAACACCAGCGTGCATGCATATTTTTTTTTAATTGCCAGCTATTCCAAACAGCCTGTAATGGCCTACTCTTCGAAAGGCAGAACTAGGTTTTAACATGGCCACAAGATGCTTTGCATGCCTTCATATATACAGGACCTTGGTTTATAGTCTCACAGGACTTTTTTGCAGCAGAGGGTGGAAGGAAGGGGGGGGGGGGGGGGGGGAGCAGAGCCAGCACTGATGGTAACTCCAGGGGTAGAATGCCCTTGAACAGGATTCGAACCCAGGTCGGCAGATTGAGGCACAACGCTCTAACCACCAAGATGTCCCTCCCCCTTATGCTAAATAACCAACTTCAGTAGAAGAAACAGCTGCAGGGAACACATCTCCAGACCCATGAAGATGCTGTTTGAGCTTTCATGAGAACCGTGGACAGTACAAACAGTCACGTGGTCACGGTCCTTGGAGGGACTTCGTGGTGGTCGCCACTTCAGGTGGGTGACTCACTCAGTCTGGCTCCGCGACTGAGCTAATACTGTCGTTAGTAGGGGGCTTAGTAGGTGGTGTCTTGCACCATTGAACACCACCCAGGAGAGTGAAGGCCCCTCTGGCTGGTGGCCCCTCGGCGGCCTAATATTGATGGGCTCCCTGTGGATCCCGACCTGATGGATGAGACATAACGAATCTGGATGGCTGTGGTGGGGGGATTGAAATGAGCGGAGTGGGAACAGCAGGACGGGGATGTCACAGGAGATGAGGCAGCAAAAAAAAAATATGACTCCACCCCCGAAAGTCCTTTTAGATAAGACTATAAGCCGAGGTTCCAGTGTACAAACATGCTGAGCATCTTAGGCACACGTTAAAACCTGTTCCACCTTTCAGAAAAGTAGGACTGATTGTGCCGTAGGTACGGATAACAACAAAAATAAAAAAATGCTTCATGTTCACTGGTGCTGCTTAGACATCATCTCCGAAGTCAGAATACGGCTACCTATTAATGAAAGTGGGCAAACACAATCGCGAGTGTTGTGAATCATCTCACACTCATTGTTGGATCTCGGACCTCTTACACGAGAATGGAGAAGTAAAGTGGCGTGCTGTGGGACGATGAAAGATTAAACTGTCAACGGAGAGGATGTAGCAATGAGAATGATAGAGAGATAGGCTAAAAAAAGCGAAAAATATACATTGACCATGTGACTCGACCCACCAACCCCAAACCCATGACCTCACCCCCGCACCCTGCACCCGCAGCATTGCAGAAAGGACAGACAACAGGCCTCTCTCTCTCTGTTGAGGAATGTGGGGATCTCCTGGGTGGACAGAAGAAGACAATGTAGCCTATACTGGCATTGGGACTGTCACGTACCCTTCTCTCCCATCCCACCCAAACTCAGCACCCCAGTCCACTTCCTAAGGCTTCACATCCTGTTTAGTGTTTGTACTCATCTGACATCGTCTGTCTGTCTGTCTGTCTGTCTGTCTGTCTGTCTGTTCTCCTCTCTCTCTCTCTCTTCTCTCTCTTCTCTCTCTCTCTCTCTCTCTCTCTCTCTCTCTCTCTGTCTGTCTGTTGTTTGTCTGTATGTATGTGCTGGGTGTGTGTGTGTGTGTGTGCTTTTTTAATTGCAAGGAATGTGTGCGTGTGATTTTTCTATCGCAAGTAATGCGCAATATGTGTGTGTGTGTGTGTGTGTGTTGCACCGCGCACGGCGTACACGCAAACAGGTATGCATACGATACGTGTGTGTGTGTGTGCGCACACACAAGTATACGCCCCTCTCAGACGGTGGCGAAAGATTAGCTTGTACACAAGAATCACTTTTTCTCCCCCTCTCTTTCTGTATTGCTTCATACCCACCAACCCCTTTTTTCTCTTCTTTTTTTTCTGGCTTTCTTTTTTTTTCCTTATTAAACTAACACTCTCTCCAATTGTAGGCCTAACTCCCGATAGGTGTCAATTCTTCCTATTCCCATTAGGCCGCTACCTGTTCACACCTCTTCTCTTCATATAGGGGGGGGGGGGCAGCACAGGTGAAGGGCGATTCTCCCCCCTCTCCCCCTGACACTAACCACCGCCATCAATGCACACACTGGGCCACACTGACAACAGTCAAGTGGAGGCAGTGGCCCAGCCCTCTAAAAGGAGGGCACACACATACATGATGAGGCCGAGCACAAAAAAACCAAAGGCGGTGGTTGGTGGGTGGAAAGCTTAACACTAACGCTTATAACAGACTTCCAAGTTTGCACAAAGGCTTGAGAAACAGATCGTGCAGTTTTTGAAAAGCCGGGGGGGGGGGGGGGGGGGATAAATTGGCGACACTTTTGTGCAGGTAATTTCTTAGGCCTGCTCGGGCAAGCAACTCCTTTTTATTTTATTTTATTTTTTTTTGTTGTTGTTTTTTGTTGGTTTTGTTCTCCAGTCAGTTTTTTGAGCCGCCTACGACAAACGCTGCTTAAGAATGATTGCGGGGAAAGATAAACATTATGAGAGAGAAAACGGTCTGTGTGTGTGTTCTGTCCATTTTATATAACGTTTTGCGGATGTCTTCACTTTTTCCCTTGGGTGCTGCCACAAAAAGAAATCGTCCGCTCTCCTTTGAGCTCCTCCCCCTCTTATGTGTGTGTGTGTGTGTGTGTGTGTGTGTGTGTGTGTGTGTTGTGTGTGGTGTGTGTGTGTGTGTGTGCGTGCGTGTGTGTGTGTGTGTGTTGTGTGTGTGTGTATGTGTGCGTGTGTGTGTGTGTATCTACCTGTCTGTCTGTCTGTCTGTAGTCACGTCTGCCATAGTCTTGCAGGTGCAGTGCCAGTGTGGAAAGAAAGCCTGAGAACAGTCAGGGTGTATAGTAGGAGCTCAGGGAGCCAGGCCGTGAACAAACACTCTATCCTTAATTGGACCATCTGGGTGTCTTTCACAGTCTAGAGCATGCGGTGTTCAAGTTGATTGAGATTTATGCGTTTACCATCACCACCATCATTACCATCATCATCAGCATCAGCATCAGCATCATCTTCTTCTTCTTCTTCTTCTTCTTCTTCTTCTTCTTCTTCTTCTTCTTCTTCATTATCAACATTATCAACATTATCAACATCATCAACATCATCATTTCACCGTCATCATCATCGCACCCCCAATACCACCATCACCATCACGATATTCATCATCATCATCATCTCCATCATCGTCGTCGTTGTCGTCATCATCATCACCGCCATCATCATCGTCATCACTACCACCACCATCATCACCCCCACCATTACCATCATCATCATCATTACCACCACCATCATCATCATCATCATCATCCACCACCACCATCATCATCACCACCACCGCCGCCACCACCACCATCATCATCACCACCACCACCATCATCATCATCCATCACCATCATCATCACCGCCATCATCATCATCCATCATCATCCACCACCACCACCATCATCATCATCCATCACCATCATCACCACCACCATCATCATCCACCACCACCATCATCATCATCCATCACCATCATCACCACCACCACCATCATCATCCACCACCACCACCATCATCATCATTACCACCACCACCATCACCACCACCACCATCACCACCACCACCATCATCTCCACCACCACCATCATCTCCACCACCACCATCACCACCATCATCATCATTACCATCATCACCACCACCACCACCACCATCACCACCACCACCATCACCACCATCACCACCACCACCACCATCATTACCACCTCTACCATCACCACCATCATCATCACCACCACCATCATTACCACCACCATCATCATCATCATCATCACCACCACCATCACCATCACTATCATCACCACCACCACCACCAATGTCCTGGTTCCCTCCCAACTACGGTCTGTGGGACTCCACCAAGGGAAAGCATTCTCTGTTCACCACAAGCAGTCCGGTCCTGTGCCAGTCACCTCCCTTCTCCCCCACACCCTCTGCCTTTCTCTATAGCTCCAAAGAGTTAATGGGAATAAACTATTGTGAATCTTGTGTGAATCATCCCCAGCGCTGTGACAAAGGCGAGTGGTGGGAGGGGTGGACGTCCCCTCTGAAAACTGGGTGAAAAAGAGGGTACGTGCCGCATCAAAAGTGTGCCATCATTGCCATAGTTTGACAGCAACTGGTCAAAACTCACAAGGCGTGATCCAGACTGCCCCTGTGTCTGCCCAGAAGGATGGGCAAGTCATGGGGAAGGGGCTGTGTTCTTTTCACAGGGAAAACAAAGGGTAAGGAAGGAAGAGGGAGTCAGTTTGGTCTCTTTTCTTCTTTTTGTCATCCAGAAAACGTTGGTGGTTTTTCCATTTCTAAGTGATGAGGTCTTTATAGGTGTGTGTGTGTGTGTGTGTGTGTGTGTGTGTGTGTGTGTGTGTGTGTGTGTGTGTGTGTGTGTGTGTGTGTGTGCAGGATCTTGCAACAGCAGGCTATGATAGCACTGATCTGTCTCCACTGCTTTGCACTCTCTGTAGTTAGTTAGGTATGGGATTTTGCAATCAGTGGCCATCATTTCGAAATGTCCAGATTTTTTTTGTACTGCTCTGCACTCGGTGCTCTGTTTTAAGGCCAGAGACAAAACTGGCTTGACCAACATTTCCCCGTCGCTGAAAAAGTGTTGGGTTTTTTTTCCCTTTTCATTGCGTAATGTGTGGGTTAATTTGTGAGTACTCTCACACAAGCCCAAATCTGCAGATGTTTAGCATTGTTACATTCTATGTACCCCCCAAGACGTTTCTTGAGATAAAATTTTTGAAGTCTTCTTTTTCTTCTCCCCTTCCCTTTTTTTTCTCGGTCCTGTCTGACGAAAGCTTTCACTCCGGGATAGCCTAGTGGTCAGAACATTGCACTCGCAATTTGACAACCCGAGTTCGAT
Source organism: Stramonita haemastoma (assembly GCA_030674155.1). NCBI lineage: Eukaryota > Metazoa > Mollusca > Gastropoda > Neogastropoda > Muricidae > Stramonita > Stramonita haemastoma. The sequence continues at coordinate 26,175,508 of CM060340.1, forward strand.
TCCCGGTCGAGAGGATTTTTCCTCTGGAGTTAACATCAGTGCTGACTCCACTCTCCCTAAAGGTCTTTCGGATGAGACTGTAAACCGAGGCCCCGTGTGCGAACGCACGCAGAACATCTTGCGCACACGTTAAATCCTGTTCCGCTTTTCGTAAGAGTAGGTCATTGTGTGCCGGTGGGAATAGATGACAATATCTACAAAACTGCATACACACGAGGACTGTATGAAAAAAAAGCACATGAGTGCTTATTCTATTATTCTCGATATAAAAGAATAAAATAAATAAAAATAAAACTGTGGTTAGATTACATGGAGAGATGGTATCACCATGTGAGCAAGCATCAATGTGTGCCATCTGGATTGCATTGTATACCACTATATCGTGCTGTGCTGGGTATCGCTTACATTCACAGCAGATTTATTTATCTCCATGAAATTCAGGCTGTTCCCCTGAGTAAAGTGAGTAGGGTGCATTGCCAGCACAAATTCTGGCTGTTCCCCTGGGCAAAGTGGGTAGGCTGCATTGCCAGCACAAATTCTGACTGTTCCCCCGGCAAAGTGGGTAGGCTGCATTGCCAGCACAAATTCTGACTGTTCCCCTGGGCAAAGTGGGTAGGCTGCATTGCCAGCACAAATTCTGACTGTTCCCACCCGGCAAAGTGGGTAGGCTGCATTGCCAGCACAATTCTGACTGTTCCCCTGGGCAAAGTGGGTAGGCTGCATTGCCAGCACAAATTCTGACTGTTCCCCCTGGCAAAGTGGGTAGGCTGCATTGCCAGCACAAATTCAGGCTGTTCCCCTGGGCAAAGTGGGTAGGCTGCATTGCCAGCACAAATTCTGTTCCCCTGGGCAAAGTGGGTAGGCTGCATTGCCAGCACAAATTCAGGCTGTTCCCCTGGGCAAAGTGGGTAGGCTGCATTGCCAGCACAAATTCTGACTGTTCCCTGGGCAAAGTGGATAGGCTACATTGCCAGCACAAATTCTGACTGTTCCCTGGGTAAAGTGGGTAGGCTACATTGCCAGCACAAATTCTGACTGTTCCCCTGGGTAAAGCGGGTAGGCTGCATTGCCAGCACAAATTCAGGCTGTTCCCCTGGGCAAAGTGGGCAGGCTACATTGCCAGCACAAATTCAGGCTGTTCCCCTGGGCAAAGTGGGCAGGCTACATTGCCAGCACAAATTCAGGCTGTTCCCCTGGGCAAAGTGGGTAGGCTGCATTGCCAGCACAAATTCTGACTGCCCCCTGGGTAAGGTGGGTAGGCTGCATTGCCAGCACAAATTCTGACTGCCCCCTGGGTAAGGTGGGTAGGCTGCATTGCCAGCACAAATTCTGACTGTTCCCCTGGGTAAAGCGGGTAGGCTGCATTGCCAGTACCAAGGTGCAGCCCTACCCGTTTTCCTATAGCTGCCTGCTCACGACCTAAAACTCTTGGCCGTTAACAGTTATTGTTGATTTATTTATTTATTTATTTATTTATTTATTTATTCATTCTTTTATGTCGAGGATAATGGAATAAGCACTCATGTGCTTTTTTACATCCAGTCCCGTGTGTATGCAGTTTTGTTAATATCTGTTCCCACCGGCACACAAGGGCCTACTCTTACGAAAAGCGGAACAGGATTAAACGTGTGCAAGATGTTCTGCGTGCATTCGCTGCACACGGGGCCTCGGTTTACAGTCTCATCCGAAGGACTTTTGGGGAAAGTGGAGTCAGCACTGATGTTAACTCCAGGAGAAAATCCTCTCGATCGGGAATTAAACCCGTGTGCAGTGTGTGTCTGCTGCAACTGACTTTCGTGACAGTTTCATTTTGGTGCTGAAGTGCTTTTAGGACATTTTTTTTATTAAAAAATATAATATACACAGAAAAGCAACACAAAATCAGGATTTGGTTGTGGATTAAGGCTGCGTCATTCATTATAACTAAGCTTTATCAAAGACCAGGACAATAACACAGTCAGACAGACAGACAGACAGACACACACACACACACACACACACACACACACACACACAGATTTTCAAATGGAAGGTGTTTGTTCCTTAGCATCTTTTTCCCTTAAAGTGATATCAGTGTGTGTGTGTGTGTGTGTGTGTGTGTCTGTCTGTCTGTCTGTCTGTCTGTGTCTGCAAGTGTGTGTCTGTGTGTGTGGAGATCATGTTTCCTTTTACTTTTTGGGGGTTGCATCAAACCTTGCCAGAGAGAGAGAGAGGAGAGAGAGAGAGATGAGAGAGAGAGAGAGAGAGAGAGAGAGAGAGAGAGACAGACAGACAGACAGACAGACAGACAGAGAGTTTTCCAAATAATAACCTTCAGCTGATGAGGAAAAAAAAATGATTGAGAGTAAATAGTGGATCAAGATTCTTTTTTTACATGCGGCATAGCCTGTGAACCTTTCTGGGCAGAACAGCACAATACAGCACAGAGTATGTCTCCTCCCCCTTCTCCACTATAGCTCCGCCCACAGTGCGCCCCTCCTCGCCTAAATCTCCAGTTTTAATCCACTCCTCTCTCCTTTCGGATTTAAACCGCAATCCAACCCACTGGCTGTGTTGACAGTTGCTGCAGTTGCTTCAGTCCACATCACCACGTGCCTGCCTGCCTGCCTTGCCTGTCTGCCTGTCGTGTCCTCCACTCCTGTCGTTGCTGAAGTTCGTCTGCTGCTTCTTTGACTTGTAAGAAGACAATGTCTTTTTTGGTGAATCATGACATAACTTTCAAGTCACTTTGAAAAAATTCAAAACCTATGAATCTGGCATAAAATTTTCAGCATAACGTTTGTTCTAGCACCGTTGTTGTTTGTTTTGTCTTTTTGGGGTGGTGTTATTTATTTTTTTAACGAATATCTGACCAAAAATGTATAGTTGTCTAATTTTTTAAATATAAAATCTAGTCACATCTTTTATGCATCACTTACTTTTGTTATTTCTTGCTTTTGAATTGCCGTCTGTCTCTAATGACGAAACAGTTGATTTATTTTTTTATATGCTTCACCTTGTTTGTGTGTCAGGTTTGTTTCCCGGCAAACTGAGAGTGTTGCAGTTGATTCTGCTGTACACAGATGTTCTTTTCTAGTGTCCTGTTGAACTGAGCAAAGACGTTCTTTTGGTTTATAGAAAAAGAGGAGGAGGAGGAGAGGGGGGAGGGTAGCTTGAAATGACCCCTGTATCAGTGGGAAAGCTAGTCTTGTCCATGCTTACGAAAGTTGGTTGGGATTTTCCATTACATGGGGTCTTCCAAATCATTTTTTCTCTATTACTTTGTTTTCTCTATTATATGTGTCTGAAATAAAATTCAACACAAAGTCAAGAACGATTTATGTATGTTAAAAACCGATTTCGGAGAAATAATTCATTATTTTGAGTCACAATTTCTGAAACTAATTAGAGAATGTTTGGTAAAAAAAAAACTAAATGAAAAGAAACACAGAGATGCATGTCGTTATATTACCATTATGTAGATGTAAGAAAAATATTGCATAACACTGACGTACATGTCGTTGCATCTCTGTTGTGCAGTTGCCAACTGAAAACCAAGATGACGACAGGGAAGTTCCTGATTGCCTTGGTCGGTAAGTGTGTGTCTCAATATCGAACCAGTTGGGAAAATCTAGTTTAAAAAAAAGAAAAGAATAATGCAGGGGAAAGAGAGAGAGAGAGAGAGAGAGGAGAGAGAGAGAGAGAGAGAGAGAGAGAGAGAGAGAGAGAGAGAGGAGAGAGAGAATCGTCTGAAATCGGATTAGTTATGCAAAACCATGACATTGCCAGGCGCTGGTGAGGCCTTAAGTGTCCATTGTGTGTGTCAAAGTCGAAGAATTTGTTAAAATTATTTCCAGATGGTACATTGGATAAGCAATGCATTTGCATTTTTCATTAAGCCATCTTCTAGGAGGAAAAACAACTTTTATTGCTAGTTTTTAAATACAACAATATTACAAACAATGATGTACCAATTAAACTCAATAATACCCCCCCCCCCCCAAAAAAAAAAAAAAAAAAAAAAAAAAAAACACCCAAAACAGTACGCTACAAAACTCTACCACACGCACGCACACACGCATGCGCACTCACACACGTACGCACGCACGCACACATACATACATATTTGCGCGCGGCGCACGTGCACACACTTTTTTTAAATTATAGATATAGATAGATAGATAGATAGATAAAAATAGATAGATAGATAGATAGATAGATAGATAGATAGATAGATAGATAGATACACACACACACATATCTATCATCTCTCTCTCTTTTCATCTCTCATCTCACTCTCTCAGTATGTGAGTGATATATTTTTATGTTCAATGTTATATATATATATATATATATATATATATATATATATATATATATATATATATATATATATATACTGTGTGTGTGTGCGTGTTGGAATGTGCATTCACTCATATTCTGAAGTGCATTCGACTAGACTCCAAGCTGGGTTATTTACATGACCTCTGCTAACTTCTTACCGAAATTCCCCTGAAGTCACGTGATAAAGAAAACATAACCCTATCACACCTTCGTGACAAAAGAGTGCCACATTGGTCCAGGGTTGTGTGGAATGGGGAAATAGTAGAACACACAGTTTTTTCACAGTTTGCTTGAAAAGTTAAACGGATGAGAAAATGACCGATTGTAAAGTGAAATATTAACATTTTTGTTTGTCTGCTGACGGAAACGGATGAAAACAATCTTTTTAGTCACACACACACACACACACACACACACACACACACACACACACACACACACACACACACACACACCACACACACAACCACTTTTGGTCATTTTTATTTTAAATCATGCCTTTATTCAGTTATAAAATCTGTTCCCAATTAATTTTTGGAACGAAATAAAGAGAAGTAACAACAACTAGAAAAAGTGCTGGGAGTTGAGGAATGGATTGATTTTCTATCTCTTTTTTTGTTTTGTTTTGTTTGGGTTTTTTTTGTTTTGGTGGCGGGGTGGGTTTGTTTGTGGGTTTTTTGTTTTGTTTTTTGTGTTTTTTTGCTTTTTTTTTTTTTTTTTTTTTTGTGGGGGGGGGGGGGCTGCAACTTGTTTTCTCTCGTCTTGTCGTGTTTTGCCTTCCCTTCTCTCTTCCATTACGCTTTATTAATCTTTTTTTTCACATTCTGTTATTCTGTTACAGCATGTGCCCTGACAATAATGAACGTGGCGTCACAGGGTAAGTCTGGAATAGTATTACCTTAGTGTTACGTGTGCTGTTGTTCGTATGTTACAAAGAAAGGAGCTAGCTCTGTGGCAGATTTCTGCAGCTGTGTAGCCTGTACAAAGAGATAAAGGAAGGCATTGATTGTGACTTTGAAGGGTTGAAGGCCTGGAACATCAGAGTTATGGATGTTTTCTCTCTTTTTTTGTTTTTGTTTTTCCTTTCCTGGCTAGAGCTCCGAGATTCTCCGATGCTGAGATTTTGAGTATGCGACCGTTTCAGCCCGCCACGAAGGTATGCCACATTCCCAGCTTCGGGGTGTATACTTGGTACGTTAGTGTTACTGTAACCCACCGAAAGCTGACGTGAGTTACGGGATCTTCCACGTGCATGTTTTATCTACTGCATGTGTATATATTCACGAAAGGAATTTGGCACTGGCAGGTCTAAACTTAAAGTTTACCTGGGAATCGTAAAAAAAACACCTCACCCTTTACTTCACCAGACACCCCCGAATTAGAACCTACGTTTTATAACCTTGGGATTGAAGACGAACAGTCTTAATCACTAGGCTATGGTGTCTGTCAAGGAATTTGGTTTGATCTGTTCCAGCGGATTTAAAAAAACAAAACAAAAAAAACTTATTGCTGTTGGAAGTCTTCCAGTACTTGTCTGCATTTAGCCACGTAAAGCAACCACAACACCAAATATGTGCCCACGGCAAAACTCTGCCGTGGCAAAGCAATTTTATGATAAAGCAAGCATGCACTCACGACAATAAAAAAAGAAAAGAAAAAAGAGGGGCGTCCTACATTGGCAATGTGTTTCCTCATGAGAGAAAAGCGACCAGAGAGGGGTGTAAGCTCAGAACTTTTGTCCTCGGGTACAGCAAGACAAGAACGCATCATCAGAAACAGTACCCAAAAAAAAACACACGATTTCTCAAACAAAGAAAAGCAAGAAGAAAAAACGAGCTCAAACAGTAAAAAAAAAAACACACACGATTGCTCAAACAAAGAAAAGCAAAGACTGACACAGAAGTGTTACGAGGTGACCCAAAACTAGGCCAGCCACATGGTTCACAAACACACACACCCACGCACACGACCGCACGCAGCACAGCACAAACACACACACTCAAATGCACACACACACACACACACACACACACACACACACACACACACCATGGCTCTGTCTCAAGCAAGGCAGAGTGGTGTATTCTCATTCAATTTACCAGATACATTTTTATGCTTTTTTCTTCTCTCTCTCCTCACTCCTTCCCCTTCCCCCCAACCAGCTCATAAGCTCGCACCACCCCCCTCCCCTCTCCCCTTCTTTCCCTTTGACCTTTTGCTGTGTCTACTTTCTCCTTGCTACGCTAATGTCCTGTGAAAACTGGGGTCAGGGTGTCTTTTGTTTTTTCACAGATTGTAGATGCCTTGGTACTCTGTCCTTCTCCCTTCATGTCTCTGTCTGTCTGTCTATCTGTCTGTATGTATGTATGGTATGTGTATGTATTATTTTTCGGCTGTATGTTGTATGTATGTATGTATGTATGTATGTATGTATTATGTATTTATGTATGTATGTATTTATGTATGTATTGTTGTCTGTCAGCCTGTTGTTTTTTCTGTCCTTTTCTGACAAACTTAATATGAAAATACAAAACTGATGAAAGAATAAAAATTTCTCTCTCTCTCTCTCTCTCTCTCTCTCTCTCTCTCTCTTCTCTCTCTCTCTCTCTCTCTCTCTCTCTCTCTCCTAACTGTACAGGACATGGGGTCATCAATCCTAAATAAAAAAAAAAAATAAAGGAGAAGAAAAAAAAAGATCCAGCTCTAGAGATTAAAGAAATGAAATATTGTATATATTGCCATCTCCAACAACAAATACGACAACGACGATAACAACAACAGAACTGAATTTACGACCACTGGGGATACATGCTATCGATATGCACACGCAAAAAATAAAAATACCACTGTTTTCCCTGTGTCTTGAGTAAGTAGAAGTACTGACGTCCAGATTGAAGCCACTGCAGAAGTAACACGTCCACGCGTTACCTGATCCATGTCCCATGTTTGCTCTTTGTTCTGTCGCCAAACATACCACATCACACAACACCTCGGGGGGTAAACGTTTTTGACTTGGGGACCCCCTTTGACCCGCGCGCTTTGTCCCCCCTTGGTTTCGGCTGACTCCCATCCCTAAGGCCCCTTTGGAAAAGATTAAAACCGGGTTTCGTGCGCAAAGCCGAAAATTTTTCACCGCTTTTAAAAATTTTTTTCCCCCAATTTTGGAAAGGGGAAGCCATTTTTTCTAAAGTTGGATTCCCGGGGCCCCATAATGGTAAAAAAGGCCCATAGGAAAAACTCCCCCTTGCTGAAAGGGGGTTTTAGCGGGGGAAAAAAAAAAATTTTTAAAAAAAATTCGCCCCCCCACCCCAAAAAAAAAAACACAAACCCCCAAAAAGCAAAACCCCCAAAAAAACCAAAACCCCCCAAAACCAACCCAAAACCCCAAACCAACCAAGAAAAATAAATCTTTTTTCTTGTCCAACGAATTTTTTTTGCTAGCCAAAAACCCAATGGTGCGTTCCCCCTGCCACCCGGACCCGCTGGCCGTCTATATCCCCCCAATGGAAGCTGGGAAATCGGCAGTTTGTATTTTATTTTGTACCCCTTTATGTCACAGCAATTTCTCTGGTGAAATTGGGTTTTTCCCCCGGGGGAGCGCGTCCCCCAAAGTGCGGCCTCCCTTTTTTTTTTTTTTGTTTCAACTGTATTTGTTTCCTTCAGAGTGGCTTTTTTTACAGAATTTTCCCAGGGTCAACCCCTTGTTGCCGTGGGTTTTTTTTAGGCGTTAAAAAGTGTTTGTGTAACCCCGGGACCCCGGTTTTTATGTCTTCGAAAGAAGCGCCCAGCCCCCCATCAGGGTTATGGATGGGAAAAAGTTTTGGGGCCCAAAAAGGGGGGTCGAACCACCGCCACCCACCCCAATTTTTGCTTTTTGGAAGGGGTTACCCCCTAGACCCGATCCCCAGATTGGGGGCCTTTGAAATGCGTGTGTATAGGATGCCCCCGGTTTTCCCCATACATGCTTGTGTTTTTTTCCCTGGGTTTTACATACTAGTTGCTGTTGTTTTGGTTGGTGGTGTGGGGGGCGTTTTTTTTGGAAAGGGGAAAAAAGAGAGAGGATTGGGGGAAAATGGTTTAAATTTTTAGGGTGCCCCCCGGTCCCCCGGATAAGGATGGTGATAGTAGTAGAAAATAGTAGATAATAGTAGATAGATGGGGAAAAGATAGAAAAGTGGTTTGATTTTGGGTTTTTCCCCCCAGTTTAAACACCCTGGGGTTAAAAAAACCCACTTGATACTCCCCCATTGAAATAAGGGTGAGATTAAAGACACACCGAAAGCAAATACGCTTTTGATTTTTTAAAAACCTGCCAATACTGGCGGGGCATATCGACTTCTGGGGGTTTTTTTGCCTCCTTTAAAGGGAGTGCAGGGTTGTTGTGCAAGGCTTGTATGCTGAAAAAAACCTTTAACAACAATCTTGAAGCATAAAAACGTTATGAATCCCCTATGAGTTGAAAAAGAATAAATTTTTTTTTCATATTTTATTTTTTTTTCTTTTTTTTGATCGATTTTTCCGACTTTCCTGTCAAGCTACGAGTGATAAAATTTACTTATGTAGTGGAAAAATTACTGAATGGGAAATTTTATGCAATTTTTCCGTGTGTTGGAGTTTTATTTAAATTATACTCGTGCTCGTGCGTGCGGGGGCGTTTTTGTGTGTGTGTTGTGTGTTTTGTGTGTTTTGGGGGTGGCGGCGTGGTGCGTGCGTGCGTGCGTGTGTGTAGCAGGTACTGGCCCCGCCAGAACGCGGTAGGCTGAGCAGGTGCCTGCAGGTCAGGATTTGCCGGCCCCCCACAAGTGCAAGCCCCCCCGCTCCCTTTAACAGTGCTGTGGATTCTAGTAACCCCCTTTTTCTCCCCCCGGGTAATCATTTTTTGTTTCTGATGGATTATTGTTGTGACATAAAGACTTTAAAAACATCTTAAACCCAAAAATGAAAATTTGGGGTTTTCTGTTCCTTTGTGCAGTTTTTTTTTTTTTTTTTGATTTATCTGTCTTTACTTTTTGTTTTTTTTTAAATTTTTCAGTGCTCTTATTTCCCTCTGTTTTTCTGTTGTCTTTGTCTTTTCCCCTTTTTTACTTCCTACGTTTTTAATCTTCCCTCTATGAAAGGGGTTTTTTTTGTTGTTTTGTGTTTTTTTCGTCTCTTCAACTTTTGCTTCCCCGTCTGTCTGTCTGTGTCTTTTTTTTTTTTATTTTTTCCCCCCCTTTTTTCTTTTCCCCGAAGAAAAGGTGCGTGAAAAAAAAAAAATAAAAGCACAAAAAAAATTCCCCCCCGGCTGCAAATTTTTGTTGGTTCTGTCGGGATCAAAAAATTTTAATGTGAGTTTTTGGGTTTTTTTAACTTTTTTTACCCACCTTTAAGGAAATGGCACTTACTTGGGATGCTTCTAAACACCCCCCCTGTGCTGGTTTTTTTAAATTTTGCCTCCCCCCCTTTTTGCATGAAATGGCCTTTTCCCTTTTGGGGTTGGGGGTTAACTGTTTTTCCCCGTGTGGCGCACACAAACATCTTGCCCCCCTTTAAAAAATTTTCCCCCTTTTGGGGAATGTGCCACTTTTCCCCATGGAAACGACAAAATTTAAAAAAATTTGATACACAGGGATGGTTAAAAAAAAAATACCCAAAAGTGTTTTATTCCATTATCCTCGAAATAAAAAAATTTTTTTAAAAAATTTAAATAAAAGTAAAAACGTAAAATGTGTGCAAGGTTTGGTGTGTTCGCCCGGGGATTATTTTAGTCCCCTCGGGGAAAAAAACTTTGGGGTGGTGCAATCAGTATTTTTTTTTCCCCCCAAAAAGGGGAAAAAACCCCTAAAAAGGGGTTTGGGTGGTGGTTAAAACCCCCGGGCCGTCGGGCACAAAATCAACTTTCCCAAACCCAAACTGTGGTACTGCAGATACTTTTGAAAAACTTGACAATCCCCTTTTTCCCCCCCTATCCCGAACTTCAGCCCTCGGTTGGGAAAGTACCCCACCTGCCTGACCCAAATTTTTGCGTGTTTTTTTTTTTCTGCAGCTCTTGGTATGCAAAGATAACCCCCGGGCCCCTCCTTTAGTTTCCTATTCCCCTCCCTTTTTGGGTTTGGGGGTTCTGTTTCAGCAGTGTCCTGCCCGGATCAGAAAGAGGGCCCCCACATCCCTGTTTCACACATTGTCACCTTTCAAAATTCCCTGTTGCAAAACCCCCCCCCCCCCCCCAAAACCCAAAAAAAAAAACCCCTTTTTTTCCCTTTTTTTTTTTTCTTCAATTTGCCCTCAGTGTGTAGATTGTACTTTCGCTTTTTAAACAACGGACTATGTGCAAAGGGGGAAAAAACTAGGTCTTTTTGGGAAATGTTTGAAAAAATCAGGCAATTGGTAAAACATCGCTAAACGACGCAATTTTTGTCTCAAAAGGGGGGGTAGACAGACGAAAAAAACGGGCAAAAAAACCAAAAAAATGCAAAAATGCATGATCAGATTTTTTATTAAAAAAAACTGGGGGGGGAGTTGAAGTAAATTTTTTGGGGGTTTTCCCCCTTTTTCCCTTTTTCCCGTCAGCCACAATTACCCCAAATGGGTGGGGTTTTAAAAGGGGAGTGGTATGACAGGTCGTAAAATTAAAAACCCCATATTCAGTAGTGAATGGGCGCCAAAGGGGGTGCGATTTTTTAGCACCAAGGGCTTGAGGAAAAGGGGATGTTTTTAAACCTGTTTTTACCCATCCCCTAACGGTCCCCCCAAAACCCTTTTAAAATGCAGACAGTGGGGTACAAGCAGCCCTTTTGCGAAGAAACAATGTTTAAAATTTACCCAAAAAAAATTTTGATGTCCATACTTTGAGGGTTTTGTGCAGACAATCGCCTTTTTTTTTGTCTAGATTAGCAGAAAATTTAAAAAATTTTTGTTCATCATCCGTTGTTGTTTTTTTTTAAAAATTTTTTTTCTTTGGAAAAAGTTAAAAATTTTATCGTGCTTTTTTTGGGGTTTTTGGGGGAAAGGGGAAAAAAAAAATGTAGTTTGTATTCCCCCGAAAGGGCACGGGAAAAACAGAGGTTTTACTTTCCAAAAAAAATTTTAAAAATGTTCTTCTTTTTTTTCTTTAGAATACCCAAAAAAATTGTTGTATTGGTTGCCAAAAAACGAGAATATAATAAAAACCTTCATGCGCTTGAAGCCTTTTTTATATGTTTACCCTTTACATTTTTTGTTTTTTTTTGTTATTTATTTAAAATTTTCCCTTTAAAAAGGGTTGGGTGTAAAAAAAAAAATAAAAAAAAAAAAAAGCTTCGTAATTTTTTGCTTTTTTTTTTTTTTCAATAAAAGTTGTTAAGTTTTGAAAGTTTTCAAAACCCGGGGGTTTTCCCTTCCCCAGCTTTTTTTAAAAAAACCCTCAGTTTCAATGACAAACGAGTGTTTTTTGGGTTTTGGAAGCGTTCTTGAAATAAAAAAAAAAAAGGGGGGGAGGGGGGGAGAGGGGGGGGGGAGGGAGAGAGGAGAGAGGAGGGGGGAGAGAGAGGAGTGGCCTCTGAAACTCTGGAACAAGAAAATTTTTACCCCCCCCTTAAAACCCTTTTATTTCTTTTGGTTACTCCCCCCTTAGTTTCCCCCACCCCCCCCCCTTCTCTGTGTCTTTTCCGCGCCCCTTTTTGGCTCTTTGTCTTTTTTGTTTTTCTTTTTTTCATTGTTCTCTTTCTCTCAAGTTTGGTGTTTGGGGGGGTTTTGTTGTGGTGTGATGGCGTGGGGAAAAAGGGGATGTAATGTAGTGGGGTTTTTGGGGTGGTTTGTGTAGGTGGTGTGGTGTGGTATAGTTTTGATGG